>QXEO01001474.1:260000-860000 GCA_007115705.1 Dactylis glomerata
TTGAACCGATTCAGCCATCTTGAAAGTAAGGTATTGCGATTCAGATCGCATGGAAACAATGATGCTGCCAAGTTCAGGAATTTCATCTTTGGACCCACTGGGGCGCAATCAAAAGAGATACTTCCATAGACCCCAATTGGGATCAACGCCCAGAAATGCCTGACACAAAGTGATGAAGCAGGCAATGTGCAATAGGGAATTTGGCGTGAGCTGATGCAGCTGCACGCCGTACACAAAATGAAGCCCACGAAGAAATTCGTGGCAGGAAGAGAGAAACTGCAAAGGATGAAATCCAGAAACATCACCCGGAATCCCAGCGGCGGTGCAGGGATGACCTCGCTGGTGGGAAAGATGATCTCGGTAGATTCCGCCAGGAACCCTTCCTTCTTCACCTTTTTCAGATCCGCTTCCACGAGAGCGAAGGCGGTCCAGTCCATAGCTTATTTCTTTGCACCTTTCTTTGCCATTCTTTTGCAATGAGCAACGTGTTTAATGGGCATAGAATGGCGCAGCGCTGGGAGTTGCCAGAGGGAACGAGCACGAGGAAGAAGCAGAAGAAGCGGTGGCGGTGTCATGGAGATGACTTACGGGGGATGCCACGTGCCGAGCTATTTGCCGGCTGGCGTCCCAGGAGTCTCCACGGCTCGAAGACAGGAAGACCGGCTCCGCCTGGAGGGCCGGCTGCGCCAGCAGCCAGCTGGCGATTCCACCATGGAAGGCCGGAGCCGGGCGACGAAGACAAGAACCCACCAACGACTGTCTCGCCGAAAGTGGGTTGGCCCCGACAAGAGTGATAGAGGCCAAGGACAGGAGTGACGAGCGCCATGACCAAGTCCAACCAATCAGCGACCAAGAACCCTTCACCACGATAGGATCCAAGGCAAAAGGGAGGGCATATGCCTCCCAGATGCCGGTCCCAGGGGAAAGGTGCTTTATAAAGCGAAGCTGTCAGAGCAGGGCGAAGGGATCACACCAAGGGCGCCGCCGCCGAGGAGCCGGCAGCCGGCCGAATCGTTACCCAACCTGTAACCAGGCCCCCGCCTATATAAGGGGGCCTGGACCCTTAGCGTAGGGGGGATCCGATCTTCTTCTTCCTCCTCTAGCCCGAACAGCTCGAGGAGCACTGTAATCAATACTATCCAATCAATATGAAGCAGGCAGGAAGTAGGGGTTTACCTCCAACCGGGAGGGCCCTGAACCTGGGTAAACCGAGGTGTCTTTGTTGGCACGATCCCGAGCCGGACCCATCGTCACCATCGTCGAGCCCCTCCGATAAGCCTACCCATGGTTACTGTCTCCAAATTCCCACGACAGTTGGCGCCCACCGTGGGGCAAAGCGCGGCGGCGAGCGGAGTCAAGTTCCGGCCGGGACCCTCCGGCGAGAAGGTCGCCTCCGGCCTCGTCTGGAGGTTCGGCACCTTCGATTGCGTCAGCGACAACTTGTCCCACTTCGAGAACAGCTTCGGCAACAGCGGCTCCTTCCTCGACGTCGGCAGCCACCGCTTCTACGTCGCCAGGCCCTTCTCGGAGGAGGTGACCGACGTCTTCGACTCCCCCTGCGACGGAGGCTCAAGCTGCGCTGAAAGCAGCAGTCTTGGCGCCATGGTCGAGGTGATGGCCCTGGGAGAAGAGGAGGGCGGCGACTCTCTGCGCCCCGAGCGCCTGTCGCCCGGACGCCTTCTTCCACAGGAGCAGGATGCTCCACTCCAAGAGCAGGACGCCCCGGACGTCTCCGTGGTGGACCTGCGCGCTCCCCTCGACCGCGTCATCGACCCCGCCCGGGTCGCCGAGGCCCTGGAGCAGACGTGTCTCGTCCTCCTCAGCAAGGTGGCTGAGGACGAGGCCAACCGGTGCCGCGCGAGCACCATGCTCAGCGAGTTCTACGACGTGCATAGAGGCGCACCGACCGAGCTCGCTCGCGACCTGCAGCGTAGCTCCGCCACCGCCGTCCCCAGCCAGGTCCAGCGGTCGCCATCGGCAAGCCGAGGCCGCGGAGGGCGTGGACAGGGCGGTCGTGCTCCGAGCGGCAACGCCCAAGGCCGCCGCGCCCAGCAGGGCGGCGGAGCAAGCAGGCCACGCTTGATCGCGGAGTCAGCGCCAGGGTCGGAGTCCCAGGCTCGCCCATCGGCGCTACACATCCACCTGTGGCTTGACCACGTCGAGACGTCCCCTAGGGGATCTGCTAGCTCAAAGCGAGCGGCTTCTGACCAAGGAGGCCTAGGGGCTGCAGGCAGCGGTCATGGGCGCGAAGAGGGCAAATACACCCTCGATACCGCACTTGATCAGCCGTGTAAGTTTCACACCTCCCCGGGCAGGGAAGCGACCCACTCCACGCGTCAGTGCCGTTTCATGAGAGAGCTAGAGCAGCGCGCTCGGAAGATCCCTGGTGCGTCCCAAGCGCAACCGGCTAGAGGTCAGGAGGACCAATAGCACGACCCGGCTGGAGGCGAGCCGGATCAAGACGATGACTTCCCGGCGGATGTTGAGCAATATCATATCTTCATTACCCCCGGCAAGGACAAAAGGAACGACCTTTGGCATGAGGCAGAGGTGAACGTTGTGATGCCTGCAGAGCCCCAGTTCATGCACTGGTCTGAGGCGGCCATCACCTAGGGGCGCGAGGACCATCCCAGGCTAATGCCCAGCCCTGGAGAATACGCTCTGGTTCTAGACCCAGTTGTGTGCTCTGATACGCACATGTGCCGGTTCTCCCGCGTGCTCATCGACGGCGGTAGTAGTATCAACCTTCTTTACCGAAGCTCTCTGGAGAAGTTGCGCATCCCGCTTGCTCAGCTGAAACCGAGCCGGCTCACCTTCCATGGCATCGTGCCTGGGCATTCTTGCACCCCTTTGGGTAAGGTACAACTAGAGGTTCTCTTCGGAGAGAAGGGGAATAGCCGCCACGAGCCTATCTGGTTCGAGGTGGTGGACATCAGCAGTCCCTACCACGCGCTGCTTGGCCGTCCAGCCCTGGCCAAGTTCATGGCGGTGCCACATTACGCCTATCTGAAGATGAAGCTCCCAGGACCCAGAGGCGTGATCACTGTCTCGGGAAGCTTCAAGAAGTCCCTGGCTTGTGCAAAGGAGAGCTCGCAACTGGCAGAGGCACTGGTCACCGCCGAAGAGAAGCGGCAGCTTCTACATCGCGTGGAGCTGGCCCAGCAAGTTGTGCCGGTTCGCCAGTCGTCGGTGGAGCAGTTCAAGCCGGCTAACGGCACCAAGAAGATCCTATTGGACGAGAGCGATCCATCCAAGTACGTCATTATCGTCATCGGCCTTTCTGCTAAATAGGAAAGCGAGCTCACCAGCTTCCTTCGTGAGAATCGGGACATCTTCGCATGGTCTCCAAAAGACATGCCAGGTGTGCCGAGGGAGCTGGCTGAGCACTCACTCAACGTCAGGCCGGATGCCAAGCCGGTCAAGCAACCGTTGCGACGCTTTGCAGAAGAGAAGAGGAAAGCTATTGGCGAGGAGATTGCCCGGCTCCTTGCAGCCGGCTTTATCATGGAGGTGTTCTACCCTGACTGGCTTGCGAACCCAGTCTTGGTCCTGAAGAAGAACAACACTTGGCAAATGTGTATTGACTACACCAGCCTCAACAAGACTTGCCCCAAGGATCCATTTGCGTTACCACGCATCGACCAGGTGATCGATTCCACAGTCGGCTGTGACCTGCTGTCCTTCCTGGATGCCTATTCAGGCTACCACCAGATCCCGCTCTTCCAGCTGGATCAGATCAAAACCTCTTTCATCACCCCATATGGAGCCTATTGCTACGTTACCATGCCGTTCGGCCTGAAGAATGCTGGAGCCACTTACCAGCGAACCATGCAGCGATGTCTGCAGGGGCAGATTGGGAGGAACGTGCATGCCTATGTGGACGACGTGGTGGTGAAGACTAAGCAGAGTGGCACGCTCCTGGACGACCTCAAGGAGACCTTCGCCAACCTGTGGCGCTATCGCATGAAGCTCAATCCTGAGAAGTGCACCTTTGGCGTGCCGGCTGGACAGCTCCTAGGTTATATCGTTTCCCAGCGAGGGATCGAGGCTAACCCCTCGAAGAGAAAAGCCATCGAGGCCCTAGAGAAGCCCACCCAGCTCAGAGATGTGCAGAAGTTTGCTGGTTGTTTGGCCTCGCTTAGCCGGTTCGTCTGCCGGCTCGGGGAGAAAGCCATGCTGTTGTACCAGCTGATGAAGAAGACAGACCACTTTGTTTGGTCCCAGCGTGCTGATGACGCCTTCAACGACCTCAAGCGAGCCTTGTCTACCGCGCCAATCTTGGTTGCGCCGGCTCTGCGAGAGCCAATGCTGCTCTACATCGTGGCTACTCCGCGAGTCATCAGTGTCGTGATCGTGGTGGAGCGCACCGAGGAAGGCAAAGAGCTTCCGGTTCAGCGCCCGGTGTACTACCTGAGTGAGGTCCTCACTCTCTCCAAGCAGAATTACCCGCACTACCAGAAGGTCGCGTACGGCGTGTACATGGCGGCCAAGAAGCTGAAGCACTACTTTGAGGAGCACCCAATCACGGTGGTGAGCACCACTCCGCTCTCGGAGATCATCGGGTGCAAGGACGCGTCGGGAAGAGTGGCCAAATGGGCGATTGAGCTCGCAGCTCATACCATTCAGTACAAGCCCAGGACGACAATCAAGTCGCAGATCATAGCGGATTTCTTCGCTGACTGGGGAGAGCACCAGTACTTGCCGCCGGCTCCAGACTCCACCCACTGGCGCATGCACTTCGATGGCTCCAAGCTGCTCGGGGGCTTGGGAGCCGGCGTCGTCCTCACCTCTCCCAAGGGAGACAAGCTGCAGTACGTGCTGCGGATGCACTTCCGTGCGTCGAACAACATCGCTGAATACAAAGCCCTAGTACATGGGCTCAAGATGGCCAAGCAGATCAGCATCAGGAGGATCCTCTGTTTCGGAGACTCCGACCTAGTGACGCACCGGGTCTCAGGGGATTGGGATGCCAAGGACGCCAACATGGCCTCCTATCGCTTCTACGTGTAGCAACTCAGTGGATTCTTCGAGGGCTGCGAGTTCCACCATGTCCCCAGAGCAAACAACGAGGAAGCAGACCGGCTGTCCAAGATCGGCTCCACCAAGCAGGATATCCCAGCTGGGGTGTCCCTGGAGGTCATTCACAAACCGTCTATCAAACCTTTGCCGGAGTCCATATCCATCTACGTGCCTGGAGACCCAGCCCCAGCTCAGGTACCATTACCGGACCTGGGGGCTGCCGTCTCGGGGCTAAAGGCGGCAGCCGGCCAGCCCAGCGCGGCCGGCTCGACGAAGGACAAGGGGACTGCCGGCTCCACGCCTGCTCCCCCAGCCAGACAATCAGATGAAGCCGGCACAACGACGGACCCGGGGGCTGCTGATCCTCTGGTCGCCAGTGTCTTCCACATACGGGAGATACCTTCCTGGGCGGAGCCATTCTCCAACTACCTCATTACTGGGGACTTGCCGCAAGACAAAGCGGAAGCTAGGCAAATTCAACGTCGAGCTGGGGCATACACCATCATCAACAGCGAGCTGTACAAGCGCAGCGTATCAGGCATCTTCCAGAAGTGCATCGAGCCGGAAGAAGGGATAGAGCTGCTAAGAGAGATACACCAAGGGGAGTGCGGGCATCACGCATCCTCCAGAGCCTTGGTGGCCAAAGCCTTCCGCCATGGCTTCTACTGGCCAACGGCCAAACAGAATGCAGAGCAGCTGGTGAAACAGTGCAACGGCTGCCAGCGCTTCTCCAAGCACAGAAACACTCCAGCGGCAGCACTCAAGACCATCCCGCTCACCTGGCCGTTCGCTGTCTGGGACCTGGACATGGTAGGGCCATTCAAGACTGCACCCGGGGGCTTGACGCATCTGTTGGTTGATGTGGACAAGTTCACCAAATGGATCGAAGCCAAGCCAATTAAGAAACTCGATGGCTCGTCCACAATCAAGTTCTTCAACGAGATCATCACAAGATATGGAGTTCCCCACAGCATCATCACCGACAACGGGACAAACTTCGCGAAGGGAGTCTTTGCTGATTACTGTGGCCAGAAGGGCATCCGGCTGGACTTAGCATCAGTGGCGCACGCGCAGACAAATGGGCAAGTGGAGAAGGCAAATGGGCTGATCCTAGCCGGCATCAAACCAAGGCTGGTCGAGCCTCTCGAACGCTCAGCCGGCTGTTGGGTCGAGGAGCTACCCTCAGTGCTCTGGAGCCTGCGCACCACTCCAAATCGCTCTGTTGGCTTCACACCTTTTTTCCTGGTCTATGGAGCAGAAGCAGTGTTGCCCACCAATATCGAGTTTGATGTGCCCAGAATCGTCCAGTACACAGAGAAGCAAGCAAAAGAAGCTCGTGAAGATGGCATCAACCTCCTCGAGGAGGCACGAGAACAAGCTCTGGCTAGATCAGCGCTCTACCAGCAGCAGCTGCGATGATACCACAGCCGAAAATTTCGTCCACTCGCGTTTCGCGAAGGAGATCTCGTACTCCGGCTGGTCCATAGCACTAAGGGCATGCACAAGCTGTCTCCTCCCTGGGAGGGACCGTTCATTGTCAGCCGGGTGCTAGGTAATGGGGCATATTACCTCATCGACGCATAAGAGCCCAGAAAGAACAAGGCAGATAACTCTGACAAGGAGACGGAGCGTCCCTGGAATGTCAGTCTCCTAACACCTTTCTTCTGCTAAGGCAAAAGCTTGTACCCCGAAAAACATGTTAATGAATGAAGGAAAACGGAGCGGCCAGTTACGGCCGGCTCCGAGGAAAACACTTCGTGTATGTTTTGCTTCCTGCGTTATTCACTTGACTGGCAGCCGGCTCTGGGCACTGAGCCACAGCCGGCAGCCCCGAAAAACGATTGGCTTCTCGCCAGCCGGACGAGTACTACGTATGAAGAAGGTCTCGAGCCCAACCTCCACCTTCCGGCTCTGCGCAGCCGGACGGATAGGAGCCGGCAGGCCACATACGAAGGAAAGCCGCAGAGCAGAACCGTAAACGATAGAAAAATCGCTCAACCAGGTGTTAAGGGCAGTGTTTGTTAACTAAGCGTTGGCTAGCACGAGTCGGGGGCCCGATAGACTGAAGTACTACTTCTCACTCCGCGGCACGCTACCACCCTAGGCCGACATTCGGCTGCCGGCCCAAGGGAGACCAACCGGCACCAGGCTGCCGGTTGGGGGTAGAAGGGCCGAAGGGTGGGAAGATTAAGGAAAAAGTTGAGAGAACCGGACAAAGGCAAGCCCAGCGAGTGGTTGATAGGCACAGTCTCTCGACGTCTGGGCTGAGAAGCCACGCCCAAGAGGTTCGAAGCTAGAGCTGCCTCGCTTGGCATCGGCATCGTTCGCGAAAAGTTAGTTTCGAGCTAGCTGTCAATCCAGCTACCCCAAAACTCGGGGGCTAGGGGGAAAGGGAATCTGCCCTCAAAAGTAGGCCAGTTCCAGTACCTCGTCGGCTATTCGATTAGCTGGCGCTGCGACATGATCGGCAAACGAGCAACAAAATCGAAACCTAACACGCGCAAAATAACGGCTAGAGCCGGAATCCGGGAAATCTACTCCAACCGCAGCAAGGAACATGCGAAGGCCCGGGAAGGGAAACGTGCCGGCTCCGGCCCTCACCCGAGCCGGTACAAGACTCAGCTTCCACTTCGACCCAGCCGAGTCGGAACTAGTCCGTCCCCCCCCCCCCCCCGGAGCCGGCCAGCAGAAGCACTGTTTCCCTCCGCGTTGAAGCCGGAGAAGCCCGCCCGAAGCGTCTGTGCAGGCAGTGACTATCGTAGTCCCCATCTACGGATTCGCATCACAACGGTGTCAAACAGAAGACATTTGCGCGATGGCAAAGCACACAGCAAAGAAAGACATTCACACAGCAAAGATTTGCAGGTAATTAAAAGAGTTCTTAGTCATATGGGGAGCGGTTACATAATGAAGGCCACGCTAAGGGCCGAAACAGCAAAAGGACCCCTCCTAACCCCTAGACTCTTGCTGACGATGCCGCTATCAAGAAGGGGTCTTCGAGGGCGCTCGCCGATTACGGCCAGGGGGAGTAGGCGCGGGCGCAGCCGGAGCCGTCGACGACGCGGACGCAGAGGATGGGTGACCTGGCGCGGTGGGTCAGGATGAGAGACCATCCCCGCTCCAGGCCATAGTCGGTGAAGAACCGCCCCCACCCCCCGGTGAGGTAGCTCCTCCCCTCCTCATCGTGGAGGACCTCGACGTCGTACAGCGGCTGTCCGCCGCTGCCATCTTCAATCATGAAGCTCGTTGGGGGGTTCTTCCCCATCGTGCCGATGAAGCTGGCTGGGAGCGGAAGGCGCTCCTTACTCCCGGCCAGCAGGGGCACCATGGCAGTGGAAAACCCGTGCTTCGGGACGTAGGAGAGCCGCTGTTTGGTCGGCAGGCGCGGTGGCGGCGTTCGCACCTTTTTGGCGGCCACGCTGGAGGAGCCGCCAACACTCAGGCCAGCGAAGCCCGAAGGGGCGGCCCCGAATGCCATCGCGGCACCGACGAGGGCGGCCGCCGCCTCCAGGGGCGTTCTGGTGAGACCGGCGATAGAGGTTGCGGCCGCGGGGACTACGGCGCCGCCGGCGGCCGCAGCAACGGTCCCACCAGGGGCCGCGACGACGGCGGTGGAGCGGCCGGCCCCGAAAGGCTCGGCGGCGGACGCGGCCGCGAGCACTGCCAAAGTTTTCTTGTTGCGGCTGCCCAGCGGGCGGCCGCGCTTCCGGGGCACTGGCGGCGTCGTTGCCAGGCCTCTGGCTCCGTCCTGACCTCCGAGCGGGCGACCACGCTCGTGCCCGCCCGGCCCATCGCCGGCTCCGGTCCTGGTTCCGCTGGTTGCTCCGAGCGACGACATCAAGATCGAAGCGGAAGTAGCAGAGGCGACGGTTTGATGGGGCAAAGGAATGGAGGCGCTCGGGAGTGAAGAAAACCCTCGAGAGCTTCAAGATTTAAGGGCTGGCAAGACACAAAAAGCCAAGCCGGTTTAATGCAATTAAATCGTACGCGTGGCGCTTCGATGGGACGCGTCGCTGATGCCTGCCCCATTTCGTTACATGACGTCTACCAGAATCATTGTGGTGGCCGAAGGGTCAAAATGACAAGACCGGCCACTGGCGCGCTGCGCCGGCCGCCGCGTGGGAACAAGACCCAAGGCGGCGCAAGTTCCCAGGAGGCAGCACACAGGCTCGCGGCCGCCAGCCGGGTCGCATCTTGGAACCGGCTCGTCTCGAGACGGCCGGGAAAACTTCGCAAGACTCAACCTCGATGATTAGAGCGACCAAGCCGGACCAGAAATCCTGGGACTTCGATAAGAGCGAGGAAGACTTCGGCGAGAAGAGGAACCCGCCGAAGCCCCATGCTAGCCCATGAGACTTCGCCAGTTTTGGGGGCTAGTGTCGTGGAGATGACTTACGGGGGATGCCACGTGCCGAGCTATTTGCCGGCTGGAGTCTGAGGAGTCTCCACGGCTCGAAGACAGGAAGACTGGCTCCGCCTGGAGGGCCGGCTGCGCCAGCAGCCGGCTGGCGATTCCACCGTGGAAGGCCGGAGCCGGGCGACGAAGACAAGAACCCACCAACGACTGTCTCGCCGAAAGTGGGCTGGCCCCGACAAGAGCGACAGAGGCCAAGGACAGGAGTGACGAGCGCCACGACCAAGTCCAACCAATCAGTGACCAAGAACCCTTCCCCACGATAGGATCCAAGGCAAAAGGGAGGGCATATGCCTCCCAGATGCCGGTCCCAGGGGAAAGGTGCTTTATAAAGCGAAGCTGTCAGAGCAGGGCGAAGGGATCACGCCAAGGGCGCCGCCGCCGAGGAGCCGGCAGCCGGTCGAATCGTTACCCAACCTGTAACCAGGCCCCCGCCTATATAAGGGGGCCTGGACCCTTAGCGTAGGGGGGATCCGATCTTCTTCTTCCTCCTCTAGCCCGAACAGCTCGAGGAGCACTGTAATCGATACTATCCAATCAATACGAAGCAGGCAAGAAGTAGGGGTTTACCTCCAACCGGGAGGGCCCTGAACCTGGGTAAACCGAGGTGTCTCTGTTGGCACGATCCCGAGCCGGACCCATCGTCACCATCGTCGAGCCCCTCCGATAAGCCTACCCATGGCTACTGTCTCCAAATTCCCACGATGGGCGGCAATGGAGCAGAGAACTGGTAAACAATAAAGTAAAAGGGTTTCCCCTTAAATAGCTTCTGCAGGAAGGAACGTGGTCTGCGATGTGGCATGAAAAGTGGAAGCTTCAAGCGCACAAACGGGCAAAAATTTCAGGAAATTACCGCGCTACCCATGTGCAACGGTCAACCTTTGGTTAAATCATTATAGCGAGTCATCATGTTAATGATGTCATACTTCTGGTGTACATAGGATTATCCATACAAGCCAAGTTGAAGAGATGCAAGTCGAAGAATTTTTGAGCCTATGATCACCTCCAAGTACCCGACCATAGCCTCGGGGGCTACTCCCATCGGGAGCACTGGTCGCGCACCCAATGAAATATAAAGATTGAGAAGAACAGGGATTCAGAACTATTTTATGCAGGTCATGTCGAAAGAAGACGAGAAATAAGAATACACTTTTGAGCCTATACTCGAAAAAATTCAACTATAGCCTCGAGGGCTACTCCCATCAGGAGCGCTAATCGCGCACCCGATGAAGATGGAAATATCGGCTTCACCATAGGAGTAAACTATTGACTTCATCATCAAATTGATAAACACCAGATAATACAATTCGCTAATTCACTCCCACCAGGAGGGATTTGCGACTAGTTGAAGAAAACAACCCGAAGATTTTAGGTATTGAAAGAGCCAAACAAGGCTCATGACAAAATTATGATTCTGAATCCGCGTTGTTGCGATAAAAAGCTTGAATGCCATGGTCGCAAAGATCATGAAGGTAAGACCTAAGAATCCATCTGCATGGTATAGTATACGCACATGAATGCTCTCTGATAGTAAATTTATGTATCCACGATATAAAGAAAAATCCCGTTGGACGCACTGGGTACCCTAAGAAATACCGGAATCCATGTCTTTGTAAGTCCTAAATGCGGCAAAAGATTGGGTTATGCCAGGTACCGAATTTGAGTCTGGGGACTTGAGTTTGAAGTAGTAGCAAGTTTTTGCTCAGGCAATTAGCTGGTTTCCTGATCCATCACAAGCACCAGCCTTGTTAACCAAAATCCCCATGAAAATATAAGAATATGAAATTTTCAATGAAATTGAGAAAGAAAAGAAGACGTAGATTGATCAAGTCAAAGATTGCAAATCGAAGATGTGAAGATTTGAGATTCAACCCGAATCTATAATTCTAGTAGAATCTCGAGGGCTACTGACAAGGTTATAGCTACCAAGGCCCGTTATCTTAGTACCCCTGGGGCCCGTTAGGGTAATAGTCCAATGGGAATTAGGCCCAAGCATAGATATAGTTGAAATATGAGATTATATCATATACAAACATTGTAATTTGTATAAAACCCGACCGGATCCTCGAGATCTGGCCACCTATATATAGGGGCTAGCAGAGGCCGCCCAGGGACAGACTGAGATTGAGCCAATTATCTACTAGCCTATTGTCAACACATATCAAGTTTTGCCTTGTTTGTTCGAATCTTTACCTTCGAGTTCATCTGATGCCCTCTTCCCCCGATCCTAAGTCCTTCATCTAGGACATTTGCCGAGTTAACCCTCATCACCTAGTAAGAGAAATTACAGATCACGAAGGGAAGATGCAAGGAACATCATTACATAGGCTAGGGAAAACAGGTCACGTTATGAATGGGATGGAGGAAATTGTGAGGGCGAGGAAAAAAATGGGGGCGCTATGCTTTACCCAAAGGGTTCACAGAACGCAGGTACCCAAAGGATTCAAGCTACCTCACGACCAGCAAAAGTACAATGGGTCAGAAGAACCCGAACTATGGCTGTCAGACTATCTTCAAGCCGTTAAAATACTCGGGGGATCAAGGGCAACCACAATGCAAAGCTTGCAGCTACACCTCACCAGCGCAGCACGGTCTTGGTTAAGCAAGTTACCCGACGATTCCCCAGAAGCTGGGGCGAACTAGAAAAGCAATTCATAAATAACTTCCGATCAACGTACACGCAGTCAATGTCAATAGAAGAAGTGAAAGCCTGTGTGCAAAAAAGTGGCGAGACACTGCGCTCATACATACAACGCTGGAGCGTCAAAAAACTTTAGTGGAAAATGTCTCTGACAAGCGAGCAATAGATGCCTTTGCACTAGGGCTTTGCCGTTTGAACCTCGTTGAAGAAATGGGAAGAATTAAACCTAGGTCTGTGTCAGAACTGATGGAAATAGCAAGCAGATTCGCGGATGGAGAGGATGTGTACCATAACAAAAGGGCATGATCGCCCGAGCATGATAGATCAAATAGATATAATAACCAGAGACGTAGGTCTCGCAATCATGAGGGCCACAACCCGCACAACCAAGTAGCCGCAGGGTATAAGAGAAGCGCGCGAAGAAGGAGGTGAGAGTAGGAATTGCGGTTATCATAGAAGAGATGACTCGGGAGGAGAGAGATCAAGAAACTTTGACCCATCATCCGAGGACATCCTCAATGGACCATGCCACATACATTACACATGCCTCGATGGGAAGAGGGTATCCAATCACCTGATGAGAGATTGCAGGACGTTCATGAAACTACAAGAAGCCATGGAATTCAGCCAAGCAGAAAAACTAGGATCCACAGCATACGGTGCGCCGCCGCCACCACCCTACAACAAGGGCATAGTAAACCAAGTATACCCAAGACAAAGCAATCAAGTTTATCCCCAATCAAGAATACATATCACCGCAATGATTCAGTCAGTTCCCAAGTCTAAAAAGGAATAGAAAAGCATATCTAGACAAGTAAACCTAGCCATATCGTCGCCACCAGCCACCACAGAGTACCTACGGTGGTCCAAACAGATAGTCGGGTTCACCAGAGCAGATCACCCAAGGAAAGTACCTAGACCAGGGCACTCACCAATGGTATTGAAGGCGCAAATTGGAGGATATGACGTTGGACAAGTATTAATGGACGCAGGCAGTGGCATAAACCTAATATACACAAGAACCCTGAAGGCAATGAACATTTCATTAGAATGGCTGCAACCAACGGACTGCTCCTTTCATGGGATAGTACTAGGAAGTGCAAATCATCCACTAAGAAAAATTGAACTCGACGTTTGCTTTGGGGACAGAGGCAATTTCTAAAGGGAAAAGCTGGAATTCGAAGTCATGGATTGGCCCTCGTAGTATCACACAATCCTAGGTAGGACAGCATTTGTGCGGTTCATGGCAGTGCCTCACTATGCGTATCTCGTATTAAAAATCCCAGGGCCAAATGGAGTTATCACGATTAAAGGAACTTGGAGGTCTCAGACACCTGCGACGGGGAATTCAATAAAATAGCGCAAACCTTCGGCATGACAGCCGAATATGCAAGACTCAAAGGCGAGACTGATCACAACACACTACTCGACATAGGTCGATCCCTACCAGATCAGGCTTTAGACTCTACTTGAGATTCAAAAAAAATCTAGTTCACCCCACGGACCGAGCAAACACAACTTCCATCACGGTCGACCTGGACCCCGCATAGGAAAGCATGATCATCGAGTTCCTCCATGAGCACTGGGAAATCTTTGCCTGGTGTCCTTTAGACATGCCAGGGGTTCCCAGGGAACTCGTCGAGCACACACTAAACATGGATCCAAAAGCACGACCAGTCAAGAAACCTCTTCAATGATTTGACGAGCCAAAGCGTAAAGTGATAGCAGCTGAGCATGCACTAATCCAGTGATTGTCCAAAAAAAACACAGACGTACGTCGCGTCTGAGTCGATTACATGTCCCTCAACAAGCATTGTCCAAAGGATCCCTTCCGCTACCCCGCATAGATCAAATAATCGGCTCAACTACGGGTTGCACAAGGCTTTCCTTTTTGGATGCATATTCGGGCTACAACCAGATCAGACTTAAAGTAGAAGACAAAAAACAGCATTCATTATGTAATATGGTGTATTTTGCTACCAAGTAATGCCTTTCGGCCTAAAGAACGCAGGAGCAACTTATCAGAGGATGATGCAAATTTGCCTCGGGAGCCAAATAGGATGAAACATACAAGTATATATCGACGACGTGGTCATCACTACAAGAAAAGAGGAGTCTTTGATCACTGACTTAAGGGAAACCTTCGACAATCTGGATAGGTACAAAGTAACACTAAATCCGACTAAATGTTCATTTGGTGTCCTCGCAGGGCAACTACTTGGGTTTTTGGTATCAGCAAGAGGAATAGAGGCAAATCCAGAGAAAATTTAGGCGATACTGACAATGGGGAAGCCAATAAAATTGCATCAACTCGCAGGGCGAGTAGCAGCATTGAATCGATTCATTACGCAGCTGGGCGAAAAGGCCCTCCCATTCTATGCACTTATGAAAAAATCAGACAAGAAATTTGAGTGGATAGAAGAAGCGGATGTAGCATTCGCGCATCTCAAAAAAGTGCTTTCCACGCCACCAGTGTTGGTCGCACCCAAGGAAAAGGAGCCGTTATTGTTGTACATTGTCGCCACATATCAGGTGATCAGCACAGTACTAGTCGTTGAACAAAGTGAAGAGAGAAAAGCACATGGAGTCTAGCGGCCAGTGTATTTTCTCAGCAAAGTATTATTGCCGTCAAAACAACGTTACCCGCATTACCAAAAACTCGCATACAGCATGTTCAGATAGCACAAAAATTGCAACACTACTTCATGGTTCACCCGATAATAGTGGTTAACGAAGCTCCACTATCAAATATACTGAACAACTTCGAAGCAACAGGACGTGTCTCCTTATGGGGAATTGAACTATCCCCTTTGGACATCACATACGAGAAAAGGAAGGCCATCAAATCTCAGGTTTTTCTAGATTTTATAGTAGAGTGGCTAGAACTACAGAACACAGGACCACCTGATCTGTCAAGTGTTTGGACAATGTACTTCGACGGATCTAAGAGAGTCGAAGGAGCTGGAGTAGTATTAATATCACCACAGGTAGATAAGTTGAAATATGTGCTGCGGATGAGTTTCCTGCAAGCATCCAACAATGGAGCTGAATACGAAGCTCTGTTGCATGGAATGAGGATGGCTAAAGCCTGCGGTGCAACTCGATTAAAAATATTTGGGGACTCAAATCTAGTGGTTCAGCAGGTAATGAATCGTTGTGACACAGTCAGCGGCAACATGACTGCATAGAGAAACTTGTATTATTACTTGGAAGGAACTTTCGACAGATGTGAAGTATCGCACGTCAGCAGATCAAGCAATGAGGAAGCCGACAATTTGGCAAACATTGGATCCCAATATCTGCCAATACCACCAGGAGTCTTCTGGGAAGAAATAATAGAGAGGTCAATAAAGGATAATAAAATGTCGAGTTCCGGCAAACAGAAACAAAGTACAACAGCAGGCTTGGGGGCTCATAAAGAATCAACAGAGGGTACACCAGAACCAGAGAAAGTAATGATGGTCGAAGTAACATGGTTGCAACTATAGCTAGCATACATGGTTAACAAGACATTACCTGAAGATATGGTAGAAGCACGAAGGATAGTGCGACAATCTAAAGCTTTTGTGGTGGTACAAGGAAAATTATATAAGAAAAGCATATCTGGCGTCTTGCAAAGGTGTGTCACCCCCCCAAGAAGGACAAGTCATACTCAAAGATATCCAAGCAAAAGTTTGTGGTCATCACGCTAGTAGCAGAGCTATAGCGGCCAAAGCTTTCCGTGCAGAGTTTTACTGGTTGACAGCAATAGAAGATGCAAAGGACATCGTCCAACGATGTGATGCTTGCCAGCGATTTGCATCTCGACCTCATGCACCAGCAGCTGAACTCCAGCCAATACCCCTATCTTGGCCGTTTGCACAGTGGGGTTTAGATATGGTGGGCAAGTTGCATAAGTCATGGCCAGGAGGGCACGTTTATATGTCGGCGGCAGTTGATAAGTTCACCAAATCGGTAGAGGCAGCCCCAGTAACTAATCAAGATTCTACAGTAGCAATTAATTTCATCAAGTCAATAATATTTCACTTTGGGGTACCACACAGCATCATCACAGCCTATGATCGCCTCCAAGTACCCGACCATAGCCTCGGGGGCTACTCCCATCGGGAGCGCTGGTCACGCACCTGATGAAATATAAAGATCGAGAAGAAAAGATATTAAGAATTGTTTTGTGCAGGTCATGTTGAAAGAAGACGAGAAAGAAGAATACACTTTCGAGCCTATACTCAAAAAAAATTGACTATGGCCTCGGGGGCTACTCCCATCGGGAGCGCTGATTGCGTATCCGATGAAGATGGAAATATCGGCTTCACCATAGCAGTAAACTATCAACTTCATCATCAATGTGATAAACACCAGGTAATAAAATTCGCTAATACACTCCCATCGGGAGGGATTTGCGACTAGTTGAAGAAAACAACCCGAAGATTTTGGGTATTGAAATAGCCAAACAAGGCTCACGACAAAATTATAATTCTCAAGCCGCGTCGTCGCGATAAAAAGCTTGAATGTTGTGGTCGCAAAGATCATGAAGGTAAGACCTCAGGATCTGTCCTACATGGCCTAGTATACGCACATGAATGCGCTCTGCTAGTAAATTCCGTATCCACGATACGAAGAAAAATCCCGGTGGATGCACTGGGTACCCTAAGAAATACTGGAATCCATGTCTTTGTAAGTCCTAAATGTGGCAAAAGACTGGGTTACGCCAGATAACGAATTCAAGTCTGGGGACTTGAGTTTGAACTAGGTAGCAAGTTTTTGCTCAGGCAATTAGCTGGTTTCCTGATCAGTTAGAAGCACCAAGCTTGTTCACCAAAATCCCCATGAAAATTTAAGAATATGAAATATTCAATGAAAGTGAGAAAGAAAAGAAGACGAAGATTGACGAGGGTTAACTCGACAAATGTCCAAGATGAAGGACTTAGGATCGGGGGAATAGGGCGTCAGATGAACTCGAAGGTAAAGATCAGTCAAACGAGGCGTGTATTGAGAATAAACATGGTGATGAACTTAGCTTACTCTCCATCTGTCCCTGGCCGGCCTCTCCTGGCCCCTATATATAGGTGGTCAGGTCTCAAGGAACCGGTCGGGTTTGATACATATTGCAGTGTCTGTATACGACATTGACTCGTATTTCGAGTATGACTATTCTTGGGCCTAGCTTAACGGGCCTTAGGGGTACACGAATAACGGGCTCTATTAGCTATACCCTTGTCAGTAGCCCCTGAGATTCTACCAGAATTGTAGATTTGGGTGGAATCTCAAATCTTCATATCTTTGACTTGATCAATCTTCGACTTCTTCTTTTCCCTGTACTCAATTAAATATTTTTCATTATATTATCTCGCAAGGGGTTTTTGGTTAACAAGCCTGGCAGCTCTAACGGATCAAGAGGCCAGTTAATTGCCGGAGCAGATATTTTTTACCTACTTCAAACTCAATCCCCTTGGACTTGAGTCTGGGACCTAGTCTAACCCAATCTTTTGCCGCATTTAGGACTTACAACAAAAGAGTTCCAGTAGTTCTTAGGGTACCCTGTGCGTCCACCGGGATTTCCTTTGCGTCGTCGACACGGAAAGTTACTAGCAGAGCGCATTCAGGTGCGTATACTAGGCCACACAGGACGGATCCTAGGGTCTTACCTTCATGATCTTTTATGACCACGGCATTCAAGCTTTGTCGCAATGACTTAGCCTGAGAATCACTAATTTTCCTTGCAAGCCTTGTTTGACTGTTGAAATGTGTAAAATCTTTGAGTTACTCTTCCTTCAAATAATCGTGAATAACTCCCGATGGGAGTAATCGATGTCAATTTGTTGACAATATAGTCAAAGATTGTTGTCGACAAAGTAGTCGATGATATTATTGATCATTAACCAACGTTGTCCATTTTCATCGGGTGCACGACCAGTGCTCCCGATGGGAGTAGCCCCCGAGGCTATAGTCAGAAGTTTTTCGGGTATAGGCTCAAATATATTGTCTTCCCATCTTCCCAACTATAATATTCTTGTGCTAATTCGTCGAGTGCGCGCCAAGCGCTCCCAATGGTAGTAGCCCCCAAGGATATAAGGGGGTGCTTACAACCTTTTATAGACTCAAATATTTTTCTTCTGCATCACCTTTTATCGTTGGAGGATTGCGCATTTCTTCTTTTCTTCCTTTCTATATTTTTCCGCTGTTCCTTTCTTTTCTCTGAGCGAAATGTCAAAGCCCGTAACTTTAATTAGACCTGTAATTCATAAAGGCCCACGAAAGGTTACTTATAAATAAAGTACGCCAGCTAGCCAGGGAAAACCCTAATCCCTTCATTGTGAGCCTTCTCCACCGCATCATCTTCCTCCTCCAAATATCATCTAGGGTTTGTTTTCGCCAAGCACAACCTTCCAATGGCAGATGTCGGTGTTGTCGATCTCGACACTGGTGCCCTGATGGAGAAACGGGGGCGCGGCCTCCTCGTGGCAGTAAGAACAAACCGAAGGACGCCTCCCTGGTGGCCTCGTCGTCCGCATCCATGAAGCGGTGCCCCGGCCGCCCCTTGGGATGTAAGAACAAGCCCAAGGCATCTGTCGCCATTGCCCAAGGTGCAAGCGCTGCTCCTCGCAATGCCTCTCCTCCTCCTCCTATCAAAATTTTCTCATTCTTCATTATTGCGGGTGCTCAATGCTGTGAGCAGCAACGTGTTCTGCTAAAATTTACTAAGTTCATGGACGGGCGTGAGCTTCACTATCCTTCGTGAAGAATCTGGAGGAGGAACTCCATATGAGGTTGACGTGTATTACGATGGTCGTGGTGAGATGTAGTTCAGGGGCGGCTGGCCCCAATTTGCACAGGACCGTGAGCTGCATCAAGGGTTCTTCATGCTCTTCGACTATCATTGTGGTACGTCGAAGTTTGACGTGAAGATCTACGACGGCACACAGTGCCAGAGGAAGTATGAGGCTGAAGTGCACTTCTAGTAGATTCTACCTTCTTCTCGATGTAATCTTCTGATTTGTGCTCCTTTGGCCTGCTTTATGTAATAAATAGATGTGATGAACTTTATTTTATGCTATCATGTTCAGTAATCGACTAGAGAAACTATCAGTGTTTTGAGGTGTGTTGATTTACTTTCGAGTTTTTGTTTAGCCGCGTTTTTTCCCTTATCGAATAGAGGGTTGTGAACAACCTTGCAGTAACTCATGAGAAGACATGAATACATGATCTCAATGAAATTTTTATTTGAGGGTCAGAGCCCCTGAGCGGAAAATCATGACATATTCTACATATCGTCGAGTTGACCCAAGAAACCCGACCTGTGGCCTCATGTTCTGGGTTTAGAAGGTCATAACTCACATTTTAGTGCTGCTGTCATCGTCCTCTATGCGTAAAAACGCCATAGCTGCTCTGCATTCCACGGGTCGCTCTCATCTTTGCCCATTTTCTTGTCTTGTAGTCGATAAGCTCCTCCTGGTATGACTTCTATGACAATGTAAGGTCCCACCCATGGGGATTCTAGTTTGCCATGGCCATCCTGCTTGAGTCATAGGACTAGATCCCCCACTACGAAAGATCAGGGGTGAACTCAAGTACTATGGTAGTTCCGGAGACTTTGCTGGTATTGTGTAGCTCTGGCTAGTGCTACATCTCTTGCTTCATCGAGTGCATCGACATCATCTTTAAGTGCTTCTGTAGAAGTAGTTTCATCGTAAGCCGCAATTCTTGGGGCTTCATGAGTAATTTCGACTGGAAGCACGGCTTCTGCGCCATGGACCAGAAAGAAAGGTGTTTCTTGGGTAGCCGCATTAGGCGTAGTTCTCAGACTCCAAAGCACGGAGCGTAACTCATCTACCCAAGCATGCTTGGCATTCTCCAGGGGTGCTAATAACCTCTTTTTTATTCTGTTGCAAATTAAGCCATTTGCTTTCTCGACTTGCCCGTTTGTTTTGGGATGTGCAACACATGCGAATTTTAGTTTGATTCCCATACCTTCGCAATAACTTTTGAACTCTTTGGATGTGAAATTTGTTCCATTGTCTGTGATGATGTTGTGTGGCACTCCAAAATGAAATACTATCGACTTGATGAAGTTGATTGCTGTTGTAGAATCCTGAGTTGTTACTAGGGCTGCTTCTACCCATTTGGTGAATTTATCTACTGCCACCAACATGTAGACGTGCCCTCCTAGCCATGACTTATGCAATTTTCCTACCATATCCAAACCCCATTGTGCAGAGGGCCTGGACAGTGGTATCGGCTAAAGTTCTGCTGCTGGTGCGTGCGGTCTGGACGCAAATCATTGACAGGCCTCACACCTTCGGACTATGTCTTTTGCATCTTCAATTGCTGTTAACCAATAAAATCCTGCTCGAAAATCCTTGGCTGCTATAGCTCTGCTGCTATCATGATGCCCGCAAACTCCTGCGTGGATGTCTTTTAATATATCTTGTCCTTCTTGAGGGGTGACGCATCACTGCAACATGCCAGTTATACTTTTCTTGTATAACTTCCCCTGTAGTATGACAAAGGCTTTGGATCATTGTATTATCCTTCTTGCTTCGATTGTATCCTCGGGTAGTGTCTTGTTTATCATGTACGCCAAGTATGGCTGCATCCAAGTTTCTTCGATCATCATGACTTCCTTTGGTTCTGCTATGTTTTCTGTTTCTGGCTTGCCAGCCCTCGAGCCTGTTGCCGGGTGCTGACTTGGTTCCCCTGGAGTCGAACTTTTGCTGCCTTTTATTGACCTCTCGATGATTTCCTCCCAAAAAACTCCTGGTGGTATAGGCAGGCATTGGGACCCAATGTTTGCTAGATTGTCGGCTTCCTCGTTGCTGGCTCTGCTGACGTGTGAAACTTCACACCCATCAAAA
Organism: Dactylis glomerata; assembly: GCA_007115705.1. Taxonomy (NCBI): domain Eukaryota; kingdom Viridiplantae; phylum Streptophyta; class Magnoliopsida; order Poales; family Poaceae; genus Dactylis; species Dactylis glomerata. The sequence continues at coordinate 280,927 of QXEO01001474.1, forward strand.
GTTCCTTTGAGATAGTAATACAAATTCCTGTACGTCGTCATGTTGTCGTTAATGGCGTCACATCGATTCATCACTTGCTGGACAACGAGATTGGAGTCCCCGAATATTCTCAGTCGGGTTGCTTCACATGCTTTGGCCATCTTCATTCCATGAAGCAGGGCCTCATACTCGGCTTCATTGTTAGAAGCTTGTGGAAAACTCATCCTTAACACGTACTTTAGCTTATCCCCTTGTGGTGATATTAAGACTACACCTGCTCCTACGCCTTGGACCCTTTTTGACCCGTCGAAGTACATTGTCCATACACTCGACAGGTCAGGTGGTCCTGTGTTTTGTAGTTCGAGCCATTCCGTTGTGAAATCTGGTAGCACCTGAGATTTGATTGCTTTCCTTTTCTCGTACATGATGTCCAGGGAGATAGTTCGATTCCCCATAAGGAGACACATCATGTTGCTTCAGGGTTATTCAATATATTTGATAGTGGCGCTTCGTTAACCACTATGATTGGATGTACCGTGAAGCATTGCCGCAATTTTTGTGATGTTGTAAATATGCTATATGCAAGCTTTTGATAATGTGGGTACCTTTGTTTTGTTGGTGACAGGACTTTGCTGAGGAAGTATACTGGTCATTGCACTCAGTGTGCCTTCCCTTCTTCACTTCGCTCGACTACCAGCACCGTACTCACTACTTAATGTGTGGCCGCAATATATAATAGTAGTGGCTCCCTTTCTTTTGGCACGACCAACACTGGTGGTGTGGAAAGCACTTTTTTTAGCTGCGCAAATGCTGCATCTGCCTCTTCAGTCCACTCAAATTTGTTGTCTGATTTTTTCATCAGTGCATAAAAAGGAAGGGCTTTTTCTCTGAGTCGTGCGACGAATTGACTTAATGCCGCTACGCGTCGTGCGAGTTTCTGCACGTCATGTAGCTTTGCTGGTTTCCCCCTTGTTAATATTGCCTGAATTTTCTCTGGGTTTGCCTCTATTCCTCTTGCTGATACCAGGAATCCTAGAAGTTGCCCTGCGGAGACGCCAAAAGAACATTTTGTCGGGTTTAGCTTGAGCTTGTACCTGTTAAGGCTGTCGAAGGTTTCCTGCAGATCGCTGATCAAAGATTCCTCCTTTCTTGTACTGATGACTACGTCTTCAATGTAGAATTGAATGTTGCGTCCTATTTGACTTCCCAGGCAATTTTGCATCATCTGCTGATAGGTTGCTCTTGCATTTTTAAGGCCAAAATGCATGACTTGATAGCAAAAGACACCATATGGTGTGATGAAAGCTGTTTTTTCTTCGTCTTCTTCCTTCAATTTTATCTGGTTGTAGCCGGAGTATGTGTCCAAAAAGGAAAGCCTTGCACACTCCGCTGTTGAATTGATTATTTGATCAATGCGAGGTAGCGGAAAGGGATCCTTAGGGCAATGCTTGTTGAGGGATGTGTAGTCAACACATACTCTTTGTACATCTGTATTTTTCTTGGGGATAATTACTGGGTTGGACACCCAAGTCGATACTTTGATTTCTCTGATGAAGCCTGCATTTTCTAGCCTGTGTAGCTCGGCTGCTATTGCTTTTCTTTTGGGTTCATCGAACCGTCGTAGAGGTTGCTTGACTGGTTTTGCTTTTGGATCCATGTTTAGTGCGTGCTCGACGAGTTCCCTGGGAACCCCTGGCATGTCTGAAGGATACCAGGCGAAGATTTTCCAGCGCTCACGGAGGAACTCGGCGAGCGCGCTTTCCTATGCGGGATCCAAGTTTACCGCTATTGAAGTGGTTTTGTTTGGGTCCATAGGGTGAACCTGAATTTTCTTGGAGTCTTGTGTTGCGTCGAAAGCCTGGTCTGGCAGGGATCGACCGATGTTGGGTAATACATTGTGATCAGTTTCACCTTTGAGTCTTGCATATTCAGCTGTCATGCCGAAGGTTTACGTCATCCTATTGAATTCCTTGTCGCAGGTATTGGATACTTCGAAGCTTCCTTGTACTGTAATGACCCCCTTGGGTCCTGGAATTTTGAGTGCTAGGTTAGTGAGGAACTGCCATGAATTTTGCAAATGCTGGTTGTCCCAGGATTGCACGATACTGTGAGGGCCAGTCCATCGCTTCGAATTCCAGCTTCTCTCTGTGGAAATTGCCGTTGTCGCCGAAACAAATGTTGAGTTCGATTTTCCCGAGGGGGTGATTTGTGCTTCCTGGTACTATTCCGTGGAAAGAGCAATCTGTCGGCTTCAACCATTCTAGCGAGATGCTCATTGCCTTCAGGGTCCTTGCGTATATTAGGTTTATTCCACTGCCTGCATCCATAAATACTCGTCCAATGTCGTATCCTCCTATTTGCGCCTTCAATGCCATTGGTGCGTGTCCTGGCCTGGGTACTTTCCTTGGGTGGTGTACTCTACTGAACCTGATTGGCTGATCGGACCACCACAGATATTCTGTGGTGGCTGGTGGTGACGATATTGCTAAGTTTATTTGCCTTGATATACTCTTCTGCTCTTTTTTGGACTTCGAGATAGGCTGGATCATTGTGGATATGTACACCTTCGACTCTGGATGTCTTGCATTATTCTGCACGTGGTATCCTTGAGTTGTGTTTGTACCTCCTTGATGTGCTCCTTGATTCAAATCCAGAGCGTCTTGAAACCTTAGGAATGTTCTGCAGTCTTTCATCTGGTGGTTGAAAACTCTCTTCCCATCTAAGTACGCGTAGTGGATGCGGCAAGGTCCATGAAGCATGTCTTCCACCGGTGGGCTAGGATATTTCGGCTTTTCTCGTTCGCGACTGCTTTTGTCTTGGTACTCCCTGCTCTCGTCGCCTTCCTCGTTCATTCTTCCGTATCATGCGGCTACTTGGTTGTGTCTTATGCGGCTATCCTTGTTGTGAGACCGGCGCCTTTTCCTACTTATTCTGTCTGCTTCTGGTGAACGTGCCCTTTTGTTGTTGTCAGCATCTTCTCCGTCAGTGAATCTGCTTGCTATCTCTATTAGTTCTGACACTGTTTTAGGCCTTGATCTCCCTAATTCTTCCACGAGATCCGAACGGCAAAGGCCAGCCGAAAAAGCATCTACTGCCCGCTCGTCGGAGACGTCTTCTGTGGAATTTTTTATTATACTCCATCGCTGTATGTATGAACGTAGAGTTTCACCCTTTCTTTGCATGTAGGATTTGACTTCCTCTAGTGATGTTGGGCGTTTGTACGTCGAACGGAAGTTTATTTTGAATTGGTTTTCTAGTTCACCCCAACTTCCGATGGACTCGACGGGTAGAGTGCTTAACCAGGACCGTGCTGCACCGGTGAGGTGTAATTGCAGACTTTGCATCGCTGTTGCTCTTGTTCCTCCGAGTATTTGTACTGCCTGAAGGTAATCTAATAACCATAGTCGAGGTTCTTGCGACCCATCATACTTTTGCTGATCGTGCGGCAATTTAAACCCTTTGGGTACCCGCATCCTGCGAACCCTTCGGGTAAAGCATAGCGCGCCCATCTCCTTTTCATCATCCTCATAATTTTCCTACCTTCCATGCATAGCGTGCTTTGTTCACCCTTGCTTGTGCTATAATATTCCTTGCATCCTCCCTGCGTGCCTTGCACTTCTCGTCGCCTGATGAGTCACTTGTTTGGCTTTGCGAGGATTGGTACTTTCTGCTCTTCTTTCCCTTATCCTCGTAGCATGTCGACTTCTTCTCTGGAGAATGTTTCCTTAACCTGTCTTCTACTAACCCAAGACTTTTAATTGATGCTTGATGCATGTGCTTTCGTGGATCTCCGGGTTCCGGTTGTGTAGTTAGTAGGTATGCCTGTGCTGCTACTAGTGCTGCTTAACGCGTTTCTTGCGCAAAATCCTCCTCTTCTTCTGATGGTTGTGTGCTTATGCTTCTCGCACGGTTCTTTTCCCTTGCTCTCACTGTTGTCCTTCTATTGTGCTTTGGATCTCGATGTCTCTCCCTGCTGGAGTCCGATGCTTCACTGTATTCGTCCCAGTATGCTCCGCTTGATACACTATTGTTTTCTTGACTTCTCCTGAACTCGTCCTTTTCCTCCCGTAACTTCTTTTTGTGCTGGTGCAGGGCATACTGATACCCCATCAAGACTTCTCTTCTTGAATTGGCGGGTACCTCCATGCCATGATTGATGGCTGACATAATAATTCTCCACTCTCCGGTGGAGACGTGGATTTTCCCCTTCTCCTTTTTGCTATTGCTCCTTGATTTGTTGCCTTGTTTGCGGGTTGCTATGTTGTCCATGTCATCATTCTCTTCCAATGCTTCAGTGATGATGACGCATAGTTGGTGTATATTGCTGGAGACACCGCCGCTTTGGGTGGTGAAGTCCTTCCGACCGATATATGATTAATCCACTGTTCCTCCTAAGTCGAGGTTTTCCATGGTTTCATCGAGTTCTTCGATTTTTTCTCCTACATTTTCTGCTGCTGCGGAGCTGACCGGAGAGTTTACCTCACTGGAAGAGCCCACCGATTATTCGGACACTGTGATTGTCTTGGTTTTTCTTGCCGACGGATCCAGTTTCGCCAGATCTGAAAGGCGAATCGAACCCGAAGATCTGACGCGAAAGTTTAGGCTTCCGATCGTCAAGTCCATCTCCTGGCTTTCGCCGACTTCTGGATTGCTGTTGGCTAAAAGTGAAAAACCATCGAATTCATGATTCCAACGCCCCGAGTCCCCACGGTCGGCGCCAATTGACGAGGGTTAACTCGACAAATGTCCAAGATGAAGGACTTAGGATTGGGGGAATAGGGCGTCGGATGAACTCGAAGGTAAAGATCAGTCAAACGAGGCGTGTATTGAGAATAAACATGGTGATGAACTTAGCTTACTCTCCATCTGTCCCTGGCCGGCCTCTCCTAGCCCCTATATATAGGTGGCCAGGTCTCAAGGAACCAGTCGAGTTTGATACATATTACAGTGTCCGTATACGACATTGACTCGTATTTCGATTATGACTATTCTTGGGTCTAGCTTAACGGGCCTCAGGGGTACATGAATAATGGGCTCTATTAGCTATACCCTTGTCAAAGATTGATCAAGTCGATGATTGCAAGTCGAAGGCATGAAGATTTGAGATTCAATCCGAATCTACAATTTTGGTAGAATCTCGGAGGCTACTGACAAGGGTATAGCTACCAAGGCCCATTATCTTAGTACCCTGATTGCGGGTAGATGACCACCCAGTTGGGAACCCCAAGAGGAAGGTATGATGAGCACAGTAGCAAGTCTTCCCTCAGTAAGAAACCGAGGTTTATCGAACCAGTAGGAAAAAGCCAAACTTCAGAAGGTGATGCCTGCTAGCTTCGCGACAGCTCCGGACAATTTATAAGGCACCTCATCCAGGGCTTTGCTTTGTACCAGCAGCAATGTGGAACCTGCACACAACACAACCAAGTACTTTGCTCCCAACTTACGATGAGGTTGTCAATCTCACCGGTTTGCTGTAAACAAAGGATTGAGCGTATCGAGTGGAAAACAATAGTAGTATGCAAGAAAGTAAACAGTGCGAGTAAAAGTAAACAGTAATAGCAATGTAAAGGAAATTGGACCGGGGTCCACAGTTCACTAGTGGTGTCTCTCCATAAGATAAATAACAACATGCTGGGTGAACAAATTACAGTTGGGCAATTGATAGAATAAAGATAATGTGCATATGTCACGAGGATCACTATGAGATTTACTTTGGGCATTACAACAAAATACATAGACCGCCATCCGACTGCATCTATGACTAATAATCCACTCGTGAGGATATCGTCCGAACACCCCTCGAGTATTAAGTTGCGAACAACAGATAACTGCATTAAGCAAAGTGTGTAATGTAAACAAAACGAATGTCCTTAGACACAAGAATGTTGTTTTCTCCCTAGTGGCAACATCACATCTACAACCTTAGAGGTTTCTGTCACTCTCCCAGATTAAATAGAGGCATGAACCCAACTATCGAGCATAAATACCCCCTCTTGGAGTCACTAGTATCTACTTGGCCAAGATAGCTACTAACAACGGAGAGCATGCAAGATCATAAACAACATAGAGATAACATAAGATAATATTCAGCACATCAACTTAACATAACACTAATATTCATCGGATCCCAACAAACACAACATGTAGGATTACATAAAGATGATCTCGATCATGTAAGGCAGCTCACGAGATCTAAACATGAAGCACATGGTGGAGAAGACAACCATCTAGCTACTGCTATGGACCCATAGTCTAAGGTAGACTACTCACTCATCGCGCCGGAGGCAAGCATGGCAATGAAGAAGACCTCCGGTGGTGATTCCCCTCTCCGGCAGGGTGCCGGGAAGAGCTTTTGGACCCTCCCGATCTCAGGTCGACGACGGCGGCGGATCGCAATGTGTTTCTGGAAAATTGATCGGGTGTTTAGGTTTTTCCCGTCTGCGGGTCTTTATAGGCGAAGGGGCAGCGTCAGAAGTGGACCAGGGCGCCCTCACCACAGGTGGGCGCAGACATGGGCTAGAAGCTTCGGTAAATATTAGGAGGTTCGGCTTTTGTTTCGTCCAATTCCGAGAATATTTCCTGTGTAACTTTTCTGAAACACAAAAACAGTAGAAAACAGGGAACTGGCACTGTGGCATCTTGTTAATAGGTTAGTTCCAGAAAATGCATAAAAATGCCATGAAGTGTAACAAAACATAAAGCAAATGGTGTAAAAACAAGCATGGAGCATCAAAAATTATAGATACGTTCGAGACGTATCAACCATCCCCAAACTTAACTCCTGCTCGTCCTCGAGTAGGTAAGTGATAACAAAGAATAATTTTTGAGGTGACATGCACCAACACAATCTTGATCATCTATGTAAGCATTCTGTGCTGGGATCAAAAGAACTTAAAACATGGGCATGAAAGATATAATCTTGATAGAAGAAATTTAGCAACCATGTTATAACATGAAAAAGAACACAAACAAAAGATCATGAAAATGAAACAATGAAAGTCAAACGTGTGTTCAAATCATATGGAAAAACATAGCAAATGGTTTTCAGCTTGTCCTTCATGGAATAGCAAAACATAAATGCATAGGACACCTTCAAGTTTAAGAGGGCGACTAGATACAAATAATTTAAGAACAGGTGAAACCAAAATCATGAATCAATCAATGATAAACTTTGGGACTATGCACATTAAACTCAGAATGACAACTATGCTCTCTTAGATGGTGCATAAAGGTTGAAGGTGGAGACTCAACATAAAAGTAAAATAAAGGGCCCTTCGCAAAGGGAAGCAGAGATTGCAAGTTTTATAAACCTTCAAAAATTATGGTACTTACTAGATTTGAGCTCTCATTGCCCCCATCATAGGCATCTTGAATGGTTAGAGTTAATGCGAGTACAATTATGAAGCATATGCTTGACAAATCATAAGTTGAAAACCTCGTGTCCCATGAAGTACGAATTCCCAAACCTCATGCTACTCGACTTAGAGTCCCAAGCAAGCTCTTGTGATTGTAAATATATGTGTATCATCGAGAACCGCCAACGGGGTACCTCCGTGCCCGATGACATGGAACAAGCCCACATCAAAATGACAGGACAAACAGACAATGAACACCTCGGCATCTCTTTTATTTACCATTGGTATAGCTTTTTATTTTGAGATGCGTCGTCGAATGTTCACTATAGGCATGTTGTAAATTTCCACCATGAATTATGCATGGCTTAGATTAGCGGCCCAGGCGTTTCTCTAACACATATAAAAACTCCATGATCCCACAAGATTTCCAACTTGTTTCACATCGCGAGTATCCATAAACAAAAGATCACGATATCAACTCAAATAAGAAGTGCAATGTTGAAAGCTTACCCCATGACGGCATGGTTTGGCTAATTTCCAACTTACAACTTGCAAGCATAACAACTCAACATAAGAGAGCCACAATGTCAAAATTTTAAGAACGAGAAAAGTAAAGTGTGCCATCAGGTTCGTGAGAGCTTTACTGACCAATTTTCGCATAACACCAAAAGGAGTTTAATTTGAAGGATAGATAAAAGCAAGTCAAATGTACTTTGGAATAGCAAATTGCTAATAGGTATGTATGGTGGACACATTGGAATAACTTGGTTTTTAGGAGTTGGATGCACGAGTAGATCTCATACTCAGTACAAAAAGGGCTAGCAAAAGACTGGGAGCGACCAACTAAGAGAGCAATAACGGCCATAATCATGCAAAGCGACAAAGCATCATTAGGAGAAGCATAAAATGGCATCAAAAGTCAAAAACTAAATGATCATCGAGGCTTATGGCGACTTTGTATGAGTCAAACATGTTGTAAGCATGCGCCAAGTCAACCCAAATAAAGCATCAAGGAGAAAACCAAATTAATGCTTCCAAATAATAAAAACACCGCATGATTTTTTCAAAGGCTCATTATGCAATCTCAGTCATTTGAGACAAGTCATGCTACAGCAAAAATCACTAAGCATACTATCAAAACGACATCAAGCACGACATGAAAAAGTCTAAGCCGCAGTCTACACAAGCTCCTTTTTGTACCACTTTTTTGCATGAAACTTTTTCTCTTTTCCAACACCATTCGAACCTTTTTAAAACAACTCTTTTGACGAATACCAACATGGACTAGTGGTAAAAATATACCTTAATGCAAAGATACAGCAATATCTGAACAAAAATCAAGGCGAAAAACGAAAACTAAACGCAGTAGCAGAAAAAGAGAACACTCGTTGAACGATAAGAGTGAAAAGCGGAGTGTTCTTGGCAAATGAAAAGCAAGGCAACTTCTCCAAAAGAAATTTGTTGGGGTCCAACCATTTATTGCAGCAAACAAAACTAAACTAAACTTAAAACTAAAGTAAAGACGCTCCAAGAAAAACACATAGTGCATGAAGCAATAAAAATATAGTGTGTTGAAAGATGACCTTGTTTTTGTCGATGAAGAAGGGGTGCCTCGGGGGCATCCCCAAGCTTTGACGCTTGTACCTCTTGGATATTTCTTGGGGTGCGTGGGCATCCCCAAGCTTGAGCTTTTGTCCATTCTTCAACTCATCTCATCATTCTCCAATCCCTACACTTGAAAACTTCCTTCATACAAAACTCAACACAATTCTATTAGCAACATTAGTGTAAGCATAATAGTGAATCAAGGATTGCTAGCATTTGGAACAACATCATTAGAGGTAGTAATGGTACATACCTTCATCCTTCTAGCCATCTCATCTTCTCTTTCCCACCTGGCATGCAATTCTGCTAACATCCTAACATTTTCATCAATTCTAACTTGGATAGCATTAGCAGTGGCAAAAGTATTGTTCTCATTAACCTCATTAGGCAACACTTTTAGTTTCAGCAGTTCAACATCAGGAGCAAGGCTATCAACTTTAGAAGCAAGAATATCAATTTCGCCTAACTTTTCCTCCACAGACTTGTTAAAAGCAGTTTGCTTACCGATGAAGTCCTTGAGCAATACCTCAAGCTCAGAGGGCGCGGCCCTAGTGTTGTTGGAGGAATTACCATAAGAGTTACCATAACCATTACCATTGGTAGAAGGATACGGCCTATAATTGTTACTAGCAAAATTGTTCCTATAAGCATTGTTGTTAAAATTATTATTTCTAATAAAGTTTACATCAACATGCTCTTCTTGAGCAACCAAAGAGGCCAAAGGTCCATTATTAGGATCAACATGAGCTCTATCATTAGAAAGCATAAGCATTATAGCATCAATCTTATCACTCAAGGAAGAGGTTTCCTCAACAGAATTTACCTTCTTACCTTGTGGAGCTCTCTCGGTGTGCCACTCGGAATAATTTACCATCATGTTGTCAAGAAGCTTGGTTGCGGCGCCCAAGGTAAGGGACATAAAAGTGCCACCAGCAGCGGAATCCAATAGGTTTCTTGAAGAAAAATTCAGTCCTGCATAAAAAGTTTGGACAATCATCCAAGTAGTCAGTCCATGAGTAGGGCAATTCTTTATCATAGATTTCATTCTTTCCCAAGCTTGAGCAACATGTTCATTATCAAACTGTCTAAACTTCATGATATCACTACACAAAGCTATAATCTTAGCAGGAGGATAGTATTTTCCAATAAAAGCATCCTTACACTTAGCCCAAGAATCAATACTATTTCTAGGCAAAGATAGCAACCAATCCTTAGCTTTTCCTCTCAAAGAAAAAGGAAATAACTTAAGCTTAATAATATCACCTTCTACATCCTTATATTTCTGCATCTCACATAGCTCAACAAAATTGTTGAGATGAGCTGCAGCATCATCAGTACTAGCACTAGAAAATTGCTCTTTCATAACAAGGTTCAATAAAGCAGGTTTAATCTCATAAAAAATTGTAGCAGGAGCAGGTGGCGCAATAGGAGTGCAGATAAAATCACTATTATTAGTGCTAGTAAAATCACACAACTTGGTGTTCTCATGAGTACCCATTCTAGCAAAGCTAAAAGCAGACAAGTAAAAATAACAACTAATAGGAAACTAATTTTTTGGTATTTTTGATAAAACGATGCAACCAAAAATAAAGTAAAGCAAAACTAAAACAAAGTAAAAGATGTGCGTATGAAACTCCCCTTGCAGAAATCTTCTTTTTCCCTGGCAATGGCGCCAGAAAATAGCTTGATTGCGGCCAGATGACCACCCAGTTGGGAACCCCAAGAGGAAGGTATCATGAGCACAGTAGCAAGTCTTCCCTCAGTAAGAAACCGAGGTTTATCGAATAGTAGGAAAAAGCCAAACTTCAGAAGGTGATGCCTGCTAGCTTCGCGACAGCTCTGGACAATTTATAAGGCGCCTCGTCCAGGGCTTTGCTTTGCACCAGCAGCAACGTGGAACCTGCACACAACACAACCAAGTACTTTGCTCCCAACTTACGATGAGGTTGTCAATCTCACCGGTTTGCTATAAACAAAGGATTGAGCGTCTTGAGTGGAAAACAATAGTAGTATGCAAGAAAATAAATAGTGCGAGTAAAAGTAAACAGTAATAGCAATATAAAGGAAATTGGACCGGGGTCCACAGTTCACTAGTGGTGTCTCTCCATAACATAAATAACAACATGCTGGGTGAATAAATTACAGTTGGGCAATTGATAGAATAAAGATAACGTGCATATGTCACGAGGATCACTATGAGATTTACTCTGGGCATTACAACAAAATACATAGACCGCCATCCGACTGCATCTATGACTAATAATCCACTCGCGGGGATATCGTTCGAACACCCCTCGAGTATTAAGTTGCGAACAATAGATAACTGTATTAAGCAAAGTGTGTAATGTAAACAAAACGAATGTCCTTAGACACAAGAATGTTGTTTTCTCCCTAGTGGCAACAACACATCTACAACCTTAGAGGTTTCTATCACTCCCCCAGATTAAATAGAGGCATGAACCCAACTATCGAGCATAAATACCCCCTCTTGGAGTCACTAGTATCTACTTGGCCAAGATAACTACTAACAATGGAGAGCATGCAAGATCATAAACAACATAGAGATAACATAAGATAATATTCAGCACATCAACTTAATATAACACCAATATTCATCGAATCCCAAGAAACACAACATATAGGATTACATAAAGATGATCTCAATCATGTAAGGCAGCTCACGAGATCTAAACATGAAGCACATGGTGGAGAAGACAACCATCTAGCTACTGCTATGGACCCATAGTCCAAGGTAGACTACTCACTCATCGCGCCGGAGGCAAGCATGGCGATGAAAAAGACCTCCGGTGGCGATTCCCCTCCCCGGCAGGGTGCCGGGAAGAGCTTCTAGACCCTCCCGATCTCGGGTCGACGACGGCGGCGGATCGCGATGTGTTTTTGGAAAATTGATCGGGTGTTTAGGCTTTTCCCTTTGGGGGGTCTTTATAGGCGAAGGGGCAGCATCAGAAGTGGACCAGGGCGCCCTCACCACAGGTGGGCGCGGCCAGGGGCTGGGCCGCGCCCCCTGGTGGTGAGGCTGGCCCCTGGCCCCTCTTTGTCTCCTCTTCGGTCTTCTGGAAGCTTCGGTAAATATTAGGAGGTTCGGCTTTTGTTTCGTCCAATTCTGAGAATATTTCCTGTGTAACTTTTCTGAAACACAAAACAACAGAAAATAGGAAACTAACACTGTGGCATCTTGTTAATAGGTTAGTTCCGGAAAATGCATAAAAATGCCATGAAGTGTAACAAAACATAAAGCAAATAGTGTAAAAACAAGCATAGAGCATCAAAATTATAGATACGTTTGAGACGTATCATACCCCTAGGGCCCGTTCGGGTAATAGTCCAATGGGAATTAGGCCCAAGCATAGTTAGTCAAAATACGAGATGATATCGTATACAAATATTGTAATTTGTATTGAACCCGACCGAATCCTTGAGACCTGGTTACCTATATATAGGGCCAGGAGAGGCCGGCCAGGGATAGATTGAGATTGAGCCAATTGTCTACTAGCTTATTCTCAACACGCATCAAGTTTCGCCTTGTTTGTCTGAATCTTTACCTTCGAATTCATCTGACGCCCTCTTTCCCCGATCCTAAGTCCTTCATCTAGGACATTTGCTGAGCTAACCCTCATCACTAGGGTTCCCTATTGAGACCTCATCGGTGGCAAAGGATGGGTTGTCATGCTCAACAACACCTCTGCCACAGTCGGGCAAGTCCCGACCTTCTTGAACCAGATCACAGGCGTAGCCATCGACCTGGAATGGACATGTCACCATTTTTAATATGTTAGTAGTCGTTATTGTTGTAAAGTTGTTTCAGTTTGTTGTGAAGTTGCGAATTGTTGTTTGAAAGTTCTTACCTCTATTTCTAGAGTTCTATATTGTCGTTGTGAAGTTTCTTTTGGTTGCTGTGAAGTTGCCTAGTCCTGTTGCAAAGTTGCCTCCCGTGTTGTAAAGTTACCTATTGTTGCACTAAAATTGCCTAGTGCTATTGCAGAGTTGCCTACCATTGCAATGAATTTGCATGTCATGATGTGAAGCTGCCTGCCGGTGCTATAGGGTTGCCTATCGGTGTTGTAATTTTGCCTAGCGCTACACCAAAGTTGCATGCCGATTCTATCATAGTGCCTACAACTACACAAAATTGCGTACCACCATACTAAAGCTACCTAATGGTGCACTAAAGTTGCTAGTGTGCTACTAAGTTGTTTTTAGTTGGTATTTGAAGTTGCATATAAATATTATAAATTTTCTACCGATGCGACAAAATTGTCTACTGATGTTGTGAAGTTTCCTACCATCTATCATTATGTGTGACACCCCACCATATCCAAGGTCATCCCGTCGTAGGAGCACATGGTCGGATATATTCTTGTTGCGCCTCCCCGAATGAGCTCATGACTTCCATGTGTGGGCCGCAAAATTACTAAGCGCCCCCGATATTTCCTAGAGGGCCTCTCTGGACTTCCATTAAAACATCGACCATCGTTGTTGGTTGTTGCGGATGGTGATGCCCATTTCCCAACATGCGTAGGCAATTTCGTAAAACTCAGTGCGCACTTTTTGAATTTTGTCAACTTCATAGCTGCTGCTAGGGCAAATATAACAATACTACTTAGGCAACAAACTAGCATTTTTAGTAACTATTACATGATTTCAAGCAACAAATTGGCATCTTCCGGCAAGTTTCTTGCATGTGGGACCCACTTCCTCTTTCTCTCTCATCTTCTTCCTCCTACATCTTCTCCTCCCGAATCCTACCTCTATCCCCCATCAACACTCCCTGCCACCGATTCTGGCCGTCGTCGACCTCCTCTACCGCTTCCCTTCACCGGCGCAGTACCGCCAGCCTCCCCTACTCTAGTTCCCCCACCGGCTCCATGTTGCTAGCTGCTCCACCTATTGGCCTTGTGTGCGCTGATCTACCTACTGCTCCTGGACGAGGCGAGGTCACCGCGGAGGAGGAAGATAACATCATCATGTGCGAGCAGGATAAAGCCGTCGGGCATGGAGTCAGGGGAAGCCGCAAGGCGGCGGCCGGCCGCGAGGAGCAGCTAGGGAGTGGAAGCAAGCGGCGGGGATGCGTGTGTTAGAGGGGAGGCCGATGCCGTTGGGCACGGATTCAGGGGAAGCCGCAAGGCGGCGACCGACCGCGAAGAGGAGCTAGGTGGAGCTAGCGGAGGGGGCACGTGCTAGAGGGGAGGCCGACATCCGATGGCGAGCGCGGGTGGCCTGGGCGGCGCGCGGGGGCTGGAGCGGGGCAGGGGAGCGATTCTTGAAGACGAGGTGGGGTGGGCCTGGGTGCGCTCGGAACGACGATTTGGCGCGCGGGTGCCCGCTAGACACGTCCCTAAAATTATAGCGCCGGATAATTTTAAAATAAATCTAGTTAAATATAAACGCTCATACAAAATCTACGACTTAAACTTGGATGGACTGATTCCACCACATAGAACCCAACCATTAGAGCCAAGCTCCATGTGCGTTTATCCGTGTACTTTCCCTTTGCTCCACACATTGCTCAAATGTCAAGCAAAATAACCTGAAATTACATTGTTAAAATGTCTTTTTATTTATTACTCCCTCCGATCGGAAATAACTGTCGACAATTTTATACTAGCTTAGTATAAAATTTATACTAAGTGTCCGACAGTTATTTCCGATCAGAGGGAGTATTTAATTTTGATCCAAACCAGTAAGAGAGTATCCTTCTATAATACTCTCTTCATTTTAAAATATAAGATGTTTTAATTTTATTCTGACATACATATATTTAGACATCTTTTAATGTATAGATTAAAAATAAAATAAGTGAGCCTACATACTAAATGACATCTAGATAGCTGTGTCTTTTTTGCCCAAATCACTAGGACAGTGTTTTTTCTTGATGAGTACGAGAGTGTCCATAGAGCCGAAGTGTGTCCGATTTGGAGCGAGACTCGGGTGTCATAGTGATTTAAGCACACGCGAGACGCTCAAGACTCAAAACGAGCGAAACGTCCTTTTATTTCCTGAATTCTTATTGTCTCCGACTTCGGCCTTGCTATGTTAATTTCACCGTCCCCAAAGGCAGCAGCCGGCGCCGATGGAGACGACGCGCATGGCCAACCCAGAACACGATACGCAGCGCCAATGTCGAACGCGCGGACGGAATGTCAGGGATAAGGGTTATAGAATAGTGGGCCATTAGCTCAAGTGTAGTTTGGGTTAGGAGTTCAAGGGTAGTTTGGTAATCTCAAATAGTCTATCAGCCGCACTCCTTATAAGACCTACTTTGTATCTTGTCATGGCAATGAAAAGAAATATAAACCCTAATTCTTGCATATTATCCTAGATTTAATATCAGCAATTTACTTCTTTTTCTTCCTAATTCTCTCAAATTACTGTTCTTGATGATCCTATCTTGCCAGATCCAATTGAGATCCTGACAAAGTGGTATCAGAGCGATCGATTCTCTGACCAAAATTTTCTGACAAAGTGGTATCAGAGCGATCGATTCTCTGACCAAAATTTTCTCCCGGCGGCTTCTCTTCTTCTTTGCTTCGCAGCAATCTCCACCCTCCCTACCAAACTGGCAACCGACTGCTCTGGATTCGCATTCATGGCGATGCCCAACCCCTTCTTCTTCCCCACCACCACGCTCGCGTATGCGTCCACCGCCGTTTTCCCCCGCCCCCGTTTGGCTTCGGAGCAGCAGCGTACGACCACCACATCTTCCCCTGCGCCGCCACATCTCTTTTTCCCCTCGATGGCTACTCCACATCATCATTTAGGGTGTGTTCGGTTCGTGGAATCAAGTGGAATGTAATGGAATGGTTCCATTCTAGTGTAATGGGTTGGTTCCATTCTTGTGTTCGGTTGGGATCAAAAAGTGTAATGGAACGGTTCCGTTTTTTGTTCGGTTGAGACCAAAAAAGTGGAATGGAATGGCTGCTATTTGATTCAACTCACCACTTTTCTATGCATGGTGAGATTACCTCCACGTATGGTGTGAATCGTTCTTTTTTGCAACAATATACAATTAAAATTAAAAATTTCAGCAGCACTTCGCTATATTGTCAACAATAAGCAGGACAAATATGTAATCACAATAAAAACAATATAAAGCATAAAAAATAGACAGATTTCAACCCATATAAGCATACTAGTCATCCAAATAGTCATCCAAATAGTCACCATACATGAAAGTTCAGTCCACAATATCCAAAAATGGCATATTAGCCATCCAAAAACACATAGGCAAGTGCAAGTACGTAACAGTTCATAGCATAGCACCTAATTAGTTTATAGCATAGCACCTAATTATATATCATACATCTAGTTCAAATTATAGAGCACTCCAAAGTTCTTCTCTACATACCGACCCACCCAAACCAACTTGTTTTCGAGTTTAAGGGTCATGAATGCTTTTGCCGCCTTCGGATTGTCAACAAGATGAGCATAGTAGTGAGCAATATGTCCCTCATCGAATCCTTTTAATGCAGCCAAAGCATCCCACAAGCCATCTGGTATGGCATCATCATCTCCACCAGACTTGAAAAGAGCATCAGCCACCATTTTAAACCCATCTTTGAGAGTGGTCACTAGTGGATCATCTTCAATTTTCACAACCTTAGCCTTCTTTTTTGGTGGTGCTTTGGAGGAAGACTCGCCAACATTTGGCGACACGTTGACCTCAGTTTCATCTTCTTCTAGATCAATAGATGATAGTGGGTCATTCCCGGACTTGGCATATTTACCTGTTGCTGTAGTGGACCCAAAGATGGTTTCCATGGCACGGTAGTGTTCAATTGGGGTATTCAAGTAAGATGCATCAGCTTTGAAGGCCTACAAAAAATAACCAAGTGAGTAGAGAAAAATATGCAAAGTGTTTATCATTAATTAGACACAAGAAATGCAAGTGCTCATATAACAATCTTACATTGCAATGGCCTGCATAGTGTTCATCGCTGAGCCTAATGGTGCTTGTATCCTCATCCCATAGAGCTCCACTTAAATTCTTCAAGTGGACTATCCTTCCCCAGATCTTCCTCCACTTCTTAAGGTGATTGCTACACTGATCTCCGGTTAAAGACAGCTTGAAATGCTCATTCACAGCCTGAGCACATTTGTTATGGTGCACGCTCTTGAATCCACTTGAAGTTCTAGCACCACTAGCCACAAGGTCAGCCAAAAAACCGAGCATCATGGTGGACATACGTGAACCGAAGGTCAAAGTCTACCGCTGCCATAACATTTTGAGTAGCAAAAGTCTTCCTACCACGAAATGAATGTTCCACATCTTTGGTAACAGATGCTCGCACATGCGTACCATCAATAGCTCCAATGCAATCCTATATTGTGAATAATATTAAATGACATAGATTATATCCTACATAGCTAATGAATAGTTTGAGCAAATACCTTAAAATATGGGTCAAAACGATGATTTCCTGCAATTTTTGTTGGGGTCTCCATTGAAGGTGGCTTGATATAATCATTACGCAGCTCGCCTATGGCGTGCAAGACACGTCTAAAATATATGCTAATTGTCCCAAATGATAAACCAAAATTTGTTGCAACAACCCTATTCCGAAGGTTATGTCCGATAGTATGCAAAAACAACGCCACTTGTTGCTCCACACACAAATGAGGACTATTTTCTAGCAACTCGCGATCTCTCAATATTCCACATAGCCGAAAGAAAGGAGCTCTTTCAAACCTCAACATATTTCTACAAGTCACATCGGATTGCCAAATTTTATTGTTTAGATAGTCTATCCTTTGTTGATCTCTTTCATGCATTGGCCCATAAGATATGCGTGGTCTTCTCTTCCTCATAATAGCGCGAACAAGTACAGCAACCGTAGCAAGAGCCACAAAAACAGCAGCTCCTCTAATCATCCTTTTCTTTTTATCCATCCTCTTGCCCATCTACAATGTATATATGCAATCAAAAATAACCACTACAGATATGTACAAGAGAAAGACTGTAATTTCCATCCACAATTAATTTACCTCACAAAATCTAGAGACAATTCATGCAAAATTACTAGAGATCTTAACTGAAAAATGTTGAAATTTTTTTACCTCACCAACCGTGCCTGCCTGTGGCCGAGCACCTTGCTACAGCCGGCCACCTCCGACCCAACCTGCCGCCGCTCGCCTCCCAACCAGCCTGCCGCCGCTCAGCTGCCGCCGTCCCCAATTCCTCGCCGCCTCTGCTCCCTATTCCCCGCCGTCGCCGCTCCCAATTCCTCGCCGCCTCTGCTCCTGCCGCCGCCGCCCCGCTGCTCGCCCTCCGCCGCTCGCCTGCCTCCGCCGCTCGCCTTCCTCCGCCGCTCGCCTTCCTCGGCCGCCGCTGCGTGCTTGCTTCGAGCGCCGCCGCCGCCAGGAACGAGGGATGGAGAGAGACGAGAACGAGGGGATAGGGTTCGGGGGGGTCGGGCGGGTCGGGCGGGTGTGTCTGTTTGGTCAGTATTTTTTTTTTGGGTGAGATCGAGATTAGCGGTGAGGCCAACGAGGCGGAACGAGGGCGTTCCACCGATTCGGTGGAACCGGCGCATTCCGTATTCACAGGGAATATTCGTTTTCGGAGAACCACTTCGTTCCATTCCATAGTCCAACCGAACATCAGAACGAGTCCCAGGTGCAGAACCATTCCGTTACATTCCACTTGGTTCCACGAACCGAACACACCCTTAGTTCCCCAAATTGGTCACCACATGCTGCACACCCGATTCCCGCCGCCGCATACCCACCCGCCTTCCCCTACGCCGTCCCCTCACCAACACAAGCGCCCGATTTTTTTCCCCGTTCCAGAATACCATCATAGGTCTGCATCGACAGCGCCACCGTCCACTGACTCCTCCTCGTCGCCGGCCCACCATACCTCCTTCTACCACCCTCCAGTTCAAGCGGCTCCACAGCCAGACATCGCCCGACCGCCACTCGACTGCATCTTCAACGACTCCTTCGACCGCGCTTCCAAGGTGACTTCATCTGCGGCCACTACTCCGAGCGTTATCGACGCCACCTCTACCGTCATGGCCACCCAAGGTCTCTGCCGGGAGACCGCCGCCGCCCAAGTCACCCAAATCCAAGGTGACCTCTCCCTACTGAGCACTCCCCTTAGCCTACGCAGGCGACAGCAACAAAAGGAAGGGGCCGGCAAGACAGAGGAGGAGAGCAGCGCGACCACGCGTTACGACTGCGCTCCCCAGATCGAGAAGAACAACACCAACGCCCACCGCTTGTCCCTCGGCTTGATCTGCCAGAAAGGTGACTTCACCAATTCAGTGTCGTCCTCATCTCCCCACTCAATGTATTGCAGTACCGCTACTGCCTATGTTGCCCCACAGGTGTTCGGTGAAATGCCTGGCATAGCTCCGAGCTACTGTTTTGGAAATCACAATCAGATACAAAGTTCCCTTGTGAGCAACCTCAGTGAGCAAAATCTTGATGGACTACCATACCATTATGGCTTTGATAATCTCAACAGCAGAAGTGTGTCACTAGCTGATGGTACTCAGCGTCGCTACTATGTGCTACCAGAAGATTATCCCTTGAAGCAGACGAGTCCACCAATGTCACTTTCAGCAAGGGAAAAAGTCAGTGTCATGGCTCAGTCATCTGCAGCAGCACATGCAGCAAGTCTGGCTACAGTTCCCTGTTCCAAAGCCAACAACACGGCCAGTTCTGAGTCGATGCTCATTCACAACTTGCAGGTGCCAACGCCTGTGCAAGATGCTTCCAGTGTGTTCAAGGAAATGGCAATATATGATGTATATGAAGATGTAACTGATTGCCGGAGTTGCGTACGTCCTGCAGTCTACACCACTGAAATAGACACTGAAGAAGTTGAGGTCAAGGTAGACAGTGGCAAACCAATAAGTAGTTTTCAGAGACCTACGGACAGTATATTCAGTTTTGCCAATAAGAAGAAATCTGATGCTGAACTGCTTGCCGTGTGTTTCAAAAACACCTCAAATAATGCATTCAGTGAAGAGGCTACAGATGTCCCTCGTTTCTTTGTTGAGGAGTCAATTGGGTGCAAGACCAACAGCGATACAAAACTCCATTCCTTGCCTGATTCTGAAGTTGGTAATACAATTGAACAACCTGCAACTCAACTGTGGAACAAGCTGTTACCTGAAGCTGGAAGACAAGAATGGGATCCTGGAATTGTAAAACCCTCTTTCATGGATCTATGCCTTCGTTGGCAACAAGACATCAAATTCAATGGAATTGCTCTTTGGCTGATGACCTTTAATCCTCCTTAGCCATGAAAGTTTCTGAAGAAACTTGTTTATCCATTGTTGGA
This sequence comes from Dactylis glomerata, assembly GCA_007115705.1. Classification (NCBI taxonomy): domain Eukaryota; kingdom Viridiplantae; phylum Streptophyta; class Magnoliopsida; order Poales; family Poaceae; genus Dactylis; species Dactylis glomerata. The sequence continues at coordinate 301,174 of QXEO01001474.1, forward strand.
CAATGGTCTCAAGGGGAAAGGAATGTCAGGGATAAGGGTTATGGAATAGTGGGCCATTAGCTCAAGTGTAGTTTGGGTTAGGAGTTAAAGGGTAGTTTGGTAATCTCAAATAGTCTATCAGCCGCACTCCTTATAAGACCTACTTTGTATCCTGTCATGGCAATGAAAAGAAATATAAACCCTAATTCTTGCATATTATCCTAGATTTAATACCAGCAATTTACATATTTTTCTTCCTAATTCTCTCAAATTACTGTTCTTGATGATCCTATCTTGCGAGATTCAATTGGGATCCTGACACGGAAGGCGACGCGGAGGCGCTTCCGGATGGCACCGAATACCCGCGGGTTCGACGTGAAGGTGGACGGATCCGACTCTGCCGATATGTACCGCAACGCGAGGCCGCGGCTCCGGTCGCACATCGGCGAGGTGAGTGGCTCCCTCCAGAGGATCAGCGTAGCCGATCGAGTACATGGCTCGAGAAACTGTGGTCCGCGGCGGCACCAATGCGGAACCGTCACCGTCGCCGACATCCAAGGTTGCAACCCATGACAGGCGAGACTCCGCTGCAGTCCACGGCGGCGCCAGAAAAGGCTCCTCGGCATGGTCACCAAAAGCCCCTCCACACGACACGAAAAGACCGCCGCTCGTGGCGGCCGCCGAGCCCCGACCGGAGGCGCCGCCGGCATCGAAGAGGAGGAAGACGGTCGTCCCAGCAAGCACGCAGCCTCCGACGATCACGCATGATGACGTCATTCTCAGAACGTTGCAGGGCATGGTGCCAGAACGGCGTAACGCTGAACCAGACGTGCTGGTGCGGGCATCATACCTCAAGAACCGGTTCACCGGCCTCATCGCCAAGGCCGCGGAGACTCTTAGCATCCGCCACCGGCAAAACCTTGAGAGGCGGCCGACGGTCGACATCGACCAAGGGAGCCGTGGAGCTGAAGCCGAGGGCGAAAGGGCTCTCCGTGAACGCCTTTTTGCAGCTTGGAACAAGTGCTAGATACAGTAAGCTAGGATTATTGCTCCTTTGATCTCAAGAAGAATTCTCTTGATCCATTTGATAGTTTCCAAACTTTGTATGTAAAATCTGGCTTATTATAAGATCATAAGATTAGCTGGACACGTGCCAAGTAACCACATTGGTGAAATTTGGTCTTGAGACATCAACTGATGTTTATCATTGTTGCTACAGTTATATTACAGCATCTCAGTTTCAGCTTTACATGTTTGGGTTAAAGGGACTACTGCAGGTTAAAATTCAGGACAAATTCATGTTTAGAGTGTGCAGGATAACATAAGAATCTCTAGCCAGATTAAGACCTGAATCAAAATTGCGTAAAACGAGATACTTCGTCTTCTTTTCTGTTAGGTTGCTTGGCAATGCTGAAAAACCTTGCTTAAAAATCAAACAAGTGGCAGAACTACAAAAATAGTGATCTGCTTGAAACCAGTGACAATAACTGTGACATGAACATCACCGTTCTTTTTCTCCAGCTAAAGATTTTCCGACACGACAATAATCATACAGGATCCGTCAATTTACAGGGCGACAACAGTAACAGTAAGTTTCGTTCATCGCCTATTCTGCTACAAGAGTGCGAGTGAAAACATCTGAACTTGTACCTTTTGTCAGTATCACTTTCCACATGTTATATGGAGTTACCATCATGTGGAGAACCAGGAGGAAAAATCATCAAGTTATCAAAGTATGACATCTCCATAAGATCTGATATATCTAGCTCTAGTGAACATGGATCTGAGAATTCTGTGGAATAAATATCACTGTGTTGGTAACTACCAGTTTGGGATAAAATCGTGTCTGCACAATCCGATGGGACTTCTGGTAAAATATAATGGCATCCATTCGAAGGACATATACCATCAACAGCTGGAATCACTTGTTCCCTTTCCTGTAAAGGCCTTGGAGAGTTTACTACAAATGTGGACGCCTTGAGCTCCACTGGGCTTGACAGAAAATCCAATTTCCTCTTGGTTTTTGCATGCTGCTCGGATCTATCAATTATCTTTTGAGGGGCTTCAGCAGAAGGAGCATCAACTCCTCTAACATACATCAAATCTGCACTTTCTCCCTCTGATACATCAGCATTTTCACCTATTTCTGTGAAGCCTAATTCAGATTTGGAACTTGTTGGTACAGCTGATGACATTTCATTTCTATCGGACAAACCTTTAGTCTCCTTCAGAAGATCCAAGTCATTTTTCTGTGATTCTGACATGTTTTCAAGACTATCGGGAAATTGATCAAGCAACCCTGAAGCTAAATATGAATTCAACTTTCTTTTCATAGGACCTCTCCAGTATTCTTTGATTGCACCATTCGTCCTGGATGTACACGATATTAATAATTTAGTTGTACCAAGAGTATTTTGTAGAGATGTATCCTGAACTATGATGATAAGGGAGAATGAACTGCAACAACAACGCTTATATTCCTTTTTCTGTTGTTGAAACATCAAATCTTACCTCCCAGGAAAATGTTTGACCATTTCACGCCACTTAGTTCCATAAATTTGATGAGCACGAATCAGTCTCAACTCTTCCTGCTCCGACCACGCCTCCTTGTTTATTGCAGAGTCTATTTTGTATCTCCACCTGTGTATACTACCATTAGGCCCATCAAAACTCAAATGTACGGTGATAACATTAAGTAATAAAGTGACAAAGTTGCTGGGCAGTGCCACCCCACAGAATAATATAATGTAGCAAACCTTCAGACCCTTATCTACAGGAAAGCTGTGGCAGCACAAGACTTGTGAAAGCTGCATAAAATGCTAAATTAAAATAATTCATCGAATAAACTTCCTTGAATCTCAGGCTAACAACATCATGCTTCCCACTTGTTATCTTGACATAACATGACATGTTCCTTTCAATGTTTTCCACACAAATCTGAAGGGTGCTTACTGCAAGCCAGGAATTTGGTGCAATCACGCCCAACGTTCAAAAAAGCGGTCCTGAGCATACGCTTAGGCAGAAAATTAAGCGCATTGGTTGCAAACCGCCTCGCTTTGGCCTGAGCGGCCCATTAGGCGCTGAGCGGGAAAAAGGGTTCACTTAGAGCATCTCTAGCAGTGACCGTAAAAGGCTCAAAACCACAAAATAACCGCCCGATACGGGCTGCGAGCGAAAAATCGGCGCTGATCAGGACCCGTAAAAAGGCCGAAACCATAAAACTTTTTATGGGCGCCGATAAAAATCTCGGGCGGAACTGGAAATCTCCAGTTTTGCCCGCCGAACCGACGCTTGACCTATATCTCTTTCTGGCGGTTGGCGGGAAGGATTTCAGCTCGTGTCCCTCGCACCCCCTGCCTCGGAACTCACCGGAATCTGGCCAAATTCCGGCCATGGAGACACCGTCGATCCCAATTGACTCCACCAGCTCCCTCCTGATAAGCCCCGTTACCTTTTCTGCTTCTTCCGACCGGAATTGGAGCACATCACGCCGGAATTTGAGCACACGGTGGCCACGGGCGGAACAGCCATGGGCGGCTGCTTCTGCTGGAGGCGCTGCAGGGCGGCGTCTGCTGGGGGCGTTGGAGGGCGGCGTCTGCTGGAGGCGCTGGAGGGCAGGCGGCGGCTGCTGTAGGGCGGCGTCTGCTGGAGGCGCTGGGGGCAGAGCGGCAGCGCTGGGGGCAGCGGGCGGGCGGCGTTCTAGCGGAGGGCAGCGGCGGTCCGGCGGAGGTCCGACGGCGGGCGGGCGGCGGTGAGCAGGGTCGCGGTGAGCAGGGACATGGGCTGCCAGAGGTTGAAGAAGGTTAAAAAAAAGAAAAAAAAAAGAATATTCGCTGGCTCCATGTAAGATGCTATTTTACGGTTTGTTTTTATAGGTTCTGATCTGCGCCTCGTCGATTTGAGCCTGTACTTATGTTTATGGTGCCCTTTATTTGTGTTTTACGGGTCGATAATTTACGGGCACTGCTAGAGATGCTCTTAATCCCTGTGTGTGCGCTTCAGCACGCGGAAGCAGAGCTTCACGCAGAAAGGTGGCGGTTGCGTGGTGGATGATGGTGGGGAGAAGAGAAATTGGGGGGAAAGAGAGGAAAACAACAAGGATAAGAGAGGAAAACTGGGGATTGGGGCTAGGAATCCCCCAATCAGCCACTCTTCCCTTGACCCGAGACACAACACAGAGAGGCGTCGCACCCTGCGCCGCCGCTTCATGCTCCTCCCATGCCACCCTCCAACTCTTCCTCCGGGCTGCCTGGACAGCGACCCCTTCCTACAACAGCTCGTTCCCCTTGTTCTGTCTCCTTCCCGATTGACCTACTCCGCTAACTCGCCGCTGGCCACCGCACATCAGGTTCTCCCTGCACAGCTCGTGCTTGTGTTGCAAACTTGCAGTACATGCTGTTGTGTGTGCTTGCTGCTACTACTACTGCTTAAACTTGCAGAAAATTACACAATATCTTGCTCACGATTGTGAGTTCGTGCAGTTCTGTACAAAACGCTTAAGCAGCGCTTAAGCTCACTTAAGTGTCAGTTCCTCTGAGCGGAACCTCACCACTCGCTTAGCGCTTTTTTGAACCTTGATCACACCTTTGGTTTCATACCGAAAACATTATGGAAAATTATACAACAATTTGTGTATATACCTGCTGATACGAAACCACAAATTTTGCCACAAGCAAGCATCTGGTTTCAATTCATTGCCGTTAAAAGAAACATTCAAAAGAAAAAACAAGCAGTGCACACGATGCAAATGCATAAACAGCTGCGGACCATCATGTTTCGAAGAACTGTGGGCTAATAGACAATGATGCTATTGCAGAATAAACCAGACACTGGAGGTCATAGATAGCAGCTTCTGGTGGCAAGTAAAGCATGAGTAACTAGTTGAGCAGACAGTGTAGCTTGTGGCTCATATACGAAGCTAAGCAAAGATTTTCATGTCTAGAAATTTGAACTGGAATCAACCAAACAGTGTGGTAATACCTTTGTCGGCATTGCGGTGCACTTCGGCCCGGTATAGCATGTGCGACAGTTTGCCAGTTTTTCAGTCCATGTTTATTGATCATTTGAGTAAGTATCTTATCTTCCTGAAAGGAAAATCAGAACTCTTTGTCAGCAGGCATTAATAAGGAAAATGAAGTTGAGAAGAACATCAAGATTCAGGGGAAATGGAAGTTTTAGCCTAAATAACTTTCCTCTTCTGACCATTTCACTCTGGCGATGACTTCAGAGCTTTTGTTATTGCAACTATCCTTGAAGCAGTGGCCATCATTCTTGCGAAGTGGCTCTCCTGTTTGAGACCGAGAAATATAATATAAACACGTGATCTTTCAATGAAGATGACCAAACTGAACTAACAGGAATACAAGTGGTAGCCATAGATGCAAGCAGGAGATAGGTGAATGTGTGTGAATAAACAACAATATAATACAAATGATGCATGAAGAGATCGCCATGTAAACGATAATACAATAAAGAAATGAACTGTATACCATAGTGCCAGACCAGTTTCTGTGGTCCAATCCAAGTCCTGAAGTATGAAATTGTGTGCGAGTTGACGCACATACATACTGTGTATACGTAGAACTGTACGGCTTTTCAATCAAGATGCATCAAATGGACTAATTATGAATCAACAAGCAACAATTTTTTTGTAATTATATATTTAGGAAGCTACCACTACCCTTTTAGCCAGCAATTGCTAAAGGAAGGATAGAACAATGTGGAATAACTGATCGTGTTGCCTAAGCCTTGGAGGGCATAACATGTATAGAGTATATGGCAACATTGACTACAAATTAATGTCCTAGTGATGCAGAAACCATACCTGGTGCAAATAATTACTGATATTATTCTCTCTCTAAGACTTCCATACATACATATATAATCAAGAGCTGCAACTAGATAGGTCACCTAGTACAAAACGCTTTCCTGTTTGACTAAGCAGGAACTGCTCAAAAATCGTCACCAATTGAATCTCATATAATGTAGCGCTAGCATCAATGAGAATATCCTCAGTAGCTGGATAAGCCAACAACTGATGGCCGAAGTGTTCTTACGAAATAAAATCTTCTCTCATAAGTATGACAAAAATATAAATAGATAGTGCAAAACACAGCTACCCGAGCAACTGGGGTACTGCAAGTTCCTTTTTCATAATGAACTTGCATCCTGCTAAAGCATGTTACCTATGTTTTCCAACTCTTCACCTTGGCAATGTTTGACAGTTTCATGTTGTGTACTACTCTGCATCCATAGATAAAATCTGGATTGAGCATAAACCGCAAGTGAATTAAAAAAATAACAAACAGCTGACTAAAGACTCAATCACAATAATAGATTTTAAAGAATATGAATCCGGGTTTATAAGGGTCAAGCAAATGCAGAAACACGCCATCTACTTATTAATTCTTCACTCTAACAGTATAATATAACATTTCATACAGAGATCTCCAGTAGGAAGAGTGTTGTTGGCTTGGCTTAAGCAAATTAAAACTGCAATTGGTTGATTACCTCAACCGTCATATTCAACATAAAGGCAATAAACATCTATATTTATTAATGTCTTAGTGAAGATAAAGTGAACATAAATTAAGTATGTCATGTCTTGTGAAGATTAAGTGAACATAAACATGCAAGTATGTCATTTAAATTTGACAAAACTTGCTTCAAGATAGCAGGCAAGACAAGGCAATGAAAAGACAACTGAAGTACATAAATCGAAAGATCAAACTATGAAGAGCATTCTCATTAAGTGTGTCGGATCGGCGTGGCATTACCACATTCACGGAAGCACCATCAGCCTTCCTTGAGTGACTTGTTGAATTGACAGGCCTGCAAAAAAAAAGAACAGAGTCAGCTGACCATCCTGCAGTGAGCCCTCTGATTAATAACACCGGATCAATTGTTTTTCATGTTTTACTACTAGAAAAGACCTCAATTGGTCAACAAACAACAAGGTACGCATTCTGCTAGCTAAATGTCCAGATATAGTCGGTCTGAGCTTAGAATAGAGAGGTACAGAAGCACCCTGCTGAGTAAAAAATATCTAAATATAGTCAGGTTAAGGCCCAGTTTGGGAAATTTCCGCTTTAAAGTTAGGTAAACGCCGCCGACACCCAAAGTCAAACGCTCCCCCGGACGAGGGCATCTGATCTGCCTCAAATCAAAGGCTAGCTAAACGAGGACGGAGATGCAGAGATCGCAGCAACGGGCGCGGTCAGATCACAAGCTCACCGCTGCCTGGGCACCGGATCTCCGCTCCGCGACATGGCTGGGAAGAGCGCCCGAGTAGGCCAGAAGCATCGGCTGAAGCTGCAAGGAGAGACGCACATAGACGGGCATCAGACAAACTAATCAATCGGGAATCTGACGGTAATGCACAGATAAAAGGGGAAATTCGCGGTGGAGCTACCCGGTTCCTGCAGGATTCGGGCCTGACCTGCGGGGGTCCTCGCGATGGAGGATCCCGGAGGAGAGGACCGAGGAAGAAGAGATGGGCCAGGAGGGAGTGGGACGCACGCTGGCGACGAGCACGAGGAGAAGGAAGAGCCAGGTGGTGGACGGGATCGGACGGAAGCCATTGACATTGTTTTGCAACAGCGGTGAGTCAAAGAGCGCGGTGGGCCGTATGGGCTGTTTCTGGCCGAGCGTCCCCAGGTGCTAGGAAAAAAGTTGTACTCATGTATTAAAAAAAAAGATAGTCATGAAGCTTTCGTCCCGTTTTATCTCTACTAATAATACGGCTTAGGGTCGTGATGGTCACAAAAACCGTAGTACGTAAAAAACCGTTCGTTCACTTTCGTCCGTCAAAAAAATCGGCCCGTCGTCCCGTGTCAAAAAAATCGGTCGCCTCCGCACCGTGCTCAACTCACCACGCCCTCCTCCGCCTCCGCACCCCAACCACGCCCTCCTCCGCCTCCGCACCTGCTCAACTCACGGTCAGCACAGTAGGGGAGAAGAGAAGGGGAGATCAATCTGAGGGTCTAGGGCAGCTACTGGCGCGGCCCCCATAGCGTCTCGGAGAGATCAGAAGGGCAGCCATCGCCATGGTGAAGAGGAGGAGCGGCGGTGCGTCGATCGGTTGGGGGCAGCTCTAGGCGCTCGATCTCAGGGTCGGGTGTAGCTATGGGCGCACGGCTGCAGGCGCTACACTGTGACCTCCGGCGACAAGGAGGGAGCCAGGCCTGGGACAGCGATCGTTGTCTCTACCGCCGTCGCGGACTCACAGGGCAACGCCCGAGACTCGGGATCCGGCAGAGACTGCAGGGGTGACCAGAACTCGCATGAGGAATTAGAGAAGCAGGTCGATTCAATTCCGTTGCATCTCAGTTGATTTCTGCCATGAAGACACCAGCAGCAGCGACAGAGGTGGGTGTAGTGCCGCCGGTTGTGATGAGGCAGTGAATCTGGAGAGGTTCCTGAGACCTCAACTCCACTACGCCCTATGTGCCTGTAAATTGTTTCAGAAGGTGAGTTTCTCAGAATTTGTCTGTCGATAAAAGATCATGCATAGGGATTTTATGATTGGCAAAAGTTTGTGAGCGATGGACATCCCTGTGCTAACTTTCTGAAATACTCTTGATCTCTCTCAACTTCTCTATGCGTGTTGCCTGCTGCTTTTCGGTGTGTCGATCTAAGGGAGAGGGCAACGGACTACAATGGCCATGGTCGGACGGCGCATCACATCAGGGAGGCGCACTGGTCACGCAGGTGACCCCTTGCATAATTTCAGATGACACCATCAACGTTCTTCAGTGGATCTGAAGACCTATGAGTCCATTAAGGTAGAGAGTAAGAATGTGCTTGTAAATTTTCTGATTAAGGAAAATATGGTGCATAAATGGTGGTTTTTCTGTAACATGGGCTTATTAGTGAAGCAGCTGAAGGGTTTGGCAATAAGGAGAAGTAAAAAAAATGTATGTCAACCTCATTGATACGGATCAACGTGATCCGAAGGGGGTTTGGCCCAATCTTTCACGGCGATCAAGATAGAAGGTAGATGAACTCAGTCGTTGAGCAGGTTAGATCTACTCCACGAACTGCAAAACAGATCCTTACGAATCAGCAAGCAAAACCAACGATATTGGTGTCCCCCGACATGGGACCTTTTTCCTGTCTATTCTTAACTCGAAATTCAACTACTCCCTTACATTGGTGCGCACCCCTCTGGCTTTATAGTTGCAGCCGACCTCCCTATTACTTGACTTACAAGCAAAAAACGAAAATAGGAAATAAAATAAACTCAAACACACGGACCCACTTTTCCTAAATAGAAAATAAAATAATACACTAAAATAAAAAGACTCTTTTGTAGGTGCGCCACCATCTTCAATATGCTGCTAGGTGGTCCCCAACCGGACTCCTTCAAGGACAACACGCTCCACCAATATTGCACTCCAATTGCGTCCCTAACATTTTCCTTGCGTGGTAGAAATAGGAACAAAAACTTTATCTTCAGAATATCAGCAACAACATAACCAGGGATAGCATAGTAAGCACTATCATGCATGGGAGATGCCACATCATCCTCCCCTTCTTCAGGCAAAACCGTCCTCGGTTTTGAGTCAATCAGCAAAACATCAACAGGGACATATTGAGCTAATACTTGAGGACTGTCAACAACAGAAATGGCAGCAGCAGATTCGGCTCTTGTTTCAATATGTTCAAGGTGCTCAGAAAGGGGTATAGCAGCTTCGGCTTCCTTCTTCTTCACCTCTTCGGGCTTCTTGATTTTTAATTCAGCCTCCTTATTTCTGTGCTCTTCTTCCTCCTTGAGTTTCTGCAATTTTTCATCTCTCCAAGCCTTGTACTTCATGGTATCCATGGACACCAGAGTGTACATTTTGTTGCCAGAGGGAACAACATACTTGGTATAATAATAATGCTCCATGTGATATGTTGCACCTTGATCCGTGCACCATGGCCTTCCCAAAAGGAGATGACATGAAACCATGTGTAGAGGAAGCACATCACACCAAACAGCAAAAGCTAAGTTGCCCAACTTAAATTGAACCAATGTTTGGTGTGTGATGACAAGCTTGATGTCGCCAAGACGCAGATAATATGGCTCTGAAATTGGTTGTACGGGCAATTCTAACTTCTCGACCAACTCACTGCTAACAGCGTTGATTAAAGCAGTCTGGTCGATCGTCAAAGCACATGCACGTTCCTGAACGATCACACGAGTATGGAAAAGTTGCTCAGCGTGCCCTTTCTCTTCTTTCTGAAACCAATGGGAAAAAACATCTTTTTCTGCCATAGTAGCATCCAACCTCAGTGTGGCAACGCGTGCTGCCGGACGATCGGTCGGCAGAGGAAAACAGCAGCTCGATCGGGGGCAGCGTCGGGGCGATAGCGACGCTCGACCACAGACCCTGTCTGGGGTCCGGCGTCCAGGCGGTAGCGAGCGAGCCCAGAAGTTGGGCCGGCCCAGGAAGGCGCCAGAGCGCGCGGGACGGCGAGAGATCCCAGGCGGAGCGAGACGCCACGTGATCGCGGGCAAACGTCGCCCAGGCACAGACCGCCTCTGGGGTCGGGCGTGCGGGACAGGTCGCTCCTTCTTTTTTTTCGCTGTGCAATTCGCTCGATCGGCCAAGACGTGGAGTGGAAGGATAGATCGATCCCGATGCAAGGTATGTCTGGCGGCGGCCAAATTTTTTTTTCTCCTGAGCAATCGGATCTGGCAGTAGTTGGATAGAACTTTGGCAGGAATTCAGAGAAACGGATCCGATCTAATTGCTCTCTAATTCCTCTCAGCAGATCGAACTTCAAGCAAATGAACTGGACCAACAGATCAAACTCACTAGTAAATCTCAGCAAGTAAAATCTCAGTAGAAAAACGCCGTGAGAAACCCGACGAATCTGATACCAAGATGATACGGATCAACGTGATCCGAAGGGGGTTTGGCCCAATCTTTCACGGCGATCAAGATAGAAGGTAGATGAACTCAGTCGTTGAGCAGATTAGATCTACTCCATGAACTGCAAAACAGATCCTTACGAATCAGCAAGCAAAACCAACGATATTGGTGTCCCCCGACATGGGACCTTTTTCCTGTCTATTCTTAACTCGAAATTCAACTACTCCCTTACATTGGTGCGCACCCCTCTGGCTTTATAGTTGCAGCCGACCTCCCTATTACTTGACTTACAAGCAAAAAACGAAAATAGGAAATAAAATAAACTCAAACACACGGACCCACTTTTCCTAAATAGAAAATAAAACAATACACTAAAATAAAAAGACTCTTTTGTAGGTGCGCCACCATCTTCAATATGCTGCTAGGTGGTCTCCAACCGGACTCCTTCAAGGACAACACGCTCCACCAATATTGCACTCCAATTGCGTCCCTAACATTTTCCTTGCGTGGTAGAAATAGGAACAAAAACTTTATCTTCAGAATATCAGCAACAACATAACCAGGGATAGCATAGTAAGCACTATCATGCATGGGAGATGCCACATCACTCATCGTTGGTCATGCCACCAACTTTGATCCATTGCTGGAGGAGGCAAATGCAGCAGCTCACCGGGGGCTGAGTATCAAGTGTGTTTCTTTACGTTTCCTTGTAACCTGTAGAGACATATGCTATGGAAGTTGTCTTCACCTTTCTGAAGTTTCATTACTGATTTCACTTGCAGGAGTATTTTCGTTTTGCAATGAAGACGTGGAGAATAACCAAGGTCTCCATCAATGTGTTTCAGGGGCCTGTACTGAGGTATCTGGTATTTTGGCAAATTTTGTTTAGTTATCATTTATTATGAGCTTTTTAGCTTCATGTGTTAATGGATGGACCTAGCTGTGAAAATAGTCGGAATGGTTTGTTTGTTGAGTGTCATTTATATTAGTGGGAAGAGAAGAAACAACGGTAAGAAGGCCAACTGGTTGACGCATTTGATCTATTCTTGGTTCTAGGAAACCAACAACCACCTCTTTGTTCATTGCCGCTTCTCCGTTAGAGTTTGGGAGCTCCTCAAGGATTGGCTACACATTCAAGATCTTCATCCTAGGCTTTGGGCGGGGCTTGACATCCAAGATTGGTGGTCCCTTTTGGCGGAGGCGCGGGGAGCTCACCGGAAGGGGTTGGCTTCTCTAACCTTGCTTACCGTGTGGATGATATGGGAGGAGAGGAATGCTAGAATTTTTAAGCATAAGCTTTCGCCTACGTTTGTAATATTAGATAAAATCAAGTGCGAAGCTAGGTTTTGGGTTATTACCGGGGCAAAGCGGTTGGGTGATTTGATGCCGGGAGAGTAGGCTTGTGTGTAATATAACCTTTTAAATTTCTTGTAAACTCTTTCTATCTTAATTGAAATTGGGCAAAGCTTTTGCCCTCGTTTCAAAAAAAAAAATCTTGGTTCTAGGACGCTCATAAGTTGGTTTGGCTGCCCACCCCCTTCAGATTTTGTTTTGTTTGATCTAATTGAAACAGTAAGTTTTGGACAACCCCATGTTTAATAGGTTGTATTTTTATTGCTGGATTGAGAAGTATAAATATGTAATCTTTGTTGTTTGAGAATTGATCTTTAGTACTACTCATCACCTAATCACCGATGTTTATGCGTTGGCATCCATTTGGACAGAAATTGTACTAGAAAATCGCTAGCATTGAAAAATGCAGTGGTGATCAAGCAATGTTATCTATGTCGAATGTTCCACTCAAATAAAGCACAATAATTCAATAAAGTAATAATTTTATAAATTGTTCTTCATAGTTGTGCATAAGAAATGCTCGCCTGGGCATTGTCGTCACGGGCGGTGGTCTGCCGCTGCGCTACATGCCCCGCATCAGCTCCGCCATCTGCGTCGTCATGTGTATACAGCGTACTCACACTAGAAAGAAGCCTCTGCGTTGCCATTTCACCTCTGTATACTGGTTTTTCCTGTCTTGGCTTAGATCATTAGGTCAAGTATGTGGTGTCATAAGTCTACGGTCCTACAAATCATTAAACAAAGTGCACGTTCGTCCTCTCCCTGGATCCACGGCTTCGATCTCTCCCGGCCGAGGAGATGCCAGATCGGACTCAACTCCTCCGAGGCCGGATCGAGCTGCAGTCCCTCCCCTTCTCGCACCATGTCTGCATCGGCGGCAGCTTTGCCTGCCCCTACTCGCGTGTGTTGACCATTGCGAGCGATTCGGAGGTGGACATGTCGGCGGCGGCCAGGGCCTTGGCGGCAGTGGAGTCGACGCCGCTCACCGCCTTCCACTGTGCCTGCTTCTGCGCACGTACAGATGTGCGTACTGTACCTGTAAGAACTGGAGTTGCTGTTCACCGGGCAGACGAAGGCCGTGGAGCAGGGGCTCCCGAGGCCACCAAAGTTCCTCATGGTCTGTTGGTGTCTGCGTAGAGCCGTAGACGGGCATCAGCTTCGGTAAGATTTTCAGTTTTCACTGAGGATACGATGCCCTGTATTGCTGATTGTTGTACCTTGTACGCGACCACCTGCTGGAGACTTACTGTAAATTTCAGATTCAGTTTGCACTGACTCCAGATTTCGAATATGAGGCATCCAGATCATGTCATCCGAAAGCCTGAAACTACCTTGCTGGCTTCTTATACATGTCTTATGCACTGGTGTTATGCTTTGTACGTATTCTGTATGCATTGCTTCTAAACACTATATTCTCAGTTTCAATGTGTTTTTATGTTCAAGTTTAACAACATGTAGACCTTTTATGTTCAGTGCAGTTTAATACATATGTTCGTTGTTGATGAACCTGAATTCATGTCCTCGATGTAGATTTCCCCTCGCCGCCCAGACCATGCGCCTTCGGCCGGGCTTCGCCAGCGTTGCCCAGGACAGACCTGCGTGTCCCATCAATTGGTGCCTCTGTCTCTTTCAGTGGTCGCTCGATCTTTTGTGCGCACGTTGATACATCTCCAACGTATCTATAATTTTTGATGCTCCATGCTTGTTTTTACACCATTTGCCTACTGTTTCATTACACTTCGTGGCACTTTTATGCATTTTCCGGAACTAACCTATTAACAAGTTGCCACAGTGCCAGTTCCCTGTTTTCTGCTGTTTTTGTGTTTCAGAAGTGATACACAGGAAATATTCTCGGAATTGGACGAAACAAGTTCCTGAAGTCTTATTTTATCCGGAAGCTTCCAGAGATCTGAAGGAGAGTAGGAGGCGGGCCACCAGGGGCCCACACACAGGGGTGGCGCGGCCAGCCCCTGGCTCGCGCCACCATGGTGTGAGGCCACCTGGCCCCTCCTCTGACATCGCCCCTTCGCCTATAAAGACCCCCCGATGGAAAAAACCTAAGGACCCGATCAATTTTCCAGAACACATCGCGATCCGCCGCCGCCGTCGACCCGAAGATCGGGAGGGTCCAGAAGCTCTTCCCGGCACCCTGCCGGAGAGGGGAATCACCACCGGAGGTCTTCTTCATCGCCATGCTTGCCTCCGGAGCGATGAGTGAGTAGTCTACCTTGGACTATGGGTCCATAGCAGTAGCTAGATGGTTGTCTCCTCCACCATGTGCTTCATGTTTAGATCTCATGAGCTGCCCTACATGATTGAGATCACCGTTATGTAATTCTACATGTTTGGTTTGTTGGGATCCGATGAATATTGGTGTTTATGATTGAGTTGCTGTACTGAATATTATCTTTTGTTATCTCTATGTTGTTTATGATCTTGCATGCTCTCTGTTGTTAGTAGCTATCTTGGCCGAGTAGTTGCTAGTGACTCCAAGAGGGGGTATTTATGCTCGATAGTGGGTTCATGCCTCTATTTAACCTGGGGGAGTGACAGAAACATCTAAGGTTGTAGATGTGCTGTTGCTACTAGGGAGAAAATAACATTCATATGCTCAAGGGCATATGCTTTGTTTACATTACACACTTTGCTTAATGCAATTATCTGTTGTTCGCAACTTAATACTTGTGGAGTTCTCAGATTGATTCGCCACAAGTGGATTATTAGTCATAGATGCAGTTGGATGGCGGTCTATGTATTTTGTTGCAATGCCCAGAGTAAATCTCATAGTGATCTTCTTGACATATCACGTTTATCTTTATTCTATCAATTGCCCAACTGTAATTTGTTTACCCAACATGTGTTATTTATCTTATGGAGAGACACCACTAGTGAACTGTGGATCCCGGTCCTATTTCCATCATATTGCTATCTCCTGTTTACTTTACTCGCACTGTTTACTTTACTCGCATACTTCTATTGTTTTCCACTCGATACGCTCATAACCTTTGTTTCAAGCAAACCGGTGAGATTGACAACCTCATCGCAAGTTGGGAACGAAGTACTTGGTTGTGTTGTGTGCAGGTTCCACGTTGCAGTTAGCAAGCAAAGCTTGGACGAGGCGCCATATATAAGTTGTCGCAAGCTAGCAAGCATCACCTTCAGTCGTTTGTCTCTCCTCTCCAAGAATGATAAACTTTGGTTTCTTAACTGAGGGAAAACCAGCTGCTATACTCATCACACCTTCCTCTTGGGGTTCCCAACGGGCTGGTCATTCACCACGCACAAGGACTGTCAAGATCCCACATCAACTAGGAGCATCAGCTGTTTTTCTGGCGCTGTTGCCGGGGAGGAAGTAGAAGACTTCTGCGAGGGGAGTTTTCGCACGCACATCCTTTACTTTGTTATTGTTTTGCTTTACTTTATTTATTTTACCTGCATCGTTTTATATCAAAAAAACCAAAAAAATTAGAATCCTTGGTAGTTCTTTTTTTCTTGTTTACTTTCGTTTTGCTGAAATGGCCAATCCTGAAAACACCAAGTTGTGTGACTTTACTAGCATGAACAATAGTGATTTTATCTGCACTCCTATTGCACCACCTGCTCCTGCTGTAAACTTTTATGAGATTAAGCCTGCTTTGTTGAACCTTGTTATGAAAGAGCAATTCTCTGGTGCTAGTACTGAAGATGCTGCAGCTCATCTCAACAATTTTGTTGAGCTATGTGAGATGCAGAAATATAAGGATGTAGAAAGTGATATTATTAAGCTCAAGTTGTTTCCTTTTTCTTTGAGAGGAAAAGCTAAAGATTGGTTGCTGTCTTTGACTAAGAATAGTATTGATTCATGGGCTAAGTGTAAGGATGCTTGACGAGGTTTATCCCCGGCAATGCCCATGTCGAAGGGCTTTCGATCTAGGAAGCGTATGGGGACCTGGCGAACTCGACGGCGATCAGACGAAAGCAAAGGAACACAGGTTTTACCCAGGTTCAGCCCCCTCGAAAGGTAAAAGGCCTACGTCCTGCTTGTCTGACTTTGTATTGACGACGGTGTGGCGATGATGGTGATACAATGGTGGCGTAGATTGGATCTAGCCTAAACAGAGAACTCTAAGATGTCGAGCGCTCCGGTGTGAGGTGGGTGGAAAGTGTCTAGGGTTTTGAGGTCTCCCTCCCAGCCTTTTATATGCGAAGGCTAGGTCTCGGGACGGTCCCTCAAACCTGATACAGATCGGATCGATACTCCAATAAACGAAGCCTAATCCAATTCTAATTCTTCGGGCCCTTGCTTGCACACCAAGTTTAGCTCCTGGGCCACGCTAGACTGCTGCCTTGATGGGCCTCAAGAGCCTTCTGAGGGAGACCTTTCCTGGACCGAAAACCAGGTAGGCAAATATCGGGTGCTCGTTTGTCATTCCTTCGTCAGTAGCCCCCGAGTGCCTGGGATAGCCGAAGACTATGGCAGGGACTCCACCCGAAAGTCTTCCTAGCCACACCCGATATGCGAGCTCGGTCTGTTAAATCAAAAGAACACAAAAAACACTCGAGTAATACACTTGTTAGACATGAAACTTTCGAGCTACACTCATTCAGAGCCTCAAAAGTGCTAAGTCGGGTTTGCAGAGGGATGCGCATAACCGGCCTGAGACTCACGCCGGGTCTCAGTTAATTGCATAGCCGCAAAGACATTCGGTTAGCTTACTCAGATTCGAGTCCCCCGACTCGAACCCGCGTGGGCTGGTGCTACCCCGACCCGAGCCGCGTTGGACTTACCAGGTCAGAGCCCAGTTCATTTGTGAGACACTCGATGCGTCCATCGGTGTAAACTTCATACCATAGGTATGGAAAATTTCCGGCAGAGCGCGTTTGATACGAATACCGGGCCATCAGGTGTTGCAAACCGTGGACTTACCTTCGTATTTGACATACGGCACCCGAACTGGCATATTGCCACCAAGATTCGGGCATGGTGATTGAGGAGCGTTGATAGCTCGAAGGAGAGGTTCGAAAAGGCATTAGCCTATATTCGAATAGAATGAAAGCTCTAGCAGTCTGGAGATGTGCTCCGAAAATTCGGATGTTTATTCTTGAATAGCATAGTGATGCTGTAGGCTCGAAAAGGATGACTCAAAGATCCGTAACTCGAATCCGAACTCTTTAAAGGAGTTACTGGGCCGAAAAAGGCAACTCGAATGATCGAAGCCCGACCTCGAATATCTTGAAGGCGCTGCTGGCCCGAAAGAAACAATTCGAGGGACCGAAGCCCTGCCTCGAATATCTTGAAGGCGCTGCTGGCCCGAAAGAAACAATTCGAGGGACCGAAGCCCTGCCTCGAATATCTTGAAGGCGCTGCTGGCCCGAAAGAAACAATTCGAGGGGCCGAAGCCCTGCCTCGAATACCTTGAAGGCGCTGCTGGCCCAAAAGAAACAATTCAAGACAACTTCGATCGAAAAATTCTCTCGAAAGAGCAAAAATCCCTGATTCGAAGAACCTCATTCGAAACGTTCAGCAAACGACAAAGTCGTCGAAAAACTCTGCATATGCTTGGGTAACACAAAAGAGAGGGGCACAAAGACCTCGAAGAAATCCCAGTCGAAAGGTCATCCGAGTATGAGAGGTACATACCTTTGAGACTTGAAAGAATTTGTACCAATCTTTGCCCTTTGAGCCGAAAAGAGCCAATCTACCCAAAGGATCACGTCATTGCTGACGATACGCTCCGTCGAATCGTCACATCATCCTCTACAGGAATGGCCTGACCCTGCCCAGACTAGACGTATGGTGGGCCCACCGGCCGCACGTCCCAGCCGTTGACAGAGTTTGACCGCACTTCCCGCGTGTGGGTAAAAATAACCGGCACGGTTTCCTTGATTACCGTGCATAGTGGACGCCGCGGTGCCCGCGTGCTGACACGTGGACGGCTGGATCAGCCCGGTCGTTTCCACTTCGTCGTGGACGGCTGAGATCCAACGCAGATTTCCAGAGGTGGAATAAATAATGGTGGCAGGGTAAACAGTCCATCCCACTCCGCCGCCACCGTCTTCTTCCTCGCGCATTGCTCCTGCAACCTTACTTCCTCAGCTCCATTTCCGCGATCGTCGCCGCGCCCTGAGATCATGGGCAAGAGGAGCTCCACCGCTGCCGGCGCCGCCACCGGCGCCGCCGCCAAGAAGGCCAAGACGGCCGATGCCGACGGCTCCGTCCTTGGCCGCTGGGTCCAGACCAAGGTCGGGAACAAGGAGTTATCCCAGGCCGAGAAGATGGGCCTCCTGAAGAACACGCCGGCGGAGTCGCTCACCGCCGGCCCGGAGATCATACCCCGACCTCCTCCTGGATTCCGGGTAATCTTCATCGCCTTCTTGCTGCGGGGCTTGTCCTTTCCCCCGCATCCTTTCCTCCGTGGTCTTCTTTTTGCCTACGGGATTCAGCTCCATGATCTGAATCCCAATTCCATCCTTCACATTGCGTGTTTCATCACGCTTTGTGAATGTTTCCTGGGGATCGAACCCCACTGGGCACTATGGCGTCGAATTTTCGCCATTCGACACCCTCTGCCATACCAAACCGGCGGCTTCGGCGTTCAGGTGCGCCCAGACGTCGAGTACTTCAACCTCCAAGCACCCGAAAACAATCCCGGGTGGAGGACAAAGTGGTACTACGCCAAGGACAAATCCTCCAACACTGAAAAGTTTGGACTCGAAGAATTTCGGCCCACCGGCGTTCTTCGACCTCGCGTGTCCTGGAGGCACGACCTTTCCGATGAGGAGCTGAAGATTACGGAACCGCTGATGGAGAAGATCCAACAGCTCTGAGCTACTCCGAAGAAGGAGCTTTCAAGAATTCAGCTCATCCGAACCTTCATCGAGCGTCGAATCCAGCCGCTCGCTGCTCGAGCCCACTGCATGTGGGACTACAGCGATCGTCGGGATTCGACCCGCATCTCCCAGGACGAGCTGCACGAAGCCGAGATCGACGAGTGCGTGCGCACCATCACCAACATCAAGAAGAAGGATCCCGTGCCGAAAATCTTCGGCGCAGTGGCCTTCAGCAAGGCCTTTCCCCGCACCGAGGTACGACCCTGATGCTAATCGAATACCTTTCTCATTTCATAGCCGAATCGTCTTGTATCGAATGCAGTCTACATCCCTGTGCAGGTGATCACCCTAGCGCGATGCTATCCGCCCCAGCCCGAGATGGGTGAATATCCGGGGCGTGATTTTATCGAAGTGCCGGAGGGATCGACTTCCGCCGCTCCGTCGCCACCGAGGGCCCCGAAGAGACAACGAATTGCGGATGTTGTCGAAGATTCAGAAGACCTCGATGACACCCATTTTACTTCGGGTGATGACGGCGACAGCGCAATTCCCGCCTCGCCTTTAAGCCACCGTCCTCCTCCTCGAACAGAGAAGAAGGTCCTTCCGAAGTTCGGGATCGACGTGTCGTAAGTTTTCCTTGCTAAGCTTGTACATCTTGTGGCCTTGTTTTGAATTAACTGCCTGGTTTTGACATCGATGCTTGTTTCAGGTCTTCCACCAAGGAGACTTCGACCTGTCCGGGGGATCGAGACCAATACCAGGTCCGACCTCATGACGACGCCCTCGAGCAGACCGCAGACTCACAGGAGAAGGTTGCCGACGTTGCCGCCCCCGAGGTCGTTCTCACGAGGCCTTCGACCTCTTCCAAGAAGAAGGCGATGGAACACGAGTTCGTCCTTGTCTCCTCGTCTGGCGAGCGTTCCGGTCCTAACAACCATGTAAGTCCGAAGATTCTCATCTTGCGTTCCGCGTGTTTGACCATCAGTAGCCCCCGAGGGTGAGTGTAAGTGTTTACACTTAGGCTCGCCCTCCGAACCATGACTCAAGGGTTAATCCTTTGCTTTGCCTTCTTCAGCCTGTTGTTAGAGACCTGTCAAAAGTCTGTAGGAGCTTCCTCGCCTTGGAGGAAGAGAACCGAAAGTTGTCCGAGGAGCTCGAGGACACACGACGTGAGTATTGCTATCTTTCTTGCGAAGTTCTGCTCTGTGGGCGGTCTTGTTGATGGCTTCCTTTGAATGAGTAGGGATTGGCGCATAGGCTGCCATCGACAAGACTTCCCTGAAGTCTCAGTTGGACAACCTTGCCACTGAAAATTCGGGTCTGAAGGCTAAAGTCGCTGAGCTGAACGACGAAATCGCCCGATTGAAGGCCGAATCGTCCAAAGCTCAAGAGCGTGCGAAGAAGGATCGCCTGGACGCCGAATCACGAGAGGGAGATCTGCATCAGCGCCTGCAAAGCTCGCTCGACACCTTGCGCAGTAAACCTTTGGCACTTCTTTATCAGGTTTTGTGGCATTGATGAATCACTTTTCTTAACTGAAGACCTTGCGGCGCTTTGCAGGTGCTGCCGAGTTAGATGTTGGGGCCATGAAGGAGCCTGCTGGGCTGGAGTCCAGTGTTGGTGCCGCCAAGCGCCTGAGTCAGGAGTTGTGCAGTTTCCTAGCGAAGGTGCGGTCTACGCTCATCCGTGTTCGGGACACCTCCATTCCTGACTCGCTCGGCGATACCATGGCTAGAATCCTCGAAGCCTTGACGGTGAGGCCAGATGGCGAAGATCCGTTAGTTGCTGCGGTTCGCCGACAGGTAACTATCGGATCTGAGTCTGTCTTCTCTTTGATGATGATGCATGAAGTACCGTTCAACGCCGAGAAGGCCACCAGAACATACCCGAAGGATGTTGATGGATGTGACAAATCAGCCAAGAGCTATGTTGCTCGAGCACGCGACCTGGCTGCTCGGTTGACCAGCTTCTTGGCCAAAAGGAATGATCAGCGGGCGGCGGCGCGGGCTCGAAGGCGCGGAACCTCCGGCGCCCAATCTAGCAAGGCCCCTGGTAGCTCGACGTAGTGCCGATGATGCTTAGCACGCATCTGTAATTAGCTTTTGTGGTCCCACGCCGAGGGCTGTGACCCTGACTAGGACTCCTTTCCGCTGTAAAACTTGGTCTTATGTTATGTTGATCTATTTGACATTTGGCTGTCGATGCTTGTATGTGATGCTAGGCCTCTTATGCAGGAGCCGTCTGCGGCCACTAGCGCCTGGCCTGTTGAATATGAAACTGTCGGTAGTACCTCCAGTGCCGTCGAGCGGAGGGCGCCTTCTTCGAGCGAATTAACTCTGATTCGTTCCCTGCGCGACCAACTCTAGAGCACCCAGCGTCAGCTGAAGGTAGTTACTGCCAAGGTCGATGTTGCCCTGTCGAAGGCATCACTGGCTGCCGACGCTGAGAAGTTTCTGCTGGATGAAATCGAGAACTTGGGGAAGGCTCTAAAATGTGAGTTTTCGGCGTCCTCTGCTTCGCTGCTCAATTTCGGGAAATTTAATCTTCATCTTTTTTCTGCAGATGTGTGTCTCGACAGCGCGGCTGAAGCCCGACGTGTGAATGCGCATCTTATCGCTGCCCAAACACATGCCAATTCGATTGCTAACAATTTTTGGGCGAACCGGTCGAAGGCGATGAAGCTGACACTTCTTAAAGACAGGATTGCCCAAGCCGGAGCATTGGCTGAGATGAGCCGAGGCGCGCTTGCCTTGGTGTACGAGGCGATGTTTCCCTTGAACAAACAACCCGAAGGTCTGCCGGCGCTGCTTGAACGGTTTGAGAACGGGAGCGCTGTGTACTCCTTCGTTCGGGAGCATTTGCGTTCCGGTGCTGTGGTCGCCCTTGCATTCGTGCATGCTCATTATCCTGAGATCGACCTGGAACTTCTGAAGATGCCTCCTCCGAGTCCCAGTGGTCGCTTTAATATGGAGCCCCACTACGCTGCTTGCAGAGGCACCGCTGACTGTATTGCTCGACAGATTATCACCGAAAGTGATCGTCAGAGAGCGAACTAAGACACCATGAAATAGCCCTGTGGCTGCGTCTGTAACTCCATGCTGTGTACACTGTATATGTATATCTTGTTTGTCTGGGGCGAAACGAGCAAAATTCCCGAACGTAGGTCGAAAAGCGAAGCTTTCGAGCGTGGGTCGAAAGGCGAAGCCCCCTAGCGTGGGTCAGAAGGCGAAGCCCCCGAGCGTGGTTCAAGAGGCGAAGCCCCCGAACGTGGGTCGAAAGGCGAAGCCCCCGAGCGTAGTTCGAGAGGCGAAGCCCCCGAGCGTAGGTCGAAAGGCGAAGCGGTCGAAAGGTGAAGCCCCCAAGCGTAGGTCGAAAGGCGAAGCCCCCGAACGTAGGTCGAAAGGCGAAGCCCCCGAGCGTAGGTCGAAAGGCAAAGCCCCCGAGCGTAGGTCAAAAGGCGAAGCCCCCAAGCGTAGGTCGAAAGGCGAAGCCCCCGAGCGTAGGTCGAAAGGCGAAGCCCCCAAGCGTGGGTATGCAAAGATGTTAATTCATGAAGTGAGGAACTTGAAATTTATTGCTTGGTGCCAAAGGCACAGTTGTCGAGCGCGGACTGCTGCCGGCGTTTGATTACATAGTAGAAGGGGTAGAGGAGACAACTTTGCTAGCTAGGGATAGAAGCGGCGCAGCTGCGCGGCGTTCCATGGGTTTTCCACGTCTTTTCCCGTTTTCGGGTTGCGTAGGCGATATGCTCCTCCTGGGATGACCTCGTGGATGAGGTACGGCCCTTCCCATGGCGGTTCTAGCTTCGACGTGCTTGTCTGCTTGAGGCGGAGCACGAGGTTGCCTGGCTCGAATGAGCGTCCTCGTACCCGTCTGCTGTGGTAGTTGCGGAGGCTCTGCTGGTAGACCGCCGATCGAACGAGGGCGACATCTCGAGCTTCATCCAGTAGATCTTGGGCGTCTGCCAATACTTTGTCCGCATCTTCCTCGACATAGGCGACCACGCGGGGCGCACTGTAGCGTATATCCGTGGGTAACACTGCTTCTGCCCCGAAGAGCAGGAAGAAGGGTGTGTAGCCCGTCGAGGAATTGGGCGTCGTTCACAGGCTCCATAGGACCGAAGGCAATTCCTCGACCCAGGCGCCTCCTGCGCGTTTAAGGGGTCGAAGTAGTCGCTTCTTTAGGCCTCCGCATACGAGTCCATTAGCCTTTTCGACCTGGCCATTAGACTTGGGGTGCGCCACCGAAGCGTACTTGAGCTTGATGCCGAGTTTTTTGGCGAAGTCCTGGAACTCGCCCAAAGTGAAGTTGGTGCCGTTGTCGGTGATAATGCTATTCGGGACGCCGTACCGGTAGACGATAGACTCGAAGAACTTGACCGCCGTGGACGCCTCTTGGTTGGTGACTGGGACAGCCTCTATCCACTTGGAGAACTTGTCCACTGCGACTAGCAGGTAAGTATGACCTCCTCGAGATGATTTGGGGAGAGGCCCCACTTGATTGAGCCCCCATTATGCGAAGGGCCAGGCCACAGGGATGGTGTGTAGTTTGGACGCCGGCGCGTGCGGCTTGGTGGCGAATAACTGGCACGCTTCGCAGTGCTGGACGATGTTTCTGGCATCGTAAAGGGCGGATAGCCAGTAAAAACCGGACCGAAAGGCCTTGGCCACGAGGGTTCGGCTGCAGGTGTGGTGCCCGCAGGTTCCTTCGTGGATTTCTCGAAGGAGAGCGATCCCATCTTCCTATGCTATGCATCGTTGGAGCACCCCTGTGGTACTGCGCTTGTAGAGCTCCCCGTTGATTATCGTGAAGGCCTTGGAGCGCCGCATGACTTGTCGTCGATGGATGGGATCTTCTGGGAGCTCGCCCCGCACCAGGTACGCCAAGTATGGTTTCGTCCGTGTGGCTTCGACGAGCATGACTGTGGCTGCATCTTTCGGAAGGTCTTCCGTTTCTGTCGCTGGAGCAGTGCTGGCCGACCGAGCCCCCGGACGTGTTGCTAACGCCGGGTCGATTGCTGGCTTGATCTTGATGGAGCGGTCGAATATTTCTTCGAAGAAGACCCTGGGCGGTATTGGGAGGCACCTTGAGCCAATATTGGCCAGGTTGTCTGCCTCCTCGTTGCTTTCCCTGCCGATGTGTGTTACTTCGCAGCCTTCGAACTCGCCTTCGAGCTTATCGTACATGGCGTGATCGGCGATCATGTTTGCGCAGGTTGCGTCGCACTCCTTCATGACTTGCTGGGCGATGAGGTTCGAGTCTCCATGGATCTTGATGCGGGTGGCCCCGCAGGCCTTCGCCATGCGCATGCCATGGAGGACGGCTTCGTACGCTGCCTCGTTGTTGGAGGGATTCGGGAAGCGCATGCGAAGGACGTAGCGCATCCTGTCCCCTTGCGGCGACACCAAGACCACTCCTGCTCCTGCCCCCGAAACCCGTTTTGACCCGTCGACAAATATCGTCCAGCTGTTCGACAGGTCTGGGAGCTCGGGCATCTGGGCTTCTGTCCGCTCAGCTATGAAGTCTGGTAGGACTTGTGACTTGATTGCAGACTGTCACTGGTACGAGATCTCCCACGGCCCCAGCATGATTCCCCATAGCGATACGCGCCCTGTGGCGTCTGGGTTGTTGAGGATGCTGGAAACTGGATTCGAAGCCACCACTATGATGGAGTGGCATTCGAAGTAATGCGGCAACTTCTTCCCCGTCATGTAGATAGCGTATGCCAGCTTCTGATAATGGGGGGTACCTTTGCTTGGTCGGAGATAGGACTTCGCTCAGGTAGTACACAGGCCTCTGTACTCCGTGCTCCTTGCCTTCCTCCGCGCGTTCGACCACGAGTACTGAGCTGACAACTTGATTTGTAGCCGCAATGTATAGCAACATCGGCTCTTTTTCTCGGGGTGTGACAAGAACTGGGGAAGTCGACAGACGACGCTTGAGGTCGTCGAATGCTGCTTGTGCCTCTTCGGTCCACGTGAAGTTGTCTGTTTTCCGGAGCAACCGATAAAAGGGGAGTGCTTTTTCGCCGAGCTTGCTGATAAAGCGGCTAAGTGCTGCAAGTCGACCTGTCAACTGCTGGACATGCCGAAGCGTTCTTGGAGGCTGCATGTTGATGATGGCCTGTATCTTCTCTGGGTTGCCCTCGATTCCTCGCTCGGAGATCAGGTAGCCCAGTAGTTGGCCAGTGGGTACCCCGAAAGAGCATTTCTTCGGGTTGAGCTTGATGCTGTACCTGTCGAGGTTGGCGAAGGTTTGTCGAAGGTCATCCAGCAGGCTGTCTGCCTTTGCGGTCTTGATGACAATGTCGTCTACGTAGACCTCTATGTTGCGGCCAATTTGCTCCTTTAGACACGCCTGCATGCACCATTGATAGGTGGCTCCGGCGTTCTTGAGCCCGAATGGCATCGTCATGTAGCAGTATACCCCGTGCGGTGTGATGAATGCCGTCTTGTCCTCCTCTTCTACTTTCAGTCGTATCTGGTTGTACCCGGAGTAGGCGTCGAGGAAAGAAAGGCGCTCGCATCCTGCTGTAGAATCGATGATCTGGTCGATTCGAGGCAGGGGGAAGTAGTCCTTCGGGCAGTGCTTATTTAAGGCTGTGAAGTCGATGCACATCCTGTAGACCTTGGTGTCCTTCTTTTCCACCATAACTGGTGGCGAGAGCCACGTAGCTTCCTTGATCTCCCTGATGAACTTGGCTTCGAGGAGGCGGTTGATTTCTTCGCCCATCGACTTGGCCTTCTCTGGATTATATCGGCGCATAGACTGCTTCACCGGCTTCGTGTTGGGAAAGATCTTGAGCTCGTGCTCGACGAGTTCCCTGGGGATGCCTGGCATATCTGCTGGACACCAAGCGAACATCCTCCAGTGCTCACGGAGGAACTCGACGAGCGCGCTTTCCTATGCAGGGGAGAGGGAGTTCGACACCCGCGTCGTCTTGGTTGGGTCCGTCGGGTGGATCTGATGCTCTCGGGTGTCCTTGGTGGCATCGAACGACAGTTCTGGGGCGTTCTGCTGCGCCGGTGGATCGATGTCCATCACTGTGGCCTCCCGAATATGGTGCAGCTCCTCGTGCACACCGAAGGTTTGGGACATGGTGTTGAAGTCCTTGTCGCAGTTTTCGGATCGGGCGAAGCTGCCACTGATCGTCAGTGGTCCTCTGTTTGCGGGCATCCGCAGCTTGAGGTAAGCATAATGCGGTACCGCCATGAATCGGGCGAACGCTGGCCGCCCGAGGATAGCGTGATACTGCGAGGGCCAGTCCACAACCTCGAATTCGATCTTCTCCTTTCTGAAGTTTGCTGGAGTGCCAAAGATGACGTCGAGATGTATCACCCCCAATGGGTACGTCGGCTTTCCTGGGACGATTCCGTGGAAGGAAGTTTCCGTTGGCAGGAGATTATTTAGCGGGATCTTGATCTTTCGCAGTGTGTCTGCGTAGATGAGGTTCAAGCTACTGCCTCCGTCCATGAACACCTTTTTCGAGGTGAAACCCCCTATTTGCGCCTCGAGAACCAAAGCATGGTGTCCTGGGCGTGGGATCTTTGGTGGATGGTCTGACCAGTCGAAACCGATCGGATGTTCGGACCAATTCAGGTATTCGGGAGTGGCAGGTGGCACGTGTTCGGCGTGAAACACTTCTCGTGCGTGCTTTCGCTGAACCTTATTCGTCGGGCGACCCCTCTGAATCATGGGCACGAAACCTCTTGGCGGCAGGAACTCTTCTTCCTCGTTGGCCGGCTGTCGCTGCTCGACTTGCTGGATTGTGGCGGCCTGGTGGCCCTGCTGTACGACGTTTGCTGGTGGGTTCGGCGGTGGCGGTGGAGCGTTGTAGGCTATCGCCCTGCCACTGGTTGCTTGACGCCCATCCTCTCCTGAAGTGCTCGGTTGAGACGAAGGAATTCTCTACACTCGATGAGGAGGTGTGCAGGTCTTCGTACTCCGTCTTTGTCGAGGTACGTATGCCTTGGGCATCCGCTATCAAGCATCTCTTCTGCCGACATCTGTGGCTGCCGTCGGCGCCATTCCTTGCTTGGCTTCGAGACACTTCTGCTGCTGCTACCGTGGTAATTGTTTCCTTGCCGCGGTAAGTCACGATTGTCCTCACGATCTTCATGTATGTAGCCTGCTGCTACCATGTCCGTGTTCTCCGTGTTGTCGTAGTGATTCCGATGACCCTTCTTTCGGGACCCGGAGTGGAACTGGTCTTTCATGTCGACATCGCGTTCTGCTGATCGACGGCGACTTCTGGGAGCCGCGATGGAGTCTTCCCCATCGGCCCACTCATTCGCGAAGCTCATGAGGTGGTCGACGGTCCTTGGCTTGCAGCGTCCGAGCTCCTCTTTGAAATCGCGTCGGAAGAGGCCGTCGCGAAATGCGTCGATGGCCCTTTCGGGCGAGATGTTTTCCGTCGTGTTCCGGAGGCTGATCCATCATGAGATGTATGATCTCAGGTTTTCTCCGGTTCTCTGCACGCATAGGCGTAGCTCCTCGAACGACGTAGGTCGTCACGAAGTGCCTCGGAAGTTGGCGATGAACGCTTGCCGAAATTCTTCCCAGGAGCGGATGCTATCTGGAGCGAGATTATTCAGCCATGCCCTTGCGTTATCCTTTAGATGCAGCGACAGTAACTGGAGGACGTTGTCTCTAGATCCGCCGCTGATCTTGACAGCGGTTATGAAATCATCGAGCCAAATTCGGGGATCCTGCTGCCCGTTGAACTTGACTATGCCATCGCTTAGCTTGATTCCCTTCGGCAAAGGTGCGGAGCGGATCAACAAGCTAAAGCAATCTGCCCCACACAGTCCATCGCTGGTGCCGCCGAATGTCTCCGCCTCGCGATCTCCTTCGAAACGGCGTGCTTCGCGCCGCGCTCGCGCTTGGTCGACCCTGTTCTGGGCCAGACCATGCCGAAGCTCTCCATTGAGAGGTTCGACTGCTTGCGTCCGAGGCGCTACGGGTGGCACCGGTGCTGGGTGCCTGGCTTGCTCCGTCGGTGGGGCGGTCCTCCTTGCTGTCGCGTCATGTCCCGAATCGGGTGTGCCTTGGAGCACCCTTACTCCTTCGAGTGCCAGATTCCTCAGGTGTCGCATATGTTCGTCACCGTTGGATGCGTTTGCGGCAATGTATGCCGCCGCGGCCATGATCGCAGCCTCCTTCATCTTGGGCATCAATTCAGCCTCATTGAACTCTGCCTCTAGATTTCGGGTGATGTTGTGCATATCGGGTCCTGGCTGGGTGCGTGATCTTGATCTGTGCTGGACGCTGGATGAGTAATGGGACGATCTTTCGGCTCGTCTTCTGCTGGACGCATCAGCCTCCTCTCTTTGCCGTTCCAGTACTCGCCTGTCAGCACTGATCTGGTCCTTCTGCTCCTGGACGACGAAACGAAGTGCAGCCAGATTGCTTGGGCTTGGGTTGGGACCGAAGTTTACCTCGCCCGCGTATACCCTTCTTGCGAACCGGATCTGGTCATGCGTGACCACCTGGCGGCCGCTGTCTGCCCGGTTTCGGCCGTCGTTGTCTCTATTTTCGTTTCTGTCGCCGTGCGATGCCATCATGCAGTGGCCTCCGGTCCATGGGGCCGAATCATCGCTGATTTTGCCCAGCGCTGGAGGGTAGACGTCGTCGCTTTCGACATAGGGCCCGACTTCGATCATGAGGTCAGAATCGTAATTGGCCACATAGCCATCGCTAGATGCGGCAGACTCGCAGTGTGAGGCGGAGCTTGCTGAATTGCCGATTTTCCCCTTAGCTTCGGGGTAGACGTCGTCGTCGTCATCGGAGCACGTGTAGTCTGAGTATAACCCCTCGATGTAGTCAGGGTCATATGGTGCGGTGCGAAGCGTGAGGGCGTTGAGAGCCCGATCGCACTCAGATATCGTTGGGTAGATAGCTGCTGTGCCTCCCCGCGGATCTTCACAGCCGGCGATCTCATGGAATGAGAAATCTCCGGCGCCCACGTAGTGGTATGCGTCGCAGTCGACGCAGTATGCGGTGGTCGGGGATGGAGGTGGATCTTCGAAATCGTTCGACCCTACTGATGGGGTCGAAATTTTCAGCCTCGGTTCCTCCTCCGATGGCGCTAGTAGCACGCTTGCCGAGGGTTTGCCCCCGACGGCTGATGTCTACGCACTTCTATTCTTGTAGACACTTTTTGATTTGAGCAACAGAAAACCCCTCAAAAATTTGACCTTTGTCAGCTGTTCAGTTTTGACAGATTCCTGCCAATATTTGTGTTTGCCACTTTATCGCTTTCTTTTGAGTTCTTTTGATCACGGAACTTTTGGAGAAGTTGCTACAGTAGTATTTGCTATATATGTGGTGGTTTTGAGTTGAAACCTGAAGCAAAAAGAGGTTGATTATATGTTATGCCTACACTAATGTTGCTAATAGAATTGTGTTTAGTTTTGTATGAAGGAAGTTTTCAAGTGTAGGGATTGGAGAATGATGAGATGAGTTGAAGAATGGACAAAAGCTTAAGCTTGGGGATGCCCATGCATCACCCCAAGAAATATCCAAGAAGTACAAGTGTCAAAGCTTGGGGATGCCCCGAGGCACCCCTTCTTCATCGGCAAAAATCAGGTCACCTTTCAAAACACTATATTTTTATTGCTTCATGCACTATGTGTTTTTCTTGGAGCGTCAGTTGTTTTAGTTTTCTTAGTTAGTTTAGTTTGTTTGTTTGCTGCAATAAATGGTTGGACCCCAACAAATTTCTTTTGGAGAAGTTGCCTTGCTTTTCATTTGCCAAGAACGCTCTAGTTTTCACTCTTATTAAAAAATCGAGTGTTCTTCTTTTTCTGCTACTGCTTTTGGTTTTCATTTTTGCCTTGATTTGCGTTCAGACCTTGCCATATCTTTTCATCAAGATGTATTTTTGCCTCTGATCTTTATTGGTTTTCATCAAAAGAGGTGTTTATAAAAAATTTCAAATGGTGTTGGAAAAGAGAAAAAGCTTTGTGCAAAATAGTGGTACAAGAAGGAGCTTGTGTAGACTGCGGCTTAGGCTTTTTCATGTCATGCTTGATGTCTTTTTGATAGTATGCTTAGTGGTTTTGCTGTAGCATGACTTGTCTCAAATAACTGAGATTGCTTAATGAGCCTTTGAAAAAATCATGCGTTGTTTTTTAATTGTATGGAAGCATTATTTTGGTTTTCTCCTTGATGCTTTATTTGGGTTGACTTGGCGCATGCTCACACATGTTAGACTCTTACAAAGTCGCCAATAGCCTCTATGATCATTTAGTTTTTGACTTTTGATGCCATCTTATGCTTCTTTTAATGTCGCTTTGTCGCTTTGCATGATTATGGCCATTATTGCTCTCTTAGTTGGCCGCTCCCAGTCTTTTGCTAGCCCTCGCCTTGTACTGAGTATGAGCTCTACTCGTGCATCCAACTCCTAAAAGCCAAAGTTTTCCAAAGTGTCCACCATACATACCTACTAGCAATTTTCTATTCCAAGTAAATTTGACTTGCTTTTATTTTCTCTTCAAATTAAACTCTTACCAGTGTTATGCGAAATTCGGTCAGTAAAGCTCTCACAAACCGGAAGGCACACTTTACTTTTTCCTGTTCTTAAAAATTTGACATTGTGGTCTCTTATGTTGAGTTGTTATGCTTGCAAGTTGTAAGTTGGAGACTAGCCCAGCCATGCAGTCATGGGCAAGCTTTCAACATTGCACTTCTTATTTGAGTTGATATCGTGATCTTTTGTTTATGGATGCCCGCGGTGTGAAATGAATTGGGAATCTTGTGGGGATCATGGAGTTTGTATATGTGTTAGGGAAACGCCGGGCCGCTAATCTAAGCCATGCATAATTCATGGTGGAAATTTGCAGCATACCCATGGTGAACATTCGACGACGCATCTCACAATAAAAGCTAAACAAATGGCAAATAAAAGAGATGTCGAGGTGTTCATTGTCTGCTTGTCCTGTCATTTTGGTGTGGGCTTGTTCCATGTCATCGGGCACGGAGGTACCCCATTGGCGGTTCTCAATGATATCCATATACTTACAATGACAAGAGCCTTGCTTGGGACTCTAAGTAAAGTAGCATGAGGTTTGGGTACTCGTATTCACGGGGCACGAGGTTTTCAACTTATGATTTGTCAAGCATATGCATCATAATTGTTATCGCATTAACTTTAACCATTCAAGATGCTTATGATGGGGGCAATGAGAGCTCAAAGCCGGTAAGTACCATAATTTTTGAAGGTTATAAACTTGCAATCACTGCTTCCCTCTGCCAAGGGCCTTTCTTCTACTTTTATGTTGAGTCACCACCTTCTATCTTTATGCACCATTAAGAGAGCATAGTTGTCATTCTTAGTGTAATATGCATTGTCCCAAAGTTCATTGATTGATTCATATTGTTGGTTTCACTTGTTCTCAAATTATTTGTATCTAGTCGCCCTTTTAAACTTGAAGGTGTCCTATGCATTTATGTTTTGCTCTCTTTGAAGGACAAGCTGAAAACCATTTGTATGTTTTTCCTTATGATTTGAACACACGTTTGACTTTCATTGTTTCATTTTCATGATCTTTTGTTTGTGTTCATTTGCATGTTTACAACATGGTTGCTAAGTTTTTATTGTCAAGATTATATCTTCATGCCCATGTTTTAAGTTCTTATGATCCCAGCTCACAAATGCTTACATATATGATCAAGATTGTGTAGGTGCATGTCACCTCAAAAATTATTCTTTTGTTATCACTTACCTACTCGAGGACGAGTAGGAGTTAAGCTTGGGGATGCTTGATACGTCTCCAACGTATCTATAATTTTTGATGCTCCATGCTTGTTTTTACACCATTTGCCTACTGTTTCGTTACACTTCGTGGCACTTTTATGCATTTTCCGGAACTAACCTATTAACAAGTTGCCACAGTGTCAGTTCCCTGTTTTCTGCTATTTTTGTGTTTCAGAAGTGATACACAGGAAATATTCTCGGAATTGGACGAAACAAGGTCCTGAAGTCTTATTTTACCCGGAAGCTTCCAGAGATCCGAAGGAGAGTAGGAGGCGGGCCACCAGGGGCCCACACACAGGGGTGGCGCGGCCAGCCCCTAGCCCGCGCCACCATGGTGTGAGGCCACCTGGCCCCTCCTCTGACATCGCCCCTTCGCCTATAAAGACCCCCTGACAGAAAAAACCTAAGGACCCGATCAATTTTCCAGAACACATCGTGATCCGCCGCCGCCGTTGACCCGAAGATCGGGAGGGTCCAGAAGCTCTTCCCGGCACCCTGCCAGAGAGGGGAATCGCCACCGGAGGTCTTCTTCATCGCCATGCTTGCCTCCGGAGCAATGAGTGAGTAGTCTACCTTGGACTATGGGTCCATAGCAGTAGCTAGATGGTTGTCTCCACCACCATGTGCTTCATGTTTAGATCTCATGAGCTGCCCTACATGATTGAGATCACCGTTATGTAATTCTACATGTTTGGTTTGTTGGGATCCGATGAATATTGGTGTTTATGATTGAGTTGCTGTACTGAATATTATCTTTTGTTATCTCTATGTTGTTTATGATCTTGCATGCTCTCTGTTGTTAGTAGCTATCTTGGCCGAGTAGTTGCTAGTGACTCCAAGAGGGGGTATTTATGCTCGATAGTGGGTTCATGCCTCTATTTAACTTGGGGGAGTGACAGAAACCTCTAAGGTTGTAGATGTGCTGTTGCTACTAGGGAGAAAACAACATTCATATGCTCAAGGGCATATGCTTTGTTTACATTACACACTTTGCTTAATGCAATTATCTGTTGTTCGCAACTTAATACTTGTGGAGTTCTCAGATTGATTCGCCACAAGTGGATTATTAGTCATAGATGCAGTTGGATGGCGGTCTATGTATTTTGTTGTAATGCCCAGAGTAAATCTCATAGTGATCTTCTTGACATATCACGTTTATCTTTATTCTATCAATTGCCCAACTGTAATTTGTTTACCCAGCATGTGTTATTTATCTTATGGAGAGACACCACTAGTGAACCGTGGATCCCGGTCCTATTTCCATCATATTGCTATCACCTGTTTACTTTACTCGCACTGTTTACTTTACTCGCATACTTCTATTGTTTTCCACTCGATACGCTCATAACCTTTGTTTCAAGCAAATCGGTGAGATTGACAACCTCATCGCAAGTTGGGAACGAAGTACTTGGTTGTGTTGTGTGCAGGTTCCGCGTTGCAGTTAGCAAGCAAAGCTTGAATGAGGCGCCATATATAAGTTGTCCGAAGCTGTCGCAAGCTAGCAATCATCACCTTCAGTCGTTTGTCTCTCCTCTCCAAGAACGATAAACCTTGGTTTCTTAACTGAGGGAAAACCAGCTGCTATACTCATCACACCTTCCTCTTGGGTTCCCAACGGACTGGTCATTCACCACGCACAAGGACTGTCAAGCTCCCACATCAACTAGGAGCATCACACGTCTAGCCTGCACTCGTCGCTAGTCCATGACCAGCGAAGGAGCTATGTTGATCATGTTGGTCGTGTACGAGAAGATTAAGCTCGTGTTGCAAGGCATGTTATCATCGCAGTTCGGCATTTTCTACGAGAAGATTAAGCTCGTGTCGCAAGGCATTGTAGGATAAGTGTTGGTTTTCAGTATTCTGTGGGATCGAAGCATTTCATTATGTCAAATTTTCAAAGCAATTTAATAACGGGTGAGATTGTCTAACTACCTTGTGTGGATCTGGTTCTTTCCAGATATCAACTGCACTATTTCATCCTCTGTTCTCTCTAGTTTAATCCAACTAAATGGATATTATAATCTTTCTCTCTTTCACTGCCACTCTTTTCATTTTGGAGATTTATAAATAATCACCACAGTAACTCTCTGAATGTAGTGCAGATTTTTTAGCTCACATCCAGTTTTGTTTTAATCTAACCTCTAGGGTGGAACTAAGTAGCTTACGTTTGTGGATCTACCAACCCAAATGATTTTCTATATCAAATTCTTGATAGAAGTTTCAATACCATGTACCTTAATTGTACATGTGTTTTATGTATCTCTATCTCTCACAGATGCTCTAGACAATATGTGCATACTCAATTTGTTTAGGAGTGTGGTTGTCTGGATGCAGTATGCACAAATTCAGTTAACTCTTTGGGTTTTGAATCAGGTTAGCACATAACAAGGTACTGTTGCGCATGTATATATACATCCAGTCAAAATGTTTTCATAACAGCTAATTTAAGCTTTTCAGCGGAGTGCCATGAGCGGCAGGGGGTGGTCACCACGGGACTCCTCCCGCCTCATCGTCCGCAGAAGGGGGCACCTCTAGGACTTCTTTGAGTCTGCTACTCCTTGAGCTAGCGGTTTGTGGATGAGCACCAGTCGCCGTCAAGGGAGAATAGTTACAACGGTTGCTAGAGTACCAGAACTACAGCCAACAGTCAATTTACATCCTGTACCACTGCAAGGTTGGTCGTTCCATTTCATTAGAGGATGTTTCAGCATTATTAGCACTAGTCATCAACCCGTGCAACCGCACGGGCTAGTTCATTAAGAAAACATGCAAAAATATAACCGAAGTACCAATATCATATATTTATGTGTGAATTTTATATATTTAAATTGAAGGACAATCCCTCATCAATCTAATATTGCTATGAATTAATGCAATAGTTTTATTAAACACATTATTTTTTGTCTTGAGAAGTATTACGAATGGCATATTGATTTATTGGATGCTAGAGAGATTATTTTTGAGAGTATGATGCAGATATTGGACACCTTTTTGAAACATCATGAATATAAACCTTGTATCAAGATACATGTGTCATGTCAAAGAAATTAGGAAAGCAATAACTTCAGAGATGCACAATATAAAGGATTTAAGACTTCAACCAAAAGCATATGAATAAATGTCTTCGTTGTTGTCTTCAAGCAACATACTATTGAAGAACTATACTATGTGCCAGCTTGTAAGCGCAATTGTTACTATTTTTAATGTATTCCATCATCCCTTACGGGTGACTTCAAGCTACTTAGCATCATTAAATAGGCAATAATAGACTATGAATTGTGGAAAGGAGGACTTTGAAAACTTGGGGGTCGATTCAAAGAACTTTCCTATGATGTAGATGTCCATAAGGATGATAATGATGAGATAACAGTTTGAGCACCCACAAATGTATACGATGCAAAGAAGCTGAGAAACGTATCTTATTAAGTTGGGAAATATATTTTACACTAATTAATCGTCACTTGCTTTGGAATGCCAAATTTTAACTACAGATTGGTACTTATGGAATTAGGCTACACAAAATTACCATGTGTAGTCAAATAATTATAAATGTGATCCAAAAGGAAGCTATAAATATTATCGGTTTCTTAATTCTGTAGTCTATGTGTCAGATATATCATTTCTTGTGCTAATAAATTATAAGTACTATCAATAGATGGAAGACTGGTTTGCACGTATCATCAAAATACAGAAAATAAGATAAAAAAGACCACCTATCCTTACCTTTGCTATATTTGATGTAGATTTGGCAGCAGCTAGCATGTCTAGCGGAGAGAAAATCCATGTCAATAACAGTCCCTGAAACACTAATAATAAACATTGTCAAGTGTTTTTCTTGTTTATAGAATAAAGGATGAACCTATTGTAGCCACAGGGGCACACAGAAATAAATATCACATACTCTTACCTATCTCAACTGTATGCTCACATATTGTTACTTCTGATAGCACACAGTCTTCTACCTCAAAAGAACAAAACATCTGCTCAATCCACATAACGGATGCAACGTCATGGATGCAATGCGGATTCATAAATTTTTCATCTGACTCCAACTTGCACCTCTGGTACAGTAGAAGAATGAAATTTCATAGGTGGGAATTCATGGAGCACATAGCAAAAAAAAAATCAGAGTAAAGTTTGACTCGGCATAAACTGCTTATCAATGTGAGAACTCGGGATACATATTCCGAAGCTGAGGAAAGGGCGCTGACCATCCCTAGCTACGGTGGATAGCTACACCAAGTTAGCGCGCGGGCGATTTTGCAAACTTCATATGAGTCAGCACGTCGAGAAAAATCTACGAGGACTGCAGGCTGGCTGACATGCACGCACTGAACCTGGTCTATCTATTCCTCGGATGTACCAAATTGGCTAATAAGCTGGTGGAATTGGGTTGAATGATCGATTGTGCTCCTGATAGGTGTGCACCATTGTTTTAGATCACCGACGATGCTAATTCTGAAATATTTCTAGAGACCCCTATTATGTACTACAAATATGTACATATGAAGCTATCAAAGGACAGTGGACAAATGCATGTCAGCATGTCACTCTCGTACGTACCTACCTCAGCGCTGGCTTTATGAAGCACATCTTTGATCGTACCTAGCTATTGGCTGTCTTTATGAATATAAGGTGCAAGTCTTTGATTGATCTTGCAGGGCTGCATGTCCAGTGGTGGCCTGTTGCGTCATGAGGCGCGAGGTTGAGACATGAGCCGCTGATTGCATGTACAAATACGTGGTCAATTGATATTTGCTGTGAAGATCACCGTCTAATAAACTGGAAGTAGGACATGGCAATTACGTACATGAGATTAGCAAGATTACTTCCAGGTCTGCCGAGAAGAGGGTCAAGCAAACGCTGCGGCAGACCTCGGAGTCTCGCCGTCTCGGAGAGGGCGTAAACTTTGGCCGCTAGCTGCAGCAGCCATGACGCACTACCTGCATGATGTCTATGAGGCTACGGCGACGATGAGGGGTAGAGGAGCATCTCCCATAGATTTATCTTCATGGAACAGCCGAGACAACGCGCTAGGTCACGGAGACGGTAGGGTCTTTTCGGGTGGAAACGGGATTAGGTGGGGCTTGAACGGGGAAATCACATCCATTTGTAGATTATCGGATGGTTATTATTGATGTATTTCTGAGGATTAATGTGGTGTCTCCTACGGTGCCTCCAATTAGTAAATATAAGATTTCCTTTTGCAGGTTCAGAGTTGGAAAGTGCTTGTGATGGCGATCGATCAATAGCAGTCATAACCAATACAGTACTACTGTGCAAAGTGCTACTAGCTTGTATGGAATTAGGCTACTTTGGACTTTTTATCTAGGCTGTTTCTAACACCATTGCCTGATTCTGCGTGTGCTGTAGACTGATGTGCAGTAAAACTTGTGTACCTCATGAGCAAAAGGCTTGATCAGTGATGATATAAAACTTGTGTATCTCACCTTTTTCACTGTTGTCAATTCTTCAGAGAACAAAAGGCTTGATCATTGATGAGCTACTTTGGTTGTATTTTCACCTCACTCCTGTAAAACTTGTGTATCTCATTAGTAGGCATTGTGTGGCCAGAAGTTGCAGATTTTGGATAATAATTATTTTATGGACTTAATGTTGATACTAATTACTTTGTATATGATAAAACTATTAAACACATGATGTATATCATATGAGGTGAACGCTAAAACCATTCGTGGAAAAAGACGACAATGGATAGGCCCAAGGCAATGTTGTTGGAAAGGAGAAGAGACTGAATACCACCAAGTTTTATACAACGGAACTTGAGTTGACCAAATATCTAAAACCCATTTACATTCAATGATAACAAAATCTAATTGTTTTTGTATGAATCAATCTAATTGTTTTGAAATATATGGGCTGAACACTTGATCTACCCGTAGCAACGCACGGGTATTGTTCTAGTAAATATAAAGCAGCCACAACCATACAACGAGTTCAAGTGTAAGATAAGAAAAGCAAAAAAAAAATCAAAAACTCAATAGTCCGTCCCGTTGGGTGACGGTTCGTGTTCATTCCGGCGATTGCGGGGGCGTTCTGGGGTTTCGGTTTGGGTCAAGGGTTTCATGATTTTTCGCCACCGTTGTTGTTCGTTTGCCGATCACCGGCGACGTGAGTGCCTATCCCACCATGTCTTACGTTTCCCATCCACTACTTCCAGCCTTTTGTGCGATCTAGGCGCATGATCGTAAAACACCTTGGCCTAGATCGGTTCTGCTTTGGGAGAGGGTATGGAAGGAGTGGAGGGTAGGCTGAAGAGTTTGGTTTTGGCGGAGGTGGAGTTGCAATTGGCTAGCTCTGGGAGACAAGGGCCGGAAGGGGTGGTGAGGAAGGGAGTGCTGGTGTTTGGCAAGGTGTTCTTGAAGGAAGTGAGGGTGGATGATTCAGGAAAGGGAGGAGCATTTTCTGAAGTGACTGTCAACAATTCACCTATATCGGCCGGGCTACAGGAGAAGTCCCGCCGATTGCAATGAAAATTTGTGGCTAGAACTGCCGGGGGCTCGGGAATGGCCAGGCAGTTCATAGCCTCTTGGAGCTCAAGAGGGTGGAGGATCCTGATGTTTTGTTCCAGTTTGAGACAAAGCTTGACGATCATGAGATGGAGAGGTTCCGATGGATGTTAGGGCTTACTTGCTTGGTGGTGGTGAAGCCTGTCCTTTTCTTTACTAATGCATCTGAAATAATAAGCAAAAAAAAATGCAAAACTGAAATTAAAATGCACACCAAAAATAAAAAAAGTAATGCAAAACTGAAAATAAAAGAATGATAATATGCAAGACAATAATAAAACAAAAATAAAGTACTTTGCAAATCTAAAAGGACAAGATGATGCTCATGTAGGTGCAACCTCCCCAAGCTTAGGCGTTTGCACAAGTTGGTGATGATGACTTTCTTGTGAGTAATCCTTCTACTAGTTCCTCGGCAACGGTGCCAGAAAAAGCCTTGATAATGCTTGCTGCGGTAAC
The DNA here is from genome assembly GCA_007115705.1 of Dactylis glomerata. NCBI lineage: Eukaryota > Viridiplantae > Streptophyta > Magnoliopsida > Poales > Poaceae > Dactylis > Dactylis glomerata. The sequence goes on from QXEO01001474.1 coordinate 339,918, forward strand.
TACTCGCACTAGGTTGAGACTCCAAAAGCAAAGTGTTGAGCATAGGGAGGCTTGCTTTTTCTCCACGAGGGTGACTCAAGGGTTATATCAAACTCTCGGAGAACTGTGTGTAAATGAATTATCTTCCTATCCTTCTTCTAGCAACCTGCAAAATAAAATAAATTTGCTTTGTGCCCTCAACCTCACCAAGTGGTTGTCAAACACAAAGTGTGTGTAAGTATACAAAACTAAAATGAAATATGCAATGAGAATAAGTAAATATTCAATGGCAACGGCGCCGGAAAAAATCTTGTGCCGCGGGAATATGCAATGCAATGATAAATAGTAAAAGATGGTAGTGTAGTGTTTTGGTTTGCAAGTGTAGTACTCCCTTCGACCCATAATACTCTTTGCTAGTGTAGATGTATCTAGATACATTTTAGTAATAGATACATCCGTATTAGCGAAGAGTAATATGGATCGAAGGGAGTAAATAAAAGTATTTTTGTATTTTTGAATTTAATAAGTACTAAAATGAAAACAATGATAAAGTGGTTGGAAAGTTATTTTTTATGATTAAAAGTGGACCAGGGTTCATGGGTTCGCTTATGCACTCTCTCATAAAAGATATGGCGGAAACATGATCATACAATTGACATAAAGGATTGCAACAATGTTCAAGCACAGATATATGGGCATCACGTCCTAACATAGAGATATTTTGGTTATTCATGTCTCTCATACTCCACCGAGATGGGAATTAAATCTAATCACCTCGGTATTAAGAAATAACTCAGAGTATAGCACTAAGCTTAATGACATGAAGTTAAAATAAGAACATACTAGATCAAGTCGTGGATACTTGGTAAGGTCACAACAAAGATACCCGGTAGCATGGTATTTTCTTTATCCGTAGTGAGGCAACAAAGTAAGGTAAACACCCAAGTGAAACCTGAGGATTGTCCTCCCCGTAGTATTCACCCCCGTTACTCCAACTAATACACACGTTCCCCTATACATGCCATCATAAACATTCTTGATCAAAACAAGTAAACAAGAACGGGGCACATAATATGCATCTACTCATATACTGAAACAAAGAATAATTGCAATCTCAAATTTCAACTCAAAGAAAGATCCACCACAAAGGTAATACAAATATGGCCATAATCATGTTATGAAGCTCATATGGCGCTAATACAATGAAGAACAAGAGAGAGATACAATAGCTACTGCCACAAACCCATAGTACAGAGGTGGACTACTCCCTCTTCATCATGGTGACAAAGGTAGAGTCATTGGAGAGGGTGGAGATCACGCCGACAGTGCCCCGCTGGAGTTTTCCCCCTCCAATCTTCATCTCCTAGGCTCCTATTTTGTGGTTTTGTGTTTCGGCAGCGCTCTCTTTTGCGACCCGTCAGGGGACCCTTTATATAGTCAGTTTTAGGTCAAGACGAATCCATCGGGATGAAGATCGATGACATCGGAGAAATGATGGGGGAATAGGTAGGCCCCACATGGCCAAGGAATCTGGCCGCATGGGCCATTCTTGTTTGGCCCTCGTGCCTCCTCTGTTGCACTTCCTTCGCTCCTAAGTCTTGATCCATCAAAAAATTAGCCCCCGCAAAGTTTCAGGACATTTGGACTCTGTTTGGGTCCCTGAAAGTTAAAAACATAGAAATAGATGTTTTTTGGTTTTCCCAGGTTAATCCAATAAAATTAGGGAACTTGTGAATTATTCTCAATAATCATCAAAAAGCATGAATATAACCAATATATGATGCAAATAAGATGGAATATCAAGTGGTAAAGTGCAAAGATCATGTATGCATTTTACATGCATCACATATCACATTTCATCAATCATCCAATAAAATAAAGATCCACCACATAGGAATTACATAATATGCATCATAATCATGTTGGATAGCTCATATGATGTCTAAACAATAAAGTACATGAGAGAAATAGGACAAACTACTGCCACAAATCCGTAGTCCAGAGGTGGACTACTCCCTCTTCATGACGGTGATGATGGTGTTGACATCATAGAGGGTGGAGAAGCAACCGGGGGCGACTCTAGCAGCGTTTCCCCCTCCAGTCTTTGTTGGAATAGCCTCTGTTTCTTTGTTTCATGTTTCTCCACCGCCTCCCTTCGTGATCGTTGAGGGGGGTCTTTATATAGGCGTTTTTAGGTCAAGTTGAGCATCAAGAGACAAAGATGGACGGCATCGGAGGTCCGAGGCTCATTTGAGCATGGGTGGCGCGGCCTGGGCTGGGCCTCGCACCACCTTGCTCGTTTGGGCCTCGTGGCCTCCCTCGTTGACTTCTTGATCTCCAGCAGGTTCTCATGATAAAATATTAACGCTCCAAAAATCCCAGGTCAATTTGAGTTCGGGAAGGTTCCTGAAACTTAAAAATATGCAAAATAGGGTTTTCCTATCCTGCAGAGTTATAACCAAAATAAGAGTGATTGATGGGAAATCCCCATAAAACATTATAAAACATGATTATAACAACTAATAACATTATAATATGTAGGAATATGCATCAATAAACTACAAAGATCATGCATGTATTTTGCATGCATCAACTACTCTGATTTATGGCTCCACCTAGAAGAAACAATAGACTTTATCTATACAAGTTAGATGTGATGGTTATGAGTGTCACCTGCTAGACACGTGTACTTAACTAATCCTATTGTTTTTCTAGATTCTAGTGCCTTGGGGTTTTAATCATTGAGTTTTTATGCTTTATTGTGTTTAGTACTTATGTATCTAGCTATAAAATGTGCTTCACTAATTGTGTCAACCAAAACAGATGAAATAGCAATTTGCCAGAACACTTGCTCCTGAGAGTTCCCTTCTCTTCACTTTTCTTGCTCTCACTTTACTTGCATTAGATAGCTTTACTTTCCGTATTTATTTTCAGCACTAGGTAGTTTTACTTTACCATTTTGTAGTTACAAGCAAAGTACCTTTTCACATTGTAGTTCATTGCATTGCATAAACGGCCATATAAGTGGGTTATAGAGCTTTAGAGAATAGATAGTTTACCTTCAGCTCCCTGTGGGTTTGACACTCAAATACTTATCGAATTGTGTACATTGATTCCCTGCACTTGAGGATTATCATTGGTGCACACGCCTCAACCCACACCATTGGAACACCCGAAGACACCTTTTCAGTCACCCTTTCATGGAATGACGGTTGATGTAATCAAAGAAGTCACCGGATGTAGTGATTAGATGTGACCTCACAATCTAAGGATTAAGTTACTTTGTTTCTTAGTTAATTGCAATGTTTGAACTATGTGACTGATCTCGTCGCAATGCTAATGTTGGGTGCGTGTCCATCATGTTCTTACATGACCTCATTATTAATCAACATAAATGCCCATGATCAGAAAACCTTGATCATCAGTTGACCAATGAGCTAGTTGAATAGAGGCTACTAGGGACCTGTTTGTTATCTGCCATACATGTACTAATGTTTTCACTTAATACAGTTATAGCATGATACATAATCTATTGTGAACAAATGAGATGTGATAATAAAAACACACTTTATTATTTTCCTCTAGGGCATATCTCCTTCAATCTCCCAGTTGCACTAGAGTACAAATAAACTAGTTTACAATTGGTACTGATCTAACACCCATAGACTCTTGGTGTGTGATACGTCTCCGACATATCCATAATTTTTGATGCTCCATACTTGTTTTTACACCATTTGCCTAATGTTTCGTTACACTTCGTGGCACTTTTATGCATTTTTCGGAACTAACCTATTAACAAGTTGCCACAGTGCCAGTTCCCTGTTTTCTGCTATTTTTGTGTTTCCAAAAAGCTACACAGGAAATATTCTCGGAATTGGACAAAACCAAAGCCAGTCGCCTAGAAATTTACCGGAGCTTCCAGAGAACCGAAGAGGAGTTGGAGTGGGGCCACGAGGTGCCCTCACACCAGGGCGACGCGGCCATGGGCTGGGCCGCGCCCCCTATGTGTGAGACCGCCTCGGTCCACTTCTGATGATGCCCCTTCGCCTATAAAGACCCCCCGATGGGAAAAACCTAAGTACCTGATCAGATTTCCAGAACACATCGCGATCCGCTGCCGCCGTCGACCCGAAGATCGGGAGGGTCTAGAAGCTCTTCCCGGCACCCTGCCGGAGAGGGGAATCGCCACCGGAGGTCTTCTTCATCGCCATGCTTGCCTCCGAAGCGATGAGTGAGTAGTCTACCTTGGACTATGGGTCCATAGCAGTAGCTAGATGGTTGTCTTCTCCACCATGTGCTTCATGTTTAGATCTCATGATCTGCCCTACATGATTGAGATCACCGTTATGTAATTCTACATGTTTGGTTTGTTGGGATGTGATGAATATTGGTGTTATGCTTGAGTTGAAGTACTGAAATTTATCTTTTGTTATCTCTATGTTGTTTATGATCTTGCATGCTCTCCGTTGTTAGTAGCTATCTTGGCCGAGTAGTTGCTAGTGACTCCAAGAGGGGGTATTTATGCTCGATAGTGGGCTCATGCCTCTATTTAATCTGGGGGAGTGACAGAAACCTCTAAGGTTGTAGATGTGCTGTTGCTACTAGGGGGAAAACAACATTCATATGCTCGAGGGTATATGCTTTGTTTACATTACACACTTTGCTTAATGCAGTTATCTGTTGTTCGCAACTTAATACTCATGGGGTGTTCGGATGATATCCCCGTGAGTGGATTATTAGTCATAGATGCAGTTGGATGGCGGTCTATGTATTTTGTTGTAATGCCCAGAGTAAATCTCATAGTGATCCTCTCATCATATGCACGCTGTCTTTATTCTATCAATTGCCCAACTATGATTTGTTTACCCAGCATGTGTTATTTTATCTTATGGAGAGACACCGCTAGTGAACTGTGGACCCCGGTCCTATTTCCATTATATTGCTATCACCTATTTACTTTACTCGCACTGTTTACTTTACTCGCATACTATGATCACTTTCCACTCGATACGCTCATACCCTTTGTTTCAAGCAAACTGGTGAGATTGACAACCTCATCGTAAGTTGGGAACAAAGTATTTGGTTGTGTTGTGTGCAGGTTCCACGTTGCTACTAGCTGAAGACGCGCTAACTCATTTTGTTGTGAAATGGCGCCCTTGTTGGAGTGTCACTAGGCTATCAAGCATCACCTTCAGTCGTTTGTTTGCTCCTCTCCTGATTGATATACCTTGGTTTCTTAACTGAGGGAAAACCTTGCTGCTTTATTCATCACACCTTCCTCTTGGGGTTCCCAACGGGCTGGTCATTCAACTAGGCACCAACTCTTTTCTGGTGCCATCTACCAGCAATCAAGCTCTTTTCTGGCGCCGTTGCCGGGGAGGAAGTAGAAGACTTCTGCGAGGGGAGTTTTTCGCACGCACATCCTTTACTTTGTTATTAGTTTTGCTTTACTTTATTTTATTTTTACTTGCATCGTTTTATCAAAAACCCAAAAAAAATTTAGAATCCTTTGTAGTTGTTTATTATGTCTAGTTCAGTTGCTACTACTATGTCGCCCGAGGATATGATTTTCACTTTTAAACAAAAGGATGAGGAAAGTTTTAAAGAAGCTTGGTCTAGAATTTATGATTGGCATGGAAAAACTGAACCTAAAATGACCTTGAGTTTGCTTCTTAGTTGCTTTTACTTTGGACTTGCTCTTCATTATAGATATGCTTTGGATGCTACTGCAGAAGGAGATTTCCTTCATTGTGATGGAGATCAAGCCTTCAATATTATAAAAAAGTTGATTACAATTTATAGCATGCCAACCTATTTTGATTCCTCTCTTGTGTGCATTTTTAATAGACTTGATACTCTTGAGACTCGCACTGCTAGTTTGAATACATGCTACAATACTTTGCGCCAGCATTTTGATTATGTGCCAACAAATTCTGAACCTTCGAGTTGGTATCCTACGGTAAAAATCACTATTGATGGTAAAACTTTTCATGCTCGATGTGATATTATGTCTGAATTTTGTCTTATGCCAAAGGATGTTTATGAATCTTTGAGTCTTTGGAAGCTTTCTGAGGGGGGAAAAGGAATTTCTCTTACTAATAATGCCACTATATTTCCCATTGGAATAGCTGAAGGAGTTTTTACAAAAGTCCTAGGAAGAATGATATCTACTGATTATCTTGTTATTGAATGTGTCGGAAAAGGACAAATCACACTTGGAAGATCCCTACTGAAGCTCCTGGGCGCCGTCATTGATGTGGGAAAAGATAATATAAGATTTATCTCTCCACCTTGCAATAGCCACGTCTTTCCTAGAGTCAAGAGCAAAGGTAAGAAAGGAAGACATAAGGCACCCGCTGATCCTAGCACTTCATCACTTGATATTACTTGATTCGCAATTTTCTGCACCTAGCTCAAAGGCGTTAAAGAAAAGCACTCTTGGGAGATAACCCAATGTTTAATATTCAGTTCTTTTTCTTTTATTTGAGTCTTGGAAGTTATTACTATTGTAATGACCTCTCCTTATCCTTTTTATTTCGTTTTTGTGCCAAGAGAAGCCTCTAATTTGAGTGAGGTAAGATTTGGGGATATTACTGTCCTGAAACTGTTTTTGGTGCTGCACCGTAAAAATTCGTGAAAATTCTATGTATATCTTTTGGACCTGCGATTTCTTGTGCATATGACCCAGGTTATATCCAGACTTTCATTAGTTGAACACTTTTTGATTTGAGCAACAGAAAACATCTTAAAAATTCGACCTTTGTTAGCTGTTCTGTTTTGACAGATTTCTGCCAATATTTGTGTTTGCCGCTTTATCGCTTTCTTTTTTAGTTCTTTTGATCACAGAACTTTTGGGGAAGTTGCTACAGTAGTATATGCTTTATATGTGGTGGTTTTAGGTTGAAACCTGAAGCAAAAAGGGGTTGATTATATGTTATGCTTACACTAATGTTGCTAATAGATTTGTGTTTAGTTTTGTATGAAGGAAGTTTTCAAGCGTAGGGATCAGAGAGTGATGAGATGAGTTGAAGAATGGACAAAAGCTCAAGCTTGGGGATACCCATGCATCACCCCAAGAAATATCCAAGAATTACAAGCGTCGAAGCTTGGGTATGCCCCCGAGGCACCCCTTCTTCATCGGCAAAAATCAGGTCACCTTTCAAGACACTATATTTTTATTGCTTCATGCATTATGCATTTTTCTTGGAGCGTCAGTTGTTTTTAGTTTTCAGTTTAGTTTAGTTTTGTTTTCTGCAATAAATGGTTGGACCCCAACAAATTTCTTTTGGAGAAGTTGCCTTTCTTTTCATTTGCCAAGAATACTCCGTTTTTCACTCTATTCGTTTCAACGAGTGTTCTTCTTTTTCTAGAACTGCGTTTAGCTTTCATTTTTCGCCTTGATTTGTGTTCAGATCTTGTTATATCTTTTCATCAAGGTGTATTTTTGCCTCTGATCATTATTGGTTTTCATCAAAAGAGGTGTTTATAAAAAGTTTGAATGGTGTTGGAAAAGAGAAAAAGCTTTATGCAAGAAAGTGGTACATGAAGGAGGTTGTGTAGACTGCGGCTTAGGCTTTTGCATGTCGTGCTTGATGTCTTTTTGATAGTATGCTTAGTGGTTTACTGTAGCATGACTTGTCTCAAATAACTGAGATTGCTTAATGAGCCTTTGAAAGAATCATGCGTTGTTTTTATCGTTTGAAAGCATTATTTTGGTTTTCTCCTTGATGCTTTATTTGGGTTGACTTGGCGCATGCTCACACATGTTAGACTCTTAAAAAGTCGCCAATAGCCTCTATGATCATTTAGTTTTTGACTTTTGATGCCATCTTATGCTTCTTTTAATGTCGCTTTGTCGCTTTGCATGATTATGGCCATTATTGCTCTCTTAGTTGGTCGCTCCCAGTCTTTTGCTAGCCCTCGCCTTGTACTGAGTATGAGCTCTACTCGTGCATCCAAATCCTAAAAACCAAGTTTGCCAAAGTGTCCACCATACATACCTATTAGCAATTTGCTATTCCAAGTAAATTCGACTTGCTTTTATCTACTCTTCAAATTAAACTCTTACCAGTGTTATGCGAAAATTGGTCAGTAAAGCTCTCACGAACTGGAAGGCACACTTTACTTTTTCTCGTTCTTAAAAATTTGACATTGTGGTCTCTTATGTTGAGTTGTTATGCTTGCAAGTTGTAAGTTGGGAACTAGCCCAGCCATGCCGTCATGGGGCAAGCTTTCAACATTGCACTTCTTATTTGAGTTGATATCGTGATCTTTTGTTTATGGATGCCCGCTGTGTGAAATGAATTAGGAATCTTGCGGGGATCATGAAGTTTGTATATGTGTTAGGGAAACGCCTGGGCCGCCAATCTAAGCCATGCATAATTCATGGTGGAAATTTGCAGCATACCCATAGTGGACATTCGACAACGCATCTCAAAATAAAAATCTAAACAAATGGTAAATAAAAGAGATGTTGAGGTATTCATTGTCTGCTTGTCCTGTCATTTTGATGTGGGTTTGTTCCATGTCATCGGGCACGGAGGTACCCTGTTGGTGGTTCTCGATGATGCGTATGTACTTACAATGACAAGAGCCTTGCTTGGGACTCTAAGTAAAGTAGCATGAGGTTTGGGTACTCGTATTCACGGGACACGAGGTTTTCAACTTATGATTTGTCAAGCATATACAGTGTAAGTGTTCTCGCATTAACTGTAACCATTCAAGATGCTTATGATGGGGGCAATGAGAGCTCAAAGCCGGTAAGTACCATAATTTTTGAAGGTTATAAAACTTGCAATCACTGCTTCCCTCTGCGAAGGGCCTTTCTTTTACTTTTATGTTGAGTCACCACCTTCTATCTTTATGCACCATTAAGAGAGCATAGTTGTCATTCTTAGTATAATGTGCATTGTCCCAAAGTTTTCATTGATTGATTCATATTGTTGGTTTCACTTGTTCTTAAATTATTTGTATCTAGTCGCCCTCTTAAACTTGAAGGTGTCCTATGCATTTATGTTTTGCTCTCTATTAAGGACAAGCTAAAAACCATTTGTATGTTTTTCCTTATGGTTTGAACACACGTTTGACTTTCATTGTTTCATTTTCATGATCTTTTGTTTGTGTTCATTTTCATGTTTATAACATGGTTGCTAAGTTTCTTCTATCAATAATATGTCTTTCATGCCCATGTTTTAAGTTCTTTTGATCCCAGCTCACATTGCTTACATATGTGATCAAGATTGTGTAGGTGCATGTCACCTCAAAAATTATTTCTTTTGTTACCACTTACCTACTCGAGGACAAGCAGGAGTTAAGCTTGGGGATGCTGATACGTCTCCGACGTATCCATAATTTTTGATGCTCCATGCTTATTTTTACATCATTTGCCTAATGTTTCGTTACACTTCGTGGCACTTTTATGCATTTTTCGGAACTAACCTATTAACAAGTCGCCACAGTGCCAATTCCCTATTTTCTGCTGTTTTTGTGTTTCAGAAAAGCTACACAGGAAATATTCTTAGAATTGGACGAAACCAAAGCCAGTCGCCCAGAAATTTACTGAAGCTTCCAGAGAACCGAAGAGGAGTTGGAGTGGGGCCACAAGGTGCCCTCACACCAGGGCGGCGCGGCCAGGGGCTGGGTCGCGCCCCCTATGTGTGAGACCGCCTCGGTCCACTTCTGACGATGCCCCTTCGCCTATAAAGACCCCCCGACGGGAAAAACCTAAGTACCCGATCAGATTTCTAGAACACATCGCGATCCGCCGCCGCCGTCGACCTGAAGATCGGGAGGGTCCAGAAGCTCTTCCCGGCACCCTGCCGGAGAGGGGAATCGCCACCAGAGGTCTTCTTCATTGCCATGCTTGCCTCCGGAGCGATGAGTGAGTAGTCTACCTTGGACTATGGGTCCATAGCAGTAGCTAGATGGTTGTCTTCTCCACCACGTGCTTCATGTTTAGATCTCATGAGCTGCCCTACATGATTGAGATCACCGTTATGTAATTCTACATGTTTAGTTTGTTGGGATCCGATGAATATTGGTGTTATGCTTGAGTTGAAGTACTGAAATTTATCTTTTGTTATCTCTATGTTGTTTATGATCTTGCATGCTCTCCGTTGTTAGTAGCTATCTTGGCCGAGTAGTTGCTAGTGACTCCAAGAGGGGGTATTTATGCTCGATAGTGGGTTCATGCCTCTATTTAATCTAGGGGAGTGAAAGAAACCTCTAAGGTTGTAGATGTGTTGTTGCTACTAGGGGGAAAACAACATTCATATGCTCGAGGGTATATGCTTTGTTTACATTACACACTTTGCTTAATGCAGTTATCTGTTGTTCGCAACTTAATACTCATGGGGTGTTTGGATGATATCCCCGTGAGTGGATTATTAGTCATAGATGCAGTTAGATGGCGGTCTATGTATTTTGTTGTAATGCCCAAAGGAATTCTCATAGTGATCCTCTCATCATATGCACGTTGTCTTTATTCTATCAATTGCCCAACTGTAATTTGTTTACCCAGCATGTGTTATTTTATCTTATGGAGAGACACCGCTAGTGAACTGTGGACCTCGGTCCTATTTCCATTATATTGCTATCACCTGTTTACTTTACTCGCACTGTTTACTTTACTCGCATACTATGATCACTTTCCACTCGTTGCGCTCATACCCTTTGTTTCAAGCAAACCGGTGAGATTGACAACCTCATCGTAAGTTGGGAACAAAGTATTTGGTTTTGTTGTGTGCAGGTTCCACGTTGCTACTAGCTGAAGACACGCTAACTCGTTTTGTTGTGAAACGGCGCCCTTGTTGGAGTGTCACTAGGCTATCAAGCATCACCTTCAGTCATTTGTTTGCTCCTCTCCTGATCGATATACCTTGGTTTCTTAACTGAGGGAAAACCTTGCTGCTTTATTCATCACACCTTCCTCTTGGGGTTCCCAACGGGCTGGTCATTCAACTAGGTACCAACTCTTTTCTGGCGCCATCTACCAGCAATCAGTGTGGATCAAACTTTGCCTGTGGAAGAGCCTTCGTCAATAGGTCTGCCACATTCAGATCCATGTGTACTTTGCCTTGACTTTACCATCATTTATATATTATCGCATTAGATGGTAATGTCATAGTATATGTTTGAATGTGGAGTGAGCCCTAAGTTCCTTGGTATTAGCGATGGCGGCCAAGTTATCACAAAAGATGTTCACAGGGTTGCGCAAGCTAGGAAACACTCCAAGCTTGATGGCGAACTTCCTCACCCAAACTCCTTCATTTGCCGCTTCCGCAGCAGCCATATACTCAGCCTCCATTGTAGATTGAGCCACGAGAGATTGCTTGCAGCTTCTTGATATGTCCAAAACGTATCTACTTTCCCGAACACTTTTGCTGTTGTTTCTCCTCTAATTTGTGTGTTTTGGGTACAACTAACACGGACTAACACTGTTTTCAGCAGAATTGCCCTGGTGTCTTGTTTTTGTGCAGAAATCTGACTTTCAAGAAAAATCCCAGAAAATATTGAAAAAATCCTATTTTACCAGAAGACACACGGAGCCAGAGTACGAGACGGAGAGGGGCCAGGAGGGCACCACACCACCTGGTGGCGCGGGCCAGGCCAGGCCGTGCCAGGGGGTGGTGTGGCTGCCCCAGCCATCTCCTCGAGCCCCCCTTCCGCCTACATATACCCTCTGACCTGAAAATATCGGGGGTTCGGCGTTTTTCGCAGATAGAGTTCCGCTGCGCCGCCACCATCAGAAACCGTGATTCGGAACCAGAAACTCCGTTCTGGCACCCTGCCGGGACGGGGATTTGGAGAAGATCATCATCATCATCATCACCGATGTCTCTCATCAACCATCCATGATTCCCCCATCTATGTGTGAGTAATTCCCGCTGTAGGCGAAGGGGGTGGTAGGAATTGGATGAGATCATTCATGTAATTGCTATGAGATTATTAGGGCATGGTGCCTAGTATCTACTGTTAGTGCTTATGACATTGTTGCAACTTGTTGTGCTTAATGCTTGTCACTTTGGGCCCGAGTGCCATGATCTCAGATCTGAACTTGTTATTGTTTTATGATGATAATTGTTGTTTATGGTCTTACCTGCAAGTTGTATACACATATCATTGTCCAGAACCCGAGGCCCCAAAGTGACAGCAATTGGGATAACCGGAGGGGATGGCTGTGATGTGAGGATCACATGTGTTCACTGAGTGTTAATGCTTTGCTCCGGTACTCTATTAAAAGGAGTACCTTAATTACTAGTAGATTCCCTTGAGGCCCCGCTGCAAACGGGCTGGTAGGACAGAAGATGTCGTGAAATTTTCTCATTGCGAGCATGTACGACTATATACAGAACACATGCCTATGGTTGTTTAGTACTAGGATGCCTTATCTTTATTTATCTACAATTGCCCATGTCTTGATTATTACATGAATTATCTCGTCCATGCAACGCCCATTCATTCATCCCTATGCCTACAGTATTTAATCCTCCTGTTACTATTGATACTGTTACCGTCTTTACTTTACTATTGCTGCTACTATTTTACTACTGTCACCATTATAAAACTGTTGCTACTGATAAACCGCTGTGAGCAAGTCTGTTTCTAGGTGCAGCTGAATTGACAACTCATCTGTTAAGGCTTATAAATATCCTTTGGCTCCCCTTGTGTCGAATAAATAAATTTGGGTTTTACTTCCCTCAAAGACTGTTGCGATCCCCTATACTTGTGGGTCATCAAGACTATTTTCTGGTGCCGTTGCCGGGGAGCATAGCTTTATTTGTAAGTTCACTTGGAATTCATATTGTTCGCTGCAATCCATTCATCATGGGTAAACCTCGTGATGAAAAAGTTCCTATATTGCCATCCACTACAAGAAGAGGTACGACTCTGAATACCTCTATTGCTCTTGATTCGCCATCTGTGATGAGTAAGTTGCTTACACCACCACATGCACATGCTACTACTTCTGCTGAGTTTGAAAATGCTACTGATAGTTTTGATGATGCTTCTACTGTGCTTGATGAAAGTGGTTCGTTAGGTTCCTTTTTAGACGCTACAATTGCTAGGACTAAGCAAATGGGGAACACTACTGTTACACCTGTTAGTTCACCTGAGTCTAGGGAACACCCTAGTGATGATCTTGATGAAGCTTATATTGAGCTCGATGATGATTTTATTGATGAATTTCATGCTACTAGTGATGCTGGTGCTATTAGAGATCTTCTTGCAAGACGCGCTATTAGATATAAGTTATCTCATGATGCTAAGTTTGTTGTGTCTCCCATAAATATTAGTGATAAGGATTATGATTTCTCTTTGGATTTATCTTACATTTCTATTGTTGAGAAAGAACCTTTTTGTGGTACTGAAAATGAAAGTGATATGGGACATATGAATGAGCTCTCTTCCTTGAGTAATTTGTTTTCTGATGATACTAAGCTGCGTACTTACTTTGTTGCTAAGATTTTTCCTTTTTCGTTGAAAGGTGCAGCTAAAGCTTGGTTTAATAATTTGTCTCCTGGATCTGTTGATATTCCTATTGCTTTGGTTAATGCTTTCTTTCAGAAATATTTTCCTGCTAGTGCTCAACATGCTGCTTTGCAGAAAATCTTTGACTTTGAACAGGTAAAAGGAGAGAAACTGCCGGAATCATGGGCAAGGTTTTGTTCTTTAATTAGAGCACTGCCTAGAGAGCCATTGCCTAAAAATGAACTTCTTGATATATTTTATAACGGACTAACTGATGAATCTAAGACATACCTGGATAGTTGTGCTGGTTGTGTTTTCAGGAAAAGAACTCCCACTGAAGCTCAAGAATTAATGGCTAAAATAAGCCGAAATTATGATGATTGGACTATGGCTGACCCAACACCAGCGCCAACACCAAAGAAGAGAGGGATGATTGAATTAAATGATGAAGTGATGAGAGAAGCCAAGAAATCTCTTAAGGAGAAGGGTATTAAATTCGAAGATGTGAAGAATGTACCTCCTATAGAAGAATTATGTAAGCCAATCCCTTGCTCATCTACTATTGAGGTACACTCCCTTCAATGCTTTGATAATAGAGATATTCCTTATTCTAAACCTCAAGATCAATGCTTAGATGAGTTTGATAATTTTATTGTTAAGCAAGATAACTTTAATAAGAGGGTGCAGAATCATTTGTTGGAAAACTCTAGAGCTATTAACAAGTTGCAGGATATTGTGGAGAGAACCTCCAATGATGTGAAGATACTTGTTAAACATTTTCAAATGGTTCAGACTCAAATTGATCAGCTCACTAAAGCGCAAAAAGACTTGCTAGTTAATGCTTCTAGAGAAAAACATGCTTGTGAAATAAGCACTAGAAGTGGCGCTTCTACTCAGGATCCTTTATATCCTGAAGGACATCCTAAGAGAATCGAACAAGATTCTCAACGTGCTGCAGGTGATGGTTTTCCTTCCAAGAAAAAGAAGAAGAAGCATAAAACAGTTGTAGAATCTTCTAAAACAGGTAAGGATCCTAATAGTGTTTCTATTTCTGATGCTGAAACCGAAAGTGATAATGCTTCTGATAAAGAAGAAGTTGAGGAGGAACTAGAAAAGTTTGCTAAGACTGCGAAGTACACCAAGGAAGATTTCATTGCCAACAAACATGGTAGTGAGAGAGAACCTTGGGTGCAGAAAATAATGCCTTTTCCTGGTAAGAAACACAAATCCAAGGAAGAAGAACACTACAACAGGTTTTGTGAATGGATGAAACCTTTATTTTTGCAAATTCCTTTGACTAATGCTATTAAAATGCCTCCTTATTCAAAGTATATGAAGGATATTGTTACTAACAAAAGGAAGATTCGTAGTGAGGAAATTTCCACTTTACTTGCTAATTATTCTTTCGATGGTAAGGTTCCAGAGAAGCTTGGAGATCCAGGTATACCAACTATTCCTTGCTCTATTAAAAATAACTATGTTAGAACTGCTTTGTGTGGTTTGGGAGCCAGAGTTAGTGTCATGCCTTTTTCTCTCTATAAGAGACTTGATCTAGAAAAATTGATATTGACTGATATATCTTTGCAAATGGCTGATAAGTCTACTACTATTCCTATTGGTATATGTGAGAATGTTCATGTTCAAGTGGCTAACAATTGTTTGATATTAACTGACTTTGTTGTGTTAGAAATACCTGAAGATGATAATATGTCTATTATTCTTGGGAGACCTTTTCTAAACACTGCAGGTGCTGTTATTGATTGCAACCAAGGGAAAGTAACTTTTAATGTCAATGATAAAGAGCACACGGTTTTTTCCCCAAGAAGATTGATAGAAAATATGGTCTAAACTCAATCAAAAATACTGAGACCATCAAAGTTGGAGAAATTTATTATTCAAGGCTAAAGCCCAAGGAAGAATATAAAATTGTTACAGTTGGGACTATGCCTATCAAGGTCGAGGTAACATAATCAAGTAGTGAAATGCAAAGTTTTGCTTCATAGAAAATTGGTTTGGTAACAAGACTTGATAAACCTTGTTAACAAAGCGGTTTTTGAATGAACGAAACTATGTTTTCACCGCATTTACTTTTCCTTACTCATGTTCCACCTTGTTCAGTTTTGTTTCCACTGTTTAGTTGCATATTAGAGTATCTTAGAGCTGTTGTAGACTTGGTTTGGATTTGCTTTCTATCGTTCCAAATTCGTTTTCCCGAGTTTTTAATTTGTTGTCAATTTTTTAAAAATCCTCGAAAATAAGGTTTCTTGAAAAATCTAGAAAATTCTTTTTAAATTTTTATGTCAAATTTGGGGAAGAGAGGCACCTGGGACACCCCAGGGGGACCCACCATGCCACCACACCACATGGTGGCGTGGCCAGGGTCAGGTGGTGGTGCGGTGTTGATGTAGGAGTTTTATAGATGACCGCCCAGTTGGAAACCCCAAGAGAAGGTTATGATGAGCACAGCAGCAAGTCTTCCCTCAGTATGAGACCGAGGTTTATCGAATCAGTAGGAGAAAGAACCAAACTTCAGAAGGTTGATGCCCGCTAGCTTTGCGACAGCTCCGAACAATTTATATATGGTGCCTTGTCTAGGGCTTAGCTTTGCACCAGCAGCAACATGGAACCTACACACAACACAATCAAGTACTTTGTCCCAACTCACATTGAGGTTGTCAATCTAACCGGTTTGCTGTAAACAAAGGATTAAGCGTATCGAGTGGTAAAAGATAGTAGTTTGCAAGAATGTAAATAAAGCGAGTAAATGGTAAATGGTTATAACAGTGTAAAAGAATGGACCGGGGTCCATAGTTCACTAGTGGTGTCTCTCCATAAAATAACTAACATGCTGGGTAAACAAATTACAGTTGGGCAATTGATAGAATAAAGCAAGCATACAAATGTCATGAGGATCACTATGAGATTCACTTGGGCATTATAACATAATACATAGACCGTAATCCAACTGCATCTATGACTAATAATCCACCCTCCGGATGTCATCCGAGCAACCATTGGGTATTAAGTTGCAAGCAACAGATTATCGCCTTAAGCAAAGTGCGTAATGTAAACAATACAAATGTCCTTGAACACAAGATTGTTGTTTTCTCCCTAGTGGCAACAGCACATCTACAACCTTAGAGGTTTTTGTCACTCCCCCAGATTACTAGAGGCATGAACCCACTATCGAGCATAAATACTCCCTCTTGGAGTCACTAGCATCTACTTGGCCAAGATATCTACTAGCAACGGAGAGCATGCAAGATCATAAACAACATAGAGATAACATAAAGATAATAATTCAGCAAATCAACTTGACATAGTATCAATATTCATCGGATCCCAACAAACACAACATGTAGAATTATACAACGATGATCTTGATCATGATAGGCAGCTCACAAGATCTAAACATGAAGCACATGGAGGAGATGACAGCCATCTAGCTACTGTTATGGACATGTAGTCCAAGGTAGACTACTCACACATCACTCCGGAGGTAGGCATGGTGATGAAGAAGGCCTCCGGCGGTGATTCCCCTCTCCAGCAGGGTGCCGGGAAGAGCTTCTAGACCCTCCCAATCTCGCGTCGATGACGGTGGCGGCTTGAAGTATGTTTCGAGGAAAATTGATCGGTCCCTTTAGGTTTTCCCATCGAGGGGAATATATAGGCGGAAGGGCGGCATCAGAAGGTGGGCCAGGCGGCCACACCACCTGGTGGCGCAGCCAGGGGCTGGGCCGCACCACTCTATGGTGCGCCTGGCCCCTGGTCCTCCTCCGTCTCAGCTTTGGACTCCATGACGCTTCGGGAAAAATAGGAATTTTGGCTTTTGTTTCATCCAATTCCGAGAATATTTCCTGTGTAGCTTTTCTGAAACACAAAAACAGCAGAAACAGGGAATTGGCACTGTGGCATCTCGTTAGTAGGTTAGTTCTGGAAAATGCATAAAAACGCCATGAAGTGTAACAAAACACAAAGCAAATAATGTATAAACAAGCATGGAGCATCAAAAATTATAGATACGTTTGAGACGTATCAAGTATCCCCAAGCTTAACTCCTGCTCGTCCTCGAGTAGGTAAGTGATAAAAAAACAATAATTTTTTAGGTGACATGCACCAACACAATCTTGATCAACGATGTAAAGCATTGAGTGCTAAGATCAAAGTACTTAAAACATGGGCATAAGAGACATAATCTTGACAATAAAACTTAGCAACTATATTATAACTAGAAAAGTAACACAAACAAAAGATCATGAGTAATGAAGCATTGAAATTCAAGTGTGTGTTTCAACCATATAGAAAAACATAGCAAGTCGTTTTCAGCTTGTCCTTCATGGAATAGCAAAACATAAATGCATAGGACACCTTCAAGTTTAAGAGGGCGACTAGATACATATAATTTAAGAACAAGCAAAACCATAATCATGAATCAATCAATGATAAATTTTGGGACTATGCACATTAAACTTAGAATGACAACTATGCTCTCTTAGATGGTGCATAAAGGTAGAAGGTGGAGACTCAACATAAAAGTAAAAGAAAGGCCCTTCGTAGAGGGAAGCAGTGATTAAACATGTGCTAGAGCTTTTCATTTGTAGAACAGAGAGATAAAAATTTGTTTTGAGAGGTGGTTGTTCTTGTCAACGACTGGTAATGGGCTTCTTACTATCTTTCATACTAAGCAAGTTTTTGACAGAGAGATTGGCACTTTGGTGATCTTTTATAAAGCTTGGCACTCCTCCTCCCCACTTTTCCTTTCACAAACCATGGCTAACCGATTCCATCGGGTGCCCACCAACTTTCACATACCATGGAGGAGTGCATTTTTTCCTTTTTTATTTTTTGGAATAAAATGCGGTGACCCAGCATACCACTGCATGTTGTAGTATGCAAGTCATTGATATAACACTTGCGGAACCACCCTCCACAAATATTACATCCCTCAGAATGGTACAGCAGAAACATTGCGGGCCCAAATACAAACTGAACTTC
This sequence comes from Dactylis glomerata, assembly GCA_007115705.1. Classification (NCBI taxonomy): domain Eukaryota; kingdom Viridiplantae; phylum Streptophyta; class Magnoliopsida; order Poales; family Poaceae; genus Dactylis; species Dactylis glomerata. Next base: position 358,362 of record QXEO01001474.1, read on the forward strand.
ATAATATTACAAACCAAAGTGTGATGATAACGAAATGCTCCCCACAAGAGAACACCTCTAGTGCTTAGTGTTTACAGCAACTGGAAAGCTTCAAATAATTAAACACGTGAAGAAATCAATAACTTATTCCTATTCTACAGCTGCTTGGTTCCTCGACTACGGAACTTTTCTACTAGTTAGACATTCTTCACTCCGAGTCCTCATCGGAAGACGCTCCATAGCGTATGAAGTAATCCACACCTTCGACTCCGCGAGAAAGATCTGGCTCCTCGTAGAAGATGTCCTGCTGGTCTCCGATGGCGTTCAGAGCCGCCTCATCTAGCTTTTCACAGTCTAGCAAGGGTTTAAGAGATTGGGGTGAGTAACGAGCGTTACCCAGTAAGTTTCTTTAGAAAGAAGTTGTGTGATATGCACTATCTACGGCCATGGACCCAAAAGAGTTGTAGGCCAATGCAAGGTTTTATCAAAGTTTCTTGAAAGATTGCTTTTACTTATAAAAACTATGCCCAACAGCCAACACAGGGTATTAGTGCCTTGAGAGCACCTTTCCTGCCGCGTTCGCAGCTCCTTCCCAGAACAAGGGGTAACATGTCACATCTTTTTACACTCTGCAGAGGTGTGTCCTTCCAAAAGAGATCAAAGACTTGCTGCACAACCGGGCGTACATTCCCGTCCACACTTCCATGGTGTGGGGCCCAGTCATTGATCCAAGCCATTCACTGCCTTCTCCGCACAACGCATGCCCACCCAATTCACGCAAGCAGGTTATGCCCCTGATATTCACCCCCAACGATGAAGTACCTAGGCACCCCTTGCGGACCATCATAGACACCAGTGGCCGTGGGCACTAAGGGTTCCCACCCATGTGCACGTATTCTCGCAAGACATACGGCGAACGGTAGCTGAGTGTCCGTTGACATGCGAACGAGAGAATATACAGATGACTTTCCCGTCCCATTCCAAGTCTCTTGGACGACACAGTTTTTACGGCACAAGAATAACGGTGGCATTGGTAGTTAATCCTAGGTTTACTTTCTCGTGCAAGTGGAACCTCCACCACAACAATCTTACCATGGTTCCACCTGCCAGCCTTCCTAGGTTATCACCACTGGTCGATAACCACTAGTCATATTACTTATGAAAATAGATTTTCCATCCCTTTTGAAATGTTAGAGTTTAAAAGTCAACACTTTGCAAATAGTTTCAAAACCAGTGCAACCAAGAGATATGAGCAAGATAAACTTGCCTTGTGACTGAAAGGTAATGGAGTCGGATACTTGGCGATGCTCCTGATCTCCTTGTTCTACAGAAATCCAATCATCGTCCGGTAAGGACAATGTTTAAAGAAGCAAATGGATGTTATGTGCAATGATATGCAATGCATGGTTTTTCATTGTCTTTGCTTACTTATTTGTGTGTTTTACCCAAGAGTTAGTATTATTAAAGTGTTTTGATACAACACTTGGTAAAGTTGGTGTGTTTTACCCTAGACAAGATATTTCGAACAATCATTTAGAGTTTGAAAGCAATTTGAAATAATAAAACATTGGTTAGATTTGTTTGAAAAGAAAAGGAATTAATTTCATAAAGAAAAGACTTAATTTTTATTTTGTTAATTAAAAATTAAGAATTTTGGAATTTGAGAATAAAGGGGTAATACTTTTTGAATTTATTTGATTTGAAATAAAAGTTTATTTTATCAATCAAATAGATATTTCATTTTAAAATAAAGATTTGTTTCCTAAAGTTAATTTAATCAAATATGAATTTGATTTGGATTTGGAATTTTTAAGAAAACAGAATTCACAACTCTTTTAATTAGAATTAGAGAAATAAAAAGAAAAAGAATAAGAATAAGACATGGTCTTGGCCCAGAGGCCAAACCAGCCCATCTAGCCTACTGGCCCATCAAGGCCCGGGTCTGGGTCGGTCAAACCGACCTAGCCCACGTGGCTTTCTCTCACTCTCTCCCCCTCTCTCTCCCGAGCTCCTCTCTAGCGAACCCTAGTCGCCCCGCCATCGCCTGGCGATTCCGGCCGACTCCGGCGAGCTCCGCCGCCGCCACCTTGGGTGAATTGCTCAGCTCCGTGCCCTCTTCCATCTCCACCAAATGGATTCGCTGGCCATCTCCTCTCCGAGGAGATCCGGGGCTGGATCTCGCTCGGGAATTCACCTCTCTGTCGCCTCTGAACTCGACACCTCACTGGTTGCTCCCTGGTGCCTACTGACGAGGGTTAACTTCGACAAATGTCCTAAATGAAGGACTTAGGATCGGGAAGATAGGGCGTCGGATGAACTCGAAGGTAAAGTTAGTCGAAACAGGTGTATATCGAAAGTAAACTTGAGTGTTCAACCTGGCTTGCTTTCAATCTGGCCTACACCGTCCCCTCCTGGCCCCTATATATAGGTGGCCAGGTCTCGAGGACCGGGTAGGGTTTGATACAGATTACAACATCGACATACGGTAAGAACTCGTATTTCGACTATCATTACAACTGGACCTAGCTTAACGGGCCTCAGGGGTACTCAACTAACGGGCTCTATTAGCTATACCCTTGTCAGTAGCCCCTGAGATTCTACCAGAGTTGTAGATTTGGGTTGAATCTCTAATCTTTAAATCTTCGACTTGACCAGTTCTTCGACTTCTTCACATCTTCAAATCTTCGACTTGGCCTTTCGACTTATAATATCTCGCAAGGGGTTTTGATGAACAAGCCTGACAACTCTGACGGATCAAGAGGTCAGCTAACTGCCGAAACAGATACTTGCCACCTACTTCAAATTCAATCCCCTTGGACTTGAATTCAGGATACCGGTCAAACCCATTCTTTTGCCGCATTTAGGACTTACAAAGAATGAGTCCCAGTGGTTCTCAGGGTACCCAGTGCGTCCACCAGGATTTTTTTGCGTCGTAGACATGGATACATACCAGCAGAGCGCATCCATGTGCGTATACCAGGCCACATAGGACAGATCTCAGGGTCTTACCTTCGTGATAAATCACGGCATTCGAGTTCCGTTGCGATAACGTAACTCGAGAATCACATGTCGCAGTCAAATTTTGACTGAAAATATTCGGGTTTACACAACCATGACTTTAATACAATCTCACTCCCGATGGTAGTAACGACGTTTCATTGAATCTTCCTTCACTTTCCTTGCTCCAGCACTCGTGAATATACATTGTCGGGTGCGCGCTCAGCGCTCCCGATGGGAGTAGCCCCCGAGGCTATACCCAAAAAATTTATTTTTCGAGTATAGGCTCAAATATAATACACTCTACCTTCATACTTCATCTTGAGATAATATAACGATGATATCGTCGGGTGCGCGCTCAGCGCTCCCGATGGTAGTAGCCCCCAAGGCTATAGTCGAATGTTTTCGGGTATAGTCTCCTAAATTATTTTTTGTAGTGTCGGCGCCAATCTTGTTTGTTCTTTCCTGTCATCCTTTTATTCGGAAGTCGCCATATTCGACACTCGTCGATTATATGCATCTGTCAAATTGATCTTTGATTTTTTGTCTTCTTCATGACGTCAGTGGCCAAATTTAGCTATACGTCACCCTTATTAAGCGCGTACCATTTCATGGGTAGCGCGGTAATTTTGTATTTCTCTGCCCGTTAGTGGGCTGCCGCTTCCACTCCTTATGCCACGTCTCAGCCCATGTTTCTTCACCGAGAAGGTATATAAGGGGAGAGTGGGGATTTGTACTATTTACTAGCTCTTCCTCTCCGCCGCCGCCGCCATTGCCAAGCCTTGCGCCCTGCTCGTCGCGCACATAGCCCCTGAGCGTAGAATCGTAGATGCGCGTGAAACACCTGGCAGTGAAGAACATCATGGCCAAAGGGAAGGCAACGAGCTCCGCGACTAGCTGGGTGCCCTCTGCTGCCACGCAGAAGGAGCTGGAGAAGGCCAAGACAGATGGTCTCATCTCCAGCAGCGACTCTATCAAGTTTCCGAGCACCGAACGGATCCCCAAGCCCCCGAGTGGCTATCGGGTGATGTTTCTTTCCTTCCTTCTCCGCGGACTCTCTTTTCCTGCCCATGAATTTCTTCATGGGCTTCTCTATGTTTACGGTGTGCAGCTTCACCAGCTCACACCTAATTCTATCCTTCACATTGCCTGCTTCGTGACTCTTTGCGAGTCATTCCTGGGGATCGAACCCCATTTCCTTCTTTGGAGATCCATCTTTCGGCTCCGCCCTAGCGTTTCCTTGGTGAATAAGCCTGAGTTGGGCGGGGCTGTCGTCTCTGTGCACCCTGAGGTGCAGTATCTAGAGTTTTCCATGTCTGCATCAGTCCAAGGTTGGAGGACCAAATGGTTTTACATCAAAGACCGTAAGGCCTCCTCCGAAGACGAGTATGGCCTAGCCCCCTTTGACGCCTCCAAGGAGCTGAAGAAATTGGCATCGTGGGATTCGCCTCCCACACATGCTGAGATGGAGCAGATTGCTCCGCTGTTGACCCGCATCCAAACTCTGAAAGGAGGTAAAGGAGGTGCTTTGTCGGGTATGCAACTCATGGCATTCTTTGTACAACGTCGAGTTCAACCCCTGCAGCATCGCCTTTCCAAACTTTGGAGCTATTCTGGCTTGGTGGATCATTCTCGCATCTCTAGAGATCTAATGGAGAAGCAGGAAGTCGACAAGCGAGTTAGGAGCCTCACCAAGCTCACCAAGGATCACGCGGTTGCAGAATTGGCTGCTGATTATTTCGACTCTGTGCATCCCCTACCCAAGGTACATGTTTTTTTTGCTTTGTTGTCGAATTCATCGGTTTCCAGCTGTGTTTATCCCTGTATTGGTTACTTTTCTAACTTTATTTGTTTGTAGGACCACCAATTCCTTGTTTCACACCCTCCCCTTCCAGAGGAAGGGCCTCTTCCGGCTGATCTGGCCTCTACTGTATCTGAAGCCCTCGGGGTTGAAGAAAATCAGGACGGAGATGAAGCCGAAGAATCGGAAGAAGATACCAGCTCGACGACATCGCCTCCTCCCGCGCTTTCTAAAGACACCGGTGCAGACAAGAAGAGGAAGCGTGTCGACGAGTTTACTTCTTTGAGTACCTCTGTGCATAGAACAGCGGCTAATAAAGCCCCTGTTCTAGAAGAAGATGTTGAATTCTTCGACCTCATGGCATCGTAAGTGTTCTGCGAGTTCTATGATTTTGCTGTACTTGCTTTCTTTCTTTCGGGTTGTATAAAATCTGTGTCCTCTTGCAGTGATGACGAGGAGCCGAAAAGGGATGCTGCGGCTGCTCCTTCTACTCAGGATGTAACCATTGATGAGCCTCCCGCACAAGAGACTGAGCTAGCTGCGCAGGCACCGAGGGTCACCAGAGCTTCTACCAAGAAGATTATTGTGTCCCGAAGTACCAAGCGTTCAAAGAAATCTCAGGAAGCCGACGTTTCCCTTGAAGCACATGAGCCCACAGGCTCCCCTGGCGATGTGAGTGGTTGTATTGCACTTATCTTTCTTGCGCTTTCCATATACTTATATGTTCTTCCCTTGTCAGGCATTGATGAAGAAATTCGTAGCCTTGGGTACTGAGTGTACTAAGTATTTGAAGGCTGCGAAAGCTTCAGAAGGTTAATTCTTTGTCCTGTCTTTGCTTGTCCTGTATGTTTCTCTTTGCTGTTTGTTTGACTTCTCCTTTTCTTTCTTTGCTGGACTGCAGATGCTCTAGCATCAGCCAATGCTCGCATTGCATCGCTAGAAGCCGAGCTCAATGCTTCGCGGAAAGCTTTTGATGTCCCGACTGCTGCCAAGGCAAATGCTGAGAAGTCGCATAAGTCAGCGCTGGCTAAGGCGAAGAAAGCAGAGAAGGCCTTGGCTGATGCTAACACGGAGCATCTTCAGCGAGAGCAAGCCATGGCTGAACAGCTTCACATGATGTCTACTGCTGCTGGAGGTACGCACTTGTCTTGTCCTCTTCTTCTAATGCTGTTGCTTTATTGCACTTGCTGATATTTTCCTTTCCTGTTGTTTTTCTGTCCCCTTGGTTCTACAGAATTTACCAAGGTGTCTTTGCCGACTCTGCAACTGGGCGATGATCCTCTTATGGCCGTGGTTAACTTACTTGAAGCAAACTGGATATCTGTCCAGGAGATCTTTGAGTTGGTGAGCCGCGTTCTTTCGTGGATGTTCATCGGGTTGTGGCCCAAGCAAAAGGCGGAGGTTCCGAGCAATGACTTGAAGAAACTCGCCGAAGCCTTCGATACTACTGACGACCCCGTCCTCCAGCTGAAGGGGATTTCTTTGAAGCGAGGTGCTGAGGGTGCTATCGCACTTTCCTATGCGCATGGTGCAGATTTCGACTGGGAAAAGGTTGGCTCTCCTCATGGCCGCGCCCGCTCGGAGCTGAAGGCCTTCTTCGAGAAGGCGAAGAAATTTGCGCCCGCCATAGTGTCGATCATTTCTCCTTCAGCGGCTTCTGCGGCTTCCTTTATGCCAACTTCCTCGACTCCAGCGATGGCTGATTCCGTGCCTCCTTCAACTGCTGGTGCTGATTTTGCCATGCCTTCCTCTGCCACGGAGCAGAATGCTGAGGTGGCATAGACTCGGCTTCTTTGTTGTAGTTTTCAATTTCTACTTTTGATGTAAAAACCTTTAGTCGTATGCAACCCGAGAACCTTAGTCAAAGGGTGTGCATCTATGTAAATATGCTTCTTTTCTATGATATATCGTGTTAGTCTTCTGAAATGCTTCTCCTTTCCTTTCTTTTGGCTTCCAGTCTATGCGTATCGGTGATCCTTCAAGTCACGACCATACTCCCTCTTTTGCCGGTGCGTTTGACTTAAAAGTTTCGTCGCCTCCTCGCCACTGCTGCCAATGCGCTGAATATTCTTCAAGGATTTTGAATCTTGAGAATCGCTTAACTTTAGCCAAACGCCAAGCGCAGATGACTATAGACAAGGCTAGCAAAGCTTGTGGTTTGATGAAGCGGATATCTATTCTTGATGATGAGGTGTCTAGTCTGATGGCGAAGATTGTCCACCATGAAGAATGCGACTCTTTTGTCATCGGCATTATCGAATCTGCTTGCGAGATGTTGCAATGTAAGATTCCTTGCGACTTCTCTTTTTCCCTTTTGTTCCATTACTGCTTGGTGATGTCCTTTGTCATCTTAGGTACTTGCTTGGATTTTGCTGCTGAGGCTCGTCGGGTTGCCGAGCGAAATGCGGCTCTAGAGAAAATGTCAGAGGGTATTGATAGTTTGTGGTCTGATTCTCGACGCCGCCGTGCTATCGTACTACTTTAGGACCGCGCCCAGCATATCGGAGAGTCAGTTGACGGTTGCCGAAGAGCTCTCATAACCATGCACTCTGTCATGCTTCCTCGCAATCCTCTGCCTGGAAGTTTTCCACTGCTACTTGACGTTTTTAGATCCAGTCAGCGTATTCATCGGCTGATAGAACTGATCTTAGTGGCGGGTGCCAATTTTGCTCTTGGGTGGATGCATAAGTGGTACCCAAGACTCAATTATAGTTCTATGTCGCTGAGCTATCTGCATCTGGAGAATACCTTGCAGCCTGCTCGAAGGATTATAGCTAGGCTGTAGCGGGAGGATGCCGCGTTTTTCCACGAGTATCACTATTTAGATCCTTTAGGTGTAGACGATTCTGACAACCCGATGCTGTAATACTCATGTATATGTGGGACGCGAGAGATCCTTATTTCGCGACTATATGTATGAAATTTTTCCTCAGAGCGTTTTGTATGATTCGTGCGTTTGCCGCATTTTTGTTTTGAGAGACTCATAAACTCGAATATGAGGAACGTTTTGTCTTTATTATACTTGTAATGTAAGATACATGGGATGACCCAAGAGATCCGGCCTATGACCTGTGTTCTGGATCTAGAGGGCATTGCCCTGGGATAACTCGTGGCTTTTACAGCCTTATTCTTCTACTCTACTTTGTTGTTCTTGATACTTATGCCGTCGTGGCCTTCTCTTCTTCTTCTGTAGTTTTGTCTTCTCCTGATGCTTCTACTCGTGGTTTCTTCATCTCTGGCTCCGCTGTACGTCCTTCGGGTAGCTTATCGCCTTCCGTAGTCGTGCTTTTCGCCTTCTCTGCATAGTTGGCTATCATGCCAAAGTTTTGCGCCATCTTGTGGAACTCCTTGTCGCATAGGTCTGAAATCTCGAAGATTCCCTTTACTGTGATGATTCCCTTTGGTCCTGGCATCTTGAGTAGTAGATACGTATAGTGAGGTACTGCCATGAATCGCGAAAATGCGGGTCGCCTGAGGATCGCATGATACTGAGATGGCCAGTCCATGACTTCAAAGTCGAGCTTTTCTCTTCTGTAGTTTTGTCGGTTGCCGAAGTAAACGTTGAGTGCTATCCGACCTAGTGGATAATTGGCACTTCCTGGTACAATCCCATGGAAGGAACAGTCTGTTGGCTTCAGGAACTCTAGTGATATATGCATTGCTCTGAGCATTTTCGCATATATCAAATTGATTCCACTTCCCGCGTCCATGAATATTCTGTCGACATCATACATGCCGATTTGAGCTTTGAGTACCAGAGGCGCGTTTCCTGGCCGAGGTACTGTTATAGGGTGATCTTCTCTGCTGAACTCGATTGGTTGTTCTGACCAGTGTAGATACTCCGTTGTAGCTGGAGGCGAAGTAACTGCTAGATTGACTTGTCGGGCAATGCTTTTTTCTTCTTTGTTCGACTTGGGCACGGGTTGTATCATTGCTGTAATGTGCCCCTTAGATAGAATGTATCCTCCGTCGTCATCGCATCCCTGGCTTGGCTGGTCTTGTCCTTGAGGAGCTCCATTGTTCCCTTGTTGACTTGTGGGAGGTTTGTTGTTTCCTTCGTATCCCTGACGATTTGCTTCGGTTTGCTTGCTTAGTGCTGCTTCTTGTAGTTTCAGGAACGTTGTGCAATCTTTCATTGCGTGCCTGGACACTCGCTTTCCATCGACGGATGCTGAGTGTATATGGCAAGGCCCGTTTAACATGTCTTCTGGCGATGGGTTGTACTCTCTGGATTCTCTTGTGGGAAACTTTTTGTAGTCCTCTTTTCCGTAGCTTCGATATCCTGAGCTTCCGCGATCACTCCCTTGGTAGCTGTTGTCCTTATATCCCGCGGCTACTTGGCTGTGGGAGCCGTAGTTGTCGTAATTGCGGGATCTTCTTCTTTGGCTTCCATACCTGTTTCTTCTATCGTCCTCTGGCGATCGCGTCCGCTTGTTGTTGCATGCGTCTTCTCCATCTGCAAACCTGTTTGCTACGTCCATGAGGTCTGATACTATTTTCGGCTTGATTCTGCCCATCTCTTCGACTAGGTCCCCTCGCCTTAGTCCAATTATGAATGCGTCTATTGCTCTTTCGTCTAAAACTTCAACTGCTGAGTTTTTGATAAGACTCCATCTTTGGATGTACGCCCTTAGGGTTTCTCCGCATTGTTGCACGCATGCTTTGACTTCTTCTATCGATGCCGGCCGCTTATATGTCGACCTGAAGTTGTTTGTAAATTGCATCGTGAGATCTTCCCAACTTCCAATAGTTTCTTTCTCTAATTTGCTTAACCATGACCTTGCTGCGCCGGTGAGGTGTAGTTGCAAACTTTGCATAGCTGTTTCTTTGGTTCCTCCCAATATTTGTACAGCTTGTAGTTAGTCTAAGAGCCATGACTGTGGTTTCTGTGATCCGTCGTACTTTTGTTGATCATGAGGTAGTTTGAACCCCTTGGGTATTGGCGTAGTGCGAACCCTATGGGTAAAGCATGATGCTCCCATCTCCTTTTCGTCGTCTTCATAGCCGTGCCTTCTGTTTGGAGATCGAGATCTTCGAGTTCCTCCATGCTTTGGGCTCCCATGCTGTTTTGGTGATGGTGATCGAGATCGTCGACTACTGCTTCTGCGCCGAGGACTATTGTGACGGCGAGGTGATCTTGGCTTGTGTGTTTCCTTCTTGTGATATGCCTCCTCTTCTTTTGCTGATAGCTTGTTACCCACCATCTTTAGTCCGTTCAACGTTGCTCTGTGCATATGTTCTCTCGGGTCTCCTGGACTTGGTCGAGTTGTAAATAGATACGCTTGAGCTGCTACTAGTGCTGCTTCGGGAGTTTTTGGTATGATGTTTCCCTGCTCGTCGACCGATAGGAAGGACGAGTCGAGGTTTTTGGAGATGCTTTCCCTTTCTGAGTACTCGAGGTTTTCGTACCTTGAACCATGTCGACGATTCCTATTTGCGTTAGTATGTGATGCATCGCTTCGTGCTCTGCGAGCGGCGTTGCTAGCTGCAATGGCTGATTCTTTTCTTTGTTGTATCTCTATTTTCTCCTTCGCTAATTGTTTTGCCTGCTGCCTCAGGGCATAGTGATACCCCAGAAGCATATCCTTGCTGGAATTTGGTGGTATCGGCGTGCCGTGCTCTACGGCTGCCCTTATTACTCTCCATTCGTCAGCTGATAGCCAAATTTTTTCCCTGCTTGCGAGGGATTCTACTGTTTGCCCTTCTTCTAGATGATTTGCTCCTCTATCGATATTTGCTGGGTTTAGCACTGGATTGTTGTTTTCGTCAAATTCTTCTGAATTGTCTCCTACAATGGCGAGCACCTGGCACTGTTTGTCGATTTTGTTATTAAAGCTTGAGAAAATCGAGTCACCATCTTCAGAAAGCTCTAACCCTGTCTTCCACGTGTCTGTTGACTTGTCTGAGATATCGTCGTGGCAAATCATGAGATCTTCGAGTTGGACCCCTAAGTCGAAATTTTCCATTGTTTCGTCGCCCTCTGCGATTTTTCTTTCTTGTACTTCTCCTAAGCTGACCGGCGAGTTTACCTCGCTGGAAGAGCCTTCATAATATTCCATCATTGCTAGTGTTTCGGGCTCACTTGCCGACGGATCTGGTTTCGCCGGATCTGAAAGGCGAGTCGAACCCAAAGGACCGATGAGGATGTTTAAACTTCTGATCGTCAACTCCATCTCTTGATTTTCGTCAATTCCTGCACTGCTGTTGGCTAAAAACGAAAAAGCCGTCGAATTCATGGTTCCAATGCCCAGAGTCCCAACGGTCGGTGCCAATTGACGAGGGTTAACTTCAACAAATGTCGTAAATGAAGGACTTAGGATCGGGGAGATAGGGCGTCAGATGAACTCGAAGGTAAAGTTAGTTGAAACAGGTGTATATCGAAAGTAAACTTGGGTGTTCAACCTGGCTTGCTTTCAATCTGGCCTACACCGTCCCCTCCTGGCCCATATATATAGGTGGCCAGGTCTCGAGGACCGGGTAGGGTCCGATACAGATACATCGACATACGGTAATAACTCGTATTTCGACTATCATTACAACTGGAACTAGCTTAACGGGCCTCAGGGGTACTCAACTAACGGGCTCTATTAGCTATACCCTGGTCACCTGCGGTGCTTCTCCGAGTAGATCATGGTGTGTGTGTGCACGCCGGTGGAAGCGCCGAGTGCGGTGCTCCCGGTGGTGCCGTGGTGAAGACTCCCTCGGGTAGCCTCTGGCCGGCCGCGCGGGCACTGCCCCGCCATGCTGTCCAGACAAGCGCCTGGGCATACGCTGAGTGTGTTCTCCTTCCTCTCTACCCCTCTCCTCTCTTTTCCGGCCATGGTCTTTGGCCATCTGGCCATGGCCAGTGAGCCAAGCTCACAAGCATAGCTCTGTGATGCTGTTATCTGATGCTAGTTTGTGGGGTAGATTGAATTGCTGTTGTGTTTGCAAGCTTGTATTTCATCTAAACCTAGCTTCCTCTGTCAGTGAAGTTTACTGACAGAAGTGTTGCTCTGAACCCTGCCCTGTTGCAATGTTCAGATAACTCCTATAGTTTGTTGTGTCAGCTCATGATTTATTTGATGCCATGACATCAAAGTTGTATGTGTGTGTATAACTGAATTCCTGAGTTCAGTTAGTTTCTATGCTTGGTCAAGTGATGAATATACAGTGCTGTTATCTCCTCTGTCAATGATTTGATCATGACAGAAATGTTAGACTGAATCTTGCAGTGTTGCAAGGGTTCAGTGATGAACTTGTTAAGTCTAAGTATGATTCCTAGATATGATACCTGGGAAGATGATTTTGGTGATATCCACTGACCTGGTTGTCAGTTTGGTCTCTGGTTGTGTTGAGGTGCATGACCCTTTGATCATGTGCCCAGCAAAAATATTGAGATGCTATCTGTTGGTGAAACTTACCTAGTTAACAGGCCAGTGATGCTGGTCTGAGGCCATCCCATTTTTGTGTGAAATGATTGGCTTGCAAATATGTCCAGGGTTTAAGATGTGATACTCAAACTGAACATGTTGTGTGTCTGAGGTGCATAACCTGTTGGTTATGTGCCCAGCACAACATGGTCATGTGCATGCTATAACTGTTGCTAAGCTATCTTGCCAATGAAGTTCTAACTGAGGCTATTACCCTGGTAATCTCTATTTGGCTTTACTATTGATTCCCTGTGATGAGCTTGGCAAAGCATCACTTTGCCAAACTGAGGGCTTTTCCTATAAACTACACATGCTTGAATCATGCTCTAGCAGTGATGTGATGTGCAAGTATTCTACCTGTTGCCTGAAGTTTTGTAGCTAAGATATTGTTATCAGCTGCAACTGCTTGCTGGTGGTGATGGCTTGCTCCTTGCTTGCCTTCTCCTCCTGGTTCAGCTCCTAGTTCAGCTCCTGGGACTTGTCCTTCTCCTCCTGGACTTGCTGCTGGTTGCTGGTCCTTCTCCTCCTGGGCTTGATCTTGAGCTTTAGTTCATCTCTAAGGTTTTGCTCGATGATTGCTATTGTATTTGTGGTGCTGTGAAAGAACTGTGTGTTCTTTTGTGCTGGTGCTTTGCTTGTCGAATCAGAGCTGCTAGCTCTGGCCGTGCTGATCTTCACCAGCTGCTGGCTCAGCTGAGCTGCTGTGGTGCTGCCAGCAGCTCCTTCTCAGTCCTATGACTGAGCTGCTTGTGTGCTGCTTGCCTATGTGTTGATCTGATCCATCTCTGGACATGCTATGAAATGGTTTGGTACCCAAGTGCTTTGTACCCCAGTAATTAAAAGAACAGATACTACACTTGGTCATTTGAACTCAATGATGAAAATGGCATGAGTTATGCCAAAATCTGAGAGTCACTCCATCTAACCCTAACTCTGTTTCTATTTGAGCATTGTTTGTTTTGCAGGTAATAACTTCAAGATCCAAGTGAAGACATTGAAGATTAATTAGATAGTTTCTAGGATTTAGTGTTTCTTTTGTTTTCACTTATGTAATATTCTTTTTACTTTACCAATATGTAAAGACATTGTAAATGTGTCTAATATTAATAAAGTAATATTTCAGTTTGCTTTGTCTACTTATTCAATCTCTATTATCCAAATCAATTTATTATTGAGTTATATTTTATTAATGATTATTTGTTCTAGTTTAATAATATTCAAGAATCAAAATGAAATTCCAAAATCACTTAAACAACAACGTCAAGAGATCATAGCAAAGCCCATAACAATCTAATAACCTCTAACCCTAAATTTTATTAGATAGAAGCTTTGCTCTCTCAGGGTTTTGAATTTGCGAAAAATTTACTCAGATTTTAAATGCATGAATGCACAAAGGTCCTATTTCTACCCTTCGTTTATTCCTAAATGCTGGGATATTACAGTCTTCCTCCCTTATCAGAACTTCGTCCCGAAGTTAAAACTTTGTGTACCTGAAGAGTTCTGGATATGCTTGTCTCAAATCTTCTTCTTTCTCCCAGGTTGCTTCTCGTTCAGAGTGATGTTTCCATTGCACTTTACAGAACTTAATAGCACGATTCCGAAGCCTCTTCCAGTTCTCCTCTAGAATCTTTGTTGGCTTCTCCTTATAAGTCAGGTCTGCTTGAAGATCTAGGTCATCATGAGTAATAGAGTCTTTAGGTGCTTTCAGACACTTTCAAAGTTGCGAGACATGGAAAACATTGTGAATTTGCTTCAACTTTGCTGGAAGCTCCAATTCAAAAGCAACACTCCAATTCTGACTCAGAATCTTGAATGGTCCAATATACCTCGGGCTTAACTTTCCTTTAATACCGAACCTCTTGATTCCTTTCATAGGACTAACCTTCAGATAGACCATGTCTCCCACCTTAGGCTCCCATGTCCGCCTCTTTTGATCTGCATAACTCTTTTGTCTACTCTGAGCTATCTTCAAACGGTCACGAATGATATCTATGATACCTTGTTTCTCCTTGATGAAATCAGTTTCAAATTCTTGGTTGCCGCCTGGCTCAAACCAACATATTGGGGATCTACACTTGCGTCCGTAGAGTACTTCAAATGGCGCTGCCTTCAAACTGCTTTGATAGCTGTTATTGTAAGAAAACTCTGCTAAAGGTAGGTGTTCATCCCACGAACCTCCAAAATCTAGAGCACATGCACGAAGCATATCCTCCAAGATTTGATTAGTTCTTTCCGTTTGCCCTCCAGTTTGAGGATGATAAGCAGTGCTGAAATCCAACTGTGATCCCAGTGTTGCATGAAGATTTCCCCAGAATGTTGATGTGAAAACTGACCCTCTATCTGAGACGATCTTCTTGGGCACTCCATGCTTGCTGACGATTTCTCTTACATAGATCTCTACCAACTTTTCTGCACTATCCTTCTGGTTCACTGCCAAGAAATGTGCACTTTTGGTGAGACGATCAACTATCACCCATATCATATCCTTATGTCTCTTGGTTAAAGGTAAACCGGTAATGAAATCCATTCCGATTTCCTCCCATTTCCACTCTAGAATATCCAAAGGTTGTAGTAAACCTGCTGGACTTTGATGTTCTGCCTTGACTCTCTGACAAGTGTGGCATTCTGCTACATACTTAGCTATATCCCGCTTCATGTTATTCCACCAAAACAACTCCTTGAGATCCATGTACATCTTCGTACTTCCCGGATGAATGGAGTATGGTGTCTCATGACCCTCCTTGAGTGTCAGTCCTTTGATCTCCAGTATATCTGGCACACAAATTCTATTTTGGAACCAGAGTGATTTGAAATCACCTAGACGGAATTCAGATGGTCTACCCTCTTCAATCCTGCGGATTTCTTCAGTAATGAAAGGATCTTCATCTTGTCATCTGAATATAGTATACTTCAAGTCACTTTGTCTTTCCTCCATCACCCTCATGGTGAATATGCTTCCCAACGATTTGACTTCAAGACACTGTATCTCCAGTCTTTCTAGATCCTTGAGCAGATCCTCTGGAAGTTCTCTATCCATTAGCTGGGTTTCTGTGCTCTTCCGACTTAATGCATTGGCTACCACATTAGCCTTTCCAGGAGTATAGTTGATAGTAAGATCATAATCCTTGATCAACTCTAACCATCTTTTCTGCCTCATATACAACTCCTTCTGAGTAAAGAAGTATTTAAGGCTCTTGTGATCAGTGTATAGCTCACATAGCTCCGTAGAGAAATTGCCTCCATTGCTTGAGAGCAAACACAACTGATGCCAATTCTAGGTCATGTGTTGGATAATTGACTTCATGTGGCTTGAGTTGTCTTCAACCATAAGCAATCACTTTTCGGTCTTGCATCAAAACACAACCCAATCCATTCTTGGATGCATCGCAGTAAACTGTGTAATCCTTACCAGTTTTTGGTACTGCTAAGATAGGTGCTGTTGTGAGTCTCCTCTTTAGCTCTTGAAAGCTCTCTTCACACTTTTCAGACCACTCAAATGGAGTATTTTTCCTTAACAATTTTGTCATTGGCCCTGCTATCTTCGAAAATCCTTCAATGAATCTCCGATAGTATCCGACCATTCCCAGAAATCCTCTAATTTCCTTCACATTGATCGGTGCTTACCAATCCAAAACTGACTGAACTTTGCTTGGATTCACTGCAATTCCCTCCTTGCTAATGACATGTCCAAGAAATTCCACTTGATCCAACCAGAATTCACACTTGCTGAATTTAGCGTACAGCTGATGTTCCCTTAGCACTTGCAATGCTATTCTAAGATATTTAGCATGATCCTCTTTATTCTTTGAGTATATCACAATGTCATCGATGAACACTATCACAAACTTATCCAGATATGGCATGAAAATCTTGTTCATCAAATTCATGAAGATTGCTGGAGCATTGGTCAAACCAAAAGGAACAACTAAGTATTCGTGATGTCCATACCTTGAAACAAATGCAGTCTTTGGTACATCTTCTGGCTTGATTTGAATTTGATGATATCCAGATCTCAGGTCAATCTTGGAGAAAACCCCAGCTGCATGAACTTGATCAAACAAATCTTGAATCCTTGGTAAAGGATACTTGTTCTTGATGGTGACATTGTTCAGATTCCTAAAATCCCCACACATTCTTCTGCCTCTATCTCTTTTATCAACAAATATAACTGGCGAACCCCAAGGTGATATACTTTCTTGGATAAATCCCTTACTCTCCAGCTCATCCAGCTGCTCCTTCAGTTCTTTCAACTCCTTAGGACCCATTTTATAGGGGGCTTGAGATATTGGTGTTGTGCCTGGCTTCAGATCGATGGTGAATTCTATCTCTCGATCCGGTGGCATTCCCGGTAATTCTTGAGGAAATACATCCATGAGCTCATTAACCACTGGAATATCCTCCAACTTGGCCTCCTTCAGAGAATTGAGTTGAATTCCAATCTCCACATGGGTGTGCTTATCTGCTTGATAAGTGATTCTCCCACCTCCAGGCTTCCGGATAGACATTGTCTTCTCTTCACAATCAATGTGTGCTCCCTGATCGGACATCCAATTCATACCCAGAACAACTTCAATGTTTTTAAGTGGAAGAACATAGAGATCGGCGAAATAAGGACAGTCACAGATTGTAATGACCTGGTCTGGTTTGAATTGGGATACTAAAAGTTTACCCCCGGCCGTCACTACAGTCATAGGATGAGCTATCGCCTGACACCTTAACCCATATTTTTCAAGAAAATTCTTGGAAATGAATGATGTAGTGGCACCAGTATAAAAAATGACTTTTCTGGGATGAGTAAGGATGCTGAGCGTACCTTTGACAGCCATTTCAGAGTTGTTAGCTTCCTCCAGAGATGTGCAATTCAGCTTCCCAAACGTCCAGCATCTTTTCCCATTTCTATTCTTGCTGCTGCTGCCACCTCTAGATGCAGGCCGTCCACCTCCTCCTGTCTTGCCTCCACTGTTAACTGGCCAACCTCCGGCTGGTTTGCTAGGACAATCAGGCCGAATGTGCCCCTCTTTTCCACAAGCGTGGCATATAATCCTTGGCTTCATACACTCACTCTTGAAATGTCCTGGAAGTCCACAGTTGTGACAGATGATCTGACCTTTTAGTGTGAACATCTTCCGATTGGGTGGAACTCCTCTTGTCCTAACCCTGGGTTTGAAACTCAAATTCAGAGTACTTCGAGTTGGCTGAACTCTCTTGGCCTCAGTCTTGGCCCTCTTCATTCGGCTCATCTGAACCAACTTATAATCATTCTCCTATGTGATGGCTATATCCATTAGTTCTTGGAAGTTACGCGGCTTAGTCAACTTCATCTGCATCGCCGCGTATGGATCCAATCCCCCGAGGAACCTTTTCATCCTCTTGTTGTTAGTACTCACCTCGTCACTTGCGTAACGAGAGAGTCTAGTGAACTCCTTGATATAAGCCATCATTGTTGAACTCCCTTGCTTGAGGTCTTCAAATTCCCGCCTCTTGAGCTCAACCACGCTTTCTGGCACATGGAAGGTACGGAACTTTTCCTTAAACTCTTCCCAAGAGAATACCTTCTCCGGATGTTGCAGTGTCACTTCGTTATCCCACCATGCTGCGGCTGGTCCAGATAAAAGATGTACAGCATAACGAACCTTCTCTTCGTCATTGGCTCCAACAGCCTTCAACTTTCTCTCAGTATCCATTAGCCAGTCTTCCACATCCATAGGTTCCACCGCGGAAGCAAAGGGAAGTGGTTTAGCATTGAGGAAGTCGGAAAGACTTACCCCTCTTGCTTCCTGAACTCTTCTGGCTCCAACCTGCCCCATAAGCTCCTGCATAAACTTGTTCTGTGTTTCTTGCATGAACTGCATATATTGCATGAAGCTTTGCTCCGCCAAAGGCCTGAATGGTGGTGGTGGTAAATGAGCTTGTGCTTCTTGGTTAGCCTTAGCTTTGGCTTCCATTTCTGCTTGCTAGTCATTCATTGCCTTGGTTTGAGCTTCTTGCACCAAGCGTTGCTCTTCGGCTTCGGCAGCTACACCCGTATCCATAGCCCCTCAAGTCCTGTAACATAAAGCGAAGATCTCATAATTACACCATGCCCATGCTTTCTGAGCTTCACTTCATGCCCAGAACTAGTCACACAATGGAAAACAGAAATCCAACTCCAAATGGAAGATCGCAAGAAAACCAAATATAAGGAACATATTATACAACACATACAAACCGATACATAGTCATTATTACAACATGTACTCACTCAGGTGGAGTACACTCATAGATCGAGACTGGAAAGTTCTACCGTCTCTCTTATTACTACAACATACTACAAACACTTGCTCCATACACAGATACAACTAAGCTTCTGACTTGGTCTTGACATCCTGTCCTGGTCTCACGGCTCGTAGTACATGCCCGGAGTCCACCCATGCTGGCGTGTAGTCCGGCGCACTGTCTCTAGAACGAACGGCCTACCGCCCGGAACATAGTCTGAGTCAGACGTGTCCATCGTAGAGGTATCACTCAACACGAGTCCGTTCAGTCCAAGGTAACTCTCAAAGTACACCCTGGTCTCGTGAGTAGTCATAGTCGGGAAAGGCTCCGCCTCTCCATAACACACACTCTCAGTGCAGTAGGTGTGTTCAAACAGTGTATCCTGCTCCATAGGTGTCTCAACCGGCTCCTCACTCTCAAACTGAACCTCCATAGGGTCCTCCTCCTCTACAGATACAACAGGAGTGGCTACGGTATCTCCTCCTCCTGCCGCCTGAGCTGTCCCTCCATACGAGCTAGTATACTGCTGACCATCTCCCAGCCAGTCAAACCTCCACCCATCAGAGTTCTCAATGGGAAGCTCGGACTCCGAGACCCCCTTGAGACCCTGCTGCGCCTCCATACTAGAAGTGATAACTGGGTAATGTATAGGCTCTGGAGTGGGTGAATACCTGGAAGGTCCAGGCTGTGTCGGGTAATTGTGAGTTCCCACAACCGGTGAGAAGTGTGATCCCTCTGACTCCTGCCTAGTCATCTGTGCTCGCTCCTGCCTCCTAGTAGTGTCTGTGAGGTCATCAAGCATCTCCGTCTTGTCCTTGACCAGGACCTGGTGGGTGTTATACAGTGATCTCACCATCTTCCTGTACCTATCAAGAAGTCTGGCTGCCAACTTAGGCTTCTTCTTCACCAGTACATCATGATCCATTCCAGGCTCATCCATCAGTGAGTCATGTGGAATAGCGGTAAAAGTGGTACCTGCTAACTCCACCGCTCTGTACTCCCTGATAGTCGCAATAGCTCGCACTACAGCCTCATGGTAGGCTGCCATCTGGCCTCTACCTTCACCTGAAGGCTGAACTGGACTAGGTGCTAATCCATCGGGTAGCATGATCACGACACGGTACTTGACCGCAGTCCCGTCATCCTTGTAAGTATAGGTCTTAACAGGGATGTCGGTACTGAGACCAAAAGCCCGGAGCAGTGATCCTAACTGCTCTGTCAAAGTTCCCTCATAGTCTTCCAGAGTCTTCCTCTGTGACCAAACGGTGCGTGCTGGAATTCTTGATGCCATAATAGCTGTACAAGAATAGGATATAGAATTAGTATGATGCATCATAATAAAGAATTGTAACACTAAAATTATGACCATGTTATTCCCAAGTGAATAACCATCATAAATTTTGAGAACTCTTTACCGTTGCTACTAGACTCCTACAGGTTCTATCCCTTTACTAGGTTTCCAACCTAAGGTCAAAGCAATTGCTCTGATACCAGCTGCGGTGACCCAGCATACCACTACATGTTGTAGTATGCAAGTCGTTGATATAACACTTGCGGAACCACCGTCCACAAATATTACATCCCTCAGAATGGTACAGCAGAAACATTGCGGGCCCAAATACAAACTGAACTTCATAATATTACAAACCAAAGCGTGATGATAACGAAATGTTCCCCACAAGAGAACACCTCTAGTGCTTAGTGTTTACAGCAACTGGAAAGCTTCAAATAATTAAAAACGTGAAGAAATCAACAACTTATTCCTATTCTACAGCTGCTTGGTTCCTCGACTACGGAACTTTTCTACTAGTTAGACATTCTTCACTCCGAGTCCTCGTCGGAAGATGCTCCATAGCGTATGAAGTAATCCACGCCTTCGACTCCGCGAGAAAGATCTGGCTCCTCGTAGAAGATGTCCGGCTAGTCTCCGATGGCGTTCAGAGCCGCCTCATCTAGCTCTTCACAGTCTAGCAAGGGTTTAAGAGATTGGGGTGAGTAACGAGCGTTACCCAGCAAGTTTCTTTAGAAAGAAGTTGTGTGATATGCACTATCTACGGCCATGGACCCAAAAGAGTCATAGGCCAATGCAAGGTTTTATCAAAGTTTCTTGAAAGATTGCTTTTACTTATGAAAACTATGCCCAACAGCCAACACAGGGTATTAGTGCCTTGAGAGCACCTTTCCTGCCGCGTTCGCAGCTCCTTCCCGGAACAAGGGGTAACATGTCACATCTTTTTACACTCTGTAGAGGTGTGTCCTTCCAAAAGAGATTAAAGCCTTGCTGCAAAACCAGGCGTACATTTCCATCCACACTTCCATGGTGTGGGGCCCAGTCATTGATCCAAGCCATTCACTGCCTTCTCCGCACAATGCATGCCCACCCAATTCACGCAAGCAGGTTATGCCCCTGATATTCACCCCCAACGATGAAGTACCTAGGCGCCCCTTGCGGACCATCATAGACACCAGTGGCCGTAGGCACTAAGGGGTCCCACCCATGTGCACGTATTCTCGCAAGACATACGGTGAATGGTAGCTGAGTGTCCGTTGACATGCGAACGAGAGAAGATACAGATGACTTTCCCGTCCCATTCTAAGTCTCTTGGACGACACGGTTTTTATGGCACAAGAATAACTATGGCATTGGTAGTTAATCCTAGGTGTACTTTCCCGTGCAAGTGGAACCTCCACCACAACAATCTTACCGTGGTTCCACCTGCCAGCCTTCCAAGGTTATCACCACTGGTCAATAACCACTAGTCATATTACTTATGAAAATAGATTTTCCATCCCTTTTGAAATGTTAGAGTTTAAAAGTCAACACTTTGCAAATAGTTTCAAAACCAGTGCAACCAAGAGATATGAGCAAGATAAACTTGCCTTGTGACTGAAAGGTAATGGAGTCAGATACTTGGCGATGCTCCTGATCTCCTTGTTCTACAGAAATCCAATCATCATCCGGTAAGGACAATTCTTAAAGAAGCAAATGGATGCTATGTGCAATGATATGCAATGCATGGTTTTTCATTGTCTTTGCTTACTTATTTGTGTGTTTTACCCAAGACTTAGTATTATTAAAGTGTTTTGATACAACACTTGGTAAAGTTGGTGTGTTTTACCTTGGACAAGATATTTCGAACAATCATTTAGCGTTTGAAAGCAATTTGAAATAATAAAACATTGGTTAGAGTTGTTTGAAAAGAAAAGGAATTAATTTCATAAAGAAAAGACTTAATTTTTATTTTGTTAATTAAGAATTAAGAATTTTGGAATTTGAGAATAAAGGGGTAATACTTTTTGAATTTATTTTATTTGAAATAAAAGTTTATTTTATCAATCAAATAGATATTTCATTTTAAAATAAAGATTTGTTTCCTGAAGTTAATTTAATCAAATATGAATTTGATTTGGATTTGAAATTTTTAAGAAAACAGAATTCACAACTCTTTTAATTAGAATTAGAGAAATAAAAAGAAAAAGAATAAGAATAAGACATGGTCTTGGCCTAGAGGCCAAACCAGCCCATCTAGCCTACTGGCCCATCAAGGCCCTGGTCTGGGTCGGTCAAACCGACCCAGCCCACGCGGCTTTCTCTTACTCTCCCCCCTCTCTCTCCCGAGCTCCTCTCTGGCGAACCCTAGTCGCCCCGCCGTCGCCTGGTGACAAGGGTATAGTTAATAGATCTCGTTAGTTGAGTACCCCTGAGGCCCGTTAAGCTAGGCCCAATTGTAATGATAGTCGAATACGAGTTCTTACCGTATGTCGATATTGTAATCTGTATCGGACCCTACCCGATCCTCGAGACCTGGCCATCTATATATAGGGGCCAGGAGGGGACGGTGTAGGGCAGATTGAAAGCAAGCCAGGTTGAACACCCATGTTTACTTTTGATATACACTTATTTCGACTAAACCTTTACCTCCGAGTTCATCCGACGCCCTCTTCCCCCGATCCTAAGTCCTTCATCTAGGACATTTGTCGAGTTAACCCTCATCAATTGGCGCCGACCGTGGGGACTCTGGGCGTTGGAGTCATGAATTCGACGGCTTTTTCGCTTTTACCAAACAGCAGTTCAGAACTCGACGGAAGTCAGGAGATGGAGTTAACAATTGGAAGTTTGAGCATCTTTGTCGGACAATCGGGTTCATCCCGCCTCTCAGATTCGATGAAACCAGATCCGTCGGCGAGCAAGCCCGAAACAGAGGTAATACTGGAATCATCAGAAGGCTCTTCCAGCGAGGTAAACTCGCCGGTCAGCCTGGAAAAAGCACCAATCGCAGAAGGCGACAAAATTCAGGAAAATTTCGACTCAGAAGAAAGGGTAAATCAAACATACAACAGTGCAAGGGACTTCACCGTTGGAAGCAGTGGCGTCTCCAAAGTGCATCAGCTATGCGTCATTATCACCGAGGCAGAAGAAGAGAACAACAACGAAGGAAGTAAAAAGGTCGATAGGCAAGTCGACAAAATAAAAGAACACAACAAAAAGGATAAGGAGAAAGTCCACGTTTCGGCTGGCGAATGGAGAATGATCAAGTCAGCTATTAATCATGGTACAGAAGTACCCGAAGGATCGAGAAGAGAAGTTCTAATGGGATATCAGTATGCATTATACCAACATAGGAAGAAACTAAGGGAGGAAAGAAACACGGTTCTTCAAAACAATAACAGTGCATCAAGGGAGGAATACTGGGATGACTATAGTGAGGATTCCGAGTACAGTAGAGAAAGGCGCGGAGACCCAAAACACAACAGGGAGGCAACAACGTGCAGCAGAGAAGAAAGGTACTCGAGGAGCCCTACCCCACAGTTAGAAGAGGAGAAAGATGACTTCATGCAAGAAACGCCAGAAGCAGCGTTGATAGCAGCACAGGCATATTTACTAACTACAAGGCCAGAACCCGGGGATCCGTGAGAAGATATGCACCGAGCCGCGATACGAAACCTCAGAATAGTGGAGAGCAAGATCAGGGAAAAAGGTCCAGACACAAAGTCAACAAGCTACAAGGAAAAGCAAAAGGAGAAGCTCAGATACAACTTCGCAGATAACGAGTATAGTGAGTCATCAGAAGAGAAAAGGCGACAAAAGAGAAAGGAGGACGCAAGAAATATAATAGCACAGGCTCGAGTAAATAAATCATGCCACGCCTGGAGGGAAGAAAATTATGAAGACGACGATAAAGAAATGGGCGCATTATGCTTTACCCGCAGGGTTCGCAAAACTCGGGTACCCAAAGGATTCAAATTACCACATGATCAACATAAATATGATGGGTCGCAAGAACCTACCCTGTGGTTATCGGACTATTTGCAGGTAGTGCAGATATTAGGGGGAACAAAAGCGACTGCAATGCAAAGTTTGCAGCTACACCTCACCGGCGCAGCACGGTCGTGGTTGAATACCTTACCCAACGAATCCATTGGAAGTTGGGGAGAACTCGAAAGCCAATTCGCAAGAAATTTTCATTCAACATACAAGCGCCCAACATCACTGGAGGAAGTTAAGGCATGTGTGCAAAGGAAAGGCGAAACTCTACGTTCTTATATACAACGATCTTATATTTACTAATTGGAGGCACCGTAGGAGACACCACATTAATCCTCAGAAATACATCAATAATAACCATCCGATAATCTACCAACGGATGTGATTTCCCCGTTCAAGCCCCACCTAATCCCGTTTCCACCCGAAAAGACCCTACCGTCTCCGTGACCTAGCGCGTTGTCTCGGCTGTTCCGTGAAGATAAATCTATGGGAGATGCTCCTCTACCCCTCATCGTCGCCGTAGCCTCATAGACATCATGCAGGTAGTGCGTCATGGCTGCTGCAGCTAGCGGCCAAAGTTTACGCCCTCTCCGAGACGGCGAGACTCCGAGGTCTGCCGCAGCGTTTGCTTGACCCTCTTCTCGGCAGACCTGGAAGTAATCTTGCTAATCTCATGTACGTAATTGCTATGTCCTACTTCCAGTTTATTAGACGGTGAGCTTCACAGCTAATATCAATTGACCACGTATTTGTACATGCAATCAGCGGCTCATGTCTCAACCTCGCGCCTCATGACGCAACAGGCCACCACTGGACACGCAGCCCTGCAAGATCAATCAAAGACTTGCACCTTATATTCATAAAGACAGCCAATAGCTAGGTACGATCAAAGATGTGCTTCATAAAGCCAGCGCTGAGGTAGGTACGTACGAGAGTGACATGCTGACATGTATTTGTCCACTGTCCTTTGATAGCTTCATATGTACATATTTGTAGTACATAATAGGGGTCTCTAGAAATATTTCAGAATTAGCATCGTCGGTGATCTAAAACAATGGTGCGCACCTATCAGGAGCACAATCGATCATTCAACCCAATTCCACCAGCTTATTAGCCAATTTGGTACATCCGAGGAACAGATAGACCAGGTTCAGTGCGTGCATGTCAGCTAGCCTGCAGTCCTCGCAGATTGTTCTCGACGTGCTGACTCATATGAAGTTTGCAAAATCGCCCGCGCGCTAACTTGGTGTAGCTATCCACCGTAGCTAGGGATGGTCAGCGCCCTTTCCTCAGCTTCGGAATATGTATCCCGAGTTCTCACATTGATAAGCAGTTTATGCCGAGTCAAGCTTTACTCTGATTTTTTTTTTTGCTATGTGCTCCATGAATTCCCACCTATGAAATGTCATTCTTCTACTGTACCAGAGGTGCAAGTTGGAGTCAGATGAAAAATTTATGAATCCGCATTGCATCCATGACGTTGCATACGTTATGTGGATTGAGCAGATGTTTTGTTCTTTTGAGGGAGAAGACTGTGTGCTATCAGAAGTAACAATATGTGAGCATAAAGTTGAGATAGGTAAGAGTATGTGATATTTATTTCTGTGTGCCCCTGTGGCTACAATAGGTTCATCCTTTATTCTGTAAACAAGAAAAACACTTGACAATGTTTATTATTAGTGTTTCAGGGACTGTTATTGACATGGATTTTCTCTCCGCTAGACATGCTAGCTGCTGCCAAATCTACATCAAATATAGCAAAGGTAAGGATAGGTGGTCTTTTTCATCTTTTCTGTATTTTGATGATACGTGCAAACCAGTCTTCCATCTATTGATAGTACTTATAATTTATTAGCACAAGAAATGATATATCTGACACATAGACTACAGAATTAAGAAACCGATAATATTTATAGCTTCCTTTTGGATCACATTTATAATTATTTGACTACGCATGGTAATTTTGTGTAGCCTAATTCCATAGGTACCAATCTGTAGTTAAAATTTGGCATTCCAAAGCAAGTGACGATTAATTAGTGTAAAATATATTTCCCAACTTAATAAGATACGTTTCTTAGCTTCTTTGCATCGTATACATTTGTGGGTGCTCAAAACTGTTATCTCATCATTATCATCCTTATGGACATCTACATCATAGGAAAGTTCTTTGAATCGACCCCCAAGTTTTCAAAGTCCTCCTTTCCACAATTCATAATCTATTATTGCCTATTTAATGATGCTAAGTAGCTTGAAGTCACCCGTAAGGGATGATGGAATACATTAAAAATAGTAACAATTGCGCTTACAAGCTGGCACATAGTATAGTTCTTCAATAGTATGTTGCTTGAAGACAACAACGAAGACATTTATTCATATGCTTTTGGTTGAAGTCTTAAATCCTTTATATTGTGCATCTCTGAAGTTATTGCTTTCCTAATTTCTTTGACATGACACATGTATCTTGATACAAGGTTTATATTCATGATGTTTCAAAAAGGTGTCCAATATCTGCATCATACTCTCAAAAATAATCTCTCTAGCATCCAATAAATCAATATGCCATTCGTAATACTTCTCAAGACAAAAAATAATGTGTTTAATAAAACTATTGCATTAATTCATAGCAATATTAGATTGATGAGGGATTGTCCTTCAATTTAAATATATAAAATTCACACATAAATATATGATATTGGTACTTCGGTTATATTTTTGCATGTTTTCTTAATGAGCTAGCCCGTGCGGTTGCACGGGTTGATGACTAGTGGAGTATAATCAAAAACTCAGCAGAGGACGTCTCTGACGAATGAGCAATAGACGCTTTTTCGGCTGGACTTCGTCGCTCAGATCTCATGGAAGAAATAGGAAGAACAAGACCTACAACAGTAGCCGAGCTAATGGAAGATGCCAACAAATTTGCTGATGGAGAAGACGCATATAATAACAAAAGGGGACGTTCACCGGAAGTCGACAGAATAAGCAGACAGAGGAGACGACACCGCAGGAGGGATAACCAAGGAAGGCGAAATCAGGTAGCCGCGGGCTACGCAGCAGAAGAAGAGGAAGGATATGTAAACAGGAGGTTTTAGGCAAAAGGAGTAGAAAAATCGAGATACTCTGGTCCTTCGGCCGAGGATATGTTATACGGACCTTGTCGAATCCACTACACATATCTTGATGAGAAAAGAGTCTCAAATCACCAGATGAAGGATTGTAGAACGTTCCTAAGGCTACAAAGCGCCATGGGTTCAAACCAAGGAGGATGGCAAGAAGAGAAGCACACAACTCAAGGATATCAAATGCAAAGGCTAGCAAGGCACCTAGAGTTGAAAGTTTACATATCAGCCATGATTCAACAGGTGCCTAAGTCGAAGAAAGAGCGAAAGAGCATATCCAGGCAAGTAAACCTAGCAATATCGTCACCACCAGCTACCACAGAGTACCTTCGGTGGTCAGATCAACCAGTTAAGTTCAGTAGAGCAGACCACCCAAGGAAAGTTCCCAGGCCAGGCCACTCGCCTATGGTTCTAAAGGCACAAATAGGAGGGTACGACATCGGAAGAGTATTTATGGACGCAGGGAGTGGCATCAACCTGATATATGCTAGAACACTGAAGGCAATGTGTATCTCGCTGTCGAGTTTAAAGCCAACAGACTACTCCTTCCATGAAATAGTACCAGGAGCCGCAAACTATCCTTTGGGAAGAATAGAACTCGACGTCTACTTTGGCAGTAGCACCAATTACCGCAGAGAGAAGCTGGAATTTGAAGTTATGGACTGGCCGTCACAATACCATGCAATCCTGGGGCGCCCAGCATTTGCAAAATTCATGGCAGTGCCTCATTACACGTATCTTACGCTAAAAATCCCAAGACCCAAAGGAACAATTACAGTATAAGGGAGCTTTGAAGTAGCAAACATATGTGATAGAGAATTAAATAGGATGGCGCAAACCTTCGGCATGACAGCAGAATATGAGAGGCTAAAAGGAGAAACAGATCATAATGTGCTACCCGACGTTGGACGATCCCTGCCAGATCAGGCTTTCGACACAACTCAGGACTCGAAGAAGATCTAGGTGCACCCTACAGATCCAAACAAGATGACATCAATTGCGGTGAACTTGGATCCCGCATAGGAAAGCGCGCTCGTCGAGTTCCTCCGTGAGCGCTGGGAAATCTTCGCCTGGTGTCCATC
The DNA here is from genome assembly GCA_007115705.1 of Dactylis glomerata. Lineage (NCBI taxonomy): Eukaryota > Viridiplantae > Streptophyta > Magnoliopsida > Poales > Poaceae > Dactylis > Dactylis glomerata. The sequence continues at coordinate 386,270 of QXEO01001474.1, forward strand.
AGACATACCAGGGGTTCCCAGGGAACTCATCGAGCACGCCTTAAATGTAGATCCCAAGGCAAAGCCAGTCAAGCAACCATTACAACGATTTGATGAACCTAAAAGGAAGGCGATAGCATCAGAATTGCACAGGCTGGAAAATGCCGGATTTATCAGAGAAATCAAAACTTCAAGTTGGGTGTCGAACCCAGTTATCGTACCCAAAAAGAACACAGACGTACAAAGAGTATGTGTCGACTACACATCTCTCAATAAGCATTGTCCAAAGGATCCCTTCCCTCTACCCCGCATCGATCAGATAATTGATTCAACAGCGGGATGCATGAGGCTTTCCTTTTTGACGCATATTCTGGTTACAATCAGATCAAATTGAAGAAGGAAGACAAAGAAAAGACGGCCTTCATCACACCGTACAGAGTGTTTTGCTACCAAGTAATGCCGTTTGGCCTCAAAAATGCAGGAGCAACTTATCAACGGATGATGCAAAACTACCTCGGAAGCCAAATAGGACGCAACATCCAAGTCTACATTGATGATGTGGTCATCACTACAAGAGAGGAGCAATCTTTAATCAGCGACTTAGCAGAAACCTTTGACAACCTGAGCAGGTACAAGCTTAAGCTTAACCCAACAAAATGTTCCTTCGGCGTATCAGCATGACAACTTTTTCCTGGTATCAGCACGAGGAATAGAGGCAAACCCAGAAAAGATTCAAGCAATTTTAACAATGGGAAAACCCACGAAACTACATGACGTCCAGAAACTTGCAGGACGCGTCGCGGCATTAAGTCGTTTTGTTGCCCGATTGGGAGAAAAGGCGCTTCCGTTCTATGCACTTATGAAGAAATCAGATGATAAATTTGAATGGACAGAAGAAGCAGACGCGGCTTTTGCACAGTTGAAAAAAGTGCTTTCCACGCCACCAGTGCTGGTCGCACCAAAAGAAAAAGAACCACTACTACTCTACATCGCCGCAACCCATCAGGTGGTGAGTACAGTATTGGTAGTCGAAAGAAGTGAAGAAGGAAAATCCCACGATGTCCAGAGGCCGGTATATTTCATCAGTGAAGTGCTATCCCCGACAAAACAGAGGTACCCACATTATCAAAAGCTCGCATATAGTGTCTTTACAACAGCACGAAAATTGCGATAGTACTTTGCGGTGCACCCAATTATAGTGGTCAATGAAGCGCCACTATCGAACATATTGAACAATCCTTCAGCAACAGGACGTGCCTCTTTGTGGGGAATCGAATTATCTCCCATGGACATCACGTATGAAAAAAGGAAGGCAATCAAGTCGTAAATCTTGCCAGATTTCACAGCAGAATGGTTGGAGCTGCAGAGCACGGGACCGCCAGATCTATCGAGTGTCTGGACAATGTACTTCGACGGTTCTAAAAGAGTACAAGGCGCAGGAGCGGGAGTAATCTTGATATCGCCGCATGGCGACAAACTAAAGTACGTCTTAAGGATGAGTTTTCCGCAGGCTTCTAACAATGAAGCAGAATACGAGGCTCTGCTACATGGAATGAAGATGGCCAAAGCATGTGGAGCAACTCGACTAAAAATATTTGGGGATTCAAACCTTGTCGTCCAACAAGTTATGAACATATGCGACACAATCAATGACAACATGATGGCCTACAAGAACTTATATCACTATCTTGAAGGAACATTTGATGGATGCGAAGTCTCACACATCAGCAGAAACAACAATGAAGAAGCCGATAACTTAGCAAATATCGGGTCCCAGTGTCTACCCGTGCCATCTGGAGTATTCTGGGAGGAAATAGTAGAAAGGTCAATAAAAAGTATCAAAAGTTCGACTACTGCAGCAGGCTCGGGGGCTGTGCCGGAACCCGAGGAAGTCATGATGATAGAAGAAACCTGGATGCAGCCGTATCTCGCGTATATGATAAATAAACAGTTACCAGAAGATGCAGTAGAAGCCAAGAGGATAACTCGACGATCGAAAGCGTTTGTCATGTTGCAGGGGAAATTATACAAGAAAAGTATTACCGGCGTTTTGCAGCGTTGTGTAACGCCTCAGGAAGGACAAGTAATACTAAAAGATATACATGGCGGAGTGTGCGGCCATCATGCAAGCAGCAGGGCAATAGCGGCAAAAGCATTCCGTGCAGGATTCTATTGGTTAACAGCCATCAAAGACGCGAAAGATATAGTCCAGAAGTGTGAAGCATGCCAAAGATTCGCATCTCGACCACATGCACCAGCAGCAGAGCTACAGCCAATACCATTGTCCTGGCCCTTTGTACAATGGGGCCTCGATATGGTAGGAAAATTGCACAAGTCCTGGCCAGGAGGACATGTTTACATGCTAGTGGCAGTCGATAAATTTACCAAGTGGGTGGAAGCAGCCCCGGTAACAACTCAAGATTCAACAGCAGCGATCAACTTCATCAAGTCAATAGTGTTTCGTTTCGGCGTACCATATAGCATCATCACGGACAATGGGACAAACTTCACTTCAAAGGAGTTCAAGAGTTACTGCGAAGGACTAGGAATCAAACTCAAATTTGCATCTGTGGCGCATCCGAAGACAAATGGACAAGTCGAAAAAGCCAATGGCATGATATGTAGTGGGATAAAAAAGAGGCTCTTAGCACCTCTCAAGAAAGCCAAGAGGGCTTGGGTAGATGAATTGCCCTCCGTTCTTTGGAGTCTAAGAACCACACCCAACGCAGCAACTCAAGAAACTCCTTTCTTCCTGGTCCATGGCGCAGAAGCCGTGCTTCCAGTCGAAGTTACGCACGAGGCTCCAAGGGTGACAGCATACGACGAAACAACATCAACAGAAGCATTGCAAGACAATGTCGATGCACTAGATGAAGCAAGAGATAAGGCATTAGAAAGGGCCACGCAGTATCAACAGAGTCTAAGAAATTACCACAGTAGTCGAGTTCGTCCACGATCCTTTGTGGTGGGCGATCTAGTTTTGCGACTCAGGCAAGACAGCCACGGGAAATTAGAGTCCCCTTGGGTGGGACCTTACATCGTTACAGAAGTCATACCAGGAGGAGCTTATCGACTACAAGACAAGAAGACAGGAAAAGACGAAGGCAACCCATGGAATGCGGAGCAGCTACGACGTTTTTACGCGTAGAGTAAATCTAGTGGTATAATTAAACTCGAGTTAACCTTCTGAACCCAGAACATGAGGCCATAGGTCGGGTTCTTTGGGTTGAACTTGACAAAATTGTACAAGTATCTCTACTTCTCCGCTCGGGGGCTTCAACCCTCGGGTCGTATGAAATAAACTTTTATCACGACATGGAGATCTTTTTTCACTATAAGGTTGTGCAGACAACCCGATATTCTTCAAGCAATTTGGTTCACAAAAGAACCCGATATTCTTCATACCAATTGGTTCGCAAAGAACCCGATATATAGAAAGCATACCTCAGAACAATGATTTGTTCTCATGGTACTAATAAAAACATCAAAACAAAGTACGAATATTCATTACATATGGCACAACAGCAAGGATATTATCAAAAGAAATTACATATAAAGCATATCCTAATGAAAGTGGACTTCAGCTTCATACTCCTTCTGGCACTGAGTGCCGTCATAGATCTTCACGTCGAACTTTGACGTGCCGATATGGAAGTCGAAGGTCATGAAGAAGCCTTGATGGATGTCGTGGTCTTCTGCAAACCGCGACCAGCCACCCTTAAAATACTGTTCGCCATTGCCATCATACCAAACTTCCACTTCGTATGGAGTCCCACTGCCAGATTGCTCGCGGAGAACCGCTTCTCGTAGTTCACGCCCATCCATGAACTTTGTGAAATTCAGCGGCAGACGCTGAATCTCGCGGCACTGCGCCATGGCAATGCAGAAGAAAGAAAAGATTCTAGGAAGAGCAGCAGGAGCAGCGGGAGCAGCAGGAGGAGGCGCGCTTGGACCTGGGGCAGCGCCAGTCACCTTGGGCTTGTTTTTGCTACCAGGTGGGCGGCCGGGACGACGTTTAACCGGAGCGGACGATGACGATCCTGCGGCGGCCGAAGTTGTGTTGTTCTTGTTCTTGCTTCCACGAGGGCGACCCCGACCTCGTGGCGCCACCGGAGAGCCAAGGTTCAGACGGAAACCATCTGCGTCAGCCATGTGGACAAGGGAAAAGGCTAGAAAACCCTAGATGGAGAGAGAAGATGATGCAGCGGAGGAGGAATCTGATTAGGGTTTTTACCCATGCCAGAAGGTGCTTTATTTATAAGCATGTATTATTGGGCCCCCGTGATAAGCAAAGCCCATCAACGTATTCTCCAAAAGAGTTAAATTCTGCACGTAGCAGACGATAAATACCAAAGGAGAAAAAAATAAGAAGGGGAGAGTGTGGTTGCACGATATAAAACACCTCGCCTTGGGCTCGGGGGCTTGTAAACAGGAGATATTACAAGAAAGAAGACGAAGTGAATTTTGAGCCTATGCTTGACAACAAGTATTCAAACATAGCCTCGGGGGCTACTCCCATCGGGAGCGCTGAGCGCGCACCCGATAGAGGATGAGATAATCAGTATCGAGGATGAAGAAAGTATATCATACAAACTTCGGCTATATAGTCGACAAAATGCAAAGAGACTACTCCCATCGGGAGCGAGTTTTATGGTTGTTGAAACCCGAATATTTTCAGTCAAAATTTGACTGCGACATAAGATTCTCGAGTTATGTTATCGCAACGCAACTCGAATGCCGTGACCTGTCACGAAGGTAAGACCCTGGGATCCGTCCTGTGTGGCCTGGTATACGCACATGGATGCGCTCTGCTAGTATGTATCCGTGTCTACGACGCGAAGAAAATCCTGGTGGACACACTGGGTACCTTGAGAATCACTGGGATTCATTCTTTGTAAGTCCTAAATGCGGCAAAAGAATGGGTTTGACCGGTATCCCGAATTCAAATCCAAGGGGATTGAATTTGAAGTAGGTGACAAGTATCTGTTCCGGCAGTTAACTGACCTCTTGATCCGTCAGAGTTGTCAGGCTTGTTCATCAAAACCCCTTGCGAGAAAAATATATTATGAAAGTAAGTCGAAAGACCAAGTCGAAGATTTGAAGATATCGAAGAATTGACCAAGTTGAAGATTTGAAGATTAGAGATTCAACCCGAATCTACAATTCTGGTAGAATCTTAGGGGCTACTGACAAGGGTATAGTTAATAGATCTCGTTAGTTGAGTACCCCTGAGGCCCGTTAAGCTAGGCCCAATTGTAATGATAGTCGAATACGAGTTCTTACCGTATGTCGATATTGTAATCTGTATCAGACCCTACCCGATCCTCGAGACCTGGCCATCTATATATAGGGGCCAGGAGGGGATGGTGTAGGGCAGATTAAAAGCAAGCCAGGTTGAACACCCACGTTTACTTTCGATATACACTTATTTCGACTAAACCTTTACCTTCGAGTTCATCCGACGCCCTCTTCCCCCGATCCTAAGTCCTTCATCTAGGACATTTGTCGAGTTAACCCTCGTCACCTGGCAATTCCGGCCGACTCCGGCGAGCTCCGCCGCCGCCACCTTGGGTGAATTTCTCACCTCCGTGCCCTCTTCCATCTCCACCAAATGGATTCGCTGGCCGTCTCCTCTCCGAGGAGATCCAGGGCTGGATCTCGCTCGGGAATTCACCTCTCTGTTGCCACTGAACTCGACACCTCGCCGGTTGCTCCCTGGTGCATGCGGTGCTTCTTCGAGTAGATCATGGTGTGTGTGTGCACGCCGGTGGAAGCGCCGAGTGCGGTGCTCCCGGTGGTGCCATGGTGAAGACTCCCTCGGGTAGCCTCTGGCCAGCCGCACGGGCACTGCCCCGCCATGCCGTCCAGACAAGCGCCTGGGCGTACGGTGAGTGTGTTCTCCTTCCTCTCTACCCCTCTCCTCTCTTTTTCGGCCATGGTCTTTGGCCATCTGACCATGACCAGTGAGCCAAGCTCACAAGCATAGCTTTGTGATGCTGTTATCTGACGCTAGTTTGTGGGGTAGATTGAATTGCTGCTGTGTTTGCAAGCTTGTATTTCATCTAAACCTAGCTTCCTCTGTCAGTGAAGTTTACTGACAGAAGTGTTGCTCTGAACCCTACCCTGTTGCAATGTTCAGATAACTCCTATAGTTTGCTGTGTCAGCTCATGATTTATTTGATGCCATGACATCAAAATTGTATGTGTGTGTATAACTGAATTCCTGAGTTCAGTTAGTTTCTATGCTTGGTCAGGTGATGAATATACAGTGCTGTTATCTCCTCTGTCAATGATTTGATCATGACAGAAATGTTAGACTGAATCTTGCAGTGTTGCAAGGGTTCAGTGATGAACTTGTTAAGTCTAAGTATGATTCCTAGATGTGATACCTGGGAAGATGATTTTGGTGATATCCACTGACCTGGTTGTCAGTTTGGTCTCTGGTTGTGTTGAGGTGCATGACCTTTTGATCATGTGCCCAGCAACAAATATTGAGATGCTATTTGTTGGTGAAACTTACCTAGTTAACAGGCCAGTGATGCTGGTCTGAGGCCATCCCATTTTTGTGTGAAATGATTGGCTTGCAAATATGTCGAGGGTTTAAGATGTGATACTCAAACTGAACATGTTGTGTGTCTGAGGTGCATAACCTGTTGGTTATGTGCCCAGCACAACATGGTCATGTGCATGCTGTAACTGTTGCTAAGCTGTCTTGCCAATGATGTTCTAACTGAGGCTATTTCCCCGGTAATCTCTATTTGGCTTTACTATTGATTCCCTGTGATGAGCTTGGCAAAGCATCACTTTGCCAAACTGAGGGCTTTTCCTATAAACTACCTATGCTTGAATCATGCTCTAGCAGTGATGTGATGTGCAAGTGTTCTACCTGTTGCCTGAAGTTTTGCAGCTAAGATATTGTTATCAGCTGCAACTGCTTGCTGGTGGTGATGGCTTGCTCCTTGCTTGCCTTCTCCTCTTGGTTCAGCTCCTGGTTCAGCTCCTGGACTTGCTGCTGGTTGCTGGTCCTTCTCCTCCTGGGCTTGATCTTGAGCTTCAGTTCATCTCCAAGGTTTTGCTCAATGATTGCTATTGTATTTGTGGTGCTGTAAAAGAACTGTGTGTTCTTTTGTGCTGGTGCTTTGCTTGTCGAATGAGAGCTGCTAGCTCTGGCCGTGCTGATCTTCACCAGCTGCTGGCTTAGCTGAGCTGATGTGGTGCTGCCAGCAGCTCCTTCTCAGTCCTATGACTGAGCTGCTTGTGTGCTGCTTGCCTATGTGTTGATCTGATCCATCTCTGGACGTGTTGTGAAATGGTTTGGTACCCAAGTGCTTTGTACCCCAGTAATTAAAAGAACAGATACTACACTTGGTCATTTGAACTCAATGATGAAAATGACATGAGTTATGCCAAAATCTGAGAGTCACTCCATCTAACCCTAACTCTGTTTCTCTTTGAGCATTGTTTGTTTTGCAGGTAATAACTTCAAGATCCAAGTGAAGACATTGAAGATTAATTAGATAGTTTCTAGGATTTAGTGTTTCTTTTGTTTTCACTTATGTAATATTCTTTTTACTTTACCAATATGTAAAGACATTGTAAATGTGTTTAATATTAATAAAGTAATATTTCAGTTTGCTTTGTCTACTTATTCAATCTCTATTATCCAAATCAATTTATTATTGAGTTATATTTTATTAATGATTATTTGTTCTAGTTTAATAATATTCAAGAATCAAAATGAAATTCCAAAATCACTTAAACAACAACATCAAGAGATCATAGCAAAGCTCATAACAATCTAATAACCTCTAACCCTAAATTTTATTAGATAGAAGCTTTGCTCTCTCAGGGTTTTGAATTTGCAAAAAATTTACCCAGATTTTAAATGCATGAATGCACAAAGGTCCTATTTCTACCCTTCGTTTATTCCTAAATGCTAGGATATTACATAAAACAATATAGAAGATAGCAAATCCGACCACTACGTCCCCATGAGAAGTATTTTGAAGGGTTTTTTTGAAAGGTAGCACATGAAAATTTACTTGGAATGGCTTGCAAATACCATGCTTAGGAATTTATAGTGGACTCATTGGAAAACTTGGTTTTTGAGAGTTGTATGCATGATAAGTATTCCCTCTCAGTACAAAATGAAGGCTAGCAAAAGACTGGGAGCGACCAACTAAGAGAGCAATAACGGCCATAATCATGCATAGCGACAAAACATCATTAACTGAAGCATAAAGTGGTATCACAAGTCAAAAACCAAATGATCATAGAGGCTTATGGTGACTTGTTAGAGTCAAACATGTTGTAAGCATGTGCCAAGTCAACCCAAATAAAGCATCAAAGGAGAAAACCACAATAACATGCTCCATATAACAAAAACGACGCATGATTTTTTCAAAGGCTCATTAAGCAATCTCAGTCATTTGAGACAAGTCATGCTACAGCAAAAACTACTAAGCATAGTATTAAAATGACATCAAGCATGACATGCAAAAGTCTAAGCCGCAGTCTAAACAAGCTCCCATTTGTACCACTATAGTCATGAAACTTTTTTCTCTTTTCCAACACCATTCAAACCTTTTTGAAACAACTCTTTTGATGAAAACCAACATAGACCAGTGGTCTAAATACACCTTAATACAAAGATATAACAAGATCTGAACAAAAATCAAGGCAAAAAATGAAAGCTAAACGCAGTACTAGAAAAAGAGAACACTCATTGAACGATACGAGTGAAAACTAGAGCATTCTTGGCAATGAAAAACTAAGTGTGTCTTCTCCAAAAGAAATTTGTTGGAGTCCAACCATTTATTGCATCAAACAAAATAAAATAAAACTGAAAGCAAAAGTAAAGATGCTCCAAAAAAATGCATAGAATATGAAGCAATAAAAATATAGTGTCTTGAAGGGTGACCATATTTTTGCCGATGAAGAAGGGGTGCCTCGGGGGCATCCCCAAGCTTTGACTCTTGTACCTCTTGGATATTTCTTGGGGTGACATGGGCATCCCCAAGCTTGAGCTTTTTTCCATACTTCATCTCATCTCATCACTCTCCATTCCCTACACTTGAAAACTTCCTTCATACAAAACTTCACACAATTCTATTAGCACCATTAGTATAAACATGATAATAAATCTACTCTTTTGGTTAAGTTTAAAACTCAAATATACCATCCATTAAATCATAAGCTAATGTAGCAACTTTGTTAAAAGTTCCGTGATCAAAATAACTCAAAAAGAAAGCGATCGAGAGGCAAACACAAATAGTGGCAGAATCTGTCAAAACAGAACAACTTACAAAGATCGATTTTTTTGAGGACCTTCTGTTTCTCAAATCGAAAACTGCAAATCTAATAAAAGTTTGGAAATAACCTGGGGCATGCGCATAAGAAATCTCAGATCAAAAAGATATTCTGAGAATTTTCACGAATTTTTACGGTGCAGCGCAGAAATCTGTTTTAGGACAGCAACTTTCCCAAATCTTACCTTCCTCAAATTAGAGGTTTTTCTTGGCACAAAAACGAAATAAAAATGATAAGGAGAGGTCATTACAGTAGTAATAACTTCCAAGACTCAAATAAAATAAAATGTACTAAAAATAAAACATTGGGTTATCTCCCAAGAGTGCTTTTCTTTAACGCCTTTGAGCTAGCCGCAGAAAGTGGAAATCAAGTATTTTCAAATGAGGCATTAAGATCAATTGCAGAAGTCTTTTCAAAAATGAATTGTATTGTATCCAAATGAGTTTTGAAGATCCCTTATGAACACTCTTGTGTTCACTACTTTCATTAAAAGGGTTTTCAGGAACAATCCAATCAAAATTCTTTTCCAAAGCTTCATGCAATCCTACGAGTCTGCAAGGTATTGGTACTTTGATTTCTTCCTTGTTTGTACCAACAACCTCTACACGTGAGCCAAGCATATTAAAATGCTCAAAAACTTTCCTAGCTTCAATAACAACATCTCTAAATTCTCTACGCAAAGTCTCCAAAATAAAATCTTTCTTTTCGGAGTCTTCGATATCATGAAGCTTAAGAAACATTTGTTGCATAAAAGGATTAAGGTTAACAAACCTAGCCTCCAACATGTGAACTAAATAAGAAGCAGCAACTTCATAACTGTAGTGACCCAGCATACCCCTGCATGTGTAGTATGCAAGTCGTTGACATAACACCAATGAAACACTGTCTTACTAGTATTACATCGATCAGAGTGGTACAACAGAAACATCGCAGGTCCAAGGTATGTCTATAGGATTACAATTTTCAGCATACAGAAGATCTTCAGAACCTCCTCAACAGGTAGAGGTTTAGTTCTGGCGATTACAATCGATAAAGAACAACTAGAAGACTAAACTAAAGCTACAACTAATGCAGTTGGCTTGCTACAGAATTACCCTAACTACTTAGGTTCTAGGATTAGGGAATTGGTTCCCTACTATTCCTATTCTAGTTTTCCTCCAAGCTTGATAAGTTGTTGACTTCATTGATAAATCTGACATTGGTTGAGGTCTTCATCTTCATCCTTAGTGTCTCGAGGTTGCCTCCTGTGTTGCCTCCAATCTAAGCAAGGGTTACGAGGGAGTGGGGTGAGTAACGAGCGTTACCCAGCAAGTTCATATAAGGAATAAGGTGTTTGATGCACTATCAACAGCCTTAGACCCAAGGGTCATTTGGCAATGCAAGTTTTCGTAAACATTTCTTCAAGAGATTGCTTTTATTCAGAAAAACTATGTCCGTCAGCCTTCACAGGTTAATTATAGCTTCGATGGGCTCCTTTCTTGCCGCGTTCGCAGCTCCTTCCCAGAACAGGGAGTATCTTGATACTTTCTTACACTCTGCAGAGGTGGTCACTTGTACCCATGAGAGATCAAAGCCTAACTGCACAACCGGGCGATCTTTCCCTTCCATACTTCCTTGGTATGGGGCCCAGTCTTGTGATCCAAGCCAATCACCGTTCTTCTCTGCGACCCCACAGACCCACCCTTTTGTAAGTCCATTCATCTCCTATACCACATATGTAGACCGATTGGCGCACTGGTCCTCCCCTTTACACTATGGACGCTCCCATGGGTAGACCGGCCCGGACCCAGATGCCCGCTCCTATACAATATGGGTAGACCGACCTGGATGACTCTTACAATCCATCATAGACCAATTAGCTAGTTTGTCCCCCCTATACTATAGGCAGACCAAATAGGAAACGCATTTCCCCCCTTTGCACTATAGTAGCCCGAACAGGACAACCCTAGACTACTGATCCGTTGGCATGCGAGAGGGAAAAGATACAGCTGACTTCTCCGTCCCATTCCAGATCTCATGGTTGACCGTTATTTACGGCGCTAGAATCACTGGCGACATTTATTATTAGTCCTAGGTGAACTTTCCAGTTGCAGTGGGACCTCCACCATACTCATACCATGGTCCCACTGCCCACCTTCCTAAGTTGACAACCACCATGGTTGCTAACCACTAGTCATATTAATTGAGAAAGCAGAACCTTTGCTTTTGAATGCAATAATAATACCACCGGTATATTTGCAAGTAATTTGATAAAAATACACAAGAGATATGAGCAAGAGTGAACTTGCCTTTTTGACTGCAAGATTATGCGAGTCAAGGTCTTCGATACGATAGAAATCCCAATTCTGAAATAGCAATCATTATCCGGTAGGGATGATGTTAGAAATCTGTACCATGATATGCATAAGATATGATATGCATCACTCTAAGCGTAACCTAACCTCGATGATTTGTTATCATTGAGTTGTGGTGATTTATTTATGATGTGTTGCACTTTTAAATCACACCATAACATGGTTGTTAAGCATTTTAGGTTAGATCACTATCAGGTGCTATTAAAAGAAGAAGACTTTAACAAGAGCTATTGTTTTAGGGTTTTATAATCATTCCTTGCTACAAGGGAATGATGGTTAATGGTGAAGACATGAAGGTAACACTTTTAAGTTGCATCTTATAATTAGCAATCACTTGGTTGATCATGGATATGTAAAGTGGAAACAAAGCATATCAGAGAACAATACCTAACTAGTTTTAGGGTTGACAACAATCTTAACATATATAAGAAAGTATTTGGTTTGATGGCATAAGAGTTGTTGTGATGCTTAACTGATGTTCTTCAAAAGAATAACTTTTGAAGAACATAATCCATAATGGACATTTAGTACAAAATTACCTTTTAGTGGTCATTTATTTGATAGGAAGGTTGAAGTGATTAATAAAACACAAGTTTCTTTATTATTAGCTAGTAGGGTTTGAATCACAATTTTAAATGATTCCTAAATTGATTTGTAGACATTCTCATGATTAAAAGAAACTCTTAATAAGACAATTTTCAATTACCAGATTATAATTGAAAATAGATTTTAATACAAGCCAATAGTTATTTATGATTTTTCTTGATCGCAGTATTTAAAATTATTTAGGGAAATAGTTTTAGGTTTTTGAATACTAATAGTAAAGTTTTAAAAGTACTAAACTTAAACAATGAAAGGTTGTTTCAATAAACTAATTTGAGTTTATAAACATTCATTTCTCATTCAGAAAAGTTATTTGATTCCTAAATTTGTTTCATATTCATATTCAAAAATAGTACTTAAACATGTTTTTAAATTTCACTCAAAATTATTCCACACAAGTATATAATCTAACAGTACAAACAGATAGGTCTTATTTTTGTGAACATTTTGATATATTATTTGCATTTTTCTGATTAAAACTGAGATAGTTATGAATTATCTAATGTTTTCAGCATTTTCTGGAATTTATAATTAACACAGGAGAACTTTTCCTACCGAACCCTAACTTATCCACATAGACTGACTGGTGGGGCAACAGCCAGGTCATACGCCACCTCGGCAATGACCAAGTCAAGACCTTGACTGGGAGTGGCTAGCCGGCGGCGATTGCCGGAGATGGCGATTCCGGGGCTCCCAGGATGATTTGCTTGCACTACACGAACGAGGGCAATGAGGGGAACCAGTTGGTGGTGGTACCGCCCAAAAATGGTCACCGGAACATCATCGGCGATGGCTCCCTGCGGTGGTGCACTCCGGCCAACCACCGAACTCGAGCTACGGCTCACCCTCTGATGCACAAAGTAGCTCTATAGGTTCGTATGCTCACCGTGATGCCTATGGTGTGCTCGGTGCAGCGAGTAGTGGTCGGAGATGATTGAATCGGCATGAATTCCAGCGAGGTCTGGCGGAAGGGAATTCGTCGATTCATCGGATCCCACTCTCCCCTTGATGTTGGACTCCTCCAGGATGATGAGGAACTCGAGACGCCCCTCCCCAACCATTCTATGGCTTTGGGGTGGTCGGAATCGATGGAGCTCGGGCGAACTCCGGTGAGGTCTTCGGTGTACTGGGAAGAATAGAGAGGGATTGAGGGCTCGAGGAAGAGAGGTGGAGCTTCTAGGGTTTCTGGCGGTGGCGGACGTCGTTTTATAGGTTCTGGAGAGCGGCGGCGCGGATCTTGGCGCGGCCGAGCTTCCCAGGCTCGACAGCGAGCTGCTTCCCAAATCAGAGGTTGAAGACGACGTCTTCCTTTGGTGGGTCCCGCCTGTCAGCTGTGTACCGTTTCGGTATGCCGGGTTGGGCTTCGGTGGGCTGGCTAGTCGGGCCGGCTAAGCGGGCTGCGGCCAGGTAAGCTTCTTCTTCTATTTTTTTCTTGTTTAATTCTTTTCCTTTTTCTATTTTTTCTATTTTGAGATTTGAGTTTGAATTTCAAATCTATTTTGCAGGAATTTAACTTCATGACTGATTATAAAATATAGGGAATATTTTAATGGGGCAATATGTTGTATTAGGGTATCTTATATGTGCATGACACATATAATCCATTGCACATTGTGCAGGATTTGAAAATAGTTCTTAATAGGGATGAATTCAAACACTTTTATTAGAGTGTTCAAAACCTTGTCCAAGTCTTGGACAGGTACAATTGGTTTGTAGAACCATCTATTTGCAGTGACTTGATAGGATAACACTGATAGTAATGTGGGATTTCATATATAGGTGGATACCCAAAATACCTGATTTTATGTTTCTCCTCATCTTTATAAATGAGGGTTAAGTTTAGGGTCAAGTTGCACTCTACCATAAGAGTTGATTACTGGTGTAAAAGATTGATTACATGTAAGAGATTCTTGTTTGGACACCACTTATTGGATTTAGAGATAAAATATGATTATGGGGGGTTTTACCCATAATCACAAAGTGATGCACAAGTTGAAATATGAATAGGAGAATAGGGTCCAATGGGACAGATAAAGATATTGAGTGTGATGGAATTATGTCCCCATTGTTACAGAATAGGGATCACACCCAACATACGGTTAGTTTGATATAGATTCTACCTAAATAGGAATTTAGGATTTAGACTTGTGCTACCTCCTCCTATATATCAAGTTTCTTTGTTTAAGTCAAGCATGTTCTTGCACCAAGGGTCTCTACTTGATCTTCATAAGAATGTTTCCCTTCTAACAAGGATAGGTTTTCTTGACTCCTATACTCTCTCCTGATGATGGATGATATCTGCTTATCAGACCTATTTCTCACACCTCCCACTATTTTCTTCCTACAAATCTAGTTAGAGTAAATACTATTGCTTGCTCCTAGTTTTAGCCAATGATGATTTTGATTCAGAGGTATGTTTCTCTTGCCTATGGTGAGTGATTCTCTTTTCCCTCTAAGTACACTCCTCTCCTCTCATACTAGACCAACCTGGTGGTCTTGTGAAGCTTGTTCTTCGAGAAATCTGATAAACCTGTGTCTTGTGGCATGCCTGCACCTCCTAGCTGCTTGACCTAATTCCTAATTGAACTAAGTAACCATTTGGTCTTGGTCTTGCTGGTTTGGTTCTTGTGGTTGTGTTGGTAGTGGTGAATCATGCCTTGTTGCTCAACTCATGAGTAGGGTGGATTGTGTGGTGGTGTTGCTGGTGTGATGGTGGTGTTTCTTGGCCCTGTCTAATGTATGATAAGGCCCAAATTCGTTGGTGTCCTCCTACCATGATTTTATGGTGTCAAAATGGATGCCAAGGGGTTCATTTTATAGTATCTTGAGGCTCACCACAAGTTGACACCTCAAGTGATGACTCTTGTTTGAGCAAGGTGAGTAAGCTACTTGTTGTCAAGCTCTCATGCATGAGCATTACTTGGGGTTCAAGTAAAGGAAGTTATTTTCAAGTGGATAACTATGAGCATTACTTGGGGTTCAAGTCTAGGAATATATTTTCAAGTGGATAACTATCCTAGGTGGCATGATGATTATCCTCTAATAATCTTTATTTTGGACAGCCAAGTGGCTTATGGCACTAAATGGACTTGTGGCTAAATCAATTCATATTCTTATACATATTTGTAATTCATAATTGAATTGTTATCTATTGATGTTGTATTAATTGTTTGGAAGTTTAACTTCCAAAGTTCATATTTGAAATGATCCTGTTATTGTGAATCATGCATATTGTCATATCTTATCTGTTCCTATTATCAGTTGTGCTCAAAATATCCAAAGTTAGCAAGGTCATGTTCAAATTTTAAGTGATTTGATTTGATTTCACCAGGGCATGATCATAAGAGTTTCAAAATGGTCATAATTATTTTTATTCAAATAGTTTGAACTATTTAATGTAATGTAAATGAGCTTAGTTTTGTTATATATCTTATAGTTAATAAGTTATGATTTAAATAAGAATGGGTGGCTTTTATGCACTTTAGACCTTACGGTTTACCAATTTTGGTAACAAGTTTAAGAGTGAATTATATAATACCCATAAGTACTGGATAATTATTTAAGTAGTTAAACTCTATTGTAAACTCCTCTAAACATCTTGGTACTAGGTTAGTCTTTCCCTCTTCTGAAGCTCCTGAATTATACCCTATGGTTCTATCTCAAGAGATAGGAATGATATTGGATTTGATATAGACTCTCTCCTTGGTCTGGAGCTAAATAGACTTAGATGGGAAAGATTATGTTAATCAAGATATGAAAACAAAGTAGATTAAGAGTCAAGGTAAGACTTGTGTTGTCCTCCTTTAAGCTAGGAATGGCTTCAATGATTTAGGTTTAAGAAATACCATGGTGATCATGGTAGAATTGGTCATAAGGTCCTAAAATGATGTGTTAACATATTAATCCTACCTCACAATCATCTCCTTTGATTGTTGTTATTATCTCTACCCAAAACAAAGTTGTTAACAAAGGTCATGTTGAAGTTTATCGCACTTCAATCGATGAGCTACTTCAATTCCATCAACTCAAGAGAAGCTTCAATCTCTTTGACAAGTTTTATTTAAAAGCGCGAAAATTTCCTGGATTTTCTATGCATGAATGCAATGCACAGTTCTGTGTTCTCTCAATTTCTAGCCTCACATCCTGGGATGTTACAATAACTAGGAACAAGCTCAGCTAAAGATCTATCCTCAACATCTTTATGCATACTAACATGATTAAAGAACTCCTCGATGTTATCTTTCCCAATTATAGAACCACTACCTACTGTAAGGTCCTCCAGAGCGTACTTAGGCAACAACATAATGAACTAAAAGTAAAAGTAACAGAATACCAACTATCAAAGGAACTATTTTTTTGTATTTTTGATAAAAAGATGCAAGCAAAAATAAAATAAAGCAAAACAATAACAAAGTAAAAGATTGGAAGTGAGAGACTCCCCTTGTAGAAATCCTCTTTCTCCCCGGCAACGGCGCTAGAAAACTTGTTGGTGGTGCGGTGTTGATGTAGGAGTTTTATAGATGATCGCCCAGTTGGAAACCCCAAGAGAAGGTTATGATGAGCACAACAGCAAGTCTTCCCTCAGTATGAGACCGAGGTTTATCAAACCAGTAGGAGAAAGAACCAAACTTCAGAAGGTTGATGCCCGCTAGCTTTGCGACAGCTCCGGACAATATATATATGGCGCCTTGTCTAGGGCTTAGCTTTGCACAAACAACAACGTGGAACCTGCACACAACACAACCAAGTACTTTGTCCCAACTCACAGTGAGGTTGTCAATCTCACCGGTTTGCTGTAAACAAAGGATTAAACGTATCGAGTGGTAAAAGATAGTGGTTTGCAAGAATGTAAATAAAGCAAGTAAATGGTAAACAGTAATAACAGTGTAAAAGAATGGACCGGGGTCCACAGTTCACTAGTGGTGTCTCTCCATAAAATAACTAACATGCTGGGTAAACAAATTACAGTTGGGCAATTGATAGAATAAAGTACGCATACAAATGTCATGAGGATCACTATGAGATTCACTTGGGCATTACAACATAATACATAGACCATAATCCAACAGCATCTATGACTAATAATCCACCCTCCGGATGTCATTCGAGCAACCATTGGGTATTAAGTTGCAAGCAATAGATTATCGCCTTAAGCAAAGTGCGTAATCTAAACAATACAAATGTCCTTGAACACAAGATTGTTCTTTTCTCCCTAGTGGCAACAACACATCTACAACCTTAGAGGTTTCTGTCACTCCCCCAGATTACTAGAGGCATGAACCCACTATCGAGCATAAATACTCCCTCTTGGAGTCACTAGCATCTACTCGGCCAAGATATCTACTAGCAACAGAGAGCATGCAAGATCATAAACAACATAGAGATAACATAAAGATAATAATTCAGCAAATCAACTTGACATAGTATCAATATTCATCGGATCCCAACAAACACAACATGTAGAATTACACAACGATGATCTTGATCATGATAGGCAGCTCACAAGATCTAAACATGAAGCACATGGAGGAGATGACAACCATCTAGCTACTGCTATTGACCCGTACTCCAAGGTAGACTACTCACACATCACTCCGGAGGCAGGCATGGTGATGAAGAAGGCCTCCGGTGGTGATTCCCCTCTCCGACAGGGTGCCGGGAAGAGCTTCTGGACCCTCCCGATCTTGCATCGACAATGGTGGTGGCTTGCAGTATGTTTCAAGGAAAATTGATCATTCCCTTTAGGTTTTCCTGTCGAGGGGAATATATAGGCGGAAGGGCGGCGTCAGAAGGTGGGCCAGGCGGCCACACCACCTGGTGGCGCGGCCAGGCGCTGGGCCGCGCCACCCTATGGTGTGCCTGGCCCCTGGTCCTCCTCCGTCTCAGCTTTGAACTCCTTGACGCTTCAGAAAAAATTAGGAATTTTGGCTTTTGTTTCGTCCAATTTCGAGAATATTTCCTGTGTAGCTTTTCTGAAACACAAAAACAGCAGAAATAGGGAACTGGCACTGTGGCATCTCGTTAGTAGGCTAGTTCTGGAAAATACATAAAAACGCCACGAAGTGTAACAAAACACAAAGCAAATGGTGTATAAACAAGGGATTTCTATTTTCGTGCCCTCAGGTCGTTAGTTGTACTCAGTTTTCCCCAGCTCGTTAGTTTTTCCTCAGTTTTCCCCAAGCCGTTGTCTGAAACCCTCAGAAGGAGCTCGGACGGGAGGATTCCCGTTTAGTTGACCGTTTCCGTGCTGACATGTGGGGCCACGTCGTGTGGGGCCGCATCGCGTGGGGCTGGTAGAAAGGGACCGCGTGAGACAGGACGAGACCGCGTTTGGTTGTACGTGAGAGCTCGGTTCTATCTCTCTTGGGCCAAATTGGCATTGTCTTTTCAGAGCGCCTTTTCAGAGCGCCTTTTTCCCCTCTCTCTCTGTAACAGTTCTCTCTCTTTTCACCAAATTAGTATCAAATCTAGAGAAGCTTCTATTTCTGTCTTTCTTCAATGATTGTTGCCTTTTGGCCCTCGTTTTTTGCCCAATATGGTAACAAATCTAGTAGCAAATCTAGAAGCTAGTATAGGATAAATTCACAGCAGCATAATAAATCTAGAAAACTAAGTATAATACATAAACTGCATACAGCAGCCAAAAGCAGCCAATAACGATGTTAATGTTCACGACAAACTAAGCTGAAAATAATACAAGACACAATGTATGCCCAACATGAAGATTAGGATACCCCAGGATGAATGAATCTGTTCTTCATTCATCATATATATATTCGTCGCTCCATTTTCTGGTCCGAAAGAAATATTCATTGAACTCCTTCCGTCTGCAGTGTGCAGCCAATACATCCTCCAAACGGTATGGCCTTTGTTCATCTTTCAGACCGTACTTTTCTAATCTATCCACACGTAGTGGCCACTCATCCCAAGCGTTCATATCATCAAAGTACTCTCTGATATAACCCAAATCCGCGTAGTAGATGCAGCCAGGTCGAAGTGTCGGGTGCACTCTGGTATCGACGGAGATACACCGGACATGATGGATGAAGAAGGCACGACTGCCCAACAACACAAGCAGCAGATGGATGAAGAAGGCACGACGGCATGGAGAGAGCGGCTCTCAGTGTCCACACGGTACACCACTGTTTGACCTTCCTCCAAACGACCGCCCAACAACACAAGCAGCAGATCACCATCCGACTTCACAAGGTAGAATTTGTCATTTCCAAGTTCTGGAAATGAAAATAGTGTCTCCATGTCGACATTGCTCGCGCCCTGCTCCAACTGGACATTGTTGGTGCACACTAATGTTCCGAACTCAAAATTGTTCACAGCTAGTGCATAGAATTCACCATTGAACGTGGTAATGCAACGCATAGAATGGTGCTCGATCGAAAATCTTCCTTCTCCCCAATCTTCATCTATACCCTTAGTTGGAGTGCTCTCATCGACCCAAGCAATTTCCGCCGGGTAATATGTGGAAACGAAGAGCATAGTCAGGGACTTCATTACAGTGACTGACTCCAGAATAACAGATGGCATCTGCGCCTCAAATATAGTGTTCGATGTCTTTGCGAGTGGGTTCAGAAGCCGTATCTTGTGCGGCTGGTTCTTTTGGGCAAGCACGATGACGCCACGGTAAAAGCTGACGAAGTAGTATCTAAAATATATGGGATTGATGAAGATAACATTCAGCACTAAGATGTTTACGATTGAAAATAAAAGGATTAACTCCATAGATATGGAGGAATTTGAACCTTGCATGAACTTCCGTTAGATCGATGGTGACGTAGCGGGATGTGCGGAGGTGGAGGAAGGAGAACTCAGCGGCGCGTGGAAGGGCGTTCTCTACCATGATCCATTCGTGCAGGTGCACGTCGGGCTCAGGTAAATCTGAGCGCCAATTAGTACAAACTTGCCTCAAAGCAGAGTAGGTGTCCACATACTCCTCGTTCGCCAGTAAGCAGGCGCCGATCTTGTGAAGTGGTCCGTCATCCCTGAGAGAGGCCCAGTTCACGGAGGCGCCGCACCTAGATGCGCCGCCCTCGGAGGCGACGGGCTCGGCGGCGATGGCCTCGGATGTGATGGGCTCGGCGGCGACGGGCTCGGATGCGACGGGCTCGGAGGCGACGGGCTCGGGGGCGACGGCCGCCGGCGCATTCTTCTTCTCCATCGCTGGCAGGGGAGGGCGCGTAGGGCGGCTAGGGTTTTTTGGAGAAGGTGATGGGACGTGAGAGGCATGGTTGCGTGCGTGAGTTATAATGAGACTGTGTGCAGAGGGAGGGAGAGAGGGGCTCTGTACTGGCAAAGTGACGGTTCGTCTCAGCAGTTGACGTTTGGTCTCAACATGTGCACCGCGCGGCTAACCGCTGCTCACCGCGACACGCGTCCGTGGGACTGCACGTCAGCACCGTTACGTGTACTCAGTTCTACCCTCGAGTCTTAGACTGGAAAAATATCTGTACTCAGTTTTCCCCTCGAGTACTAATACTGGCTAGTGCAATATACTCAGTTTTACCCTCAAGTGGCTGGTCAATAGAGAGTCAACAGATGGGATTAAGCCATCTAATTGAGTCATTTCATGCGCAAAAAAATTCAAAAAAATAAAATCATAGTGCCTCCTACTCATGGAGTCTTGTTACGCGACCTGCCATGTAGGCAATCATAACAATCATATATAAATCTAGTTTTCACACAAATGGCCACTTCTGAAATCACTAGTAGCTATGAAGGTTCATGGCTTTCCACTCAAACCCCTTCTCAAAACATCTATACCCAAAACATAGTTTGTCTGAATGAGGCCATAATTTTTACACTCATGTATATTTGAATTGCTAATACTTTGAGGTAGGCCAACCTGGGTTTCATTGTACAAAACATGTGTTTTTCTTTTTCTAAATCTCTTATTTGAATTCCTTAGCCTGTTTACTATTTACTTGCCCTTGTATCCTTGATACTACTCAGTTTTACCCTCTCCCTTCTCACAGAAGCCCAAACTTGGCCTGATTGGTCGAGCTATTGTCACACGGATCATGCCCACCTACCATCGATCCTATGATCTAACGGGCAGGATCGTGCCACCCTCTCTCTATCTGTCGGTGGCAAACTACTACCCCTCTATGTATGCTAAATGACGAGTTTGCCACCGGATTCAACAAGTTGGGTAATCACGAATTTCTTATAGGCATTACTTTTCACGGTAAAATGATAAACTATCACAAATTTCCATTTCTTGTAGGCTTTACTTTTCGCGGTAAAATGATGAACTATCACGAATTTCCATTTCTTTTAGGCATTACTTTTCACGGTAAAATGATAAACTATCACGAATTTCCATTTCTTGTAGGCATTACTTTTCACGTTGAAATGATAAACTATCACGAATTTCCATTTCTTGTAGGCTTTACTTTTCATGGTAAAATGATGAACTATCATGAATTTCCATTTCTTTTACGCATTACTTTTCATGGTAAAATGATAAACTATCACGAATTTCCATTTCTTGTAGGCTTTACTTTTCACGGTAAAATGATGAACTTTCACGAATTTCCATTTCTTTTAGGCATTACTTTTTTGTTGAGATATAAACCACCCCCACAACGGTCATCTCCTCCTTAATTTATTGTGTAAACCCCACAACGGTCATCTCTACCTTAATTTATGGTGTAAACCCCACAACGGTCATCTCTCCCTTATAAACCCCCACAACGGCCATCCCTCATGTCAATAGGTTCTGCCTCTCTCTTCTTCGTTTCTGCCTCTCTCTTCTTCGTTCACATACACTTGATCCATTGCCATGGCTTCCACGTCTCGGATGCCGACCGGAAGGGGAAGGGGAAGGGGAAGGGGCGGCTGGGGTGGTGGATCATCATCATTGCCACCACCACCGTCAACACTGCCATTGATCATAGAGGAGTTCTTCATCACCATCTATGAAGACCCTTTGGCCAAGAAGGTACATACGCGTTCCCACATATATGATGCATCTTATATTTACTAATTGGAGGCACCGTTAGAGCCTCCACGTTAATCCTAGAGTTTAGAAGTTTTCGTCCATCCAATTATCCGATCATCTAATCATAGTCGTTGAATAATTCCGGGTCCACCTCCTCCACGCGTGTGAGGATAACTCATGTAGTTCTGTCTTAGGAATCTTTGTGTCTTCTTCCTTAATCAGGACTCTCTATTCGCATCTCCTTCCGCCGCGAATTGATTCGCTGGTGTCATCTGAGTCATCTCCCATCTTGCCGTGCTCAAACTGCTCATCGGCCTTTGCGTGGAACGACAGCGACCTTACTTGGAGACTTCCTCAACATCGGCAGGTGAGTGACTGCGAGGATTATGGCCATGCACTGATTCGATCAGATCTAAATTGGCAGGTCATGTCACCAGCTACCGACGATCGAATTGCATGCATGGTATCTCCAGTGATGAATTGATTATACGCTCTACTCTGCAATCTGCATGCATGTTTCATGTTTGCATGGTAACGTCTGCTTAATCTAACCATGTGTGTGGTAATGTTTTCTTTAATCCAATCATGTATGTTATTCAGCAGACTTCGATGCATCTTGCTTGATCTTTTTTGAAAATCTCAGAAACATAAATTATTTGGGAAATACTACAAGACAAACGTACCACTATGTATCAGAGAAATATTAATAAATTGCTACAATATTTGCAGCACTCAAATTAACTATTGTTCCCACAGTTTTAAAGAAGATAAATACTTCTTCCATTCACTAATATAAGATATTTTAGATATTTCAAAGTAGATTAGATACAGATTAAAATGAGTGAATCTACATGCTAAAAGTAGTCTAGATATGAACCAAAATGAGTAAATCTATAAAAAGTTAAAATATCTTATATTAGTGAAACAAAGGGAGTATATTCGTAATTCTGCTAACTAGCAAAGCACCACTGTAGGTATGCGGCACTAGAAGAGAGGTCAAACGGTCAGCACATCTTAGTCACATTAATTCATGTCAAAAGATTTTTAGAAGTTAATTTAGTTGGTAACTTGGCTACTTTCTTATTTCTATCTTCTTTGGGATGAAATATAGTTGTGATATCTTATACAAATGAAATAGACTGATATTCAGCTTATCCTTTAAATTTAATTAGAAGTAATAATTGCAGGGAAGAGAGAGAGAGAGAGGTAAAGCAGGATTGAAAAGCTCATGTTAATGTGTCATGGCCATTGTGGACATGTGAGAGCATAACGCTGGGCTAGAGCATTTGCGGCAGTGAAATACTATGTGGCGGCGGAAGTTGAGCAGGACAACTCTAGGGTTCATGGTATGCCTCCAACTTATTATCTTCTTAGAACAGTGATGTGTCGTGCTTGAACTTAACTTTAATTTATTTCAAACATAGGAAGCACATGCAAACCTAAAAGAGTTTTTCCATGGTTTATATTTGGATATAAATGTGTCATTTTTGGTGTTTTCTCCTTTCTCTCCTTAATTAATAGATTAGACCATAGTGTTCTTTCTAAATTTTCAACCATGTCAAGATTTAGTTTTTGCAATACCGTCTCTATTGGCTTCAACATATGAATGAGGGGATGACATGAAACTTTACTACTTCAGTGAAAAATTTACACTATCCATTCAGAATTACTGAAGAATGGATTTTGAATTATGTTAATAGTGTTGTCACTAGATTGAATAATTGTGTAATTTTAATAGCTAGCCCGTGCAAATGCACGGGTTGGCGACTAGTGTGATTAATTATGTGCATGTTCTAAAAAACCTTTAATTTCAAATGATCGGCGCTCGATCTCTTTGCAGGCACTCCCATAAAAGTTTGCAGACTATCTTGATGGCCAAGAGCCCGCAAAGGTGTATCTGCGAGCAGCTGACTGCGGTCCTCGTCTCTAGACCGTGGAGGTCCTATTTGACGGACAAGGCCGGATGTACCTCGACAAGGGCTGGGAGAATTTTGCCATCGCGCACGCTGTGGATTTTGGCTGCTTCCTACACTTCAAATATGAAGGCGATTATGTGCTCACAGTGAAGGTGTTCGATGGAACAACGTGCAGGAAGTACTACTACACGGACGACGAAGATACTGACGATGAAAGCGATGACGACGTGAAGCCATGCATCTAAGGGGATTATGACCAAGAATATATATGTAGCTTCATATGCATCGATTTATAAATCTAGCTATTTTCTATATATTATGCATGTAAAAATAATAGGGAATCGCAATTTCCACTATGATTCGAGCACCACAGCCTCCAAACGATGTCGATGCCGATATCGGTATGGTCAGAACGGGTATGCATTCTCGCCGCCACTGCTAGGTCACCATCGGGATGCACCCTCAATCCCGTCCCCTCATTCGATCACTGACACACCAGAGATACTGCCGAGGCCAATGACGAACGTACATGCTGATGCCAATGCTGAACATGCACGCCGCTGTGGGCACGGCCACGCCACCTCGCTATGCTGGACGCCACAGACCACCGCGAGGTCTTTTCCTTCGCCACCACACTCCCCTAGCACCTATCTATACATGCCAGAAAGGAGAGACACTAGTTTTCTCTACATTGCTCGCGTTCGTGTCCGACACCGTCAGTCAAAGTGTTGAGGTCGTCGTCGATGTCCTCGACCATTTCTTCTCTTCTTTGCATGGTTAAACGCGTCTAGTTCATATCTATCTAATGCGTCTGGTCTCGCCTCATGCAGTTCTTTGTGGACGTCGATCTCATCTCGGCACCCCGCAGGCCACCTCCTCCGTGCCATCGCTGTAGAGCTCCGTTTAAAAATCTAATCATACCCCTGTATTGCCCCTTGTATCAGCGTCATGGCCCCACTTGTCATTCGATATACCGAAGCCCCAATCATCCGTGTTTTGGTCAGGGATACGGCGATGCTTACGGTCAAACAAATATGGATGCTCTGACTTGTCTTTGCGGGCTCTACATGGCCCCACTAGTCAGCAGTTAACGGTCAAAGCTGTTCAACCGTCGGGCAACCGGCCGTTCCAGCACTTGTGACGGTTTCAGACAAGGGCTTGGACAAAACTGAGGAAAAACTAAGGAGCTGGGGAAAACTGAGTACAACTAAGGACCCGAGGGCACGAAAATAGAAATCCCTATAAACAAGCATGAAGCATAAAAAATTATAGATACGTTTGAGACGTATCACCAGGCCGCGCCGTGGCATGGTGTGGGCCCCCCTGGCCCTCCACTTACCTCTCCACCAGCCACTTCACTCTCTCTCCCGAAATATCTTCACTCCATAGCTCAAACATGAGTTCTTGCTATTCTTGCTCGCGATTTTCGATCTCCTTGCTCAGCCCATCTTTGCTGCTGAGATTTGGAGCATTTGTTCTCTGGTATGTGACTCCTTCGATTGTCCAAGTAGAATTTTGTTTAGTGGAGTATATCTTGAGTATTTTAGCACTATAGGTGACAGGTTAAATGAGTTTGCATGCTTGTTTTATAGCTTAGATAAGTTATTTTGATGCATGTTAGCCCTCTTGCAACTCCCTATAGTAGTTCCCTACATTTGTTTATATCAAAATCATTTTTTATGAGGTTTGTTTAAAATTTCAGAGATGGAGGATAATGAATATCAACTCATCCAACAAGAGTTAAAGGTGCATGAAGTTATGAAAGTCCACCATGAAGAGGGAGTCTTTCCCTCTATCTATCCATGCTCGGAATTCATGAGTGCTACGGGAATTCTGCAGGATTTCCAAACTCTAATCTCTAATGCATGATTGGAACATTTTGTTGATGGTGAACCTTGCCAATATGCTAAACTAACCATGTCTGTGGTGTAGGATTTCAGATTCAGTTGGTCTTCACCTAATCCCATGGTTCATTATAAAATTTACAATAAATCTGTGGACTTGCCCTTTGATGTTTTCTGTGCAGCTATTAGAATACCAAATTGGGGATCACGTGAAAATATAAAGGAGCGACCTAGGCCGTTGATAGACTTGTATGAAGAGATTTGCCAAGGAAAAAGCTTTTCAGGAGAGAGTGGTGAAATTCGGAGTATTCAATTCCCATCCATTCGATATTTTGCCTATTTTATTGCCAAGTGTGTTCTTGCTAGGAAGACTGCAAACAAGTTATCCTCTTATGATTTAGCTTTTATTTCAGCTTCTTTGAGACAGGATAGGACTTATAATTTGGGTGCTTTGATAGCTTTTCATCTTGCTACTAACCGCGAGAAAGGGGGAGTTTGTGGAGGACTTATTGCTTCTCATTTATTAGCCTTGCATGGTGTAGTACCACACGATTTGGACATTCAGTTTCCCATAGAGAGGCTTGATCTTGATTCTATGATACAACATAATTTGTTTCTTCTCAGGCTTGGTTGGGCAACTTGCCTTATGAGATAACCTTTCTCAAGAAATCAGCCTGGAGAGTAGTTAAGACTGATCGATCAGTCCATTTGCATGCACCTCTTTTGTTTAACCTTGATGGCAGGAATAGATGGTCACTCACAGAGAATGAGCTTGACGCGTACATGGAGGAGCACCCTCAGCACGTACATGAGGATGGAGAGGGGACTGAAGATAATTCTGTCCAGCCTTCCAGCACTTGGGAGTTCCCATACTAGCAGTCCTATTTTGATTATGGACCTTCTGCTTCATCTTCACGAGAGCCTGATTATGATCATGCCACCGATGACCCACTAGCTTGGGGCGATTACCGGAGTTGGAATTGATCTCCACTTAGGCCAAATGCCTATGCTTGGGGGGAGGTACGCCGATGACTCACTCATCTATACATCATATTTTGTCGGTACTTTGTATATCCATGTTTCATTTTCGTTTTCTTTGTTGTTCTTTTTTTTGAAGGTAAAATAGTGGGGGAGAGCCCCACTGCAATTTTTTATAGATTGAGGGAATTTACAAAGTGTACATATTTACAGGGTACAAAAAAGAAAGTAAAAAATAGAAGTTTATGTTACAGATTGTAGCCAATCAACAAATTGATCATGAAATTTCTTCTTCATTCGGAACTTTAGCATTCTAAGTTCATTCATGTAGATAGCTTTCCAACTAGACCATCTTGCCTCCTGGTTATTGAAGATTTTATTGTTTCTGATAATCCAAATACTCCAAGAAGCCAAAATCACAATATCCATGCTGAATGGGAGTTTCAGTAAATCTTTCATATTAGATATAGATTCCAAGACTGAGAGATTTTTTGTTCTTTGAGGACAAATATAATCCCAGCATTCCTCAGCAAAAGGACAAGTCCAGAATAGATGAACAGGTGTTTCTTCTTGTTTGCATTCCATGGTGGCACAATCATAACATGCCAGAATGAAGTTTTTCCTTCCCAGCAAATTTCTTGTATTAAGTTTGTCATGAAGAAGCAACCAGAAGAAGAATTTGTGTTTTGCCTGACAACTGGTATTCCAAATCCAAGTGAAGTAAGGTGGACTCTGCTGATATCCAATTAAAGCTTTGTATGCTTTTTGTGTGGAAAATTCACTAGAATTCCAAATATAGCTCCATTTATCAATCTCTCCTGAGGAAATACGTTCTGAAGTAACTTCACACAATGTTTCAAGGTTCTGAAATTCTGTGTATGCTTCCAGTGACATTGGTAAGTGAAAGAGATCTTCAAGAAATTCAGTATGTATTGCATCATGAACAGTGATATCCATTTTCTTCGAATAGGAAGTTCTTTGTTGTTCTTGTTCTTATTTCTGCTTTCCAAAACACAAAAAGACCAAAAATATTTCTGTTGATTCTCTTTGTTTGCTTCTTTAGTTTTCTAGTTTTGGTTTGCTTTATCTTCTATCTTTGGTTTGGTATTCAAAAAATCCGAAAAGATTTTGCTTTGTTTTCTGTTTCCTTTTGTGTCTGTTTTAATTCGAAAACCCCAAAAATATGTGTTGTTCTTCTCTGGTTTTGTAAAGTTTGCTACAGAGTTCAGTCTCTCGTGACTCCATTGGAGCTTGGTTATCACTTCTTATTATTCAAGCCACACAAGTGAAAGGCAATAATGACGACATATGACAATTCGAGATGTGGTAAGAGGCTGGTATGAACTCTATTTGTGTTCATTTTTATACATATACTCATTTATATGGATGTGCGTAGCTTGTTCGTGTAAGGTGTATGTTTTTTAATGGATGCTTAGTAGTTCTTGCTCTCATATGATTAGTTCCAATTTGCTAATAGTTTGTAGCATGTCATATAGATGGTTGCTTGCATAGTTTTATTCATAAAACGGTATGACATTGTGGTATCCTCCTCTAAAAAGTTTCATTTGAATCGACTTGGCACATGCTCAAGCATGCATATGACTGAACAAAAAGTCAATTAAGCCTTGATGATTTACTTTGCCTCAGAGCTTGATGTCTACACACGCTTCTGTTCTTGTAGACAGTGTTGGGCCTCCAAGTGTAGAGGTTTGTAGAGCAGCAGCAAGTTTCCCTTAAGTGGATCACCCAAGGTTTATCAAACTCAGGGAGGAAGAGGTCAAAGCTATCCCTCTCAAACAACCCTGCAATTACGATACAGAAAGTCTCTTGTGTCCCCAACACACCCAATACACTTGTCAGGTGTATAGGTGCACTAGTTCGGCGAAGAGATAGTGAAATACAAGTAGTTGTAATGATTATGAGTAGTAAACGTAATCTGAAATAAGTATCGCTGCGAGCAAACATGTAACAAAACTGGAAGGAAACGGTGTGCAATGCTTGGAAACAAGGCCTAGGGATCATACTTTCACTAGTGGACACACTCTCAACAAATATAACATAATTGAACCAATAGATACTATCATTAATATGCAACTCAAAACAATTCTCCAATGGAAAACGAACACTAATCATGCGTAGGGCTATGAAGCACTCCTCAAAGTCCGTATGTACCCAAACTAGATTGTCCCACACTATCACCGTGAACGCACTAGATGGTTCCAACAAACACCAACAATTCATAGAGACATTAACCAAAAAGATACACATGATGCGCACACTAGTCACCTTCACACCATGATACAAGGTATCTCCGGAGTTTACAAATATAAAGCACGGGAGTAGCATAATATCTGAATAATAACATCTACCAATTCAACTAGATACAAAGCTCACGATCACATAAAGATCACATCATGGGAGAGAGAGGTGAACCACATAGCTACCGGTAGAGCCCTCAGCCCCGGGGGAGAACTACTCCCTCCTCATCATAGGAGACAGCAAGGTTGATGGAGATGGTGGTGAGGTCGATGGAGACAGCGGAGGCGGCTATGGAGACCAATGGAGATGGCTCCAGGGGCACTTCCCCGTGCCGGCAGGGTGCCGGAACAGAGACTTCTGTCCCCCGAAATTTGTCTTCGACGGCGGCGGCGCTACGAAACTGTTCTGGGAAAAACGCCGATTGATTTAAGGTTTTCCATCGGGAGGCTTTGTATAGGCGAAGGGGCATCGTCAGGAGGCGACCAGGGGGGTCTCACCACAGGGGGGAGCGGCCAGGGGCTGGGCCGCGCCCCCTCATGGTGAGGCTGGCCCCTGGCCCCCCTCCGGCTCTCTTTCGGTCTTCGGTCTTCGGTCCTCTTTCGGAAAAAATAAGACTTCTGGAACTTGTTTCGTCCAATTCTGAGAATATTTCCTGTGTAGCATTTTTGAAACACAAAAACAGCAGAAAACAGGGAACTGGCACTGTGGCATCTTGTTAGTAGGTTAGTTCCAGAAATCGCATAAAAATGCCACGAAGTGTAATGAAACACAAGGCAAATGGTGTAAAAACAAGCATGGAGCATCAAAAATTATAGATACGTTTGAGACGTATCAGCATCCCCACGCTTAACTCCTGCTCATCCTTGAGTAGGTAAGTGATAACAAAAGAATAATTTTTGAGGTGACATGCACCATCACAATTTGATCAACGTGGTAGAGCATTGAGTGCTGAGATCAAAGAACTTAAAACATGGGCATGAAAGATATAATCTTGATAATAGAAACTTAGCAACCATGTTATAGCATGAAAAGAAACACAAAGGAAAGATCATGAAAATGAAACAATGAAAGTCACGTGTGTGTTTCAACCATATGGAAAACATACAAATGGTTTTCAGCTTGTCCTTGATGGAATAGCAAAACATAAATGCACAGGACACCTTCAAGTTTAAGAGGGCGACTAGATACAAATAATTTAAGAACAAGTGAAACCAACATCATGAATCAATCAATGAAAACTTCGGGACAATGCACATTATACTTAGAATGACAACTATGCTCTCTTAGATGGTGCATAAAGATAGAAGGTGGTGACTCAACATAAAAGTAAAAGAAAGGCCCTTCACGGAGGGAAGCAGTGATTAAACATGTGCTAGAGCTTTTCATTTGTAAAACAGAGAGATAAAAATTGGGTTTTGAGAGGTGGTTGTTTCATGTCAGCGACTGGCAATGGGGTCTTAGTATCTCCCATAATAAACAAGTGAGAGCGGTTCCGAGTTCTTTGAAAATTTGGCACATTGGTGCTCTTTTATAAAGCTTTGGCGCTCCTCCCCACCTTTTTTCCTTTCTCAAACCATGGCTAACCGATTCCATCGGGTGCCCACCAACATTCACATACCGTGGAGGAGTGCCTTTTTTCTTTTTTTAGAAATAGATTATAATAGTCTGACCAGCTCCCTTGCAAAATTAATGATGAGCAGATGAAGCTGCCTAGTCGAGGGATACTTAATTTAATATGGAAGATAGCAATTCCGACCACTACGTCCTCATGAGCTAAAAACAGTGGCACAAAATGAGAAGTGTTTTGATGGTTTTTGAAAGGTAGCACATGAAAATTTACTTGGAATGGCTTATAAATACCATGCATAGGAATTTATAGTGTACTCATTGGCAAAGTTGGTTTTTGGGAGTTGGATGCACGAGTAGAGCTCATACTCAGTACAAAATGAGGGCTAGCAAAAGACTGGGAGCGACCAACTAAGAGAGCAATAACGGCCATAATCATGCATAGCGACAAAACATCATTGAAAGAAGCATAAAGTGGTATCACAAGTCAAAAACCAAATGATCATAGAGGCTATAGGAGACTTATTTTGTAGTCAACATGTGTAAGCATGTGCCAAGTCAACCCAAATAAAGCATCAAAGGAGAAAACCAAAATAATGCTTCCAAATAATTAAAACAACGCATGATTTTTTCAAAGGCTCATTAAGTAATCTCAGTCATTTGAGACAAGTCATGCTACAGCAAAACCACTAAGCATACTATCAAAAAGACATCAAGCATGACATGCAAAATCCTAGGCCGCAGTCTACACAAGCTCCTTCTTGTACCACTTTTTTTTTGCATAAAGCTTTTTTCTCTTTTCCAACACCATTCGAACTTTTTTCAAAACAACTCTTTTGAGGAAAACCAACATAGACCAGAGGTCAAAATACACCTTGATGCAAAGATAAAACAAGATCTGAACAAAAATCAAGGTGAAAAATAAAGGCTAAACGCAGTAGCAGAAAAAGAGAACACTCGTTGAACGATAAGAGTGAAAACTAGAGTGTTCTTGGCAATGAAAAACGAAGTTCATCTCCTCCAAAAAGAACATGATATGATCCAACCATTTATTGCAGAAAACAAAACAAAAGAAAACTGAAAGCAAAAGTAAAGACACTCCAAGAAAAACGCATAATGCATGAAGCAATAAAAATATAGTGTGTTGAAAGGTGACCTGATTTTTGCCGATGAAGAAGGAGGTGCCTCGGGGGCATCCCCAAGCTTTGACGCTTGTACTTCTTGGATATTTCTTGGGGTGACATGGGCATCCCCAAGCTTGAGCTTTTGTCCATTCTTCATCTCATCTCATCATTCTCCAATCCCTACACTTGAAAACTTCCTTCATACAAAACTAAACACAATTCTATTAGCAACATTAGTGTAAGCATAGTAATGAATCAACCCTTTTTGCTTAAGATTTCAACTCAAAACCACCACATATTAAAGCATATACTACTGTAGCGACTTCCTCAAAAAGTTCCTAGATCAAAAGAACTCAAAAAGAAAGCGATCGAGAGGCAAACACAAATAGTGGCAGAAATCTGTCAAAACAGAACAGCTGACAAAGGTCGAATTTTTGGAGGGTTTTCTATTGCTCAAATAAAAAAGTGTAACTCATGAAAGTTTGGAAATAACCTGGGACATATGCACAAGAAATAGCAGGTCAAAAAGATATTCTGAGAATTTTCACGAATTTTTACGGTGCAGCACCGAAATCTGTTTCAGGACAGCAACTTCCCCAAATCTTACCTCCCTCACATTAGAGGTTTCTCTTGGCACAACAGCGAAATAAAAAGGATAAGGAGCGGTTATTACAGTAGTAATAATTTCCAAGACTCAAATAAAATAAAAATAACTGAAAGTAAAACATTGGGTTATCTCCCAAGAGTGCTTTTCTTTAACGCATTTGAGCTAGGCGCAGTAATTTGCAAAGATGCTCATGTAGGCGCCATAAAAGAACTTAAGGCAAAGGCGCTATATAGGAATTTAAAGCAAGAGAGAGCATCAAAAAGCATATATGAAGCACATTTAAATCTAAACCACTTCCTGTGAAAAATAGTCTTGGAGAGAGATAAGTCATGAAAGCGCAAAGCAACAAGCATAGGAAGGCAAAACAAGTACAACTTCAAGAATTGCAACATAAAGAGGGGAAACTCAATATTGTTGAGATCCATCAAACCATGTTTCCCTCTCTCATAATAACTTTCAGTAGCATCATGAATAGAACTAACAATATAACTATCACATAAAGCATCCCTATCATGAGCCACATGCATACAAGAATTAATACTCCCCACATGAACAATCGTAGTAGGAGTAGATTCAACAGAATAATTATTCTCATCACCACAATCATCAAAAATAGGAGGCATATTGTAATCATAACTAATTTTCTCTTCAAAAGTAGGTGAACTAAAAATATTATACCCATCATCATAACCATCATAAACTAGAGGTTTAGTATCATCACAAGCTAGAGAACAGCTATTTCGCAAAGCATATTCATCAAACATATCATCATAAGAAGGAACATGGATAGTACTAATGGTACAACAATTATTAACCTTAGAATTGGTACCAAAAAGATTTTCAATATCAAAAGTAGAGTGCTTTTCCCAATCATGATCACTAACATAGGTAATAGGCATAGGAACATTATCCCAATCAGAATTATCATAATCTATACTAGGATCATAATGCTTAGGGGAAGATACCATGTCCTCTCACCTTTTACTCCTCTTCTTCTTCTTCATACTCTTCTTACTCTCTCCTTTAGGAGGGAGAGACTTTAAGGGCATCTTCTCCACATATCCTTTAGGAGGGAAAGACATCTTCTCCACATAATCTGGTTTACTGACAGAATCAACAGAAGAAACTTTGGAGGATTCCTCCTCTCTATTAATAAGATAAAAACATCTATCAGTCCTATCATAGCTTGGCAAAACATCATGTTTTATAAGGTTTTGTATGTAAGTATTTGTGAGGCAATATTTAACACAATAGAGACGACAACCACGAAGGGTGCTATTAATATCAACATCATTCATGTCTACCAAAGAAATCTTTCTAGATATCTCTTCACACGCCAAGAACAAAGTGAGCTCATCATGCTGATTGAGAGTAATATTGTCATCACAATACAAATTTGCGGTACTAGAAGAGTAACTATTAGGGCTTGAGCATTGGAAATTAAAATGACCTATGTCATTGCAATGTTTACAAAGAAAAGGATAAAGCTTACAAACCTTTTTACCGAGCTCGCCTATAGCCTTGTGCCACATTGTGGTTTCTTCATTTGCGTGGTGGACACAATAATCTTCCTTGTTGTGACTCTGTTCACAAGGTCTATGTACTCCACAAAAATTAACATGCTTATAGGAAATAGGACTTTCAGAAGTTTGAGTATGTTTATTGCAATCATCAACAACAATATCACTTTCTATGCAAGTGTCCTTAAAAGGTTCATGATATACGTCCCCATTTCCTTTAGGAACATTAATATGGGAAGCAAAGGCTTTAAAACAATCAATCATAATTTGAGGATCAAGACCATACTTAGCACTAAGCTCTTGAAAATCAGCAGTTTCAGCGAAATACTTAATGCAATCAAACTCGTAATTCATACCTGATCCTTTACCTTTGTCGCTATCCCAACCATCAATATTGTTTTGAATTGTTTCAAGCAGATCCCACTTGGTGTCAACATCCTTGCTTGTGAAAGACCCATCAAAGCATGCATCTAGATAGTCCTTGTAATATCCTGAAAGCCTTGCATAAAAATTATTAATAACAATATTATGGGGAAGATCATGAATAGGACATTTGTGCATTAGTAACTTCAATCTTCCCCGCGCTTGGGCAATGCTTTCTCCCTCATGTAGATGGAAATTATAAATGTAATTCCTATCTTTATAAACCTCACTAGAAGGATAGAATTTAGAATAAAAGAGAGGTACAATTTCCTCCCAGTCAATAGATCGACCATCCTTCAGTGTTTTATACCATTCCTCAGCTCTGCCTTTCAGTGATAAAGAGAATAGCTTCTCCTTAACTCAGTTCATCGAAATACCTGCACACTTGAACAACTCGCATAATTCATTTATAAAAAGCAAATGATCACCGAGATGGACAGTTCCATCTCCTAAATAGCAGTTATTCATAGCACGATCAACAATTTTCATAGGTATTTTAAAAGGATGAGGAGCACAAGCATCATTAGAAACATCACAAAGGGGAGATAAAATATCATCAGAGCAAACTTTCTCCACTAAAGCCGGGGAACTAAAAATACCATGCTTAACAAAACCAGCTTCCCCAAGCTTAGACTTTTCTATAGCATTAGCAATAACGGTATTCAAAGCATTCGTACTAATAACATTGCTATGCGAAATAAGCTCCAAAGGTTTTTCAATTTTCTCTTCAAATCTAAACTCTGGAAAAAGACTAAAGAACTCTTTACTTTCCATTAAGCCTAACTAGTGAAAATAAAAACAAGAAACAAAAAGATATAATTGCAGAATCTAAAGGAAATAACATCAAGCACTCACCAGCAACTAAAAGACTTAGTAACCAAAAGATGTGAGTACCTTTTACCTTACCTACCCAGCAACGGCGCCAGAAAAGAGCTTGATGTATACACACGCTTCTGTTCTTGTAGACAGTGTTGGGCCTCCAAGTGTAGAGGTTTGTAGAGCAGCAGCAAGTTTCCCTTAAGTGGATCACCCATGGTTTATCGAACTCAGGGAGGAAGAGGTCAAAGCTATCCCTCTCAAACAACCCTGCAATTACGATACAGAAAGTCTCTTGTGTCCCCAACACACCCAATACACTTGTCAGGTGTATAGGTGCACTAGTTCGGCAAAGAGATAGTGAAATACAAGTAGTAGTGATGATTATGAGCAGTAAAAGTAATCTGAAATAAGTATTGCTGCGAGCAAACATGTAACAAAACTGGAAGGAAACGGTGTGCAATGCTTAGAAACAAGGCCTAGGGATCATACTTTCACTAGTGGACACACTCTCAACAAATATAACATAATTGAACCAATAGATACTATCATCAATATGCAACTCAAAACAATTCTCCAATGGAAAACAAACACTAATCATACGTAGGGCTACGAAGCACTCCTCAAAGTCCGTATGTACCCAAACTAGATTGTCCCACACTATCACCGTGAACGCACTAGATGGTTCCAACAAACACCAACAATTCATAGAGACATTAACCAAAAAGATACACATGATGCGCACACTAGTCACCTTCACACCATGATACAAGGTATCTCCGGAGTTTACAAATATAAAGCACGGGAGTAGCATAATATCTGAATAATAACATCTACCAATTCAACTAGATACAAAGCTCACGATCACATAAAGATCACATCATGGGAGAGAGAGGTGAACCACATAGCTACCGGTAGAGCCCTCAGCCCCGGGGGAGAACTACTCCCTCCTCATCATAGGAGATAGCAAGGTTGATGGAGATGGTTGTGAGGTCAATGGAGACAGCGGAGGCGGCGATGGAGACCGATGGAGATGGCTCCGGGGCACTTCCCCATCCCGGCAGGGTGTCGAAACAGAGACTTGTATCACCCGAAATTTGTCTTCGACGGCGGCGGCGCTGCGGATGATGCGTTCGTAGCATAGAAAACAAAAAATTTCCTACGCATAAACACAAAACTAGCCAAGATCATCTACGAGATGGAAGCAATGATTAACTAACCCTCGATGACCGGAAGCGGGATTTTACATTCCCGCACAAACGTTGCCAGTGAAGACTTGACGAAGATGCACGTAGTCAACGTAGTCATTCACTTGACGTAGTCGTTCACTCGACATGGTCGACATAGTCGTTCACTTGACAAGCTCAAGATCGTGTACAAGGCGCCACAACCGGCGGCGCCTCCGTACTCGGTCACACGTACGGTTCGGTGACGTCCTCCATGCCCTCGGTCCAGTGGGGCAGCAGAAGTAGGGATCCGCCGGAACTCCTCCTCCTCCTCCACTTCTCCAAGTGTTGGTGGCAAACAATTTTGGCAGCGCTTCGCTTAAGCAACAACCATGGTGTGGAGCAACAAGGTATGGGATGGAAACAACTAAGTGTGTGTAGAAGAGGAGCATGTCCAACATATATATAGGAGAAGGGGGCAGCAACCCATGGGAGGGTGCGGCCAAGCCATTGCCCCTTTTCCTCTTCATGGTGGTGGTAACCCCCTCCTTCATGGAAAGGTAACCCCCCTCATCAAATGAGTAACCCCCATTTTAATTTTGCATGACATTCATGTTAATTAAAATCCACACTTATTGAATTATAAAACATTTTTATTTCTTTAATATTTGTTAATTCAATCAATTAACAAACATTAACATTTACCCCCTTGAGTCATTTCGATATCCCGAAACAGTTTTGGTGCTTTTCTGAAACAACCCCTATGATGTCCAATAATTTAGCCGGAGTTCCAAATCCACTCAAAACGCAATAGCGAACCTTAAGTGTGTCACCCTACGGTTCGTGAATAACATGGACATGATCGAGACTCCTCTCCAATCAATAATCATCAGCGGGATCTGGAAATCCATGATGACTCCCACTTACTCGACGATGAACTAGTGATAGTGTGAACCAATAACGAACATAGTTAATTCCTTTTGTCTCACGATATTATTACTTGTCCGAGATCTGATCATTTGGTATCAAGCATACCTAGTTCGATCTCATTCCCGACAAATCTCTTTACTCATTCCGTGATAATGTATTCCCGTGACCTAGTCACATGCTTGCAAGCGGTGTCAATGAAATATCACCGAGAGGGCCCAGAGAATATCTTTCCGTCATATGGATGGACAAATCCCACTCTTGATCCATGAGCCTCAACTAATACTTTCAGAGTAGCCAAATCAACCTTTATAATCACCCTGTTACGGTGTGACGTTTGATATCATCAAAGTACCCTTCCGGTATCAGTGATTAACATGATCTCATGGTCTAAGGATTAGAACTACTTTGTATGAGTTTGATATAGCAATGAAACTTGATGACTTGATCGTATTGCTATTCTTACTATGGGTGTGAGTGTTCATCACATCATTCTTCTAATAAAATGACCCCGTTATTAACAACATCCAATGTTCATGATCTGGAAACCTTGATCATCAGTTAATCAATGAGTTAGTATAAAAGAGAGGCTTTACTAGGAACCTTTTGGTTTATTAATCACACAAGTATTAATGTTTCCGATTAATACAATTCTAGCATGAGAAATAAACATTTATCATAAACATGGAATATGATAATAACCACTTTATTATTGCCTCTCGGGCATATTCCCTTCAGTCTCCCACTTGCACTAGAGTCAATAATCTAGTTGATACTTGCGTTTATAACACTTATGGCATTCACGTGTTATCCATATGCGTTGCGTGTGGTTAATCTGATCTCCAGATC
Organism: Dactylis glomerata; assembly: GCA_007115705.1. NCBI lineage: Eukaryota > Viridiplantae > Streptophyta > Magnoliopsida > Poales > Poaceae > Dactylis > Dactylis glomerata. The sequence goes on from QXEO01001474.1 coordinate 424,465, forward strand.
TGACACTTTCAGTTCTGTGTGTATTTGCATGTCTTTGCGTCTCTATGCATCACTCATTCTGAAATGAGATAGTTGGGTATAAATTTGGTCCTTAGGTGAGACCTTAGTTCCTTTAGCTAAAATTATGTTGTCACTATTGTCGCACAATAGATCTTCATAGTAATAGCCAGCTTGGAACTACACCTAGTTTGATAACAAACTTCTTGACACAAATGCCCTCTTTTGCTACTTCTAAAGCAGCCATATACTCAACCTTTGTTGTAGAATCCATCACAATGTCTTAACTTTGGAACTCATCCAAATCCATTATGGAACTTCCTTCCATTACATTATGCCACCTAAACACATAGCTAAAATTGAGATAAACTTAATTTGTATCTTGTGACAAACTTAGTATCAATGTAACACTTTACAATGAACTATGTGTCACTTCATCATACATAATATATATCCTTAGTCCTTCCAAAGTACATAAGGATATCCTTACTATTGTCCAATGATCATCTTATGACATTTATCACTCTGGTATATGCTCATAACATTTAGAGCATAGGACATATCTAGATATGTACATATCACGGTATACATGATCGATCAAATCATTCATGTGGCTTCACTCATCAAGTGTCAAAAAACACCTGAATCTTGTTTCAACCTCTTCCATGCGGCAAGAACTTTTCTCGTCGTTTCCATATTGAACTTCATTCAATATTTCATCTATGTATGTTGGCATAACTATATTGGCACCTCGATCTATCTTCATAGACATCAAGACCCAATATTTTGGTTTTGCCTAAGTCTTTCATTGAAATCTAATTTTAATGAAATTTTTAACCTATGTCAATAAAAGATACATCATTTCCAATTAACAATATGTCTTCTACATAATGTACTAGATATATGTCTCAGCGCTCCCACTTAATTTCTTGCAAATGCAAGCATATTCATCATCTCTGATGAGATTAAACTTTTTAACAATTTCATCACAGTGAATATTCCAACTCCGCAATGCTTACTTCAACCATTGAAGTTTGTATGCCTTTTTAGCATCCTTTGAATTCACAAAACTCATTGGACCATGTTATGTACATGTCCTAGGTAACCATTCTATTAGAAGAATGTTGTCTTGTTTGTTCAACTAACATATACCAAACTTGGCATATTTAGTGGTTGCTACAGTAATCCGTCCATACAAAATATCGCTATGAAAGATCAAATCTTGTCACAGTCAACTCATTGAACACAATCGTAAACTCTTTTAACGATATGTTGACTATTTCATAGATGCAAAAACATCCATGTCTGTTTATAGATCCAAATACGTTCATTAGGCTTCATGCCTTTTGAGGGTCTTCCAAGTTCAGAAACTTGGTTTCTTGCATATGGAACTATCACGGATTTTATGGCTTCTAGCCATTTGATGGAGTCAGGGCCCATCATCCCTTCTTTGCATGTAGTCAATTCATCATTGTCAAACAATAATGATTTGTTCTTAAATCTAACTATTTGATTGTTACCCGACTCACGCGGTTCAATAGGAACTTAGATATCTGTGACCACAACCTTTGAGGTACTGTAGCCATGCGCATTGTGGCCACCTCTGGGATACTTCCTGGTGCTGCGGTACTCAGCACATATAGCTTAGGTTCAACAACCCAATCAAAGTTCTATTGTACTCCCACTCAACTTTTCGCGAAAAATTCCTTCTTAAGAAACTTGACGTTTTTAGCGACAAACACTTTTGTCTTCGGTGTTCTGGAGGAATACCCAACAATTACTTTGGGATAACCTACAAAGACGTATTTATCCGACTTTGGTTGTAAACCTTTTACATATGCCTAGCATACCAAAATTTTAGAAAAGACAACTTGGGTTTTGTCCCATGCCATAACTCATATGGTGTCATTTTAACGGATCATAATGGCGCTCCTTTCAGTGTAAAAGTGGTAGTCTCTAAAGCTTTATCCTTAAAATATAATGGCAGTTTTATAGACAACACCTTTGATCCAACGATGTCAAACAAAGTTTGATTTCATCTCTCGAACACTCCATACTCCTATGGTGTTTCGGGAAATACAAGTCTATGGAATGATTCCTCAACTTTTAGGTGTTTGCTAAACTTGTAACTTAAATATATTCCTTTATGATGAAATCATAAATTATTTATTCTCTCATTACAATGATTTTCAACTTCATCTAGAAATACTTTGAACAATATTCAAATATTTCATGCTTCTTCCTTATCAAGTAAATATACACATATATCTACTCAAATCATTGGTTAAAGTAAATGAAGTTCAAGAATTCACCACTCACGGCTACATATAATGGACTATTTACATCAACAGGTACATCATCCAATAAGTTAGTCGTCCATTCTTCTTTGGCCTACAAACGGAGTTTTAATCATCTCTAGGAAATTTTCACAAGTGTCAATTGATTCAAAATCAAAAGGCTCCAGAATTCCATCAATATGGAGTTCCTTCATGTTTTCTTTCCAATATGATTTAAACAGTGGGGTCACTCATAAGTGATCTTCTAATCATTTGTCTTGAGACATTTTTAGCATCAGTGTTATGGATGTGAATTTCTCCAATAAGATAAGCGTTCATCCATCTTTTATGAATGCGGTAATAATTTGAACAACCATTGATCTCATAATACCTGAACAAAATAACAATTATTAAAACAAATCTTGAAGGCTAGGTTCAATTCCAATGAAACACAATAACACTTTATTTGTTTTTGATGAGAATCATCCCATATTCATTTACTAGTTAATTAGGCCTTTGTAGTTCTTGTATTGCGTTGTTCTATATGACAGTTCATACCAACCAATTTAGTATCAAATACCCAAGAACCACGTTGTTTTAATAAGCAATGAATACACCCATAACATGTATATCTTCTATATACCTAAGCTAGACATTTCCAGTCTTTTCTTTTCCGCCAAAATAATTTTCGGATTCTCTTTTAACAATTCCTTTCTTTTTAAGAAGAATATATCACCATCAATAGTGGCGCCATACACATGGCACATAGTTCAAGACATGATTAGTCAAACACTAATATCCTTGGACTCACACTTTGTAGTAGATCACCATCATCAAATATTTGGCGTTCTTCCAAATTCCATTCTTTAGTAATCTTTTAATGTAGTAAACATTTTACCAACATCTTGTATTCATTCTATCATGACAACTTTCATGATCAAGTTACTATAGCTCATGAGGATGAATTGTGAGTATAATGTTAGTTCCTAAAACCTTTTTAGGAGATCTGGACGCCTAGCGTCTCCAATCTTCGCAAATTCTCATACAATATGAGAACATGTGTCTTACTAAATTATACTCTATCACATTACAACCAACATTGTTTTAGATTTCACAATATCTTCCACACATGATAGTTCATGAAACAATTCTTTCAACTCCCAGACAACCTTGATACTAAAAACAACTTTTGAATATCAAGGATCATGGAGGCAAATGTGATACTTAGATACTAACACTGGAATTGTTACTCTTGATTTAATACTACTTATTAAATTTTATCGAGTAACCAAGGTTTGCTAAAAGTTAGCAATAGGACTTTAAACTTTAGATTGACATTCAAACAATACGATACCAGTTCGTAAAGTTAATATCCAGAATTCTATAGTTCTATTATCTCAATTATAGCTAATCGCAAGGTAGTAAACGGATGCCAATGACTACAACAAACTATGCAAATTCACTTTGATTTAGTTCATGATAAATTGAGTTCTATAATTCAAAATTACTAAGTGAACTCCCACTTAAAAACAACATCCCTCTTAGTTTTCTTAAGTGATTACATGAACCAAATTCACTATACCGCAACCGATCATCACGTGCAACGGCATAGTTTCAAAGGCGAACATCACCATGTTCATCATATCAACCATATGACTCATACTTAACCTTTCGGTTCATGTTCCGAGGCCATGTCTGTACATGCTAGGCTCACCAAGTAGAACCATAGCACTTACGTGTGTAAAACTGTCTTACACCCGTTGTATGTGAACGTAGAGTCTGTCACACCCGATCATCACGTGGTGTCTCGAAACGACGAACTTTCTTGACGGTGCATGCTATGGAAGAACATATTTTTATCTTGATATTTATGTGAGAGGGATCATCTTATAATGCTACCGCGTGATCAAATCTAAGCAAAATAAGATGCATAAAAGGATAAACATCACATGCATATATAATGTGATATGATATGGTCCTTCACGCATTAGATCTCCATCTTGTGCGTCGTGGCATGATCTCCATCATTCCACCGGCGTAGCACCAAGGTCCATGGCGCGCACCTTGATTGTCTTCCTCCATTACAATATATCACTTGGATATATATACTCGGCACGCAGGCCATAAAATGAAAAAGACAACCATAAGGCTCCTGCCGGTTGTTTATAACTTACAAAAAGGATCATTGCATACAATTTGTAACATAAACAATTTAACCATATCACATCACATGCCCTGCAAAAACAAGTTAGACGTTTCTAATTTGTCTTGCATATTTTACGTGGTTTGGGGCTTTCTAGGAAGAACTGTTCTTACCTACGAACATGCAACCACAACGGTGATAAAATATTATTTACAACTCTTTGTAAAATAGATCATAACTATAGTGGGAGAAACATGCACCCGCAAAGCCACATATGTCGAAGCATGTCAAGTGTGGGACAAGTCTCATGAACACGGTCACGTAATATTAGTCTCGGGCAGCTTCAATCCCACTATGCCACTGTGATCCAAAATACAAAAAATAGCAATAACATGATCATCAACGCCAACATCTCCATGTGTTCTAATCGTGCATACCAACTACGCATAGAGATGGCTCTGATACCACTGATGCGTTCATAGCATAGAAAACAAAAATTTTCCTACGCATAAACACAAAACTAGCCAAGATCATCTACGAGATGGAAGCAACGATTAACTAACCCTCGATGACCAGAAGCGGGATTTTACGTTCCCACACAAATGTTGCCGGTGAAGACTGGATGAAGACGCACGTAGTCGACATAGTCGTTCACTTGACGTAGTCGATGTAGTTGTTCACTTGATGTGGTCGACGTAGTCGTTCACTTGACGATCTCAAGATCGTGTACAAGGCGCCACAACCGGCGGCGCCTCTGTACTCGGTCACACGTACGGTTCGGTGATGTCCTCTATGCCCTCGGTCTAGCGGGGCAGCGGAAGTAGGGATCCGCCGGGACTCCTCCTCCTCCTCTACTTCTCCAAGTGTTGGTGGCTAACAATTTCGGCAGCGCTTTGCTTAAGCAACAGCCATGGTGTGGAGCAACAAGGTAGGGGATGGAAACAACTAAGTGTGTGTAGAAGAGGAGCATGTCCAACATATATATAGGAGAAGGGGGCAGCAGCCCATGGGAGGGTGCGGCCAAGCCCTTGCCCCTTTTCCTCTTCATGGTGGTGGTAACCCCCTCCTTCATGGAAAGGTAACCCCCCTCATCAAATGAGTAACCCCCATTTTAATTTTGCATGACATTCATGTTAATTAAAATCCACACTTATTGAATTATAAAACATTTTTATTTCTTTAATATTTGTTAATTCAATCAATTAACAAACATTAACATTTACCCCCTTGAGTCATTTTGATATCCTAAAACAGTTTTGGTGCTTTTCTGAAACAACCCATATGCTGTCCAATAATTTAGCCGGAGTTCCAAATCCACTCAAACGTGTCAGCGAACCTTAAGTGTGTCACCCTACGGTTCATGAATAACATGGACATGATCGAGACTCCTCTCCAAGCAATAATCATCAGCGGGATCTGGAAATCCATGATGACTCCCACTTACTCGATGATGAACTAGTGATCGTGTGAACCAATAACAAACATAGTTAATTCATTTTGTCTCACGATATTATTACTTGTCCGAGATCCGATCATTTGGTATCAAGCATACCTAGTTCGATCTCGTTCCCGACAAGTCTCTTTACTCATTCCGTGATAATGTATTCCCGTGACCTAGTCACATGCTTGCAAGCGGTGTCAATGCAATATCACCGAGAGGGCCCAGAGAATATCTTTCTGTCATCCGGATGGACAAATCCCACTCTTGATCCATGAGCCTCAACTAATACTTTCAGAGTACCCAAATCAACCTTTATAATCACCCTGTTACGGTGTGACATTTGATATCATCAAAGTACCCTTCCGGTATTAGTGATTAACATGATCTCATGGTCTAAGGATTAGAACTACTTCATATGAGTTTGATATAGCAATGAAACTTGATGACTTGATCGTATTGCTATTCTTACTATGGGTGTGAGTGTTCATCACATTATTCTTCTAATGAAATGACCCCATTATTAACAACATCCAATGTTCATGATCTGGAAACCTTGATCATCAGTTAATCAACGAGCTAGTATAAAAGAGAGGCTTTACTAGGAACCTTTTGGTTTATTAATCACACAAGTATTAGTGTTTCCGATTAATACAATTCTAGCATGAGAAATAAACATTTATCATAAACATGGAATATGATAATAACCACTTTATTATTGCCTCTCGGGCATATTCCCTTCAGCGGAACTGTTCTGGGAAAAATGCCGATTGATTTAGGGTTTTCCGTCGGGAGGCTTTTTATAGGCAAAGGGGCGTCGTCAGGAGGCGACCAGGGGGTCTCACCATAGGGGGGCGCGGCCAAGGGCTGGGCCGCGCCCCCTCATGGTGAGGCTGGCCCCTGGCCCCCTCCAGCTCTCTTTCGGTCTTCGGTCCTCTTCCGGGAAAAATAAGACTTCTGGAACTTGTTTCGTCCAATTCCGAGAATATTTGCCGTGTAGCATTTCTGAAACACAAAAACAGTAGAAAACAGGGAACTAGCACTGTGGCATCTTGATAGTAGGTTAGTTCTGGAAATCGCATAAAATGCCACGAAGTGTAACAAAACACAAGGCAAATGGTGTAAAAACAAGCATGGAGCATCAAAAATTATAGATACGTTTGAGACGTATCAGAGCTCTTGTATCGTTTTTATGCCTATATTAATTATGTTCTGTCGCAAGCATGATTATGACAGTTACTGCTCTCTCGATTGTCGCTTCCCAGTCTTTTGCTAGCCTTCACTTGTACTAAGAGGGAATATTTCTCGTGCATCCAACTACCAAAAACCAAGTTCATTCCAAAGAGTCCACTATAAGTTCCTATGCATGGTATTTCAAAGCCATTCCAAGTAAATTTTCATGTGCTACCTTTCAAAACCTTCAAATACTTCTCATTTTGTGCCACTGTTTTTAGCTCATGAGGACGTAGTGGTCAGATTTGCTATCTTCCATATTGTTTTATTCCAAAAAAGAAAAAAAAAAGAAAAAAAGAAAAGAAAAAAGGCACTCCTCCATGGTATGTGAAAGTTGGTGGGCACCCGATGGAACCGGTTAGCCATGGTTTGTGAAAGGAAAAGTGGGGAGGAGTGCCAAGCTTTATAAAAGAGCACAAAAGTGCCAATCTCTCTCTCAAAACTTGCTTAGTATGGAAGATAGTAAGAACCCCATTGCCAGTCATTGACAAAGAACAACCACCTCTCAAAACAAATTTTATCTCTGTTTTACAAATGAAAAGCTCTAGCACATGTTAAATCCCTGCTTCCCTCTGCGAAGGACCTTTCTTTTACTTTTATGTTGAGTCTTCATCTTCTAACTTTAAGCACTTTCTTGAGAGCATGGCTGTCGTTCTTAGTGTAATGTGCTTGTCCCAGAACACGGTTAATTGTGGTATAACTTTGATGCTTGTATCTTTGATATTTCTACTTCTAGTCTTCTCTTGGACTTCAAAGGTGCCTTGGCATTTATGTTTTGCTCCACAAAAAAAGTCAAGCGAGATACCACTCTTTCATATCTTATTATGAGCATTACAATCTTGTAGCATCTTATGTTTCATGTTGCTTGTTATTAATGTGTTGGCACTCTTTCATAGCTTGCATGACTATGAGATAACATTAGTTGTATACTTCTTATTATGAATTGCTTAATTACTTGATCATATAGTGAGAACTAGCAGGGTGGCCCGCGCATTTGCGCGGCTAGACATGATATATTGATTATGTGATTTTTTATCTCCATCTCTCGTTATATATTACTGAGTTTTATCTTATAAAAATGCTCCTTATACATACATGAGGCTAATAGAAAATTCTCTACCTCAGCCAATCATTGTTATAAGAGAATTTCTAAATTTTATTCAATTGGTCGTTCTAGCTCTTATGCACTCATAATCTTAGTAGCATCTACCTCCTCGATGTTCTGATATACATAATTTTCTATATCTGATATAATCTATGGATAGAGATTATAGATTTATATTTAATTCATGATTTCCCTTCTGATTATTTTAGGGAACAAATCATATTTTTCTGTCCTTTTTTCTATTTAAATTCTATACAAAAATTTATATCTATCGTTTGTATTCATAAGAATTATATCCCATCTTAGTTTAATGCTATGTCCTTATTTTCAAATATTACATGTAGTATACCAACTTTATTCAAGCTACATCATCCTCGTTCACCGAATTAAATTTCCTACCCATTGACCAGCTACTGTAAGAGTAATAATATAAACCGTGTCATGTTTTTAGTGCATCCATGCCCCAATGGATATTTTTTAAGTGAATTTTGGTTGCTGAAAATAAGTACCTAAAAAGACATTTAATTACTGATGATGTATTCCAGTAATTATCTGCAACCTACTCTACATACTTGCCAAGAAAAACATAGTACTAAGAATACCATGCCACCATATTTTATTTTTGAACCATAGAATATCTCCATATCTATGGTCTAGTGAACCATAAAATATTCAATCCACTCACTGTCGTCTTCAAGATACCTGAGAGCTTCACATGCTGATTTGCATGTTGGGTGAACGACTCCATTGATAGTTCTAATATCCTCAAAGAATATGCATAATGTTAGAAGCATAGTTAGGTATTTGATTGACCCTCTTGACATTTGGTTTTGGTTGTATGGCATGACAAATCTGTTGTCGAGCATGGATCCTCCTCTTTTGAAATGTCTTCCATTATCTTGCCTTCTATATATTGGAATTCCGTCATCATCTATTGTCGTATTGATATTGTATCTTTTTAATTGGGAAGTGCTTGGTACTGCTGTTATCCAACATGCATGGTGATACTATATTTGCCCTCTGCATGTGTCCTGTGAATCATGGAGTTCTCATCAATAGCATGATATTGTTTGTATTAATGTTTGCCCTGATGTTGTTAGCTCACACAGATTCTTGTACGCCATGGTATACTGCCTTGAAGGTTTGTCAATTGATCATAATATATATGAACATGGAGATATAATATCAAAATAATTGAGTCTAGGAAACAATAGTATCCGTGACGTTGTGGTACACATCTGCACGCTAGCTTACTTCTTTGAAAGCAGGAGTCGCAAGAGATGATTGGGCATGGAGATCTACCTGCGGATTCATCCGAGTGTTTTGAGTTAAGGAAAAAGCAATTTCGCCAAACCAAGCGAAGCAGTCACTGCAGTTGATTCCGCTGATAGATTCATCGGTGTGAGAAGGAGGACATCATCCTCTATTAGAGTTTTGTTGAATCGGTCGAAGCAGTCTCCAAAGTTTGATTCAACCGGGAGGATTTTCCGTCAACATGAAAATCCAGATGCCTTCTAGCTGAGAAATTAGTCGAGGGGAGAAGCATGAAGGCCATGGACTCACATGTTTTTCTTCTTCCATCAAATTTGATTGTCCGTCAATGTGAAAATCACGCCTTCTAGCTGGGATATTAGTCGAGGGTGGAAGCAGGATCGCCATGGACTCACGTATTTTCTTGTTTCCGTCAAATTTGTCACTTGATGGTTCCATGCGTTGGTGGCCGTGGTTGTCTAATTTGAATCTATCCCGTACGTGGTTTACGCTGCCTAAGCTGAATCAATTTTCAGTTCGCATGGGATACGACACCGTTTGCATGGAAACTACTCCATGTAGCTATGTGTCCTTGACATGTACGTTAATAGCAATCTCTAGACACGACCAGGTGTCCTTCGCATACACGCATGGTGGGTAGTAATCTGTGGACGTGGGCTTGTTAAATCTAGACCGTTTGTACATCTTAGTTTTAGAGCGAAAAATCTCCACCGTCGGTTGTTTGTTGTTTTAATAATATAATAGATATATACATCTTATGAAGCAAATGTGTTCGAGAAAGTTTCTTTTATCGCACTCAGTTATTAACTGAATTGCTTGAGGACAAGCAATAAGCTAAGCTTGGGGGAGAGGGGGGGGGGGAGTTGATACGTCCAAAACGTATGTATTTTCCCAAACACTTTTGCTGTTGTTTCTCCTCTAATTTGTGTGTTTTTGATACAACTAACACGGACTAACGTCATTTTCAGCAGATTTGCCCTGGTGTCTTATTTTTATGCAGAAATCCGACTTTTAGGAAAAATCCCGGAAAATATTGCAAAAATCCTATTTTACCAGAAGACACACGGAGCCAGAGTACGAGACGGAGAGGGGCCAGGAGGGCACCACACCACCTAGTGGCGCGGGCCAGGCCAGGCCGCGCCAGGGGGTGGTGTGGCCACCCCAGCCATCTCCTCGAGCCCCCTTCCGCCTACATATACCCTCAGACCTGAAAATATTGGGGGTTTGGCATTTTTCCTAGATAGAGTTCCGCTGCGCCACCACCATCAGAAACCTCGATTTGGAACCAGAAACTCCATTCTGGCACCCTGCCGGGACGAGGATTTGGAGGAGATCATCATCATCACCGACGTCTCTCCATCAACCATCCACGATTCCCCCATCCATGTGTGAGTAATTCCCGGTGTAGGCGAAGGGGATGGTAGAGATTGGATGAGATCAGTCATGTAATTGCTATGAGATTGTTAGGGCATGTGCCTAGTATCTACTATTAGTGCTTATGACATTATTGCAACTTATTGTGCTTAATGCTTTTCACTTTGGGCCCGAGTGTCATGATCTCAGATCTGAACTTGTTATTATTTTATGATGATCATTGTTGTTTATGGTCTTACCTGCAAGTTGTATACACATATCGTTGTCCGAAACCCGAGGCCCCAAAGTGATAGCAATTGGGATAACCAGAGGGGATGGCTGTGATGTGAGGATCACATGTGTTCACTGAGTGTTAATGCTTTGCTCTGATACTCTATTAAAAGGAGTACCTTAATTACCAGTAGATTCCCTACCACTTCCAAATATCATCGATGCAAAACCGCCACGATCCATAGGTAGATATCCATAATGTGATACAGAGAAAACAATGATTAATGTGATTCTTCTTATTCAAAAACTTAGCGTAATTATTTCAATATGACCAGGTGATACAAGAAACCAAGATCCAAGTTTTTTTTAGAAAATAAACATCAAGTGAAAAATCTTATAAAATCAATGAGGAGAAAAATAACAAAAGCCTACAAAAAGAAAAAATTTCCTCACAAGGAATAAACATGAATTAATGTGACAGATTATACTAAAAAACCTGAAAGAAAATACAAACAGCGCAACACGTCCATCGTGAACCCCCTCTTAACCGATCGATACGATTCATCGGAAAAACAAAGACACGCGCACAAAGCATAGATCTTGAAAAAAATGTTGAACAACTATCCCAGTGATCTAGTGCTAACTTAGAACTCTACTGATGGAACAATATGGATATATTTTTCTTTAGTGCTTCTATGGGAAGAGAGCCTCTGCCGCCTCTAAAAAACCTATATGCCTCCATGTCGGTCTCCTCTAGAGATCGGTTCCCCCTCCTTTGGCCAGCCTTACCAGCGTTGGGAGGAGTGGGGAACTCGGTCTATATGTGGATTTTGTTAATAAAAGTAGAGTTTCCAATAGAATTATGTTATTGTTTAGGTATCCGTCTTCTTTTTGCCTCTGCGTCAATGGGGATAGCATCCTCTACAAAAGTGTTCTTTTGCTCTTTGGCGATAATAAATCTCCTTTTTGGCGTTAGAAAATTAAAATTCTCTAGGTGTGGACTTTTAGATGTTGCTTCACGGGATCGATTTTAATTTTTTCTCACGATTGCCGCGTGGAGGATTGGTATCGCAATATTTGTCTTGGTTGATACAATGGTACGTCCTCAATCATGATGATTAGTAATATTGGCTTCCAGCGATGTCTATCAGGCTGTTAGGTTATTTTTCCCTAGTGTATTGGTGTTGATACTTTTGTCTATGGCGTTTGGGTACTTTAATGGCTGCTCGCTTACATGTGACTTTGGCATTCCTGGTTAAATTAAAACTATGAAAAAAATCTTTCATTGATATTGACATGTTGTCGTATGGTTTTTTCTACGGGTACCTTTCAAAAATATATGAGTATGTCATGGAAGAAGAAAGTGTTTGAAGTACTAGAATAATTGCTTATTTCTTTTAGATTTTATTGAATAATCGCTACCTTGTAGTATTATTTATTTTTATAAATATATGGTACTTCCTCCGACCACTACGGGCTGGTAGGATAGAAGATGTCATGCAAGTTTCTCATTGCGAGCACGCACGACTATATACGGAAGACATGCCTATAGTTGTTTAGTACTAGAATGCTTTATCTTTATTTATCTGCAATTGCCCATATCTTAATTATTACATGAATTATCTTGTCCATGCAACGCCCGTTCATTTATCCTTATGCCTACAGTATTTAATCCTCCTGTTACTATTGATACCGTTACCGTCTTTACTTTACTATTGCTGCTACTATTTTACTACTGTCACCACTATAAAACTGTTGCTACTGATAAACCGCTGCGAGCAAGTCTGTTTCCAGGTGCAGCTGAATTGACAACTCATCTGTTAAGGCTTATAAATATCATTTGGCTCCCCTTGTGTCGAATCAATAAATTTGGGTTTTACTTCTCTCGAAGACTGTTGCGATCCCCTATACTTGTGGGTCATCACTTCTCTAGCTCACTGCGCCTCCTTTCACCAAGAATACGTATCTCATTTGAGACTTCAAGTCATCTAGGTCAGTGTCAAATCTTGCATCAATGTAACCTGATACGCCAAGCTCTTCTTCACATCTCCCATAGACTAAGACCATATTCTTTGTTCTCCCAAGATACTTCATGATACATTTGATTGTGCTCCAATGGCTATTCCTGGGTTACTTTGAAACCGGCTCATCAAGCTAAAGAGCCAATGCCACATCTGGTCGAGTACTTAGCATAGCATACATGATAGAGCCTATGGCTGAAGCATAAGAGATGTTTGTCATCGCACTCTTCTCTTTCTCTGTTGCTGGACATTGAGTCACACTCAATGGTTCACCTTTCTAAATAGATAAGAAACCTCTCTTGGACTGTTCCATCCTGAACTCCTTCAGAACTTTATCTAGGTAAGTGCTCTTACTCAGTGCTAATAGGCACCTTGATCTATCTCTATACATCTTTATACCTAGTACATATGCAGCTTCCCCAAGTCTTTCATTGAAAATTTACTATTCAAATACTCCTTCACACTGTTCAGCAGTTTCACATCATTCCCTATCAACAATATGTCATCTACATATAGTACCAGGAATGCCACTGATCCCCCACTCATTTTCTTGTAAATGCAAGACTCTTGTTTATTTTGGACAAATCCAAAAGCTTTGATTACTTCATCAAAGCAAAGATTCCAGCTCTGAGATGCTTGCTTTAGTCCATAGATGGAATGCTGAAGCTTGTGTACCTTACCAGCATCCTTAGCATCGACAAAACCCTCTGGGTTGTACCATGTACAACTCTTCCTAAATGTTACCATTAAGGAAGGTGGTTTTGACATCCATCTGTCATATCTCATAATCGAAATATACAACAATTTCTAGCAAAACCCGAATAGACTTTAATCGCTATGGGAGAGAAGGTCTCATCATAGTCAACTCCTTGAATTTGTTGGAAACCTTTTGCGATAAGTCGAGCTTTGTAGACGGTTACATTACCATCAACATCCGTCTTCTTCTTGAAGATCCATTTATTCTCAACGGCCTTGCTATCGCGGGTGCGTTCGCGGACACCGGGTGACACCCCTAGATTGTTTGGTAAGTGCGTGGTTAAGACGTCCTCATCCCTTCCACAGAGAAAACACAAGAACACATGGCAATTTACCCTGGTTCAAGCCGCGAGAGGGCATCTCACGTAAAACCCTATGTCCAGCATGTCTGAGCTTATTAATGTCATCGTGGTGAACGAGCATATGCCACAGGGTGGCTTAAGTTGGGGCCGACTATACACTGGCAGATCCGGAGGAGGGAAGACGCGGTGAAGACCACACACGGAAGATACTGCAAACACACTAAGCTACCCAGGTTCGGGGCCCTCGTGAGGAGGTAACACCCCTACTCCTGCATGACTGATCTATATGTGCTACACATGAGAGCTACAATGGTGCTCCTTGAGCTGTTCATCTTGCCTGTCTAAGGCTGCACTGGGCAGGAGCTAAAGAGCTAGTGCTACTAAGGAAGAAGAGATCCTATGGAGCAAGAGAGAAATGAGACTCCTCTGGAGGCTGGGGTGATCGATCCCCTGGTGCCCCTTATATAGGGTGCTCAGGGGACAAGGGATGCCCCACAATACACTATACATATACACTGTAGCTGAATTGACTACTAGGGTCTTGTCAGCACTGTGGCCTGCATCAGCACAGTACCGTCCTTGGTACTGTGCACTGCATCATAGTCATGGGCTTGTCCCATCATGTCTGTCCTTGGTGTCCTTGCCTTCGTCTTCTAGTGTGTGTCTTCTGAATCTCCATGCCACCAGCCTTATCCTCCTCCTGAGGATAAGGCTGACTTAACGCACATGTTGGTCTGAGCCATGGGGCGTCCCAAGACCAACGTAGATGATGAACGAGATACCGGCTAGATCGCTCCCTCCTGGATCGATCCAGCCGGGAAGCTAGAGGAGTCGGCATGGGGGCGCTGTGGACGAGGCGCTGGCAGTCGAGGGCGCCGGGGCGCGCCATGCCTGGGAACGATCCCGGCCAGGGATGCTCCATCGATGGCTTGGTGCTGGAGTCCCGGCCTAGAGGCCTCGTCCTGATGGGTGGCATGGAGTTGGCCTGGTGGACGAAGTGCCGACCTAGAGAAGGTGGCCTGCTGGAGGAGAGCTCGGCCTGGCATGGCATGGAGATGCCGGGCGGAGGAACGTCGGCCTGCTGAAGTGGCGGCCTGGGTAAGGCGGCCTGGTGCAGGTGTCCTAGCCTGGTGGAGGCGAAGTGGCCCATCCGGGAGGAGAAGCACCGGCCTAGCCGGGAGAAATAGTACCGGCCCAGCCGGGAGGAGGATGCTGGCCTGCATCGGTAAGGAGCGACCCCGGCGCAGCCGGGATGGAGATGATGTCCTGGCCCATGCCGGGTTACTGCTGTGCTGGCCCAGCTGGGTTTAAGTGATCCGGCCCAGCCGCTGGTCTAGCCGGGGCTGCTTTATTCCGGCCTAGTAAGTTGTATGCCGGCCTAGGCATAATAAGACCGAGCCAACATTGTAGTGTTCTGGCCCAGCTAGCTATTTATCTGTCTTTGAATATCCCTGCATATACAATTCAGCATATATAATGTATATTAGACATGTAAAAAATGGTACTTTGGTATACCCGGGGTCATATCCCCGAGATTAGCCCCCAAAGCTGTGGGGGACTCGCAGAGTCGCGCACAGGATTCAACAAAAATATACCAAAGTCTCATGCTCATATACTCATAAAACTGATATGCTGGCCTGCATAGGCCAATTTTATCTGATGCCATCTTCGGCAATGTACTATTTGACATATACTTGATATGCTGGCCTTTATAGGCCAATTTTGACTTAGTGCCAACTTGGGCACTGTCATACATGACATGGAGCCTACATGGGCTATATTGGAATACTGTTGTGCCTTCCTTGGTTATATCGACACTTTGCCTCTTGGGCTATGTCTCATCGACAACGTCTGCTTAGACAATGCCGGAATACTGCTTTGCCTTCTTTGGCTATATTGATACTTTGCCTCTTGGGCTGCTTTGCCTCTTGGGCTACTTTGCCTCTTGGGCTACTTTGCCTCTTGGGCCACTTTGCCTCTTGGGCTACTTTGCCTCTTGGGCTACTTTGCCTCTTGGGCTACTTTGCCTTCCATGGCTATATCGACACTTTGCCTCTTGGGCTATGTCTCATCGATACTGTCTGCTTCGACAATGCCGGAATACTGCTATGCCCCTTGGGCTGTGCCATCACTGAGCACTTGTTAATATGTGATAACCCACAAGTATAGGGGATCGTGTGTAGCCTTTTTGATAAGTAAGAGTGTCGAACCCAACGAGGAGCTAAAGGTAGGATAAACGTTATCTCAAGTTCTATCAACCGCTGATACAACTCTACGCACACTAAATGTTTGCATCATCTAGGAAATAAAACTAGAGCAACAATACGGGTATGAGAGATAGCTTTGCAAGATAATAAATACAAGAAAGTAATTGTTAGTGCTGCAGCAATAAAATATAGTAAGTAACCATAAACTAACAGTATCATGAGTGTGGCAAAGTGGTGGTAATAGTGGTGGCTTGTTTAAGTTCAATTAGTGAATTAATCGGGTTTATTGTCTTCGATGCAGTTTTCTATGTGGGAGATCCTAAATATATATGCACTTCACTACTTGGAATTACAAGTACTATATGATTGGATTGTTAGCAAGCATCCGCAAATACTAACAATGCATTAAGGTTTTTCCAACTATAGCCTTAAGTTAATGGTCCTTTTACGCCCATACGTGCAATGTTCCGGTTTGCGTCCTCAGGTTTCTATCACTCTGGCAGAACTTCCCATTCCTCTTACACATACTACAAACCCTATGATGTTTAATCCATGCGTGCACAAACATAATGTACACCAAAGAACTGTACCATATCAACATACAACTCTAATGAACCAAAGACATTCAACCAAGCAATCAAAAGACAAATAAACTACATAAACATGACATAGATCATAGGATTATAACTTATAGCATCAAACACCATGTTTACATAGGATGGTACAGAGGTGTGTGGGAGGATGAACAACTGTATACAAGGAGGAGTTGGTGATGGAGATGGCGGTGAAGACGATGAAGAGGGCAGCGAGAGGCGCAGGGAGGCGACGGCGGCGCCGACGGCGGCGCGGGGGACTCCCCCGCCGCCAGCATCATGGGGGAGCGCCGCCCCTTAGCCCCCCTTCCTTCATGGCTTCATGGGAGCCCTCCCCCATGGAGATGGGATCCATGGGGGAGGTGAAAATGTGGCTCTGGTGGCTGCAAATTCGTGGGTGGAGGTGTCCCCCACGAGCTAGGGTTCCTCCCTTTATATAGTCTATCGGATTCCCATCTCCCCATCTTGGGCCACACTAGATTGGGCCTAACTCGGCCGTCCGCACTCGGAATCAGGTGAATTTTATGTCCAGAAATTTTGCCGTGAAATTCCCTACAACTTCGTAGTTGAAGAGTTTTCCGTTTGATGCTGTCTTTGACCCGTAACTTGGCCATCTTCGAAAAGAGTTCTAGCACAGATTTCTGGAAAGTCCCAATTTGACTCTAACAAGGTTTTCACTTGTATTCTTGGTAATTCCTACACATCAAAGTGTAAAACAAGAACATTGTGCACTTTTGCAACTATTAGTAGGTTAGTCCAAATAAATCATAAAAATGCCACAAAGTGTAGACAAAACATATAGCAATTGGTGTAAAACAAGCATGGAGCATCAAAAATTATAGATACATTTGCAACGTATCAACATCCCCAAGCTTAACTCCTGCTCGTCCTCGAGTAGGTAAGTGATAACAAAAGAATAATTTTTGAGGTTACATGCACCATCACAATCTTGATCATCCAAGTAAAGCATTGAGTGCTGGGATCAAAGAACTTAAAACATGGGCATAAGAGACATAATCTTGACAATAAAAACTTAGCAACCATGTTATAACATGAAAAGAAACACAAACGAAAGATCATGAATAATGAAACAATGAAAGTCAAACATGTGTTCAAATCATATGGAAAAACATAACAAGTGGTTTTCAGCTTGTCCTTCATGGAATAGCAAAACATAAATGCATAGGACACCTTCAAGTTTAAAAGGGCAACTAGATACAAATAATTTAAGAACAAGTGAAACCATAATCATAAATCAATCAATGATAAACTTTGGGACTATGCACATTAAACTTAGAATGGAAACTATGCTCTCTTAGATGGCGCATAAAGGTAGAAGGTGGAGACTCAACATAAAAGTAAAGAAAGGCCCTTCTCAGAGGGAAGCAGCGATTAAACATGTGCTAGAGCTTTTCATTTGTAAAACAGAGAGATAAAAATTTGGTTTTGAGAGGTGGTTGTCTTTGTCAACGACTGGCAATGGGGTTCTTACTATCTTCCATACAAAAATGAGCAAGTTTTTGAGAGAGAGATTGACACTTTTGTGCTCTTTTATAAAGCTTAGCACTCCTCCCCACCTTTTTCCTTTCACAGACCATGGCTAACCGATTCCATCGGGTGCCCACCAACATTCACATACCATAGAGGAGTGCCTTTTTTACCCCTTTTTTTCTTCTTGAAATAAGACAATATGGAAAATAGCAAATCTGACCACTACGTCCCCATGAGCTAAAAATAGTGTCACAAAACGAGAAGTGTTTTGAAGGTTTTCTGAAAGGTAGCACATGAAAATTTACTTGGAATGGCTTGCAAATACCATGCATAGGAATTTATAGTGGACACATTGGAATAACTTGGTTTTTGGGAGTTGGATGCATGAGTAGAGCTCATACTTAGTACAAAGTGAGGGCTAGCAAAAGACTGGGAGCGACCAACTAAGAGAGCAATAACGGCCATAATCATGCAAAGCGACAAAGCATCATTAAGAGAAGCATAAAATGACATCACAAGTCAAAAACCAAATGATCATAGAGGCTTATGGCGACTTTGTAAGAGTCAAACATGTTTTAAGTATGCGCCAAGTCAACCCAAATAAAGCATCAAAGGAGAAAACCAAATAAATGCTTCCACATAATAAGAATAACGCATGATTTTTTCAAAGGCTCATTAAGCAATCTTAGTCATTTGAGACAAGTCATGCTACAGAAAAAATCACTAAGCATACTATCAAAACGACATCAAGCATGGCATGAAAAAGTCTAAGCCGCAGTCTAAATAAGCTCCTTTTTGTACCACTTTTTTGCATGAAACTTTTTCTCCTTTCCAACACCATTCAAACCTTTTTGAAACAACTCTTTTGACGAATACCAACATAGACCAGAGGTCTAAATATACCTTGATGCAAAGATATAACAAGATCTGAACAAAATCAAGGCGAAAAACAAAAGCTAAACGCAGTTCTAGAAAAAGAGAACACTCGTTGAACGATAAGAGTGAAAAACGGAGTGTTCTTGGAAAATGAAAAATGAGTACATCTCCTCCAAAAGAAATTTGTTGGCGTCCAACCATTTATTGCAGGAAACAAAACAAAAGAAAACTGAAAGCAAAAGTAAAGACGCTCCAAGAAAAACGCATAGTGCATGAAGCAATAAAAATAAAGTGTTTTGAAAGGTGACCTGATTTTTGCCGACGAAGAAGGGGTGCCTCGGGAGCATCCCCAATCTTTGACGCTTGTACCTCTTGGATATTTCTTGGGGTGACATGGTGTCGTGGGGATGACTTCCGGGGTATGCCAAAGGCAATGCTGTTTGCCGGCTGGCATCCCAGGAATCTCCATGGCGCTATGTTATGAAGACCGGCTCTGTCCAAAAGGCCGGCTGCACCAGCAGCCGGCTGGCGACTCCACCGAGGAGAGCCAGAGCCGGGCGAAGAAGACAAGATTCCTCCAACGGCTGCTTCGCTAAAAGTGGCCAGGCCCCGACAAGATCGATAGAGGCAAAGGACGGGCATGACGCCAGCCACGCCCGGACTCCACCAACCAGCGAGCAGGAGCCTTCCCCACGAAAGGATCCGAGGCAAAAGGGAGGGCATATGCCTCCCAGATGCCGGTCCAAGGGGGGAAAGGCGCTTTATAAAGTTGCTGCTATCAGGCCAGGGGCCAGGGGGCCAGAGGATCACGCCGAAGACGCAGCCACGGAGGAGCCGGCAGCCGGGCAGCCGGCCACCTAACCTATAACTAGACCCCCGCCTATATAAGGGGGTCTGGACTCTTAGACTAGGGAGATCCGATCTTCTTCTTCCTCCTCTAGACCGAACAGCTTGAGGAGCATTGTAACCACTGTGAAGATAATATGAAAAAAGGCATGAAGTAGGGGTTTTACCTCTGTCGTGGAGGGCCCTGAACCTAGGTAAACCGTGGTGTCCTAGTAACACAATCCTGAGCCGGATCCATCATCGCACACCGTCGAGCCCCTTTGTTAAGCCATCCGCATGGCTACTGTCTCTAAATTCCCATGACAGTTGGCGCCCACCGTGGGGCAACGTGCGGCGATGACCAGAGTCAAGTTCTGGCTGGGATCCCCGTTGACTCTCGGCGAGAAGGTCACCTCCGGCCTTGTCTGGAGGTTTGGCACCTTCGACTGCATCAGCGACAATTTAGCCTGCTTCAAGGACAGCTTCGGCGACAGCGGCTCCTTCCTCGACGTCGGCAGTCACGGCTTCTACATCGCCAAGCCCTTCCCGGAGGAGGTAACCGATGTGCTTGACCCTCTCTGTGACACAGGTTTAGACTGCAGTGAAAGCAGTGACCTTTGTGCCATGGTCGAAGTGCTAGCCCTGGAGGAAGATGGTGGCGGCGACCTACCGCGCACCGCGCGCCCGCCGCTCAAACGCCCACCTCTACAGGAGCAAGATCTTCCACCTCCAGAGTGGGACGTGTTGGATTCTGCCATCACAGACCTGCGCGCTCCACTCGACATCACCGCCGATCCAGCCAAGCTCACCGAGGATCTGGAGCGGACGCGCCTCACCCTCCTCAAGGAAGCGATCGGCATCGAAGACACTCATCGGCGCGTCCTCTCCACGCTCCACGAGTACAACACCGCTCAAGGCTACACGCCGGCCGGAGACGGCCCCAGCCGGGTGGGACAAGTTTGTCAGCGAGGCCGCGAGCTGGGCGCTGAAACAGGCGGCACCTTCAGCGAAGCTGCCTCCTGTCATCACCAAGCCTACCTATAGCATGCCCACAAAGAACCTCCACGCCGCACGCTACACCACCTCCGAACTGGCCGGTCTGCAAGGCGAGGACCTGCAGGAGAAGCAAGCCCGGTTCTAGGAACTCCTGGATGCCGCCGATCTGCAGCAGCAGGCGATGGAGCCAAACGGAGAGGCGAGCGGCACATGACACGACAACCGCGTCGTCGTGGCTGGCCAAAACAAGTCACAAGCGCAGGCTTCGTCACCCAATCAAGGCCCAGCAGAGCACAGCCGGAGCAACCGAGCTCCTGGCAAGAGCAGTGGAAACCACCGTACCCAGCATTCTGGCCACCACAGCCGGCAACCCCGAGATCCGGCTGCGGTCACCAGCAAGCCGCGCAATCCTTCCCGGCCAGATGTAGTGGAGCCGGCACGCGGCAAGTCTGCGGCACAAGCTGCGTCGGCTCAAGGAGCCAGCCAAGGCGCTCAAGGTCATCAGCCGGCCCGCTCGCATGTGAGTCTAAGGATCGGGGAGCGCATCGACCTGCCCAAGGATGACGCTCACCATCGGCTCAACCAGTTGGCAGATTCCAAGTTCGACGAGGAGGAATCCTCAGCGAGGCTGGTCTGTTTTGGTCCTCGCATCCGCAGCGAGCCATTTCTAGCCAAGTTCATGCTCCCACGCGACATGCCCAAGTACACTGGGGCGGTGAAGCCGGAAGACTGGCTGTCAGACTACGTCACCGCCGTCGACATCGCGGGTGGCAACAAGAGGACAGTGATGCGCTATGCACCGCTCATGCTCACAAGTTCTCATACGTGGCTCAATAGCCTGCCGGCTCTGCAGATCAACTCCTGGCATGACTTCAAGGAGGCGTTCATTAAAAACTTCACCGGCACCTACAAGCGACCTCCCCGCCCATGACAGCTGGCTGATTGCTATAGATGGCGCGGTGGTGATGAAGTAAATGACCGGCCAGTTGGGAAACCCCAAGAGGAAGGTATGATGAATATAGCAACAAGTTTTTCCCTCAGTAAGAAACCAAGGTTTAATCGTCCAGTAGGAAAAAGCCAAACTCAAGAAGGTGATGCTTGCTAGCCTAGTGACACTCCAACAAGGGCGCCATTAATGATAACTTGTTAGCGCGTCTTCAACTAGTAGCAACGTGGAACCTGCACACAACACAACCAAATACTTTGTTCCCAACTTACGATGAGGTTGTCAATCTCACCGGTTTGCTTGAGACAAAGGGTATGAGCATATTGAGTGGAAAGCAATAGTAGTATGCGAGTAAAGTAAATAGTGCGAGTAAAGTAAACAGGTGATAGCAATATAATGGAAATAGGACCGGGGTCCACAGTTCACTAGTGGTGTCTCTCTATAAGATAAAATAACACATGCTGGGTAAACAAATTACAGTTGGGCAATTGATAGAATAAAGACAACGTGCATATGTCGAGAGGATCACTATGAGATTTACTCTGGGCATTACAACAAGATACATAGACCGTCATCCAACTGCATCTATGACTAATAATCCACTTATGGCGAATCAATCCAAGAACTCCACAAGTAATAAGTGGCGAACAACAGATAACTGCATTAAGCACAGTGTGTAATGTAAACAAAGCATATGCCCTTGAGCATATGAATGTTGTTTTCCCCTAGTGGCAACAGCACATCTACAACATTAGTGGTTTCTGTCACTCCCCCAGATTAAATAGAAGCATGAACCCAACTATCGAGCATAAATACCCCCTCTTGGAGTCACTAGCAACTACTCGGCCAAGATAGCTACTAACAACAGAGAGCATGCAAGATCATAAACAACATAGAGATTACATAAGATAATATTCAGCACATTAACTCAATCATAACACCAATATTCATCGGATGCCCATAAACACAACATGTAGAATTACATAACGGTGATCTCGATCATGTAAGGCAGCTCACGAGATCTAAACATGAAGCACATGGTGGAGAAGACAACCAACTAGCTACTGCTATGGACCCATAGTCCAAGGTAGACTACTCACTCATTGCGCCAGAGGCAAGCATGACGATGAAGAAGACCTCCGGTGGCGATTCCCCTCTCCGGCAGGGTGCCAGGAAGAGCTTCTGGACCCTCCCGATCTCGGGTCGATGGCGGCGGCGGATCGCAATGTATTCTGGAAAAGTGATCTGGTATTTAGGTTTGTCCCATAGGGGGGTCTTTATAGGCAAAGGGGCGGCGCCAGAGGTGGACCGGGGGCCCTCACCACAGGTGGGCACGGGCCAGGGGCAGGCCCCGCCCCCTGGTGGTGTGGCCGCCCTGTGGCCCTTCTCCGTCTCCTCTTTGGTTCTCTGGAAGCTTCGGTAAATTTCTGGATGTTCGTCTTTTGTTTCGTCCAATTCCGAGACTATTTCCTGTGTAACTTTTCTGAAACACAAAAACAGCAGAAAACAGGGAACTGGCACTTTGGCATCTCGTTAATAGGTTAGTTCCGGAAAATGCATAAAAATACCATGAAGTGTAACGAAACACTAAGCAAATGGTGTAAAAACAAGCATGGAGCATCAAAAATTATAGATACATTAGAGACGTATCAGCATCCCCAAGCTTAACTCCTGCTCGTCCTCGAGTAGGTAAGTGATAACAAAACAAATAATTTTTGATGTGACATGCACCTACACAATCTTGATCATATATGTAAGCATTGTGCGCTGGGATCAAAAGAACTTAAAACATGGGCATGAAAGATATAATCTTGATAGAAGAAACTTAGCAACCATGTTATAACATGAAAAATAACACAAATGAAAGATCATGAAAATGAAACAATGAAAGTCAAACGTGTGTTCAAATCATATGGAAAAACATACAAATGGTTTTCAGCTTGTCCTTCATGAGAGAGCAAAATATAAATGCATAGGACACCTTCAAGTTTAAGAGGGCGACTAGATACAAGTAATTTGAGAACAAGTGAAACCATCATCATGAATCAATCAATGAAAACTTTGGGACAATGCACATTATACTCAGTATGACAACTATGCTCTCTTAGACGGTGCATAAAGATAGAAGGTGGTGACTCAACATAAAAGTAAAAGAAAGGCCCTTCGCGGAGGGAAGCAGTGATTAAACATGTGCTAGAGCTTTTCATTTGTAAAACAGAGATAAAAATTGGGTTTTGAGAGGTGGTTGTTTCATGTCAATGACTAGCAATGGGGTCTTACTATCTTCCATAACAAACAAGTGAGAGCGGTTCCGAGTTCTTTGAAAATTTGGCACATTGGTGCTCTTTTATAAAGCTTTGGCACTCCTCCCCACCTTTTTTCCTTTCTCAAACCATGGCTAACCGATTCCATCGGGTGCCCACCAACATTCACATACCATTGAGGAGTGCCTTTTTCTTTTTCTTTTTTAGAATTCGATTGCAATGGTCTGACCAGCTCTCATGCAAAATTAATGACGAGTAGATGAAGCTGCCTAGTCGAGGGGTACTTAATTTAATATGGAAGATAGCAATTCTGACCACTACGTCTCCATGAGCTAAAAATAGTGGCACAAAACGAGAAGTAGTTGAAAGTTTTGAAAGGTAGCACATGAAAATTTACTTGGAATAGCTTATAAATACCATGCATAGGAATTTATAGTGGACACAATGGCAAACTTGGTTTTTAGGAGTTGGATGCACGAGTAGAGCTCATCCTCAGTACAAAATGAGGGCTAGCAAAAGACTGGGAGCGACCAACTAAGAGAGCAATAACGGCCATAATCATGCATAGCGACAAAGCGACATTAAAAGAAGCATAAGATGTTAGTAAAAGTGAAAAACTAAATGATCATAGAGGCTTATGGCGACTTTTATGAGTCTAACATGTGTGAGCATGCGTCAAGTCAACCCAAATAAAGCATCAAAGGAGAAAACCAAAATAATGCTTCCAAATAATTAAAACAACGCATGATTTTTTTCAAAGGCTCATTAAGCAATCTCAGTCATTTGAGACAAGTCATGCTACAGAAAAACCACTAAGCATACTATCAAAAAGACATCAAGCACAACATGCAAAAGCCTAGGCCATAGTCTACACAAGCTCCTTCTTGTACCACTTTTTTGCATAAAGCTTTCTCTCTTTTCCAACACCATTCAAACTTTTTTGAAGTAACTCTTTTGATGAAAACCAACATGGACCAGAGGTAAAAATACACCTTGATAAAAAGATATAACAAGACCTAAACACAAATCAAGGCGAAAAACGAAAACTAAATGCAGTTCTAGAAAAAGAAAACACTCGTTGAACGATAAGAGTGAAAAACAGAGTGTTCTTGGAAAATGAAAAGCAAGGCAACTTCTCCAAAAGGAATTTGTTGGGGTCCAACCATTTATTGTATCAAACAAAACTAAATAAAACTGAAAACTAAAAACAACTGACGCTCCAAGAAAAACGCATAATGCATGAAGCAATAAAAATATAGTGTGTTGAAAGGTGACCTGATTTTTGCCGATGAAGAAGGGGTGCCTCGGGGGCATACCCAAACTTTGATGCTTGTACCTCTTGGATATTTCTTGGGGTGCGTGGGCATCCCCAAGCTTGAGCTTTTTTCCATTCTTCAAATCATCTCATCATTCTCCAATCCCTACACTTGAAAACTTCCTTCATACAAAACTAAACACAATTCTATTAGCAACATTAGTGTAAGCATAACAATGACTCAACCCTTTTTTGCTTTAGGTTTCAACTCAAAACCACCACATATAAAGCATATACTACTGTAACAACTTCCTGAAAAGTTCCGTGATCAAAAGAACTAAAAAAGAAAGCGATAAAGCGGCAAACACAAATATTGGCAGAAATTTGTCAAAATAGAACAACTGACAAATATCGAATTATTAGAGGGTCTTCTGTTGCTCAAATCAAAAAGTGTATAACTAATAAAAGTTTGGATATAATCTGGGGCATATGCACAAGAAATCGCAGGTCTAAAAGATATTCTGATAATTTTCACGAATTTTTATGGTGCAGCACCGAAATCTGTTTCAGGACAGCAACATCCCCAAATCTTACCTCACTCAAATTAGAGGCTTCTCTTGGCACAAAAACGAAATAAAAAGGATAAGGAGAGGTTATTACAGTATTAATAACTTCCAAGACTCAAATAAAAGAAAAAGTACTGAAAGTAAAAACATTGGGTTATCTCCCAAAAGTGCTTTTCTTTAACGCCTTTGAGCTAGGCGCAGAAAGTGCGAATCAAGTATTTTCGAAAGAATCATTAAGATCAACTGCAGAAGTATTTTCAATAAGGCATTGTATTTCATCCACATAAGTTTTTGAAGACCCTTTGTGATCACGCTTTGGTTCACTCAAATCACTAAAAAGATTTTTGGGACAGATCCAATCAAAATTATTTTCAAAAGCTTCATACAATGTAACGCCCCAACCTTGAGAACAAGGTGGAACATCTGTGTTAAGTGCTATTCCCTGGATCAATGATAGCACCACAGAACAAAATGAAATATTCATTGCATAGTATCAAGATTACATCACGGATCCAGATGCAAGGTACTAAAATCTTACAATTTTACACAGCGGAAATAACAGGGTGGCAGGGAGCCTCCATCTTCATCACGTGCCACAGGAAGCCATGTTGGAATGTAAGCTCGAGATCCTAATCCTGGTTCCTTACTCGAAATAAAACCTGCACGTTGAATATGCAGCCCCAAAGGGGTCAGTACAATGATGTACTGGCAAATGACACATATTTGGTGGCCGTTGTGAGGAGCCTATCTACATGAGTATCTGGCTAGTGGATCTCACAGGCTGATTTGCATAAAGCCAGTTTTATCCTATAATTCATTCTCAAGTATTACTTTCAGAGTTTTGTAATTTCAAGGGTCGAGATAACCCCCAAATAACCACATACTAGCTAGGCATGTAGCACTGGGCGAAATTCGACAAAGTCGGAACCTCAGGCACCATCACCCCTTGGAGTGTATGGTCCTTAGTTCCTACCTAGGGGTTTCTAAACAAATTTTAATCATTCAAAAGAGATGATGAGATTATTCCGTACATTCCATGTCTAGAGACTCAATTGTCCATAACCGAGGACACGGCTAATCGATTAGATTTAGACACCTTGCAAGGGTTGTGCACTTTCACCTTACGATTCATTTTATGCCCATACATAAAATGAAACGAGACTTTTTAGAAGGAGAGGACAACTAACTGGCGAGATCCGCTCCCAACCTATAATTCATCTACCACCATCTTCTCGCACATAGTTGCACTCCCACATTCTAATCAGTCAAGACAGAGCCCATAATGTCATAAGGCTGCACTGGAAGTACGCTAAGCATGGAAGACATAGCCATCTCTTTATTCCTGGGTGGCCATCCACAAGTGTACGCCCAGGCAGCAACTACACGTAGTGTAGCCCCAGGTCGCCACTCAACACCACCGCCTTCATCAAACCAATCCACCCAGGTGTTTCATTTTAGTTGAAGTTCTTAACTTTTCACAAAACACTTTTCAAGTGGTCTTAGCATGGCATCAAGGTTAACAAGGTACTTAGCATCCTATCAGGTAGGGTTTAGGGGTAGCTAACCACTACTAGGATCTAAGCATTGGTAAAACAGTTGTGTAAAACACCTATCATGCATACTACAAGAGGTGAATTTACTAATGCATAAGTAAAATGGGTAGGGAACATGTGTGTCACTTGCCTTTCTGATGAACAAGACGCTTCCCTTCTCTCAACTAGGCACGTAACTCTTCGTACAAACTATAGCACAAGAAAAAGCATAACATAAACACTCATACAAACACGATCAAACAAATCAAACAATTGAAAGGTGTTTGTTTAACAAATTTGATTTATTGGGATGATATGACAAGAAGGATATGGTAAGGGATCATGATTTGTGGGATATGAAAGAGTTTCAGAATAGTTCATGTGAAGTGGATCACATAGTGCAACCAAAATACTATTTGAATAAGTGTAACAACATTTATTCTTTAAACAGTATATATCACACTTGGGCACTAGGCCAGGTTTCAAGAGTGCTTGAAGTACTCAATTTGCACATTTGCAATTTGAATAGTTCAATACATGTGAACAAAAACTAGGTAGGCATTGATCTGGGTATGGATGGTTTATATTCAAGGACATGGCTCAAATGGTTCATTGATTAACATGGTGTACATTACATACTTTGGTATGGTTATAACAACACCATATTAACAGAATATAGGTTTGAGGTGAATTCATATTCTACTCAAGTAGCACAATTGCAATTTGAATATACATATGAATTAGACAGAATATGATGAGTGGGATCTTTATGCTTTATCAAAGCATATTGGGTCTTGGAACATCTCATGTGGGTAAATCACATAAGAGACAAAATAGTGTAATAGTAATACTACTGAATAGGTGTGACAACAATTATTCTTAAATAGTATCTATTACACTTAAACTTTGGCTAGGACTCATGAATTATTGAGTTACTCAATTAACTCATTTGTTAATCGAATAGCTCTACACATGAAATCAAGATCAAGTGGGCAGAGGATTGAGTATGGGTAGATAACATTTGGGATAATGGTTTAAGGTTTCTATTGGGTTCATGGGGTATTGGATAAGTGTTATAATGTTGATTAGATCAACATTACAAGGATAGCAAGAATAGAATCTAAGATTGAGATGTATCACACTTTACTCAAACAACACAATTGTAATTTGAATATGTGTGAACTAGACAAGATAGGTCTAAGTAGATATGATCTTGATCAAGATGTTGATTAGATAACATTGATGGCTAGGTATGATCATAGGGTTTTCTAAAGTAGAAGGGATCTTGATTGAAATAGAAATAAGATTAATCCATATAGGAATACTCAAATTCTCAAATTAGAACTTGAATAATTGTGGAGTGGTTCAAGAAATTATGGGAGTGATGCTACTGGATAGCTTGCAGTAATGCAAAGTCACTGCAATTGGAATCACTCCAAAACAGGTTATAGAATTCAAACTATGATCAGATTAGTGATTTGGATAGATTTGGATGCACAAAGTGTGTGCACGTATCAAATTTGAAAGTTTCTGGTTCTAGAGTGTTCTAGAAGTTCTGAGGAATCCATTGACTACAAATTTGTAATTTTTGGATTAATAGAACTAAAGATATGAATTAATCATGCTAATAGAAGGGTTGATTCTAATTTGAAAATGGTTTCTGATTGAACCCATAAAATATAATATTTTATGGTACTGATGGATTCTAGACTTCCTAAGGATTCCAACGATATCTTATTTGTTATTTTTGGACTTACAGAACAATAGATATGATTTTCTGAAGATCTAGATCAAATCTGATTTCATTTTCTGGTTTTAAACTCGGTTTGAATCTGGGAAGGCCGCGTGGCTGCTTCGGATAGGCCCGTACCGTTTCGGTCGGATCCGTGATTTGAGCCGTTGGATTTCATTTGATCTGGGCGGTCAGGATTGGTCTGTACCGATTCAATTAGTGATCTAATCCTATCCTTAGAATCCAGATCCGGCGGCTACAGACGAAAGAGGAGGGAGAGCTCACAGTGGCTAGGGTTCCGGCGAGGCTTGCCGGCGAGGCGGCCAGACGTCGATCTCCGGCGATGCTCCGGTGACCTCCGATGCAGACGGAGAGCTGGACGGAGATCAGTGAGATGCGGGGAAGACGAGGGCGTGGACGGCGTCGTTGATTGCGTCCAGTAGCGGCTCAGAGGATCGGCTGGAGTCGTCGTGGCTCTGGAAAGCTTCGGTTGAGCACCCCTGGGTTGATTTGCAAGGAAATCGGACGAATGGAAGGCATTAGAGGATGCGCAAGAGAATTAGAAGGGGGATAGGGCAAGCGAGGGGGCGCGGGATCACCTGGTTGTGACGGAATTGAGCTCGTACAGTGGCAGCAGTGCGGCTCTCCGGCGAGCTATTCTGGGGAAGCCTGGCGGCGTGGAGGAGGAATACTAGAGGGGAAATGGAGAGGAGATTGTGGCCTTTATATAGGCGCAGACACGGGGAGGAAACGGCAGGTGAGTTAATCGAATTGAAGAGAGAAGTGAATCACTGCGCGGTAACGTCTCCGGCGAGAAATCCGGTCCGAGGAGGAAGACGACTGGCAGGTGGGTCCCACCTGTCGGCGAGAGGAGAGGGTACCGTTTCGGGGGCGGGGCGTTGCTGGGCTGGGGCCTCTTCTGGAGCTGGGCCGAATGGTTTCCCGGGGCCCCTTTTCCATTTTTATTTTGTTTTCTTCTTTTTCTTTTTCTGGTTTCTTTATTCTTTTGTATCTTTTGCAAAAATGCTTCAAATCAAGCCAAACCAACTTTATAAAGTTTTTAAAATTCAAGGTAACAAACCAGAGCAGTAACAAACAGGTTTTCAGAACCAAAACAAGATTTTTAATAAAAGATCTCAATTAAGCCTAAAGGCTTTGCTTGCATAAAACAATTTAGAAAATAGGGAGGGAAGTTATTCTTTTCAGAATCTATGAAAATACTTAATATAGCTAGTGTTTGAAATTATCTTTCAAACTTAAATTTGAGAAAGAAAATCTTTAGTAGATATGAACCTTTTAATAAATACTCCCTATGCCAATAGCTTGCATAGGTTTTGATATAAAAGAAGGGGGAATAATGTTTTGAAACTTGATCTTTCTAAAATAAGTTCTTCAAGAAGAATAATAGAAAGTTTAATATATTTTTCTAATAAAGCTTTCAAATAGGCTCAAAAGTTTTAAATCCCTGCGAAATTTCAATCATCTCAAGCAATACAAAAACGAAAAATTTTCCCCAATATTATGCAAAATCCTGGGTCGTTACAGACTACCACCCTTAAAGAAATCTCGTCCTCGAGATTGAAGGAAGGTTACAAGGTTTGGAGATCCTAACGGGACTTTGGTGCTACCACCCTTAAAGAAGATTTTGCTTGGTGGTATCTTGATGTTTTCTTAGGCACTTGCATTTTGTTCCCAGCTTGAATTCATCGTTGTGCCATTTTCTTGAAATCGCCCTTCTCAGAAGTGTCGATGTTTGCCGATGTTCAGAAGTGGCATCTCAGATGCTCCATCCAATTCTGGTGATAGGCAGATATCATCCATCGCGTTGTCTTCAACAAGGTAGTCCACATCGTCCAAGAATGTGTATCTA
Source organism: Dactylis glomerata (assembly GCA_007115705.1). Lineage (NCBI taxonomy): Eukaryota > Viridiplantae > Streptophyta > Magnoliopsida > Poales > Poaceae > Dactylis > Dactylis glomerata. Next base: position 455,745 of record QXEO01001474.1, read on the forward strand.
GCCTTTTCTTGGTCGGTCCTCACCAAGGCCATGACAGCGTACAGGCCATCACCATACTCCTTGTTGCTTTTTAGCCGATTTTCATTGCAGAATCTCAAAAGATGACCCAGTGTCAAGCACTGCATGCTTGCCCCACGAACATGATGAGACCACACATCCCAAGGAATTAGGATGAAACCTCTCTGTAGTCTTCTCAAGCATTTCATAGGGGTAAACAAGGTGGACTCTGTTAGAGGTATTGGCACCTTTAAGGGACGGAAGGTCGCCTTATAACCAGCATTGTTGAACCCATTCAAGTTACCGGAGCAAGTCATGCTACTTGCCACAGGTACCAGATGGTCCTTAAGAATTCCTTTAGCAACCGTCTTCATAGTTGTTGAAAGGCGCTGGACAACTTGACCATATCTCGAAGATGGATTCCTTTTCAGGGAAAAGGGATCTAACGAAGCTCTCATGGGTAGGAACAGGGTTCCATGGATTTGGAGAGGTGCCTCATAGCATCGCAGGTCGGGATGAGGTAGACTTCGGTGGCGTTGGGCTTTGGAATCAGGTGGGATCCGCATAGTTGGTGGTGGCAGTCTCTGTTGTGACTCTCGGGAGAGGGGAGAGTCCTCTTTTATAGTCTCAGGGGTAGTTGAACAGGCCGGGGAGTCGAAACGAAAAGTCGGGAATTGAAGTCGAAATTGAATCGTCTCGGCATTCAAGGTCCACTGAGAAAATGCTTTGGAAACGTGTAGTCGGTCCTCACCGTATCCTTACGCCTTGGCCACACTGGCACACTACGAAGGGTGTAACATATCTATCCTCCTAAGGTCACGGTTTAAAGACGTCGTCCCTCATGTAGGTATGTCTCTCTAGGTGTGTACAACCAACATCATGAGAGCGAATAATAAGAGTAGTAGGAATGGTGATCAATCCATCCTGCACCCAAATCATTACTTCATACATGGTTTGCAAACCTCGCATTCTAACTCTTGGTCAACCTCACTGGTTTTGCCAAAATTTTCTTGAAATGGGAACCTGTGATTCAATTCTAAATTTTTAAAACAAATCTACCGTTCCTTAGCTAGGGTTTTGCGCAAACTCGGTCGTAATATGTTAATTCTTGAGTTACAAATCTTTCTGCTTGCCATCTCACTGAGAAGTTTATTTAACCGGGTTGTCCTTGGTTCTTACAAGTCCTTACAATATTTATTGAAAGACAGTAATGGCATACAAGCTCTTCCAAATTGGCTGCGTCTTGTTGTTTCCTCCTTGTATATTGTAGCATCCTTCAGTCGTTCCAAGTCACTGAGGTCTTGGAGTTCCATTCTCTGAACAATTATACGAGTAGTGTCCCTTTTGTTTGCACTTGAAACAGGTGACCCTTTGGATGTCTCTTTTTATACTGTCATGCATGTTTACTTCATGATGCAGCTTCGGGCATTGGTCCGCATAATGTCCTAGCTCCTTGCATTTGAAGCACGTTATCTTGCTGTTGTCCTTCTTCCTTTTTGGTCTTTCTAGGGCTAGAAGATCTCTCACTTCATGTTCGTCATATTCCACTACAGTCGGGGAGAAACATTCCCTCTTCTTCAGGCAATTCCTAGACAAGTGTCCTTCTTCTTCACATGAATAGCAGCACTTAGTGGTATGGTTGAGTGCTATCCCCATGTCTTTATCTTCCATCTTTCTTTTAAGTCTTCCATCTTCAGGGGTCCTTTCTGGCAGTTGGCTCACTCTATCCTTAGCTTGTTGATTTATTAGTTGCACTGTGGAATAAAACTTGCATTCAGCAGGAATATGATTTGTTCCCTCACATAGGAAACAAGTAACTTGGTTCACGGGACATTCTTCAACTGGGTAACTTGGATAACGGTGGGGGTACTCCCCATGGCAGTCTTTAGAGGTGTGTCCTATTTCTCCACATCTCTTACAGGCTTGCTGTGTCACCTCCGCATCAACTTGTGTTAGCTTTCCACTATGCTCCTCTTGTGGTAGGCTTTTATTGGTACTGGCCACCATCTGGGACATCATTTGCACTATTCGCGAATGATCATTTAGTATTTGCTGCACCCCTGGGGGTAGCTCTTTGCATTCGCGATTAGCCATATTCTGAGTCATCACTCGCATCATTCCTGTGTGAGCTTCAACTAACTGTTGCATCGCTATTTCCAATGGGGTGTTGTCGCGGTTGCTCTGACGTTGAGGATGCATCTGTTTGGGTTTAGCACAGGTTTATGTCTTAGCATAGATAAGGGTTAGACAGAAGAGATCTAAGGAAGATCCTACCCAAACATAGCAGGTCAAGAGAAAACTCGTTTCTACAAAATTAAAACAAGCATTGCAACCAGTATTTAAAAGCATAGATGATCACATCAAACAGAGGTCCTCAAGCACAACAAGTCAACTTCAAGTTTTTGGGAAAACAAGGTCTAAAAAGGGTCATACCACTAAGTGGCATGACTAACCATTACAAGATCGTCGATTTATTACATAACGTGGTGGTCTCACTACTTGAACTGTGCCAGATATGCTCTAGTGTTCCCTGTCTTGCGTCGCTTCACCACAGGGCTAGGTGGCACCGCATGAGTCTTCTCCACAGAATCTCCCTCTATCATGGGCTGGCAAGGTTCTAGCCTTTCAGGCTCTGCTCCACCCTTCTCCGGGGTCGACTCCTTCTTCTCTTCAGTAGGTGTTGATCCCTTCTTAGGCGGCCAAGGCTTGTACTTCATCAGGTCCTTGTGAAGGTAAATGCACTGTCCTCGAAAGCCTACAATCTGGGCCTCCTGATCCTCGACCTTACCTGACAGCTTATCATTGGCGGCCTCAAGTGCTTTGTTCTTCTCCTTCAGCTTCTCTATCGTGCTCTCTAGTTGTTCTATCTTCTCATCCTTCTCCAGAAGCTGGTACTTGGCATCATCTGTGGCATCCATCTCATGGCGCAGCATGTCCTCCAAGTTGAAAGCATAGGATCCCATGTCCTCTAACTGCATCTCAGTCCACGGTAAATCCTCACGGCGCCCTGGAGTCCTCAAGGCCCATCCCTCGTGGTTACGCCTCCCAAACTGGTAGATGGAATTGTCCAACTCCGATATCTCCGGGACATACATACCACATATGCGGGCTAGTGCCTCCTCCATGGCCATCATTACACCAGTCTCCCAACCTGGGTACATCCTTGAGTACACCACTGTCTCAGTGGGAGTACCAATGGTGCGACCCTCAATCCTGGTCTCAATCTCCCAGCGGACGATCTCGGGAACCACATAGGGTATCACTCTGCCACGAAAAGTGGGAGGTGACAGGTTCAGCATCCGAGAAAGGCGAGATAGCTGATCACTAAACAGCTCATCGTCATCGTCGTAGGGGACCTTCAGCTTGGTGAACGTCATCTAAAATTTTGAAAGGAGAACAGTGTAAGTAAAATGAAAGTGATAAGCCTCACGAGAAAATGAAGCAAACTGAAATTAAAATGCAAAAAAAATTTCAAAACACATCCTAAACGCGATGATATCCATTTGACATCATTTGTGGGCTTCCTAGTCTAGTCCAAACCTAGGGTCTCGATCCTACAGGCAACACTATGCTCTGATACCATTCTGTAATGCCCCAACCTTGAGAACAAGGTGGAACATCTGTGTTAAGTGCTATTCCCTGGATCAATGATAGCACCACAGAACAAAATGAAATATTCATTGCATAGTATCAAGATTACATCGCGGATCCAGATGCAAGGTACTAAAATCTTACAATTTTAAACAGCGGAAATAACAGGGTGGCAGGGAGCCTCCATCTTCATCACGTGCCACAGGCAGCCATGTTGGAATGTAAGCTCGAGATCCTAATCCTGGTTCCTTACTCGAAATAAAACCTGCACGTTGAATATGCAGCCCCAAAGGGGTCAGTACAATGATGTACTGGCAAATGACACATATTTGGTGGCCGTTGTGAGGAGCCTATCTACATGAGTATCTGGCTAGTGGATCTCACAGGCTGATTTGCATAAAGCCAGTTTTATCCTATAATTCATTCTCAAGTATTACTTTCAGAGTTTTGTAATTTCAAGGGTCGAGATAACCCCCAAATAACCACATACTAGCTAGGCATGTAGCACTGGGCGAAATTCGACAAAGTCGGAACCTCAGGCACCATCACCCCTTGGAGTGTATGGTCCTTAGTTCCTACCTAGGGGTTTCTAAACAAATTTTAATCATTCAAAAGAGATGATGAGATTATTCCGTACATTCCATGTCTAGAGACTCAATTGTCCATAACCGAGGACACGGCTAATCGATTAGATTTAGACACCTTGCAAGGGTTGTGCACTTTCACCTTACGATTCATTTTATGCCCATACATAAAATGAAACGAGACTTTTTAGAAGGAGAGGACAACTAACTGGCGAGATCCGCTCCCAACCTATAATTCATCTACCACCATCTTCTCGCACATAGTTGCACTCCCACATTCTAATCAGTCAAGACAGAGCCCATAATGTCATAAGGCTGCACTGGAAGTACGCTAAGCATGGAAGACATAGCCATCTCTTTATTCCTGGGTGGCCATCCACAAGTGTACGCCCAGGCAGCAACTACACGTAGTGTAGCCCCAGGTCGCCACTCAACACCACCGCCTTCATCAAACCAATCCACCCAGGTGTTTCATTTTAGTTGAAGTTCTTAACTTTTCACAAAACACTTTTCAAGTGGTCTTAGCATGGCATCAAGGTTAACAAGGTACTTAGCATCCTATCAGGTAGGGTTTAGGGGTAGCTAACCACTACTAGGATCTAAGCATTGGTAAAACAGTTGTGTAAAACACCTATCATGCATACTACAAGAGGTGAATTTACTAATGCATAAGTAAAATGGGTAGGGAACATGTGTGTCACTTGCCTTTCTGATGAACAAGACGCTTCCCTTCTCTCAACTAGGCACGTAACTCTTCGTACAAACTATAGCACAAGAAAAAGCATAACATAAACACTCATACAAACACGATCAAACAAATCAAACAATTGAAAGGTGTTTGTTTAACAAATTTGATTTATTGGGATGATATGACAAGAAGGATATGGTAAGGGATCATGATTTGTGGGATATGAAAGAGTTTCAGAATAGTTCATGTGAAGTGGATCACATAGTGCAACCAAAATACTATTTGAATAAGTGTAACAACATTTATTCTTTAAACAGTATATATCACACTTGGGCACTAGGCCAGGTTTCAAGAGTGCTTGAAGTACTCAATTTGCACATTTGCAATTTGAATAGTTCAATACATGTGAACAAAAACTAGGTAGGCATTGATCTGGGTATGGATGGTTTATATTCAAGGACATGGCTCAAATGGTTCATTGATTAACATGGTGTACATTACATACTTTGGTATGGTTATAACAACACCATATTAACAGAATATAGGTTTGAGGTGAATTCATATTCTACTCAAGTAGCACAATTGCAATTTGAATATACATATGAATTAGACAGAATATGATGAGTGGGATCTTTATGCTTTATCAAAGCATATTGGGTCTTGGAACATCTCATGTGGGTAAATCACATAAGAGACAAAATAGTGTAATAGTAATACTACTGAATAGGTGTGACAACAATTATTCTTAAATAGTATCTATTACACTTAAACTTTGGCTAGGACTCATGAATTATTGAGTTACTCAATTAACTCATTTGTTAATCGAATAGCTCTACACATGAAATCAAGATCAAGTGGGAGAGGATTGATTATGGGTAGATAACATTTGGGATAATGGTTTAAGGTTTCTATTGGGTTCATGGGGTATTGGATAAGTGTTATAATGTTGATTAGATCAACATTACAAGGATAGCAAGAATAGAATCTAAGATTGAGATGTATCACACTTTACTCAAACAACACAATTGTAATTTGAATATGTGTGAACTAGACAAGATAGGTCTAAGTAGATATGATCTTGATCAAGATGTTGATTAGATAACATTGATGGCTAGGTATGATCATAGGGTTTTCTAAAGTAGAAGGGATCTTGATTGAAATAGAAATAAGATTAATCCATATAGGAATACTCAAATTCTCAAATTAGAACTTGAATAATTGTGGAGTGGTTCAAGAAATTATGGGAGTGATGCTACTGGATAGCTTGCAGTAATGCAAAGTCACTGCAATTGGAATCACTCCAAAACAGGTTATAGAATTCAAACTATGATCAGATTAGTGATTTGGATAGATTTGGATGCACAAAGTGTGTGCACGTATCAAATTTGAAAGTTTCTGGTTCTAGAGTGTTCTACAAGTTCTGAGGAATCCATTGACTACAAATTTGTAATTTTTGGATTAATAGAACTAAAGATATGAATTAATCATGCTAATAGAAGGGTTGATTCTAATTTGAAAATGGTTTCTGATTGAACCCATAAAATATAATATTTTATGGTACTGATGGATTCTAGACTTCCTAAGGATTCCAACGATATCTTATTTGTTATTTTTGGACTTACAGAACAATAGATATGATTTTCTGAAGATCTAGATCAAATCTGATTTCATTTTCTGGTTTTAAACTCGGTTTGAATCTGGGAAGGCCGCGTGGCTGCTTCGGATAGGCCCGTACCGTTTCGGTCGGATCCGTGATTTGAGCCGTTGGATTTCATTTGATCTGGGTGGTCAAGATTGGTCTGTACCGATTCAATTAGTGATCTAATCCTATCCTTAGAATCCAGATCCGGCGGCTACAGACGAAAGAGGAGGGAGAGCTCACAGTGGCTAGGGTTCCGGCGAGGCTTGCCGGCGAGGCGGCCAGACGTCGATCTCCGGCGATGCTCTGGTGACCTCCGATGCAGACGGAGAGCTGGACGGAGATCAGTGAGACGCGGGGAAGACGAGGGCGTGGACGGCGTCGTTGATTGCGTCCAGTAGCGGCTCAGAGGATCGGCTGGAGTCGTCGTGGCTCTGGAAAGCTTTGGTTGAGCACCCCTGGGTTGATTTGCAAGGAAATCAGACGAATGGAAGGCATTAGAGGATGCGCAAGAGAATTAGAAGGGGGATAGGGCAAGCGAGGGGGCGCGGGATCACCTGGTTGTGACGAAATTGAGCTCGTACAGTGGCAGCAGTGCGGCTCTCCGGCGAGCTATTCTGGGGCAGCCTGGCGGCGTGGAGGAGGAATACCAGAGGGGAAATGGAGAGGAGATTGTGGCCTTTATATAGGCGCAGACACGGGGAGGAAACGGCAGGTGAGTTAATCGAATTGAAGAGAGGAGTGAATCACTGCGCGGTAACGTCTCCGGCGAGAAATCCGGTCCGAGGAGGAAGACGACTGGTAGGTGGGTCCCACCTGTCGGCGAGGGGAGAGGGTACCGTTTCGGGGGCGGGGCGTTGCTGGGCTGGGGCCTCTTCTGGAGCTGGGCTGAATGGTTTCCCGGGGCCCCTTTTCCATTTTTATTTTGTTTTCTTCTTTTTCTTTTTCTGGTTTCTTTATTCTTTTGTATCTTTTGCAAAAATGCTTCAAATCAAGCCAAACCAACTTTATAAAGTTTTTAAAATTCAAGGTAACAAACCAGAGCAGTAACAAACAGGTTTTCAGAACCAAAACAAGATTTTTAATAAAAGATCTCAATTAAGCCTAAAGGCTTTGCTTGCATAAAACAATTTAGAAAATAGGGAGGGAAGTTATTCTTTTCAGAATCTATGAAAATACTTAATATAGCTCGTGTTTGAAATTATCTTTCAAACTTAAATTTGAGAAAGAAAATCTTTAGTAGATATAAACCTTTTAATAAATACTCCCTATGCCAATAGCTTGCATAGGTTTTGATATAAAAGAAGGGGGAATAATGTTTTGAAACTTGATCTTTCTAAAATAAGTTCTTCAAGAAGAATAATAGAAAGTTTAATATATTTTTCTAATAAAGCTTTCAAATAGGCTCAAAAGTTTTAAATCCCTGCGAAATTTCAATCATCTCAAGCAATACAAAAACGAAAAATTTTCCCCAATATTATGCAAAATCCTGGGTCGTTACATACAATCCCAAGAGTTTGCTAGGTATGGGTATTTCGGTTCCCTCATTGTTTGTACTAACAACCTTTATATGTGAACCAAGCTTATTAAAATGCTTAAGAACTTTCCTAGCTTCAATGGCCACATCTCTAAATTCTATCCGCAAAGTTTCAAGGATAAAAGCTTTCTTTTCGGGGTCCTCAATATCATGAAGCTTAAGAAACATGTGTTGCATAAAAGGATTAAGGCTAGCAAACCTAGCTTCTAACACGTGAATTAAATAAGCAGAAGCAACTTCATAACTAGGAGCAAGCTCAGCCAAAGAGTTTTCCTCAACATCTTTATGCATACTAATATGATTAAAGAACTCCTCAATGTTACTTTTTCCAATAATTGAACCACTACCTACTAAGAGGTCCTCCAAAACGTACTTAGGGAACAACATAATGAACTAAAAGTAAAGAAATAACAACTATAAAGGAAACTATTTTTTTGTGTGTTTTTGATAAAATGATGCAAGTAAAAATAAAGTAAAAGCAAAACTAAAACAAAGTAAAGGATGTGCGTGCAAAACTCCCCTTGCAGAAGTCTTCTTTTTCCCCGGCAACAGCGCCAGAAAAAGTCTTGATTGATATAGATGGCGCGGTGGTGATGAAGTAAATGACCGGCCAGTTGGGAAACCCCAAGAGGAAGGTATGATGAATATAGCAGCAAGTTTTTCCCTCAGTAAGAAACCAAGGTTTAATCGTCCAGTAGGAAAAAGCCAAACTCAAGAAGGTGATGCTTGCTAGCCTAGTGACACTCCAACAAGGGCGCCATTAACGATAACTTGTTAGCGCGTCTTCAACTAGTAGCAACGTGGAACCTGCACACAACACAACCAAATACTTTATTCCCAACTTACGATGAGGTTGTCAATCTCACCAGTTTGCTAGAAACAAAGGGTATGAGCGTATTGAGTGGAAAGCAATAGTAGTATGCGAGTAAAGTAAACAGTGCGAGTAAAGTAATCAGGTGATAGCAATATAATGGAAATAGGACCGGGGTCCATAGTTCACTAGTGGTGTCTCTCCATAAGATAAAATAACACATGCTAGGTAAACAAATTACAGTTGGGCAATTGATAGAATAAAGACAACGTGCATATTTCGAGAGGATCACTATGAGATTTACTCTGGGCATTACAACAAGATACATAGACCATCATCCAACTGCATCTATGACTAATAATCCACTTGTGGCGAATCAATCCGAGAACTCCACAAGTATTAAGTTACGAACAATAGATAACTGCATTAAGCAAAGTGTGTAATGTAAACAAAGCATATGCCCTTGAGAATATGAATGTTGTTTTCCCCTAGTGGCAACAACACATCTACAACCTTAGAGGTTTCTGTCACTCCCCCAGATTAAATAGAGACATGAACCCAACTATCGAGCATAAATACCCCCTCTTGGAGTCACTAGCAACTACTCGGCCAAGATAGCTACTAACAACGGAGAGCATGCAAGATCATAAACAACATAGAGAGAACATAAGATAATATTCAGCACATCAACTCAATCATAACACCAATATTCATCGGATCCCAACAAACACAACATGTAGAATTACATAACGGTGATCTGGATCATGTAAGGCAGCTCACGAGATCTAAACATGAAGCACATGGTGAAGAAGACAACCAACTAGCTACTGCTATGGACCCATAGTCCAAGGTAGACTACTCACTCATCGCGCCAGAGGCAAGCATGGGGATGAAGAAGACCTCTGGTGGCGATTCCCCTCTCCGGCAGGGTGCCGGGAAGAGCTTCTGGACCCTCCCGATCTTGGGTCGACGGCGGCGGCGGATCGCGATGTATTCTGGAAAAGTGATATGGTATTTAGGTTTTTCCCGTAGTGGGGTCTTTATAGGCGAAGGGCAGTGCCAGAGGTGGACCAGGGGGCCCTCACCACAGGTGGGCGCGGGCCAGGGGCAGGTCGCGCCCCCTAGTGGTGTGGCCGCCCTGTGGCCCTTCTCCATCTCCTCTTCGGTTCTCTGGAAGCTTCGGTAAATTTTCGGATGTTCGGCTTTTGTTTCGTCCAATTCCGAGAATATTTCCTGTGTAACTTTTCTGAAACACAAAAATAGCAGAAAACGGGGAACTGGCACTGTGGCATCTCGTTAATAGGTTAGTTCCGGAAAATGCATAAAAATGCCATGAAGTGTAACGAAACACTAAGCAAATGGTGTAAAAACAAGCATGGAGCATCAAAAATTATAGATACGTTAGAGATGTATCACTGGCCCTCTGCAAGCAAGGCCCAGACGAGCCGGATCGTGACTACCTCACAAGATGGTCGGAGCTGCGCAACTCATGCGAAGGAGTGGGCGAGGAGCAAGCCATCGGTTACTTCACGGACGGATGCAGAGAAGGAACCCTGCTGAAGCATAAGCTCCATAGGACTGAGCCAAAGACAATGGCTGACTTCATGGCGATAGCGGACAAGTACGCTTCAGCCGACTCCGCTGCGAGAGTGCAGTACCTCGAGCCGGCGCCGGCCGGAGGCCAGTCTCAGCCGGCATCCGGCCAGGGCGTACATCACAACCGTGACCACCACGGCAAGAGGAAAGACAAGTGTCATGACAACAAGTACGGTTCCAAGCAGGTGGCAGCTGTCCAAGGAAGCCCGAGGGCTACGGGTGGAAGCTAGAAGCGCAAAGAAGACAAGTTCAGCAAGGACAAATACACCATCGAGGTGATGCTAGACCAGGCTTGTAAGTTCCACAGCGTCTCGGGCAAGCCGGCGGCGCACACTACACGCTAGTGCAGTTTCACCAGAGACCTGGAGCAAGGCAACCATCAACTGCCCGTCCCGCCGCTAGGCCTGCCAGCTGAATCGCAAGGGAACAAGAGCCGGCAGCCGGCTGGAGACTACCCTGAGGAGGCTAATATGGAGCAATATCATGTGTTCACTACCCAGATGGAAGACCCAAAGGATGAGCCTTGGTTTGGCATCGAGGTGAACGCAGTCATGCAAGTTGGACCATAGTACATGCACTGGTCTGAGGCATCCATCACTTGGGGGCGCGAAGATCACCGGCCACTCATGCCTAGACCAGGGGGCTACGCGCTGGTCTTGAATCCAATTGTGTTCTCTGAGACGTGTACCTATCGGTTCTCAAGCGTGCTCATCGATGGAGGCAGCAGCATTAACCTTCTTTACCGGAGCTCTATGGAGAAGCTGGGCATCCCGCTTGCTCAGCTGAAACCGAGCCAGCTCACCTTCCATGGCATCGTGCCTGGGCATTCGTGCACCCCTATGGGCAGGGTGCAGCTGGAGGTTCTCTTCAGGAAGAAAGGTAACAGCCACCGCGAGCCCATCTGGTTCGAGGTGGTGGACATCAGCAGTCCCTACCATGCGCTGCTTGGCCGTCTAGCCCTGGCCAAGTTCATGGCGGTGCCGCATTACGCCTACTTGAAGATGAAGCTTCCTGGCCCCTGTGGGGTGATTACCGTCACTGGGTGCTACAAGAAATCGATAGAGTGCGCGAGAGCCAGCTCTAACTGGCAGAAGCCTTGGTCATCGCTGAGGAGAAGCGCCAGCTGCTCTAGCGGGTGGCGGCGACCCAGCCTGGTCATCCGGCTCCGAGCCAGCCGGCTCCTCGCTTCAAGCCGACAAGTGGCGCCAAGGAAATCCCACCCGAAGTGGACAAGGAGACTGAAGCCCTTGTCTCGGGGGCTGGCCCTTCCTCGAGGTAGGAGGGTGCACCTCACGGCCTCGCCCGAGACAAGTCAAGATGTCGATCGCTTAAGACCTTTGGCTTGCCAAGGCAAAAACCTTGTATCCCGAACAAGTGTCGATGAATAAAAGAAAGTTGGGCGGCATACGGCTGATCCCAGAAAAGAATGCTTTAATTATCTTTTACCTTTCTAGCTCTATTCATGGGGCCGAAGGCCGGCTCCATGCGGGAGCCGACTGCCCTGAACCGTTGAACCTCTGGTCAGACGAACGAGTACTGCATGTGGGTCGGACCTCGAGCCTAACCTCTATCCCAGGTTCGGAATAAGCCATAGGGAATGGAGCCGGCAAGTCACCCACCTAGGAAAATCGCTAAGAGGAAATGCCCGAAACCCAATGAATTGAGCCTCTTGTCAGACGAATGAGTACTACGTGCGGGCCGGACCCTGAGCCTAACCTCTATCCCAGGGTCAAGTGTAGTCGCGGGAAATGGAGCCGACAGGTCACCCACTTAGGAAAGTTACTAAGAGGAAAGGACGCAAAGATGTCGAAAGCATTATTGTTCACCTAAGAACTGCGTGCATCAGTCAATAGTTGCGCGTGGGCTGGACCAGACCAGATCTTTTACGTACCGAAGTACTACTCCTCATTCCGCGACATGCTCCCACCCTAGACTGGCATTCGACTGCCAGTCCAAGGGAGACCAACCAGCACCAGGCTGCCGGTTGGGGGTAGAAGAGCCGAAGGATGGGGAGATAAAGGAAAAAGTCGAAAGAGATTGGGTTAAATCTGGTTCACAAACAACTAGAAACCAATGCGTAAGGGGCTTAGGATGAAACATCATCGGTGTACATGAGCGAAATGTCACTGGGCACGGCATAAGTTCAATACACATACGAATAAGCAAAGGAACCTTGACACAGTCAGGGGGCGCTCGGCGAGCCAGCCGGCTCCAGCAGGGCAGCATCGCCAGTCCTAGCTGCCAAAACGAAGTCATCGCCGCTGGGGGATGGAGGGATGGAACTCTCAACTGGATCTTCGGAGTCCTTCTGAGGCACTTCTGCGGAGCCGGGCTCTTCGAAGTCCACATCATCCAAAGATTTGTCACTCTCCCCGGTGTCGAAGAGCATGCTGGTATCGGCACACTCTGCAATGGTGCGGGCACGCTGGCGAAGCTTGGCCTCATCGAGGCCAGCATATCCACCCTCGCGAAGGTGCTCTAGTTGGTCCAGGTTAACGCCTGAGTACCACGAGAGCATGAACTCCAAGGCTTGTGCAGCGCCGGCTCAGGCCGTAGACTCCTTCCAGACGTCGACCCGGTTGGACATGAGTGGGATCCATTTGAGGAGCGTCTTGATATCGTCAGGCACCGCTCGCCCAGGCCACAAAGATTTGAATACAGAGACAACAGCTTGGCGAAGTTCGCCCCCAGCTCAGCTACTGGGTGGAGTCGGCCTTTGACCAGCGCCATCAGTTCTCCGGAGGTAAACTTGGCCTTGGGGTCGTTGCTAGGAACGATCTTTTGCTCCACCCAATACTTCTCCAGCGCGGCTGTCGCGGCCCCGTCGGAGTCAGGGAAGGCCTCTGCAAGAGCAACTAGGAAATGAGGAAACGGCCTGAAGGAGCGAAAGCTGGGAAGCGGAGAAGGAAGCATACCATGAAGAGCGCCCTCCAGTCTCAGAAGACCGGAGTGGAGCTTGCGATCTCGGGCACGCCAGAGGCTGAGTTCCTTGTCGTGCTGCTCACCGTCAAGCTCTGGAAGAGATTCCAGCTCATTGATCTTGGCATCGCGGCTCTCAACTTTGGCGTCCAGTGATGTACGGAGCTCATCCACCATGCTCCCATATTTTGCGGAGAGGATTTCTCACTCCTTGGCCAACTGGTGGTCAAACTCCAGCCGCAGCTTCGATTCCACCTCTCGAGCCTTCGTCAGCTCCGCTTCCAACTCCTGGGCTCTGGCGGCCTGGGACCGCAAACCTTGGAGCTCCTTCGCATGCTTCTGCTTGAGTAGCTCAACCGCGTCGGCCGACATCGAGTTGGCCAGCCGGGACTCAAGCGAGGAGATGAGCGAGGTGGCATCTGAGAATGGAAATGTGAGGACATAGAGGGCAGTAGAAGCATTTTGAGGAAAAGGATCCTGGGCCTACCTGATAGCTTCTCCAGCTCCTTTTTTAGAGCCTAGTATTGAGATTTGCCGGCACGATACTTCTTCAATAGCTTCTGGAAGACGCTAGCTCGGAGCTTATTCAAATCCTGTGGAAAATAGAAAGGCAATGTTTCTTAACGAGATTCATTTTCAAGTCAGCTATCACCACAGCTACCTCGAAACTCGGGGGCTAGGGTGAAGGGAGAAATTGGTCATAGAGCTACAGGCCTCGCCCCCCAGCTGGCAGATGAAATCGAAGGCTGGGAACACATTACTCACGTCGGTGGTCCGCGTTGCCTGAAGGAACTGGAGGTTTACATTACTCAGCAACTCCTTGACGGCAGAAAGCTGCCGGCTCAGCTCCGCCCGGGTCAAGTTGTTGCCCTGGGCCTTGAGGTTTCCGCTAGTCTCGACGCTGGAGGCAGTATCTGCCCATTCCTGCTAAAGTTGGCTGGTGGAGCTTAGACTCCCAACGCCAGACCTTGCCGCGGCAGTGGGAATCTTCTCCCCTGAAGCGTCCTTGATTGCAGCCTCGGGAGCTGGGGAAGCTTCGCCACATTCGCTCCCCACCGCCCGAGCGGTGAGGGGTCCTTGAGGAGCTTTGTCAGAATCGGAAGCAGCCCCAAAGAAAAGGGGACCAACGGCCATGCCAATCCCTGTCCCAAATGTAAACATAATAGCCTGCGTGCTCGGTGCGGGCTCAGGGCTGGAAGGGGACCGAGCAGCTGGCTCCGAGGGTTCTGGTGCTTCCGCGCGCATCGGAGTTTCTTCCATCACTTTCACCGTGACCTCGCGAGCGTCGTCTTGACTAAGCGGGTCAGAGGACACATCTGCGGTGGTGACCTCCCCTGCTGCAGCCTCTCCGACGGCAGGAGGAGGCACGATGATGTCCGTCAAGATAGCCTCACCGGCTCGCGTAAGCCTGACCTCGGTCGTTGCTGCCGGGCTAAAGACGATGCTCGCCGGTGCCTCCGGGCGGACAAGCTCCTCCGTCCTACCCTCACCCTCGACAACCTCCAATTGCAAGGAATGATGGTCCTCTCCGACGCGACCCAGGTCGCCGTCAGCGTCCTCCCTGCACGCTCTTGCTGCACGAGAGGTCTGGGGTCGAAGTTTCAGTTTCCCCCGACGCCACTACAGGAGGAGGCTGCAGAAGTAGGTCAATGGAAATGGGAGACCTACAAAGAGAGCGCCCCATAATCGAGCTGGTCAGAAATGCGATGGCCAAAAGCGGTGAGAAGTACGGAGGCGGAAAGCTTACCTAGCCACCACGGTAGCTCGCCGCTTGACCACCTTCTTCATCCTGGGAGGGAGCAGGCTCTTCGCCGCCAGATTCGCTCTCTTTCATTTCTCAGCCGGCTCGGTCGGAGCCGGCTGGTTCCCTCTCTTGGTGCCAACTGCCCTATGTCCGGCTCCCTCCGGGTCAGCCGGCTCCGAAGCGGCTGGCTCTGGAGCAACAGGAGGTTGCTCCGGAGATTCCGGCAGGTCCACGATCGGGGTGGCCTGAGCTCCAGCAGGGGCCGCGGCAGCTACATGAAGGGCTGCGCCCCCGAGGGTGACAGCCGACCCCGGTTCATCATCATCATCCTTGAACCAGTCTTTTAAGGAGGAGGGACCTGAGAACTTACTGGAGTAGCTGAGGGGCTCGCCCGAGTCTTCGAGCTCTTCACTTCCATCATCGCCGTGGGTGGCGCTTGAACCCTCGGCAGTGGCATTGGAGCCGGCATCATCATCCTCCTCGCCGTCATCCCAGACGACCTCGTCGTCCAAATGTTCCTTGTCAGCGGCGAAGCCAGCTTGGCGTGCGGCCAAATTCTCCGCAGTCTGCAGAGCAAACAAGTTTTGCCTAAGCCGAACAGGCGATGGTCAAGTTACCAACGACGCAAGGGAGGAGAAACAGAGTCTAAGCCCGATAGACATACCTCTGCGATTGGGTTGCTGCGGTCGTGAGGTCTCAGGCCCCATGCCCATGAGGCCGGAAGTTTAACTTTGGCGATTCTGTTTGCCTTCTGCGCTACCTCCACCACCGCCAGCGTCCTAGAAGAATGGCGAGTGGGATCTCTGGTGGATCCCAGGAAGCACATCTTGTGTGAGCGGCGCTAGAGGGGCGACACGCGGGCATCCAGGAAAGCGAGTAGGAGGTCAGATGGCTTTAGGTTACCATCCTTCTGCAGGGAGGTGATTCACTGGAGTATCTTCATTATGTCCGGCGAAGGACGAGGGAGTGGGGCACTCCAGCAGTCTCGCTCGCCAGGCCCGCTGGCGTCAAAGGGAGGCAGGTTGATATAGTCAGTCCCCTTCTTCAGATTCTTCATATAGAAGAAGGAGCGCTGCCACTTCTTGCAAGACTCCTTCCCCTTCAATCCAGGGAAGTCTGCGGTCTTGCGCGCGTAGAAGGAAGCCGTCCCGCACACCACCGGGATTGTGCCCGCCGTCTGGGTCTTGAAGTAGGTCAGCCGCCGGAACAGCTCGATGTTAGGCCAGATGCCTAAGTACGCCTCACAGAGGGTCGCAAATGCGGCCAAGGTCATCATCGCGTTTGCCCCGATATGGTGCGGCTGCAAATGGAAATGATCCATGAACCGCCGCAGGAAGTTGCTGGCGGGCAGCGCGAAGCCCCTGGGGAAATGGTCATAGAAGACCACCATCTCCCCGTGTTGGGGAGCGGGCACTCGCTCGCCACCGGTGGGGCGGCAACCCACCAAGTCCGTGGGCGGCAGCACTCAGCCCTGGCGCAGCAGCTCGATCTGCCTCTCCTTCACCCAAGAACCTTCCTAGGATCCCGTGGGCAGATTTGATGGGGCGCCGTCCTCATCCGAGGTCGCCCCCTTTCCCTTCTGCCGAGAAGCTTTGGTAGCCATCCGAGTGCGGATCTGAATGAACGGAATGGCGGCGGAAGGAGCTTGGAACCCTAAATCTGTGGGGATGAAGCTCGGGAGCAGAGGATTTCGGGGCGAGCGAGCGCTGAAGGAGGAAGAGAAGTGGGAAACCGGTGATCTGCCTCAAGAACGGTCCCCGGTTTAAAAGAGGGAGGGCGGATCAGTTGTGCATTTCACCCACAATGAGCTGGCAACTGCTCCCTCCGTCATGCGCCACGACCGCATAAAGATCGGGCAACCGCCGTGGTTGCCGCAAAAGATCGTGGGACCAAGGCCGATTGGATGTGATGCTCTGGTGCACGGACAAGTGGCGCCCTGGTCCAGACCCCGAGGGTGCAAGTCCCGAGGAGCCGGACACCAGCGGGCGGCCGCGTAGCAGTCGCCAGCTGGATCGGTCTTGGAGCCGGTACATCCTGAGATGGCCAGTGATGCTCCGCGAGACTTGACCTCAAGGGCGACGATTTCCGAGCCGGACGAAGGATCCTGGGACTTCGATGAAAGCGTGCAGACTTCGGCGAGGAATGGAACCCGCTGAAGCCCCATGCTAACCCATGAGACTTCGCCAGTTTCGGGGGCTAGTGTCGTGGGGATGACTTCCGGGGTATGCCAAGGGCAATGCTGTTTGCTGGTTGGCGTCCCAGGAATCTCCATGGTGCTAAGTTAAGAAGACCGGCTCTGTCCAAAAGGCCGGCTACGCCAGCAGCCGGCTGGCGACTCCATCGAGGAGAGCCAGAGCCAGGCGAAGAAGACAAGATTCCTCCAACGGCTGCTTCGCCAAAAGTGGCCTGGCCCCGACAAGATCGATAGAGGTGAAGGACAGGCATGACGCCAGCCACGCTCAGACTCCACCAACCAGCGAGCAGGAGCCTTCCCCACGAAAGGATCCGAGGCAAAAGGGAGGGCATATGCCTCCCAGATGCCGGTCCAAGGGGGGAAAGGCGCTTTATTAAGTTGTTGCTGTCAGGCCAGGGGCCAGGGGGGCCAGAGGATCACGCCGAAGACGCAGCCACGGAGGAGCCGGCAGCCGGCCACCTAACCTGTAACCAGACCCCCGCCTATATAAGGGGGTCTGGACCCTTAGACTAGGGAGATCCGATCTTCTTCTTCCTTCTCTAGACCGAACAGCTCGAGGAGCGTTGTAACCACTGTGAAGATAATACGAAACAAGGCAGGAAGTAGGGGTTTTACCTCCAGCATGGAGGGCCCTGAACCTGGGTAAACCGTGGTGTCCTAGTAACACAATCTCGAGCCGGACCCATCGTTGCACACCGTCGAGCCCCTTCGTTAAGCCATCCCCATGGCTACTGTCTCTAAATTCCCACGACACATGGGCATCTCCAAGCTTGAGCTTTTGTCCATTCTTCATCTCATCTCATCATTCTCCAATCCCTACACTTGAAAACTTCCTTCATACAAAACTTCACACAATTCTATTAGCAACGTTAGCATAAGCATAATAGTAAATCGACCCTTTTGGTTCAGGTTTCAACTCAAAAACACCACATATAAAGTACATACCACTGTAGCAACTTCCCCAAAAGTTTCGTGATCAAAAGAATTCAAAAAGAAAGCGATCGAGAGGCAAACACAAATAGTGATAGAAATCTATCAAAACAGAAAAACTGACAAATGTCAATTTTTTCGAGGACCTTCTGTTGCTCAAATCGAAAAGTGTAAAACTAATGAAAGTTTGGATATAACCAGGGGATATGCACAAGAAATCTCAGGTCAAAAAGATATTCTGAGAATTTTCACAAATTTTTACGGTGCAGCACCGAAATGTGTTTCAGGACAGCAACTTTCCCAAATCTTACCTTCCTCAAATTAGAGGTTCTTCTTTGCACAACAACAAAATAAAAATGATAATGAGAGGTCATTACAGTAGTAATAACTTCCAAGACTCAAATAAAAGAAAAAGTACTAAAAGAAAACATGGATTATCTCCCAAGAGTGCTTTTCTTTAACGCCTTTGAGCTGGGCGCAGAATAGAGAACTAAACAAAGAAGCAAAACAAAAGGAACAATTTTTGTTGTTTTCAATTTATAAGTGAAATTAAAGAAACAATAAAAAAAATAAAGAGCCTAATAAAATTAAAGAAGATAAAACCAAGATATATAAAATCAATTATAATACAAGTTAACACAATACATATCATGTGAATGCGTAATATAGAGTATGTAGGAGACAACCTCATGTTAGTTGATGAATAGGGGGGATGATTCGGGCATCCCCAAGCTTAGATGATTGTATCTTCTTGGACATGTTCTTGGAATGCACCTAAAAATCCCCAAGCTTGAGCTCTTGTCTCTTCTTGTTCATCTCATATCACCATATTGATTAGAATTTATAAGCTACATCCACATAAAACTTCACAAAACTCATTAGTAGGGTTAGTACTCATTAAGTAAAATCCACTCATGTTCAAGCATTGACAAGTTCCATAATCTAAACTCAACATTAGCCACTATATATACTAAGGTATTCATGATTTTCATCGTCCGTCGAAAAACTAATGAAACTAATAACACCAAGTACAATATTGAATAAACTAAGAAATCTGTCAAAACTGAACAGTCTGTAAAGATGACACTCAACGAGATAGTTATGTAGCTCAAATCGAAAAACTTCAAACTAAAGAAAGACAGATCATAATCTCAGGTTTATGCACAAAAAATTTCAGATCAAAACACCATTCTGCGATTTTTCACGAATTTTATAGTGAAGCACATAAATCTGTCTAAACAGAATAGTCGGTGAAAATCGAATTTTTTGAGACAGCTACGTAACTCAAATCAGGAAAAGTTAGTCTAATGAAAGAAAGATAATAAGCATTACTTTGCACTCAAGAAATTTCAGGTCAATATCACGTTCTGGTGATTTTAAACATTTTATACGGTGAAGCACAGAAAATCTGTTTTTGGACAGCAAAGCAAAACTATCAACTTCCAAGTAACTAGGAACTACAATTATCACTTTACTTTTATGGTACAGAGGAATATGTACAATATATACAATATACACAATATGTACAAGTTTTTAACTGAAAAGCTTCCATGGAAAGATTTGTTTCGGTTTCATAGGCATGAACACAAGTGTTCAAGGTCGACCCCCACTTAACCATTACTCATCTTTCCAATCACTTTCCTTTTTGAAAATGTTTTTAGTTCACAAGTACAACTAATTTTTTTTGTAATTTGCATTCTCTATCCATACTAAGATAGAGAACAACTTAAAACTAGAAGTAAAAACTACTTAGAGATAAAGCAAACAAGTGCACATAAGAATATTCACCCACACGCTATTGCTCCCCGGCAACAGCGCCAGAAAAGGTCTTGATAACCCACAAATATAGGGGATCGTGTATAGCCTTTTCAATAAGTAAGAGTATCGAACCCAACGAGGAGCTAAAGGTAGGATAAACATTCTCTCAAGTTCTATCGACCGCTAATATAACTGTACGCACACTAAACGTTTGCATCATCTAGGAAATAAAACTAAAGCAACAATACGGGTATGAGAGATAGCTTTGCAAGATAATAAATATAAGAAAGTAATTGTTAGTACTGCAGCAATAAAATATACTAAGTAACCACCATGAGTGTGGAAAAGTGGTGGTAATAGTGGTGGCTTGTCTAAGTTCAATTAGTGAATAAATCGGGTTCATTGTCTTCAATGCAGTTTTTTATGTGGGCTAAATATACATGCACATCACTACTTGGAATTACAAGTACTATATGATTGGATTGTTAGCAAGCATCCCCAAATACTAACAATGTATTAAAGTTTCGCCAACTATAGCCTTAAGTTAATGGTCCTCTTACTCCCATACGTGCAACGTTTCGGTTCGCGTCCTCAGGTTTCTATCACTCCGGCAGAACTTCCCTTTCCTCTTACACATACTACAAATCCTATGATGTTTAATCCATACGCACACAAATATAATGGACACCAAAGGACTGTACCATATCAACATACAACTCTAATGAACCAAAGACATTCAACCAAGCAATCAAAAGACAAATAAACTACATAAACATGACATAGATCATAGGATTATAACTTATAGCATCAAACACCATGTTTACATAGGATGGTACAGAGGTGTGTGGGAGGATGAACCACTATATACAAGGAGGAGTTGGTGATGGAGATGGCGGTGAAGACGATGAAGAGGGCAACGAGAGGCGCAGGGAGGCGACGGCGGCGCCGGCGGCGGCGCGGGGGACTCCCCCGCCGCCAGCATCATGGGGGAGCGCCGCCCTTAGCGCCCCTTCCTTCATGGCTTCATGGGAGCCCTCCCCCATGGAGATGGGATCCATGGGGGAGGTGAAAATGTGGCTCTGGTGGCTGCAAATTCGTGGGTGGAGGTGTCCCCCATGAGCTAGGGTTCCTCCCTTTATATAGTCTGTTGGATTCCCATCTCCCCATCTTGGGCCACACTAGATCGGGCCTAACTCGGCCGTCCGCACTCGGAATCAGGTGAATTTTATGTCCAGAACGTTTGCCGTGAAATTCCCTACAACTTTGTAGTTGAAGAGTTTTCCATTTGATGCTGTCTTTGACCCGTAACTTGGCCATCTTCGGAAAGAGTTCTAGCACAGATTTCTAGAAAGTCCCAATTTGAC
Organism: Dactylis glomerata; assembly: GCA_007115705.1. Taxonomy (NCBI): domain Eukaryota; kingdom Viridiplantae; phylum Streptophyta; class Magnoliopsida; order Poales; family Poaceae; genus Dactylis; species Dactylis glomerata. The sequence goes on from QXEO01001474.1 coordinate 477,097, forward strand.
TCTAACAAGGTTTTCACTTGTATTCTTGGTAATTCCTACACATCAAAGTGTAAAACAAGAACATTGTGCACTTTTGCAACTATTAGTAGGTTAGTCCAAATAAATCATAAAAGTACCACAAAGTGTAGACAAATTATATAGCAATTGATGTAAAACAAGCATGGAGCATCAAAAATTATAGATACGTTTGCAACGTATCAGTATGTCAAACAATAAGTTATGTTAATATGCCAAACCGGGATACTCTGTGAGACCGGATATGATAAGAGATATGATACTTGTTAGCTTTGAGATGGATGTCTCGAGATATTATTGAGCTAGAATTGGCGATGACTAGAGTGATCATATAATGTCGTGATATGCTGGCACAACGAAATAAACAGTGATAAGAGTTATTGATCGATGCCTTGATATGATGGCAAACCAAAATAAATGGTGATTGGAGATTTTGATTGATGCCATGATATGACGGTAAACTGAAATAACTGTGACTTGAGATTCTACTCGATGCCCTGATTTGTCGGCAAACTGAAATAAATGTAACCTGAGATATAAATCGAAACCATAATAGTATGATAGTAATCTCTTCTCTGTAACAGCAATATGGAGAGTCATAGCCGGGTAATGGACATATATAATGAGATGTCCAACGTGTTCTGTAGTCATACTAAAAGACATAGCAATGGTCATAGCATTTGGCATATAACAATCTGACATACTGTGTTGGCATATAGCACATAGCATTTGGCATATAGCACATAAAATAGAGCACTTGGCATATGAAGTAAGATATGGCAGTTTGACGCATAGTACTTGAGATTGACATACAAGCTTAACTTAGCAACTCAGAGGGAAAACTTGGCACCCAAGAGCCGGCATATAAATGTAGGTATGCAATAGCTGGCATATGGTATTTGACATAGAGCACATAGCATTTGAGATATAGAGCATATAGCATTCGAAATATAACAATTATCATTTGACATATAGCATATAGCAATTGACACTGAGAATGGCATGTAAGTTGATATGACTGTAAACTCATAGTAGCTAGCACATGGAACTTGACATAAAGCAGCTGGCATACGATATTTGGCATATAACATCCGGCATATAGCAAGTAGACATAGCAATTGGTCACAGTAATCTCTATGCAAGGTGGTACTCATAGCATTTGGCATATAAATAGATACTGATCTTGACATATCAACTGGCATACTGATTCTAGCATTGTAGCAGATACAAAGATTGACATATGCAATGACATAGAATTTGGCACATCAATTTGCTTACAGTCATAGATACTAAGTGTGAGATATGAGATCTTTTCTAAGTCATAGAATCTGACATGCTAATGTTGGCATGTGAAACCGGCATATACTATGACAAGGTAAACTTTACTTACGACAGTAGACATGGAAACCGATACTGAAGCTATTATAGCAGTAGAGATGTGCAACACTTGGCATAGAAAAAGACATACAAGAGAAAACTGGGAAGTTGGCATGCAAGCATGTGAACTAATTTAAACTAGAACAATAATTCTAAGATTTGGTTGGCTAGGCCACTGCCTAGTGCCTAGCCCCCGAGTCACTTTTTCATACTTAGAAGAAACTAGATTTTGGACAAGCCGGCTAGCCCCCGGGTTGACATACTCATTCCTGGGGAGACAACAATTACTTACTAAGGAGTGCTAGTCTCTGAATACTAATTGGGGTCAACTTACTGTTGTACAGTACACGCTTCACACCTAACATATACTTGCTTTCACTACTGCAGAGAGGGAGGAGAAAACCGGAATAAAGCTAGGCGGCTCAGTTTTAACGATACTCACCTGCACAAGCGGCCTTGTGGGTGTTGACCTGCCAGGGGCAACCTCGGCCCAGTAGAAGCAAGCTCTGCACTGGCCAATCCGGCTTATGGCCCAGCCAAAATTAGAGCAGGGGCTTGGCCTGGCCGGGATGTTAGCGTCGGCCCAGGCTAGGATTCGGGGTACCGGCCCAGCCGGGAATTGCTGCACGCCAGCCCAGGCCAGGTTAAAAGAGCGGTGGCCCAGCCGGGACTTGCTACGCGCCAGCCCAGGCGGGATTGGAGGAGCGTCGGTGGCCCAGCCGGGGTCCAGGCTGCCAGAGCCGACCCGGCAAGGCTGGATCCGGCCCACCATCTGCAAATGTCGGCTAGAAGAGGCCAGAATAAGTAAATATTGGCCCGTAGGTGCAAATGCCGGCTAGAAAAAAGATATGTCGGCCCAGGGAATGTCAAAGTCGACCCCATACCCACTAATGTCATCCGGGACATAAATATGCCAGCCCGGGCCCACCAAAGTTGGCCAGGACCACCAATGCCGGTCCAGGGAAACCGAGCACTAGCCCGGGGAAGAATATGCTGGCCCGGAAATGTCGATGTCGATCCGAGACAGCCGAATGTCAGCCCAGTCGAGGTGATGTCGGGTTGGGAAGCTGAAGAAGATGCCAAGTTCCCGGAGGCGATGTCGATGTCGAGCCCTCGAGCTGACGAAGAAGATCCCGTCCGGATGTAATACAACCAGCGCTACTATCTGCCCCACGGTGGGCGCCAAATGTCGTCGTGGTGAACGAGCATATGCCATAGGGTGGCTTAAGTTGGGGCCGACTGTACACTATCGGATCCGGAGGAGGGAAGACGTGGTGAAGACCATGCACGGAAGAGACTGCAAACAGACCGAGCTACCCAGGTTTGGGGCCCTCGTGAGGAGGTAACACCCCTACTCCTGCATGTCTGATCTATATGTGCTACACATGAGAGCTACAATGGTGCTCCTTGAGCTGTTCATCTTGCCTGTCTAAGGGTACACTGGGCAGGAGCTAAAGAGCTAGCACTATTGAGGAAGAAGAGCTCCCATGGAGCGAGAGAGAAATGAGCCTCCTCTGGAGGCTGGGGTGATCGATCCCCCTGGTGCCCCTTATATAGGGTGCTCAGGGGACAAGGGATGCCCCACAATACACTGTACATATACATTGTAGCTGAGTTGACTACTGGGGTCTTGTCAGCACTGTGGCCTGCATCAGCACAGTACCGTCCTTGGTACTATGCACTGCATTATTGTCATGGGCTTGTCCCATCGTGTCTGTCCTTGGTGTCTTTGCCTTCGTCTTCTAGTGTGTGTCTTCTGAATCTCCATGTCACCAGCCTTATGCTCCTCCTCAGGATAAGGCTGACTGAATGCACATGTCGGTCTGAGTCATGGGGCGTCCCAAGACCGACATTAGATGATCACAGAGATACTGGCTAGATCGATCCCTCCTGGATCAATCCAGCTGGGAAGCTGGAGGAGTCGTCCTAGGGGTGCTGCGGATGGGGCGCTGGCAGTCGAGGGCGTTGGGGCGCGCCATGCCTGAGAACGATCCCGGCCAGGTATGCTCCATCGATGGCTTGGCGCTGGAGTCCCGGCCTGGAGGCCTCGTCCCGACGGGCGGCCTCAAGTCGGCCTGGCAGAGGGAGAGCCGGCCTAGAGAAGGCGGCCTGCCGGAGGAGAGCCCGGCCTGGCATGTCGTGGAAATGCCAGCGGAGGAACGTCGGCCTGCTGAAGTGGCGGCCTAGGTAAGGCGGCCTGGTGCAGGTGTCCCGGCCTGGTGGAGGCGAAGTGGCCCAGCCGGGAGGAGAAGCACTGGCCCAGCCGAGAGAAGAAGTACCGGCCTAGCCGGGAAAATGATGTCGGCCTGCATCAGTAAGGAGCGACCCCGGCCCAACCGGGGTGGAGATGATGTCCCGGCCCATGCCGGGTCACTGCTGTGCCGGCCTAGCCGGGTTTAAGTGATCCGGCCCAGCCGCTGGCCTAGCCGAGGCTACTTTATTCTGGCCCAGTAAGTTGTATGCCGGCCTGGGCATAATAAGACCAGGCCGACATTGTAGTGTTCCGGCCCAGCTAGCTATTTATCTGTCCTTAAATATCCCTGCATATACAATCTGTCATATATAATGTATATTAGACATGTAAAATATGGTACTCTTGTATACCCGGGGTCATATCCTCGACAATTAAAGAAGATGTCATCGGCGGGTGCACAAGGGAGTCAAAGGCAGAGCCTGGAGGCGTCTAATCTCTGAAGAAAGCTCTCTACTCCTACTCTACTCAATCTCTTATGAACTAAGAGACTGATCTCTAGATCTAGGAGATGAACTCTCTCAGATCCTCTCTCTGAGGCTCACAAGATGTAGATCTCGTAGGTCTCTACGCTCCTCTCACTGAAGCCTAGCTTCTCTGCTGTTTTACTGCCTATCTTTTCTTATCCGCCCTCTTTCCTCTGAGGCCTTCCTCTCTTATCTTCTTCTCTACCATGGCCTGGCCCTCCTTTTATACTTAAGGGGATACCACAGTGGCCAGTTCGCATGTGTGACAGATGTCACATGGCTCTGAGCGGTGGCGTAGCCCTGTAGGGATAGGCCTCGAGCTGTCTTCTCGCCCCGTCTAGCGCGCTACACCGATGGGACTTGACCAGCCGGTCCAGTCCATCATCACTGCCCGTGGCGTGGTAATGATGTCTTCTGCAAGTCTGCCACAGAGGGCTTCTGCCGCGCGTCTGATGCTTCGCTAGGTTGAGACTCCCAGAGTAGAGTGTTTAGCATAGGGAAGCTTGATTTTCCCCATGAAGGTGACTCGAGGGTTTATATCGAACTCTCGGGGAACTGTGTGTATAAGGATCCTTCCTGTCCTTCTTCTAACAACCTGCAAGGTAATATAAATTTGCTTTGTGCCCTCAACCTCACCAAGTGGTTGTCAAGCACAAGGTGTGTGTAAGTATACAAAACTGAAAATAAATATGCAATATTAAATAAATAAATATGCAAATGCAACGGCGCAAGAAAATCCCGTGCCGCGGGAATATATGCAATGCAATGCAATGATAAACAATAAAAGGTATGGTTGTAGTGTTTTGGTTTATGAAATGCAATAAAGTAAATGTTTTTGTATTTTCAAAATTAATAATGCTTAAAATAAAAAATAGCGATAGTGAATGGAATGTTGTTTCTTATAATAAAAAGTGGACCTGGGTTCATGGGTTCACTAATGCACTCTCTCATAAATGATATGGCGGACATAGGATCATACAATTGACATAAAAGATTACAACAAAGTTCACATTCAGATGAATTCATATGGGCATCACGTCCTATATAGAGATATTTTGGTTATTCATCTCTCTCATACTCCACCAAGATGGGAGTTTAATCTTGTCATTTCGGTATTAAGATAAACTCAGAGCATATCATTAAGCACAATGATATGAAGTTAAAATAAGAACATGCTAGATCTAGTCGCGAATACTCAGCAAGGTCACGCTAGAGATACCCTGTAGCATGGTATTTTCTTTATCCCTAGTGAGGCAACAAAGTAAGGTAAACACCCAAGTGACTCCAAAGGACTGTCCTCCCCAGAAAAATCACCCCTCGTTACTCTAACTAATGCACACGCTCCCCCACACAGGCTCTCATAAACATGCTTAATCATAACAACTAAATAAGAATGGGGTACGTAATATGCATCTACTCATACACTGAAATTAAAGAATAATTGCAATCTCATATATTCACTCATAGAAAGATCCACCACAAAAGTGATACAAAGATGGCCATAATCATGTTATGCAGCTCATATGACGCTAAGACCCAGAAGAACAAGAGAGCGATACAATTAGCTACTGCCACAAACCCGTAGTCCAGAGGTGAACTACTCCCTTTTCATCATGGTGACAAAGGTAGAGTCATTAGAGGGGATGGAGATCACACCGGCAGCTCCCCGCTGGAGTTTTCCCCTCCAATCTTTGATCTCCTAGGCTTCTATTTTGTGTTTTTGTGTTTCGGCAGTGCTCTCTTTCGCGACCCACAGGGGGACCCTTTTTATAGAAGGTTTTAGGTCAAGACGAATCAAATGAGACAAAGATTGACGACATCAGAGCAACAAGGTGGCAACAGGTAGGCCCCACGCGGCCCAAGCATCTGGCCATGTGGGCCATGCCTATTTCCTCCTCGAACATCCTCTGTTGCACTTCCTTCTCTCCGAAGTCTTGTTCCGTGGAAAATGGGCTCCCGCAAAGTTTTAGGTAATTTGGACTCCGTTTGGGTCCCTGAAAGTTACAAACATTGAAAAAGAGGTTTTCTGGTTTTCCTAGGTTAATCCGATAAAATTGGGGAACATGTGAATTATTCCCAATAATCATCAAAAAGCATGAATATAACCAATATATGATGCAACTAAGGTGGAATATCAAGTGGTAAAGTGCAAAGATCATGTATGCATTTTACATGCGTCAACATCCCCAACTTTAACCTATACTCGTCCTCAAGTATAAAGGTGATAAAACCAACATGAGCTTTGTACTTTACTACTATCTAAGATATCAAAGAAGATTATTGCTGCTACACATAATTAAATGATTCATTCTATAAATAAGTAGCAATATGCAAGATAGATTATCAAAGGATATCAACATTTCAATGTAAGGATGTCTAGTAATGATTCACAAAGTAGAACATAGAAGAAAGCACTATGGACCAAATGTATGCAAAATGAAATAAAACAAAGTAAAGACATCATACAATGGTCATAGAGTATTCTTCTTGAAACTTAATGCAAAGTTGGACACTTTAAATAAACAGATGACACGACAAACAGACATTGAACACCTCGACATATTTTTTATTTACCATTGGGTATAGCTTTTTATTATGAGATGAGTCGTCGAATGCTCACTATGGAATGCTGTAAATTTCCACAATGAATGATGCATGGTTTAGATTAGCAGCCTGAGAGTTTCCTCTAACCATTTATACAAACTGCATGAATGGGCAATGTTTCCTCACTTAGTTCACAAATGATAAGCATCCAAAAACAAAAGAATCATGACATCAACTAGATATAAACAAGTGCAATGTTAAAAGCTTGCCCTATGACAGCATAGATGAGCTAACTCCTAACTCAGACTTTCTCAAGTTCACAACTTCATAATCTTAATCACAATGGTTCAGGTTTATTAAATGCAAGAATTAAAGTGTGCATTCAAGTTCGTCGGAGCCTTTAGACCACTTTTCTCATAACAAACATACTCATAAGCATTTTAATATTTGGAAACTAACTAAAACAATGAAACATGAGAAACAAACTTGGAATAGCTGATACGTTGCAAATGTATCTATAATTTTTGATGCTCCATGCTTGTTTTACACCAATTGCTTTATGTTTTGTTTACACTTCGTGGCGTTTTTATGCATTTTCTGGAACTAACATATTAACAAGATGCCACAGTGCCAGTTCCTGTTTTCTGCTGTTTTTGTATTTCAGAAAAGTTATATAGGAAATATTCTCAAAATTGGACGAAACGAAAGCCAAAGTTCCTATTTACCTAACACGAAGACGGAGTCCAAAGGAGAGACGGAGGAGGGCCAGGAGGCGGCCACACCATAGGGTGGCGCGGTCCCATTGTCGGGGGGATGACCCCCGGTAGGGTCAAGAGACTAGAAAGATACAAGGACTATGGTTGACTTTATGCCGGTTGACCAAGGAAGGGTCTGGCCGGAATATAAGAGCATCGGCTAGACCGGCATATATGTGTATCCCGGCTAATGTCCGGATATACCGGTATAACTGGGATACTTATAGAGGAGTGCCGACATATGCTTAGATATGCCGGCCTAACTTATTTGATATATTGTGCAGGAGCATGGAGGCCGGATTACTTGTCCTTCATAGGTCGTTGGTCTGGCATATAGGTCCAGGATATGGCCAACGGTCATATCCGGGATACAGAAGTCAGCTAAGGTGTCATGTCCCTACAATCAAGGAGAGACTCTGCCAAGTATGGAGAGGGATCATGTTGACAGGGTGCACAGTGGTGGTCTACCTACCCTCGCTGTGCACAAGTACAGCCCTTACCTCACAGAGGTAAGGTCACAGTCCAAGAAGTACAAGGTACAGGGATGTGGAGTCCCATCGAGAGCAATCAGGGGCAAAGTCAAGGGTCTTGCCCATCGTCAGCATGTCCTGTTTGGAGTGTAGTTGGTGTCTCCTGGTCTTATGTGACCATTGTAACCCTGGCCACCACTATATAAGGTGGTACAGGAAGCCCTAGTAAGGGGTTGGTCACTCAGTGTTCCTACACTTAGCAGTTCATCTTCTTGGGAAGCACCATTGTTGTATACTCCATCGATCCAAATATATAACATGTAGAGCAGGAGTAGGGGTGTTATCTCCTTACGAGAGCCCCGAACCTGGGTAGATCTGTGTTCCTTTCTGTCGTGCTTTTTAGCTCGTTCCCCTCTCCCGAATCCTCCAGCATCTAGTTCGGCCCCCATTTAAGGCCATCCCATGGCATATGTTGTTTCACCACGACGACATTTGGCGCCCACCGTGGGGCAGATCGATATGCTGGGCGGAGTGTTTATTCGGACGGGGTCTATGATAGCAGCTTCGGGAGTGCGCGTGGTCTCTGGCCTCGTCCAGAGGCTAGGCTCGCTCAGCTTCGTTAGTGACAACGCTGGATGTCTCGGCGGCCGGCCGTTCCCCAGGGATGGCCGGATCATGTCTTTCGGTTCCCATGAGGTGTACGTGGGGACTGAGAGAGTTTGCAGGGAAGAGGTGCTGGTGGCGGCGGATCCTCCGTCACATCGGCTGGCTCACGCTGGGCGTAGCGCTCGCTCAGTAGAGTCGGCCGAGGTAATGATGGCCGGCACATCAGTGCCGCCGGCGGAGGGTGCCGGCAAACAACAACAGCAGCAGCAGGAGATACTCCCCCGGAGCCGCCGAAGGCCAAGAGGTCGGCACGTCCTCCATTGGAGCATGTCGAGAACCTGGCCGGCACTTCTGCTGTGCCGGCAAAGGGTCAGGTGCTTCTTCCCATCATCGATCGGCTTCTAGAGCCGGTGCGATCCGGCGATGATCCGGAGCAGACAAGGGAGGTCCTGGAGGGATCTCGCCAGGCCCTCGTCGACGAGGCCCTGGCCATGCACCAGGAGCGCGAGCGGTTTAACCGGCAACTCCGTGAGTATGAGGCAGCCCTTGATTTTACTCCTGTGGTAACCCGGCCTAGCCGGATAGATGAGGTTAGAACTAGAGGTAGAGATCTTAACACTGAGCTAGGTAAAGATGCTAGAGCTAAGAGTCATACTGCAACTAGCACTGTGCCTAAGGTAGTCTATAGCTCACCAGTGAAGAACCTTAGAGCAGCAGCGGAGGTAGCTAAAGACTTATCTAATTTGTCCGGCGAAGCACTGCATGAGCAGCAAGCTCGGCTTAACCATCTTTTGTCTGAAGCTACCAAGCAGCAAGAGGCCTTTAAGAAGGCAAACCCAGGTGCCGGGGCATCCCAGTACGTTGCGTCGGTGGGAGGTGCCGGTGCAAGGTCAAGGGGGGAAGCTTCGTCCCCGCATCCGAGCGCCCGGCGTGCCGGGAGTGTGACCTCTGGCCGCCGGGACAAGCAAATCCAGGTGTATGATCCGGCAATCGCCGGAAAGCAAGCGATAGTTCAAAAGAGTGCCGGCCAAGCTGACAAGTATGTCGGCAGCAAGAAGGCAGGCCAGAATATGCCGGCCGGGCAAGGAGCAGCATCGGCCGGTGGTGGCCGGAGTAATAGTGCTGCTCGGCGTCAGCCGCAAGGTGCCGGGGGTGCAACACAGCAGCAAGGTGCAGGTCAGCCGAGACATCGGGAAGATGATGGGAACTCCGCCCTTGCCAGGGCGGGATATCAGCAGCAGCACCAGCAAGGCCAGCAGTATCAGCAAGGCCAGCTAAATGAGCAGTGTCAGCCGGAGCAGCAGCAGCAAAAGATGATCACAGGCCCAATTGCATCCCGGCTAGGACCTCGGTCCTTGGCAGCAAGTGATGCGCGCTTCAAGCTGGACAGGATTCACCAATCAGAGTTGGTGGAGAGGCAAGGAGCACCGGGTCCTATGTGCTTTGGACCCCGGATTATGGGTGAGTCGGTACCTTACTACTTCCAGCTCGCGCGTGGCGCGAGGACATACAACGGCAGTACAAAGCCGGAAGATTGGTTGGAGGATTACTCCACCGCAGTGAACATTGCCGGAGGAAACCTCAGATGGGCGGTACGATATGTACCGCAAATGCTAGAAGGACCAGCCAGAATATGGCTGAATAATCTGCCGGCCGGAAGTATCAACGGCTGGGTTGATTTCGAAGAGCAGTTTGTGTCAAACTTCACCAGTACATACAAGAGGCCTAACCGTCCTCAGCAGCTGGCCAACTGCCGGCATGGAGTAAATGAGACCGACCGTGACTACCTGACCAGGTGGTGCACATTGCGCAATTCCTGCGAAGGAGTTGTGGAACAACAGGCCATCATGTGGTTCGCTCATAGGTGCCGGCATGGCACCATGTTGTGGCAAAAGCTTCAGAGGGAAATGCCGGCCACGTTGGCCGAGACAATCAAGATTGCCGATAGTTATGCTCTGGGAGATCCCATGCAGCCCACCCTTGATTCACAAGGACAGGGGCAGACCCAGGGGAACACCAACAGCGCCGGGAGACCAGGGCAATACTATCGCTCTGATAACCGGAACAAGAGAAGAGATGAAAGGCCGGATTACAGGTATGGAACGGCACAAGTAGCCGCTGTGGAGGAAGAACAAGGGGGCACCGGCAGTAGCCAGCGTCCGAGGTATGAGGACAATCAGCAGCCTCAGCAGCAACAGCCACAGCAGCAAGCGCAGCCCTTCCAGAAGAAGAATGTCTGGATCAACAAGAATGCCGGCGGCGGCGCCGGCCAGAAGAAGCAATGGCCGAAGTATACGGTGGGTCTGGCCATGGATAAGCCTTGTGTGTTTCACACGTTCCAGTCGGGTAAGCCGGCAAATCATTTGACGAGAAACTGTTCATGGCTGGACGACATATTAGCAGGTCGTGCAGGTCCCTGGGGACCGGCTAGACCATCTATCCCGGCAGCTCTATCGCCATTGACAGGTGCAAATACAGTTGCAGTCCCGCCCAGGCCGGTTAATCCTGGGAATCAGAGCAATACCGGAAGTGCCGGCATAAATCAAGTAGATCAGAACTATAACCCGGAGTACTATGCCGGAGGCCCAGCAGCGGGCCGGAATGAGTACAAGGAGCATGATCAGAGCTACATGGTCTTTGAGACCGAAAGAACAGACAAGCAGAGCTTGTACCGGAGGTGTTTGGAGGTGAATGCCGTTATGTCGGCAGTTCCAAAGCTAATGTACTGGTCTGACCAGGCCATTGGCTGGGACAGGGCAGATCATCCCAGGATCATGCCAAACCCCGGCGGGTATGCTCTTGTGATGGATCCGACATTCGTCAGGCCGGCTAATAACGTGAGATTCAGCAAGGTCCTCATCGACAATGGGAGCAGCATCAATATCATGTACCGAGATACGATGCAGAAGCTGGGCATCAAGGAAAATATGCTGGAGCCAAGCAAGACCACATTTCACGGCATTGTGCCGGGACTTTCGTGTGCGCCGATGGGCAAGATCCGGATGGATGTCATGTTTGGCAGCCGGGATAACTGCAGGGTGGAAAATCTCATGTTCGAGGTGGTTGATCTGGAAAGCCCCTATCATGCTTTGCTGGGAAGGCCGGCACTGGCGAAGTTCATGGCCTCTACGCATGTTGCGTATCTGAAGATGAAGATACCGGGGCCCAAGGGAGTGATCACCATCATTGGTGATTACAAGCGCTCGATGGCGTGTGCAACGGCCGGATCAAATCTGGCCGAAACTCTGATCATTGCCAAAGAAAAGAAGAGGCTCAAGCGAGCCGTGGAAATAGCGAAGACAGTGGCGGCCGGCAAATCTATGCCGGGCATGGCAAATCCCGGTGGCAGTGCTTCTTTTCAGGTGGGCAAGGAAGTCAAAAAGGTGCCTCTGGATGAAGTTTTCCCGGAACGCCATGCCCTTGTCGGGGCAAGTTTGGATCCCAAATAGGAAAGCGAGCTCATCAGCTTCCTCCGTGAGAATCGAGATATCTTTGCATGGTCTGCTTCAGACTTGCAGGGTGTGCCGAGGGAGCTGGCTGAGCACGCATTGCATGTGAGACCGGATGCTAGGCCGGTGAAGCAACCGCTCCGGAGGAATGCAGGTGATAGAAGGAAAGCCATTTGGGACGAAGTGGCCAGGCTCCTAGCCTCCGGCTTTATCAAAGAAGTGCTTCATCCGGATTGGGTGTCTAATCCGGTTTTGGTGGAAAAGAAGAAGGATGAGCCCGCCATAGTGAAAGTATGGCGGATGTGTGTCGATTACACCAACTTGAACAAGGCATGTCCTAAGGATCCATTCCCGCTGCCTCGGATCGATCAAGTGATTGATTCCACGGCCGGATGTGAACTATTATCATTCGTAGATGCTTATTCTGGTTTCCACCAGATCCCCTTGTATGAGCCGGATCAAATAAAGACATCCTTTATTACCCCATACGGAGCTTATTGCTATCTCACTATGCCGTTCGGTTTAAGAAATGCCGGAGCAACTTACAAGAGGTGCATGCAAAAGTGTTTGCATGACCAAATAGATAAAAATGTGCAGGTATATGTCGACGATGTCGTCATAAAAACCAAGGAGAGCAAGACTCTCGTAGATGACCTCCGGGAAACCTTTGCAAACTTGAGGAGATTCTGGATGAAGTTGAATCCGGCTAAATGTACCTTCGGTGTGCCGGCAGGCAAATTGCTCGGTTTCCTGGTTTCCAGCCGGGGTATTGAGGTGAATCCCGGCAAGATTCGTGCCATAGAAAGAATGAAGCCGCCGACAGATTTGAAGGAAGTACAGAAGTTCACCGGGTGCCTCGCATCCCTGAGCCGTTTCATAAGCCGGCTGGGAGAGAAAGCTTTGCCGTTTATATCAGTTGATGAAGAAGTCCGACATATTTGTCTGGACAGCGCAAGCAGATGCGGCTTTCAAGGAATTGAAACAGATGTTGTCAACAGCGCCGGTATTGGCGTCTCCGATGCCCCGGGAGCCGATGTTGCTCTATATAGTGGCAACCAATAGGGTTGTCAGTGCAGTGGTAGTAGTGGAGCAAGAGGAAGGAGGCAAAACCGTGCAGCGGCCGGTATATTATCTGAGTGAAGTCCTCTCCACCTCAAAGCAAAACTACCCACACTATCAGAAGATGACCTATGGTATCTATATGGTGGCCAAGAAGCTCAAGCATTACTTCCAAGAGCACCCAATCCGGGTAGTGGCCGAGGCCCCTATCTCGGAGATCATAAGCAACAAAGATGCCAGTGGCAGAATAGCCAAGTGGGCAATAGAGTTGTCCCCATATACACCTCAGTATGATAAGAGGGATACAATCAAGTCCCAGGTATTGGCTGATTTCTTCATTGATTGGGCCGAGATACAATATGAGCCGCCATTGCCAGATGCAAATTATTGGAGGATGCATTTCGACGGGTCCAAGACAATACATGGCCTGGGTGCCGGCATAGTTCTCAGTTCACCAAAGAATGACCAATTGAGATATGTCCTACAGATTCATTTTGTAGCATCAAATAATGTGGCGGAATATGAGGCACTTGTGCATGGCCTGAAGGTGTCTAAGGACATAGGAATTCACCGGATTATGTGTTTCGGTGATTCTGACTTAGTGATTCAGCAGTGTTCCGGAATATGGGATGCGCATGATGCAAACATGGGATCCTACCGCTTCCTGGTGCAGCAGTTGAGTGGTTACTTTGAAGGTTGTGAGTTTCGGCATGTTCTCCGGGCTCAGAACGACGCAGCCGATACATTGTACAAGCTGGGATCTTCCAGAGATTCAATCCCGCCCGGCATTTCATTGGAGCATCTGAGGAAGCCGTCAATCAAGCCCTCGCCAGAATCATTGTCCATTTATGTCCCGCCAAGTCCGGAGGAGGCAGTTCCGATGGATATAGATGCCGGAGTCAGATCAGATAACCCGGGGACTATTTTCTCAGTCCCGGGGACTGGGCCGACATATGCAGTGAGTGCAGTATTCCGGAGCAGAAATAGGGGCAAGGGTAAAATGTACCAAGAGGTTGTGCCGGTATACCCGGGGACTGCTCCGGCATACCCGGGGACTGATCCCTCAGTCCCGGGGACTTCGCAGCCCATGGAGATCGATTATGTGTCGGTCGAAATGATGGAGATAGATCAGGCAGTGTTCACTGTCAGAGAAGTGCCCTCATGGGCACGTCCTATCATGGATTTCTTGGTGAATGGTCAAGTGCCGGCGGATGAAACCGAGGCACGTCGGGTTGCAAGGAGATCCAAAGGATATACCATCATAAACAAGGAAATATACAAAATAAGTGTCACCAGAGTATTGCAGAGATGTGTCGAATCTGCGGAAGGCCTGGAGATGCTCCGGGAAATTCATCAGGGGGAGTGTGGTCACCACGCTTCATCCAGAGCATTGGTGGCAAAGGTATTCCGGCATGGCTTCTATTGGCCGACGGCACTGCAAGAAGCAGAAGATTTGGTCCGGAAATGCAATGGATGTCAAAGATATGCCCACCAGATTCATCAGCCGGCATCTACCTTGAAGACTATCCCGATAACCTGGCCCTTTGCTGTTTGGGGCCTGGATATGGTCGGGGCTTTTAAGCCGGCCAGAGGAAAGATGACCCATATCTTGGTCATGGTGGACAAGTTCACCAAGTGGATTGAAGTAAAGCCCATAAGCAAGTGTGATGGACACACAGCAGTGAAATTCTTAAAAGATGTAATCTTGAGATATGGTGTTCCCCATGGCATCATCACTAACAATGGGTCGAACTTTGCCCAAGGGCCGTTTGCCAGATTTTGTGAGGAAGTGGGAATCCGGCTGGACATTGCGTCGGTCGCTCACCCTTGTACCAATGGCCAAGTAGAGAGGTCAAATGGACTAGTGTTGTCTGGCATAAAACCTCGGCTGATAGAGCCACTGGAGAAAACTCCGGGATGTTGGCTAGATGAATTGCCAGTAGTACTTTGGAGTTTAAGGACAACTCCGAATAGGTCAACTGGCTATACACCATTTTTCCTTGTGTATGGAGCAGAAGCTGTGCTTCCAACAGATGTAATACATGATGCACCAAGAGTGGTGCTATATAATGAGGAAGAGGCTAAAGAAGCCAGGGAAAACGATGTTGATCTGCTAGAGTAAGCAAGAGAAATAACTCTATCAAGAACAACAGTATATCAGCAGAACCTCAGACGCTATCATGCGCAGAAGGTGAATCCAAGGAGATTCCAAGAGGGAGATCTAGTACTCCGGCTAAGGCAAGGCACAGAGGGCCGGCATAAGTTAACTCCTCCATGGGAGGGGCCATTCATTGTGAGCAGAGCTCTGCACAATGATGCCTATTATCTTATAGATGCGCAGGCCCCCAAGAAGGACAAGGCGGACAGGTCCGGAGAAGAAACCAAGAGACCATGGAACATAGCCCTACTCCGTCCCTTTTACTCCTGAGCAGCATAATGTATGTATTTCCATATTTTGCTTTGTGTGCCGGCGCTTTAGTGTCGGCACAAGACTAATGATGGAAATGTCGGCATCCCGAAGAGATCGGGCACTGCCTCCGAGATATATAGTTGTTTATTTTCAGTTTTTGATTATATGCCGGCTGGCTTGATTTGGATATTTCCTATGTCGGCCTAGTAATGTGTCGGCACCAAAGGCCGCTCTTCGACTCAGCTGCTGTCCGAAACCCGGCTTCATGGCTAGCAAGAGTTGATGCCAGAGATTGTCTACACATGGAAAACGGCTAAGGAAATATAGAGCAACCGAATCAACATTTATGTTAATGCTAAGATTAAAACTTGAAATGTCGGAGGATTTGAAGTCTAAGATTCAAAGTTAAAGTACTGTATGTTTAATGAAGCAACCTTGAGACTCATATGTCGAAAGCCAAAAAAGGTAGACAAGTAGCCAAGGTTGTGAAGTTGAGGAAACAGGAAAACAAACTCGGTGACTTAGCCAAAAGATGATCCGACATTCATAAACGAGCAAACCAAGTTAAAACTTGTTCAGCTAGCAAACTTAAGGGAAATAGAGTATATATTACATCTGCACCCGGCATACCGGGGATCTGATAAACCTTAAAGTTTTTGGTACGGCAAAGTTAAGAAGCAGGGGCAGAAGCAGAGCCGCCGGCTGGTGGAGCTGTAGCAGTGGAAATGTCGGCTTCAGGAGTGCCGGACCCAGCAGATGGAATGGAGCCATCACCTCCGCCCAGGACAGATCCCTATTCCGGAGCATCAGTGCCGGCCTCTTCAGCTTCCTCTTCGTCTTGGCTGGAGTCGGAGCCCTCGGCGTCAGCAGCATCCTTGGCATCGTCTGCTGTCTTCTCCGGCTCGCAGATGTCCCGGACAAAAGCATCGGTGTCGGCATAGTCCACATAACCGTGGGCCAGTTCTCGCCGACGCCGGATGTGTTCCGGATCCGTGGTCCAGATAGATCCTTCGCGCACAGTGCGCAAAGTCTCCAGATCAGCTTTTTCGTACCAAGAGAGGAAGTAGGTGAGAGCTTCATCAGCTCCCACCTGGGCGCCGGAATCCCGCCATTCCCGGAGGCGAACCTTGGCGAGCTGCAGATCGTTGCCGAGGTCGACAGGGTCAGTGGGTGTCCTTTGCCCCGGCCAGAGGGCAGAATATGCCTCCTGGGCGCCAAGAAAAAGTTCTTCCGTGTAGAGGGTCATGGCGTTCTTCCGGGTTTGAAGGGCCAACAATTGTTCCGACATATCCCAATTGGCCGAGTCAACCGGAGCATCCTGGTTCTCTCGATCCAACAGCAGAGCCCTCTCAACGTCTTCGACGGAAGCGAGAAACATGTCTGAGAAATAGAAATAATATTACCAAAAGGAGAATATGTCGGCGTAAAGGTTATGCCGGAAAAGATCATGATATGTCGGGCAGGATAAGGGAAAAGGATTTGAAGCTTACTGGCGAGGTCGGCATTGAGCTGTGCAACGGTAACTTCCCATTTCGTTGCCTGCTCCTTCAGGCTAGACAATTCGGCATGGGCGTTGGAGGCATCAATCTCGGAGGTGACAAGCAGCTCCTGGGCTTTTTTGAGTTGGCCCTCCCTCTGCTCCTTCTCCTCCAGAAGCTCAGCAATCCGGCCCTTCAACTGCTCTATCTCGACCTTGTGAGCGGCATCCCGGTCGTCCAGTTGCTTGGCCACATCCACTGAGGGCATACAGTCCTGATGGCGTGCCTCCAGTGCAGCTTTATCATCTGAAAAGATTTGAAGTCAAAATAATGTGAAGATAGAAAACAGTGACAAGAGATAAAGGATTTGAAGTATAAAGTGTCTATTTGGGTGACAGCGGGATCCGGCATACCTGTCAGCTCCTTCACCCTCTTGACAAGCTCGGTGACTTGGGCTTCGGCACCAGCTGCGGAATGACGGTAAAAGGTTATGTGTCGGCATATTAAGGTGTGCCGGCAAAAGGTGCAAAGAGAAAAAAGAAGGCAAGGCATCCGACATATATGTCGGATGAGTTGTCGGCATATTAAGGTGTGCCGACAAAAGGTGCAAAGAGAAAAAAGAAGGCAAGGCATCCGGCATATATGTTGGATGAGTTTACCTTTCTGGCGCAGTTCCAGCAGGAGCTTGCTATGTGCGTCAGATAACTTCCGGTGCTCGCACACCAAGTCGTGGAACATGTCGGCGCGTGTGTTGTTCATGTGCTGCAAAAGTGTTAGGATTTGAAAGGTTATGAGAAAAGTCTAGCATGCCAGAACAATTGAAGATTATACGAAGAATTCATGCTGTTGAAGACCCGGCACAGGTGCTGCGCACCTATCCCGGCCCTCGGTGACTAGGATTTGAAGCTCGCATCGAGCTTATATCTCGGTCAAGAGGATTTGAAAAATAATTAAGAGGTGAAATAGATAAAGACCCGGCACAGGTGCTGCGCACCTATCCCGGCCCTCGGTGACTAGGATTTGAAGCTCGGATCGAGCTCGTATGTCGGCAGCTAATTTGAGAACAGCTAACTAAAAGAGTATTGGAAAATCCCGGATGTCCGTATCCCGGACAGCCGACATTTTCGGGGACTGGGGATATACGTGGAAAAGACTTACGTTGGTGGCATCGGCCAGGAGGTGAAGTCTTTGCTGGAGGCTGAGGAGTTCGCAGGCAATTGGAATGGGCTTCGCGGCCAGGATGTCAGATGGATTGCCAGTGGCCGAGGCTTCGGCCAACTTCTTGCTCTTGGAGTCCGCAGTGTCCATACTGTCGGCGTCGTTCCACTTAGTGCAGTGCTCCTTAAGAGACCCAAGGCTCTGGTCACTTTTCGTCACCAGGGAGCGCGGCCCTCAAGTTCTGGCGTGTCGAAGAAGCTGGGCCGGTAGCCAGGCCGGGATGCTGCCCTGCCAAGATGCAGGGCCAGGGCAGAGCTGGGCCGGGATGCTGCTTTAGAAGGAGCAGTGGCGGCGGTGGCGGCGGATGGTGTGCCAGACTTGGTCGGCTGGATCTTGAGCGTGCCGGACTTGACCGGGGCAGAGGTCTTGTCCGGGATGGAGGTCTTGGCCGGGGCAGCAGTCTTGGCTGGTGCTGGAGTCTTCTCAGCTGAGGGAGTCTTGGGCGCGAGTTGTTCCGGCGCGGCCGGTGCAGCTTGGCCAGCAGAGGCAGGTTCCGGAGTAGTCCGAACTTCCGGCACTGCAGGGCCCTTTCCTTTGTTGTCTATGCCGGTGCTCTTGTTGCTTGCGCCGGCATCCTCAGTTGTCCTGGCGCCGCTGGTGGGCGCGCCGGAGTCGGGGGCATCTTGTTGGGCTCCTGTGTCCATGTGGACATCAGAAGCCGAAGGTCCCTGTTGAGCCCCCGAGTCCGTGTGGACGTCGGGGGCAGAGTTGTCTTGTTCCGGCGGAGGATCGTCCTTCGCCGGGGAGGTAGTCTTGTCAGGCGCAGGCGAAGATGCCGGTGCCGGTGAAGTAGTATGGCTTGCTGAAGGTATGTCGGGGGTGGCAGTGGCCGCTGGTTTCTCAATGTTGGGGCTAGCACTTGAGCTGGAAACATGTTCCGGCGCAAGAGGAGCCCTGAATAAGAGAAAAGCACCAAGTTAGTAATCAAAGAAGAAAGTATGTCGGAAGCAATGTGAAGAAAAGAAACTCGTGTTGGAAAAGGCGACGCCTAGGCAACGCTTAGGCATGCTTAAGCACTAGGCAATGGACAAACGCCTCACCTAGGGCATAGGCGGAACTCTAGGCAGTGCAACTAAGAAATAGGCTTCCACAACAAGGATTTATGTCATATTGCTCTAACGAGCTAGGTGTTCCATATTCTAATGATAGTTGTTCATATTTTACTCATTTAGATTGTCTAAACTAATATGTATTCACTATAATAGCTCATATTAATGCGTGATAGCACAAAAATTGTGACCGCCTAGGCCTCGCCTAGGACGCCTAAGCATTGCCTAGGCACTAGACGAATGCCAACCGCCTCGCTTACGCCTAGCGCTTTTTCCAACCTGGCGAGGCAACATGCCTCTGTTTCTTCGGAATGGGCATGCCAACCTTCTTCCTTTTCTGTTGCTAAGGTGTGTCGGGCTGGGGCTTCACGCCTCGCTTCCGGCCGGCACGTCCGCCGGTGGAAGGAGGTCCCTGGTTCAGAGGGGCGGCGTCGACAACCATGTCATCCGGGATAGCTGAGGATGGCATTGGAAAGGCGTAAGCAAGAGGTGTTGTAGGAAGAGCATAAGCTAGAGGTGTCGGGCAGATAAGCATCTAGCAGTCTTCATCGGAGTCATCATCACTCTAGTCTTGAGTGAAATACCGGGATGAAGAGGCCTTACCCGCGGCAGAGGCAGCACGGGTGTTCCGGGGCAGCTTGTCCCAATGATCCGGATCTTCAACGTCCGCAGTGGTGCGGTCTGCCGCGATCTGGATTCGGGAGTTCTCCATACTCTGGAAACTAAACTTCTGCATAAGGCAAAGTAAATGGGTCAGAAGCAAGAAATATGCCGAAGCAAGAAGTATGTCGGATCAAGCATTAAAAGTATATCGGCGAATGGCAATATCTCGGGCCATGCTTGATAAGTGTCTATATGCCGGACAAGGGAGTTTGTGTCGGCCAAAGTATTTACCGTTGGGGCGGGCCGATCCCGGCTGTATGGTTCAAGTCCCCAGGCAAAGGTGGCCTGAGGGGACTTGCAGACGTCCTTGATCCGCCACAGAATGTCGGCCGGAGTCAGCTCGTGTGTGGAATGCCGGGTGGGGTCCATGGGCCCGCTCATCTGGCAGATTTTATGTGACCGGCGCTGCAGAGGAGAGACGCGCCGGCTGATAAAGCATGCCACTAAATCTTGAGGGGTAAGGCCGGCATCCCGGAGCTCGCCCTTAACCCGGTGGAGAGCATTCACTGGCATCACAGAGCTCTTCGGGTTATAGGTCCAGTTCTTCATCGCCAAGGGTGGCTCGTCCACGAATGGCGGCAGGTTGAGCAGGTCGGCGTCCGTGGTGTTCTTGACGTAGAAGAAGCTCTTTTGCCACTTCTTGCAAGATTCAAGCAGCTCCACCTTGGGGAAGTCCGAGCCCTTCCGGGACATGATGGTGGCCGCGCCGCATAGGCTCATGGGGTGGTCCTTCTTCTCCTGGGCCGTCTCCGGCGGGTCATCCTTGCTCCGGGGCGGTTCTTGGACAACTTGCTTCCGCAGTTGGAAGTACTTCGCCCAAGCTTGGGTGAAGGGCTCTATGCCGGCGAAGCCTTCGCAGAATGCGGTGAAGGCGGAGAGGATCATCACCGCGTTCGCCGGGATATGATGAGGCTGCAGGTCGTAGGTGTCGAGGAAGTCCCAGAAGAAGTCCGACGCCGGCAGACCAAAACCCCGCTCGAAGTGGGCAATGAAGACAACTCGTTCGCCGGGTTCAGGTGCCGGCGCAGTTTCTCCCGCCGGTAGCCGGCATGCAACACCCTCCGACACTCTCCTGGTGGATGTGATCCAGGATATGTCAGCCGGGGTAACCTCCGACCCCTCCCAGCCGGAGCGTCCTTGGATCCGGGCCGAGTTATCTTCCTCTGAGGCCGAGGTACCGGTCATGCTTGAGGAAGCCATCTTGATGGCCGGAACAAGGCGTGAGAGCCGGAGTCCCGTGATGTTAATCCTATCGAAGCCAGAGAAAAAAGGGAGGTTAGTCTCTCCGGCATAGCACTCTCGCAGAAGTTAGCAGGAAAAGAGGATCTACCATCGCAGTTAAAATAGGAAACAAACATGGGTAAAACTTCTAAGGAAGAACACCTGTGAAGTGCTAAGGAACAGTGCAAGCAATGCTAATCGAATCCGAGGGATATCAAGCAAAGGAACTATCGCAGATCCAAGCCAGTAGGGATACCATTGTTAAGCTACAGAAAAGCATGGGAAAGGAAGAACAGAGAGAGAGAAGCTCACCGGAGCTTGGCCGGCGGCGGTGGAACAGCGATGGCAAACGTGCAGAAGAAGTTCCGATCTCCCGGCAAAGTCGCTGAGGAAAGAGGTGGCGGCGGCGTCGTCGACAAAGATGTCGAGCGTCGGCGTCGGCGTGGAGCAGATCGCTGGCAGAGCAGGTTCTCTGTTCCGTGGTCCGGCGGTGAAGCGCAGGAGGCAGAGGGACAGAGGAAGAAGACGACGGTGTGGGGTAAAAAGGAGAAGTTTACCCCCGCCGCCCTATTTATATATCTCCGGGTAAGGGTCGTGGGGGTGGTAGTGCTCCACTACCCCGACCGTTTCCGCGGTGAGTCGCCACGTGGCGGCACGGAGTGGGGCGGCGGCTACTGTAACTGTGCCACTACGCAATGATGGCGAGGAGTAACTGCACTGTGAACCGTCACATCGTGTGACCGTTCGAGGTGGCAGGGCAGTTGCAAGTTTCGATGCAAACTGTCAGGCTTGGCTTCTCAAGGAAGTCTCATCTATATGCCGGCATAACTGCCCGAAGAATAAGTTCCATCTGGAATACCCTCAGGGCCGGCCAGATTAACTTTTGGAGAAGGAACAGTGACCGGTATATGCAAGGATATCCCGGCATATAATCTGATCGTCGGGATATAACGGAAAGCCGGGGTATAACGAAAAGGATGATATGTTGAACCTGTCAAGGCTCCACAGTTATGACTGGGGAACCTCGGCAGCTTCGGGGACTAGTGTCGGGGGGATGACCCCCGGTAGGGTCAAGAGACTAGAAAGATACAAGGACTATGGTTGACTTTATGTCGGTTGACCAAGGAAGGGTCTGGCCGGAATATAAGAGCATCGGCTAGACCGGCATATATGTGTATCCCGGCTAATGTCCGGATATACCGGTATAACCGGGATACTTATAGAGGAGTGCCGACATATGCTTAGATATGCCGGCCTAACTTACTTGATATATTGTGCAGGAGCATGGAGGCCGGATTACTCGTCCTTCATAGGTCGTTGGTCCGGCATATAGGTCCAGGATATGGCCAACGGTCATATCCGGGATACAGAAGTCAGCTAAGGTGTCATGTCCCTACAATCAAGGAGAGACTCTGCCAAGTATGGAGAGGGATCATGTTGACAGGGTGCACAGTGGTGGTCTACCTACCCTCGCTGTGCACAAGTACAGCCCTTACCTCACAGAGGTAAGGTCACAGTCCAAGAAGTACAAGGTATAGGGATGTGGAGTCCCATCGAGAGCAATCAGGGGCAAAGTCAAGGGTCTTGCCCATCGTTAGCATGTCCTATTTGGAGTGTAGTTGGTGTCTCCTGGTCTTATGTGACCATTGTAACCCTGGCCACCACTATATAAGGTGGTACAAGAAGCCCTAGTAAGGGGTTGGTCACTCAGTGTTCCTACACTTAGCAGTTCATCTTCCTGGGAAGCACCATTGTTGTATACTCCATCGATCCAAATATATAACCTATAGAGCAGGAGTAGGGGTGTTATCTCCTTACGAGAGCCCCGAACTTGGGTAGATCTGTGTTCCTTTCTGTCGTGCTTTTTAGCTCGTTCCCCTCTCCCGAATCCTCCAGCATCTAGTTCGGCCCCCATTTAAGCCATCCCATGGCATATGTTGTTTCACCACGACGACACCCACCCCTGGCCGTGCCAGGCCCTGGTGTGGGCCCCTCGGCCGCCCTCTGACATCGCCCTTCTGCCTATAAATTCACTTCATCGGGAAAACCCTAAGGGCCCGAACATCTATCCACAAAAAGTATTGTAAGCCACTACTGTCATCGACCCAAGTTCGGGAGGGTCCAAAAGCTCTTCCCAGCACCCTGCCGGAGAGGGGAATCATCACCGGAGGCCTTCTTCATCGCCATGCCTGCCTCCGGAGTGATGCGTGAGTAGTCCACCCCTGGACCATGGGTCCATAGCAGTAGCTAGATGGTTGTCTTCTCCTCCATACGCCTCATGTCTAGATCTTGTGAGCTGCCTATCATGATCAAGATCATCTTTATGTAATTCTACATGTTGTGTTTGTTGGGATCCGATGAATATTGAGTATTATGCCAAGTGGATTGTTGATCTATCATGTCTATGTTATTTGTGATCTTGCATGCTCTCCGTTGTTAGTAGATACTTTGGCCAAGTAGATGCTAGTGACTCCAGGAGGGAGTATTTATGCTCGATAGTGGGTTCATGCCTCTAGTAATCTGGGAGAGTGACAATAACTTCTAAGGTTGTAGATGTGCTGTTGCTACTAGGGAGAAAATAACAATCTTTTGTTCAAGGATAATTGTATTATTTACATTACACAATTTGCTTAAGGCGAGAATCTGTTGCTTGCAACTTAATACCCAAGGGTTGTTCGGATGATATCCTGTGGGAGGATTATTAGTCATAGATGCAGTTGGATTACGGTCTATGTATTATGTTGTAATGGCCAAATGAATCTCATAGTGATCTTCATGACATGTACATGCATTGTTATGCATTTTTTATTTTCTCAATTGCCCAACTGTAATTTGTTTACCGAGCATGTTATATCTTTATGGAGAGACACCTCTAGTGAACTGTGGACCCCGGTCCATTCTTTTACATTTATATCCATCTACTGCAAGCACTGTTTACTTTCCGCAAGTATTATTTTATTTCACTGCAAGCAAACATCTTTTTCCACACTATACGTCTAATCTTTTGTTTTTAGCAAACCAGTGAGATTGACAACCTCACTGTAAGTTGGGGCAAAGTAGTTTGGTTGTATTGTGTGCAGGTTCCACGTTGCTGCTGGCGCTGAGGCTCCCACGTCAACTATGCACCAGACTGTTTTCTGGCACCTTGCCAAAGTGTCACATCCCAAAATTTTGGAATGTGAAAATAAATAAAATAGGAACCATGTATGTTTGTATTGATTTAAATTTCACAAGGAATTAAAACTTTTTGCTTTATTTAAAAGCCTCATTTGAAAAACCATTTCAAACTTTCTATTATTCCTTGAAGAACCTTTTTGAGAAAATAGAATCTCAAAATATTAATTTGCATTTACCCAAAACTAATGCAAACTCATTTGCAAAGGGAATACTTATAGAAGGATTTATATCAAATAAAGTTTGCTATGCCAAAAGGAATGTTTGAAAATAAATTTCAAAAACTATTTTGATAAAGTTTATTCTCTGAATTTAAAAGGATTATTATCAAACCATTTTATATTATGCAAATAAGCCTTTGGCTAATTTATAAAGTTTTTATTGGAAATTAGTTTTATTTATGAAAACATGTTTATTACTGACCAAATTTGTTGAGATGAATTTTAGAAAAATTTACAAATGGTTTGAGACAATTTGGACCAAATTTGAAAGAGATATGAAAGAAATAGAAAACATAATAAAAGAAAAAAAGAAAAGAAGAAAAAATAGAAACAGACCCGGGGAGCCCTTTCGGCCCAGCCCCGCAATCAGCCCACGGCCCACCCCAGTTTTCCTCCCGAACCGTTACCTCCTTTCCCTTCTTCTCTCACCGACAAGTGGGGCCCGAGTGTCATCCCTAACCCCCGGCCAAAAATCTCGCCGGTGAGCTTGCCCGA
Source organism: Dactylis glomerata (assembly GCA_007115705.1). NCBI lineage: Eukaryota > Viridiplantae > Streptophyta > Magnoliopsida > Poales > Poaceae > Dactylis > Dactylis glomerata. Next base: position 502,019 of record QXEO01001474.1, read on the forward strand.
GCCGCGATCTTCTCTCCCCTTAATTCCCCGCGATCCCCTGCCAAATGCGCCACCTCTCCACGCCTATAAAATCCGCCCGATCTCCTCTCTCGCCTGCACCCTTTTCCCCTCTCTCTCGGCCGCCAGGCTGCTCGCAAAGGAACTCACCATCTCACAGACCCCGACCGCCGGCAACGACGATTCCGGTGAGTTAAGACAACCCCGAGCCTACTCGTTTGCACCGTTCCCTTCCCTGAACCTCTGTGCATCTCCCAGACATGCTCATTGCTATTCTTGCACTCCAGATCAATGGGCTTGTCCTCGGCCAGACCTCACCGTCCGCCACTGCAAACTCCGGCGAGGAATTCCAGGACAACCAGAGCACCTCGAGCTCGAAGACTTCGCCACCACGACCTCCCCGATCTCCTTGTAAGGCAATCGTGACCCAGAACCACCTCTTGTCGTCATATCCATCTTGCCTGTGCCGCACCATTAATTCTAGCCGCATGGCCTCGCCGTTGCAGGAAGCAAACAATCGCGGCATGACCACCATCATCTCCACCTCGTCACTCTGCTCCCCGTCCGCATCTCCGCTGTCACCGGGAAGCCCCAGAACATCGTTGGCGACCTTCTCTAGTGTGCAAATACGCAGGCGACCGCCGGAACCCTAACCCCCATGGTGAGCCCTCCCAGATCCATCTGCAGCCGTTGGATCTAGATCCAGAGGCATAGAATAGATCACTTAATGAAAGGGTATCTTTAGATCTAATCCGCTCAATCTCCTTTAAATCCTATAGCCGTAGTTGCTGAGCTGTGCGAACCGGTACCCTCCAGTAGGAAAGCGCCACGTGTCTACCCCTGGATCAGCCCGGTTCAAATTTCGTTTTAAAATTCAAAAAATTGTCTAAACTTCAAAAATTCATATCTTTTGATCCACTGATCCAAAAATTGCAAATAATATGTCTCTGGAATCCTACAAATGTGTAGAATCCAATGGAACCAAAATATATGTGAATTGAGCTAGCTGAAAACATTCAAATTCAAATATGTGAGTTTGAGTATTTTTGATATAGTTCAAATTCTATAAATCCTTTTCAGTTGATTCTTTTTGCAATAGGATCATATTGCTGTCCACTATCCAGTAGAACCACTGCACAAATTATTTGAACCAATTTTATCAAGTATTCAAATTCAAAAGAGGATTTGATTATTTTCTTCCTAGATTTAATTCTACAAATATTTTAGGCATAACTCCTTCTGCAAAATTGCCTAATGTGATACTAAAAACCCATCAGAATACTTCTCATGCACTTTTCACACTTATCCAAATGTCAACTCCACTAGTTCATCCTTTTGCAAGCAATAGTTGTGTTTCTAAGCACCTTGCAAAAATATCAAATTCTTATTGTGCACCTTGAGCATTTTGGCTCTACAAATGGTGTGAATTTATCCTAAGTCCTAATGACCACATCAAATCTACCATGACTTAGTAAAAATATACTCTCTATCTTTGCCAAGTGCAAAACTAGCAACTCCATCTCATCCAAATTCTTCTAAGTGTTTTGACTACCCCACCCAACACTATGGCATAGAAGTTTCCCATATCAAGGCCATGGAGAAGAAGTTGAAGAGAAGACAAGGAGTTGAAGGCAAAAAAGAAGAAGTTGAAGAGAAGACAAGAAGATGAAGGAAAAGAAGAATGTTGAAGAGAAGACAAGGAGATCGAGGAAAACAAGAAGATCAAGAGAAGAGAGCCCAAGTCAAGAAGATGAAAGTGACACACCTCACCACTTAGAATTTATCCATCCAAGTTCTCAAACCAAGCCTAAGAATCTCCTTAAGCTATTTTTCTAAGTCTTTGACACTTCTTAACAATTTAGAAAACCACATCAATCTTTTAAAACTCTTGACTTAACCATTCTCTCCATCCATATCAAGTTAACTTCATACCACAGCTCTCATGTCAAATTATCACTAAGACACTTTGAAGACTAAGCTAAAACAAAAAAAAACACTTTTGTTGTCTTCTTTGATTATGTTGCTTTGAATGGTGTGTTTATGTTGTGTTACTTTCTATCTTATAGTTGAACGGAGAGCTACGTGTGTTGATTAAGAGAAGTACAATCATTAGAATTTCTAAGACAAGTGTCACTCTTGTTCATAAAATTCCCAATGTTTTACTATGCATCTAGTGTTTCCTTTCATTTAATATTATGCATGTGTAGATTGTTATGCTTGCTATCTCCTATTTAGGATACCCCTGATTACCCTGTTAGAAGAAACACCGTAAGTGTAGATTGCTTAGTTGTGCTATAGAATTCGTGGTTGGGATTCCACATGATTCTTTTATGAAGTATGAAAACTATGTTTTGCAAAAACTAAGAAAACAACTAAGTTAATGAAACACCTGGGTGGAAATTGGTAAGATGGATTTATGTTGAGTGGTTACACCAGAGCCATCTCTATGGCGGTCATGTGTATCTCACTTGAAGGATGGCCACCCAGGAACAAAGAGATTGGAGACGTTCAAGTCGTGAAGCTTCCGATGCAACCACGAGTCATATGGGCTCTATCTTGACCAATTAGGTTGCAAGAACTCAGCCAGACGGACAGAGGGTGGTAGTGAATTGTAGGATGGAACGCGTCCGGGTTGGTCTGAGGGATTGCTTCTGAAAGGTCTCGTCTTAGTCTTCACCTGGCCATTTGAGCAATATAAGCATCATGGCAAAAGGGGTTGACCGAGTCTTGTGGGAAAAGTGCACAACCTCTGCAGAGTGTTAAAAACTAAGTACTTAGCCGTGTCCCCGATTACAGACAATTTTGAGCGAGATGATTTTGAAGCTGTTCAAGAATCTCCTCATCCCAACTTCTTTAAATTAAAACTTGAGTGGTTAACAAGGGATTGTTTTGTGATCATAATTATGTACACCTGGTGGATTCCTGTGTGTGCAAAATTAACTAGGAGCACCTGGTGGATTCCAGTGTGTCCAATAGTGCTTTAAAAGAAAAATGAGATCTTTTGAAAAGTAGGATAAACAATTGCTTTTCTGCAAGCCTAGCCTGAAGATCCACTTAGCCAAATATTCATTTAAGTGTTAGGTTCCATTTGTGTCCACTCAAAAGTGACATCTTGCCAATACAATTAAAATGTATTGACCCTTGTGGCTGCAATGTTTCTTGTTGCAGGTTTTGACGATAAGAAAGGTACGACAGGGTTACGAGTCTATCCGCAGCATGTTCACCTATGGCACATGAAGAAGAAGGACTCCATGCTATTTTTGATTTCGTTGTAAACTCTGATAGCTTTATGCTATGAGTATTGTAAAGTTTCTTTATGTAATTACTGGATCATGCGATGTAATAAAATGACCCTTGTTTCTTGATATTACATCTTAAACTATGTGTGCTAGCGTTTGATCTAGGGACTAGCACTGAAAAGCACAGGGATCATCATCTTTAAAAGGTGAGGTCACTACAGATGGTATCAGAGCAAAGTGTTTCCCTTAGGTTCGCGACCCTAGGATTGGACAAAAGCCCCTTAGAAATATAGGAGTTGCTTTTTATTTCCAAGTTAAAAATATACACACTCATTACCTCGTAAACTCTTCCCTTAGTCACTTTTGTCTCTACTTCTTTTCATTTCAACTCAAAGACGAAGAGCTTCAACTTCAACACCTCAAAGGACTCCAAGATCCACCCACCCATATCAACAAAGGAAGCAAATTGAAGGAATCTAGAAGAAAAGGTCTATGCGTCAATAGCTCTAGGACTTAGAAACTCTTACAAAGGATCTTGATAACAATAGGACCAATGAACTATTTTGCAAACAATGAGCTACTTGCCCCACTCAAATAGAAGGAAAAGATGATGAGCTTAGGAAATACCCTAGGATTTAAAGAGTTATCCAAGTTTTACTCTCTTGTTAAAAATTTCTTTCACTACTTATTCCGTTGTTTTGAAATCTTCTAGATGGACAACATCAACGAATCCGTCAAGAAAGGACCCGTGATGACCATGACCCTAAAGTGTGACACTGAATTTCCCAAGGCACTGAGGAACATCATGTTAAGCATGGGAATGCAAGGAGAAGCTGTCTACAAGGGATTTCCCGTGATTGATGAAGGTCAAGAATATTGGTGGGTACAACTCCACCTATACAAGAACAAAGAAGATGACCACAAGAAGATGGGACTCTGGATGTTCACCAACTCTGAGATGTATCCATCATTCTTTGACTCTGCAAGATGTGCTGCATGGAAGCTATAAAAGAACTTGGAGAGAGACTCAAGTGGAGACTTTATAATACTCACAAGGACCTCAAAGAAGAAAAAGAGGATACTACTGAACTAAAGGAAACCATAAGTCAACTTCAAGGTGACATGGTAGAACTTGCATTCAAGCTTAGTGTTCATGATGATCTCAACATCACCAAGGATGAGCATATTGCAGCTCTGAAGAAGCAGATAGACCAAAACAATGGATCTGTCTGATAAAGGAACCAAGAAGCTTTAGTCAGACCTCCATTTAAGACTTTTAATAAGCGACGATGTTGTAATAAATGTTTATGATCATACCGACTTGTGGAATGATCGCACCTTTCATTTGTATCACAAAAACTTGATTGCTTAATGAGTTGAATGATTGTTAGATGATGTTGTAAGATGAATTTCATTGATTTGCTATGTTGGGTAGGGATCTTCTTTAGATCCCTTCTATCTATTCTCATCTTTATTCAAACCCAAAACAAGTGTTTTCTTGACAAGCCTCCATGAAGACAACAACAATATCAGCTCCAGCTAAACATGCTCGGCATCAAGAAGAAGAAGCATAGAACAAGAGCTAGAAAACCGAAGGATCTGCAAGCTAAGGGATTTTGCCATATGAGAGTTTACGCAAACGACTAGCTAAGGATCAATATATTTGTTTTCTAAAATTCTTAACAGGAATTGAAACATGGATTCAATATCCATAGAATCTTTTGTAAAAACTAGTGAGGAGACCAAGAGTTAGAATGCGAGATGCACCAAACCAAATACCGGGTAATGATTGGGTGCGACATGGATTGGCCCCCATGACGATCACTCATATTGTTCACTATTGCTATGAGGAATGGTAAATCTTGAGTGACATACCTACAAGAGAGACGACGTTGTTAAGCCTAAACCTTAGGAGGATAGGGTATTATACCTTTATAACAGACAGGTGTTGCCAAAACGTAGGAATCCGGTGAGGATGAACCACAAGCTTACCGTTGAAGAGGACATGCAATGGAAGATGACCCTCAGAGTTCAGATATATCCAACAGTGGTGTACAAGAAGTTTCAATCCTAAGATGGAAAGTCTATGAAGATCAAAAAAGGGTATGAAATGAAGCTATGAGAACATCCCAACTTGGTCCTCTGATTGACCCAAAAAGTGACCCCTCAGTGTCCAAAGTAGTTCAACCAATGTCATTGCTGGGATGAAGCACTACAATGGAGGAAAGTTATACTCAAGCCACCTTGGGGAAGAATGGATGCTATAGTATGTGAATAGACACCCACCTATTGGAAATGGAGATAGAAACTAGCTATGGGTTCAAAAGATGACCCAGTGCCAAGTGAAAACCAAGGTGTGCCCCGTCTGAACCCAAAGACCTAGACTACCAGCAAAAGTTTCTTTTAAGGGTGGTAGCCCACCTAGTACCCCAAACCCATCTTTCTTTCTAGCCTCTCCAAATCTCGGGGCTGAGATTTCTTTTAAGGGTGGTAGTCTGTCACATCCCAAAATTTTGGAATGTGAAAATAAATAAAAATAGGAACCATGTATGTTTGTATTGATTTAAATTTCACAAGGAATTAATTTTTTTTCTTTATTTAAAAGCCTCATTTGAAAAACCATTTCAAACTTTCTATTATTCCTTGAAGAACCTTTTTGAGAAAATAGAATCTCAAAATATTAATTTGTATTTACCCAAAACCAATGCAAACTCATTTGCAAAGGGAATACTTACAAAAGGATTTATATCAAATAAAGTTTGCTATGCCAAAAGGAATGTTTGAAAATAAATTTCAAAAACTATTTTGATAAAGTTTATTCTCTAAATTTAAAAGGATTATTATCAAACCATTTTCTATTATGCAAATAAGCCCTTTGGCTAATTTATAAAGTTTTTATTGGAAATTATTTTTTATTTATGAAAACATGTTTATTACTGACCTAATTTGTTGAGATGAATTTTAGAAAAATTTACAAATTGGTTTGAGACAATTTGGACCAAATTTGAAAGAGATATGAAAGAAATAGAAAACAGAAAAAACAGAAAAAAAGAAAAGAAAAAAAATAGAAACAGACCCGGGGAGCCCTTTCGGCCCAGCCATGCATTCAGCCCACGGCCCACCCCGGTTTTCCTCCCGAACCATTACCTCCTTTCCCTCCTTCTCTCACCTACAAGTGGGGCCCAGGTGTCATTCCTAACCCCCGCCCGAAAATCTCGCTGGTGAGCTCGCCCGAGCCGTGATCTTCTCTCCCCTTAATTCCTCGCGAGCTCCTTCCAGATACGCCACCTCTCCACGCCTATAAAAGCCGCCTGATCTCCTCTCTCGCCTGCACCCTTTTCCCCTCTCTCTCGGCCGCCAGGATGCTCGCAAAGGAACTCGCCATCTCATAGACCCGGACGGTCGGCGGTGACAATTCTGGTGAGTTAAGACAACCCCGAGCCTACTCGTTTGCACCATTCCCTTCCCTGAACCTCTGCGCATCTCCCAGACATGCTCATTGTTCTTCTTGCGCTCCAGATCAACGGGCTCATCCTCGGCCAGACCTCACCGTTCGCCACTGCAAACTCCGGCGAGGAATTCCAGGACAACCAGAGCACCTCGAGCTCAAAGACTTTGCCACCACGACCTCCCTGATCTCCTGAATCTCTTGGTAAGGCAATCGTGACCTAGAACCACCTCTTGTCGTCGTATCCATCTTGCCCATGCCGCACCATTAATTCCAGCCGCATGGCCTCGCCGTTGTAGGAAGCAAACAATCGAGGCGTGACCACCATCGTCTCCACCTCGTCGTTCTACTCCCCGTCCGCATCTCCGCCATCACCGTGAAGCCCCAGAACACCGTCGGCGACCTTCTCTAGTGCGCAAATGTGGGGACCCTGGATTACCCATCCGGAATACCCGATATGCATACAATTCACGATCCCATGATCAGTGTGTCGTGAATCCACATATCCGAGTTGATAACATAATTACATCATCCATTATAGTACCGAATAATATACTTACAATTGGTCACATGACCCACGTCATGCCTACTACCCTACAGCAACTGACTGGGAGACGTTCCTAGTTTGCATCGGCGTCATCGACCTCCTCAGCATCATCCTCATAACCTTCTTCATAATCTGACCAAGTTAATAGCCAGGGACAAAGCCGTGAGTACATTTTGGAATTGTACTCGCAAACCATCTAAGAGAGAAACATTCACATGCTATATGGCTGTAGCAAGGGTTGGCTTGGTTTGAGGTAACTCTATACTAACTAGTTTCTCTTGTCGATATAGCATGTCATACGACATCTCTATATCCTTATTAAAGAAAACTTTTATAAAACATTTATAGGAAAAGCTCTAGGAAAGGGGGAAACTCCTTTGTAAGATAAGATCGGTGGTCAATCAGACATGACCACCTCAAGTCGTCGGCAGTACCCTCCAAGTACTACGAACCACACCCATGCCACGGCCGTACCCTCCAAGTACTCCATCCGGCACAAAACTCCGTTTTCCTCGAAAACCATTTGTAAAACCAAAACTTGACATTGGGCAATGTAGTGATCTTTACAACCGTCCATGACCGCGGACTCGGCTATTCGAATAGGTTTACACTCTGCAGAGGTTGTACACTTTACCCACACCATCCGATAAATCCGCCGGGATACCACCACGGACCGTCATACACAAGTATGCGGGGTTCGGATAATCGATCAGAGCCTTCCATCTATCCACCTTAGTATGAGTGCCTACCCTGTGGAGTCTACCTCCCCGGCACGCCCCGGCAGTACCTCCTTCAGAGAGTAACTCCGGCGCCACGGCGGGAAAACCCAAGTGTCTTCCGGCGGAATAAATCCCGAAGGATCCCGATTTACTATTGCCCACAAACTGGCGGCAACCCGGATTCCGGGGTCCTACAGACCCTTATATAGTTGTGAGGCTCCCCGCACTAAGGCAGATAAACTTCGGACTAAGCCCCGTCCCATACCGGGGTAATGTGGTTGCACAGATTAATTGTTCCGAGCGACTACAAAGAAACACCAATGTCTTTTATAAAACCACCAACTCCTTTCCTTCCATAACCCAATTCCATTTGTCCCAAAATCATTTAGAAAACATTTCAGTGGAGTAGATACTACTCCAAGGTTTTTGAAAACCATTTTCAAAACTTTTCTGAGAGTTTTCCCATCCTAGAGTTTTTAGCTCCACTACGAGTTTTTCCAAAGACTTTGATGCTAATCATCAAGTCTCTAATATAGGGGTGTTGAGTAGGTGTCAAGGGTGTCATCTTTATAGATGATATCAAGTCAACTTGTGGAGCTAAGTCGTTAACCATTGCTATATAGGGAATAATAGCAATATAGAAAACAATGCATATTCAAAAAAAACAGTAGTAAACAATGCATAGTGACTTAGTAGGATTCAGATATGCAACAAATAGATGGCTTGCCTTGAGTGGCTTGTCCCTGGTCTTCTTCTTTAAGAGAAATACTCAATGTGTTCCACTTCTTCTTATGCATTCTTGAGGTAGTCCTCTTCTTGATACCCAAAGACTTCCCCCTCATCGGTACACTCCTCGTTTGATTCTAACGCCAGAAAAATAACAACACACAAATAAATACACATGCATGCACAAGTCACAAGCATTTCATCACTTAATACCACACAATCAAAGAGTATTAGAAACAAACATGTTTAGAAATCAAACCAAGATTTTATAGATTTCTAGCTATTAAGTTAATCCTATTATAAACTAGGGTTCTTCAGATAAAGCAATCACGACACCCATTTATTTCTAACAAGCATGCAGGTGGTCCTATAGTCCAAGTACACAATCAGTACACTTGCAGGTAGACAACAATCTTAATAAGTCAACAAAGTTGGTCTCACCCCAAAACAAGTTAGGGTTTAATTTCTATGAAATAAAGAAAAGATTTACCTATTAACTAAACCCTAATGGAGCTCCAAACAACAAGCAGACAATTCAATTGGTTGACAGCATGCTATCAGCATGCCAACAGAAAGTTATCATTTTTATGAATCCAACAAAAGTGGATTCACTCAAAAAGGTTTGGCAGTTAGTTTCCTAAGAATTTTATAGCAACAACAAAGACTAGAACACTTAAATAAATCTTAGATATTCTCTGGACATCAGAAAAATGCACCAGAGGATGTTTAGGAAAGCTATCACCATGCATGACACATAGAAATTGGATTCATGCTAAAATACCCATTCTATTTCAAATGAGAAAATAAATAAAACTAAATACTCTATTGTCCATTTTAATTACTACTATAGATATATGCAACATAAAATATCAAACCAAGTGTCACATGTAAGCTAGTACATAATAGCATCACTGAAAAATGGATTCACTCCACTTCAATATACAGAACTACAAATTTGGATTTTTGATCGAAACTAGGGTTGATTTGCCAGTTAAAATAAAGGTATTGCTACAGGGCTCTAAATGGAGTGAGGTCAGTGGCATTGGATAGACATGGAAACAAGGATCTCGTAGAAATTTGAATCAACTCATTTGGACCCGTAATTATTTTTCTATAATTTTTACAAGTTCTCATATATTTGGATAATTATTAACATGATTCCCTGGAAAAAAATGCCGCGGGCCAGATTATAAACGGGCCTGGGCTGCACGGCATCTGCCGGCCCATTCCAGGCCATGGGCGCACAGGAATGGCGGTCAACACCCTAATAGATGGGGCCTGGCCGTCAGAGGCACAGACGCCCGAAGCGGTACGGGGTGACCGGGGCCGTCGGATCAAGTTGGAATCGACGGCTCGCGGTCGTCTCCTACCTCCAGCCGCGGTGGACAGGGAGGAAACCCTAGCTCCTGCAGGGACCCCGTGGGGGCTTACCTAGAGGCCTCCCCTAGCCATGCGGATGTGACGAGGGGATGCGGTGCTCTACGACGAGCTCAGCAATGGGAGGGGCGGCCGATCTGGACGCCCGAACGCAGATCTGCATGGCGGTGATGGGCGAGCTCACTGCGGAGCTCTAGATGGTTGACGAGGAGGCGTTCCTACATCGAAATAAGGGCGACGTTAGGTTGCTAGGGAAAAGTGGAGTGTCTGCAAGCATAAAGAGAGGGCTGAAGGGTTCCAGTTCGACGCCATTCCGCTTTCCTTTTAGGTTTACTCTCCTCCTCCTCTGCTACAGGTCATGGAGCAGTTCTTGGTGCTCTGAGAGGGTAAGGTGGTGGTGAGGGAACCGAATGGGGGTCCAGAGAGGGGCTGTAGCAAGGTATGGCCTTATATATAGAGGGGTGGAGGTCCATGACGGTCTATGTCAGTTTGGGGCTTGTGGGGCACAAGGGGAAGCTCTGGTTGGTCAGGTAGGACGGTGGAGGGGTCTGAGTGAGAAGGATTGATGCCTTGGTTGAGAAGGGTGGCTGCTGCCCACTTTGTTTAGTGTTAAAATAATATTCTAGAACTCTCTTCTCCCTCTCCTTCCAAATTCTAGAAGACAAAAGGGAGAGGGTGATGCTATAGGGTTAGGACGACCAGAGGGAGGTGAGTGTGCTGGGGTGATCAATGGTGTGGTTTGGTGGGAGTTCTAAAGAGTTTGAAATAATTAGAGAGAAAAAAGGCACGGTGAAATGCATGCATGTTGTATTTCTTGCAATTAGGGTTAGCCCCATATTGAGCCAAACGATGTCAGGGAAAGATGGACCAAAAGGATGTGCTTGGGTTGTGATTAACAGCATTGCCAAGTTAGCAAATTTTTGGTATTATTAAAGATCAACAGAAATGGGCTTTTTGTGATTTGGCCGAAATAGTTTGAACAAGATAATAAAATCTTAGAAGCTGAGCAACTTTGGAAATTGGGTTCACAAGATTTAAATCCATAAGAGAGCATGGTAGAGTTTCAACAAATTTATTTGATGAGGAAAAATATGCAAGAATGACTTAATTGACATTCCCATGCATTTCGGTTAATAGGAAGATAGAATAAGAAGATGGTCCCACAAAATATATTTGTGATGAAAAAGAGATGATAGAAGGCATGAATAACATTTACAAATGTTATTTGAGGAAGGTTTGGGTTTATAGACAGAGTTGATGGTGGATGTTGGCAAGTGACCAAGAAGGTTAAGGAAAAATAAAATGGGGTGAACAGTTTTGACTAGGGTTCAAAGCATAGTCACATAAATGGGTGAAAGGCTTCAAAATGCACCAACAAGTGCATGGATAGTTAGAGTAGATCAAAAATAATAGAATTAGGTCATAGGATGGTCTCTAAACAATTTATTTCGAAATTTAAGAGTGTGAGTGCATCCGATAACTGTCAAATGGTTAGTGATTTGATTAGGGTCAGAAACAGGATTAGAACAAGTATCAGATGGCCTCAAATGACCAAGTGGTAATGGAGAGAATGGAAGAACACATGCCAAACATGAGTTCTATGGAGGTAAAATGTCATGGATAGAAAATATGAGCTTAATACAAGTGTCAGAAAACTGAATCTGTTAACAGACATGAAGATAATCTGCACACTAGATGTTTGATAAAATGACTGCAAGAAAATATTTTGCAAAAACTGAGAGGAGACTCCTAAGATGGGATGTAGATGATTCTAATAAAACCATGGGTGCTTTTCTTGGGCTAGTTTGATTGGTTTTAAAGTTACTCAAAAAGGGGCTCCCAATATCTTATGGTAAGACTAAGACATTAGAGTTAGGGCTTCAGGATTAAGAGGAGAAATAACAAGATAGGTTTTATTCGAAAGATGGAATGAAAATAACCTACATGGGACAAACTATTAATTGATGGGTTTTGAATAGGTTAGGCCATAGGCCTACCTGGGGATCATATCTGCACACAAGCAACTTATCAAAGTCAGACAAAGTCACACAAAGTCAACTCACCACACAAGGTCAATCGTTTGAGGCTAGTCTAGCATCACTAGAGGTAATGGTTGAACAAGTGTTCAATGGTGATCAAGCCATGGGAAAGTTGAAAGGAGTTTCAAAGAAAGGAGTAAGGCTTTTGTAGATATTTTTAGAAACAAATGGAGACATAATCATCTCCTTTAAAAAAGGTTTTTCTCAAAGGTGTTTTGAAAGACCACTTATCAAAGGTTTATAAAATAGTAGTTTTATAAAATTGTGGGATCTCAACTATATCCCTGTAGCTTTATAAATACTCAGGCTTGGGTAAAGCTTTTGTTTTAGGAATAGATCTTGGCTCCGGTTTTGGGAAAAGTTAAAATATTTTGAAATAAAGTAGGTGCCAAGATGTTCTATTTTGAGAAAAAGCTAGTAAGCCAAAGATGGCAGGATCACTAGATCACACAAATTGAGTTGGTCCACAAACTCACCCATCAAACAACACTCTTGCAACAAGATTTTCACAACAATCCAGGCAAACACACAGGAAACTCTATTTTATTTATTTAGTTGCAAAAAGTTTTTGTTGGCCCTCATTGTTGCATTACCTAACTCAGCTTAAATAGGGTTACTAAAAGTGGGGTGTTACAGCTCTTCCCCCCTTAAACAGAATCTCGTCCTGAGATTCCAAAGCGTAGGAGTAAAAGGTGTTGAGACTAAGTTAGTGTTAGGCCTCAACGGTTGCTCTCCCAATTCACCGGTGATAATCTGAGTTGCATCAAAGACTTGCTTTTGCCGAAGGTGTAGATCATCTTCATTTACTAAGGTTGATGGCTGAAGAGTTGTTGTTGCTGAGAGTATCCTGTCGAAACCTTGTCGGGACATTATTAAGGTTGGCGGGGCTAGGCTATCTAGTATGCCCGATAAGATTCTTCGAGAGTTAGGAGGTTTCCAGCTCGCAAATTGAGGTCTTGAAGAGTCGAGGCTTCTCGGGTAGCTTTTGTTGTCTTTGGGTTGTCGCTTCCTTCATGTATATTGATGGAGTCTTCAATTCTTAGTGGTGCATCTTGAAGCTTGATGTTGGTGTAGACCTTTAATCTCGAGCTTGCCGTCCTCTGAGGATGGTAGACAAGAGCATTTATGCTTCGATCTTGATAGGCATGCCAAATCTGTTGACTTAGTCCTCTACGCTTCCTAACTACCAAGGCACAGGTTAGTCCTAATAGAAACCATTCTTCTGGGTTGTCTTGTGATTAAGCTAAAAAAAACGCTCCAGGTGGCAGAGTACCACCAATGGTGTAATGATCTGTTCCTTCTGGTCTTCGGGTTGGTGGAGACCATTGAAGATCTTCTTACTCCTCCATCTCCTTGTAGCCTTGAGGATCTTGAGGTATATTGGGATACCTTGAGTCGACTTCATCTTCCGAGAAATCTTCATATGGATTCCTACCCGTGGCATAAGTCATCCTTGGTCTCAAACCCGTCAACATTCGAACGAGCGAGCGAGTTAGTTAGAAAAGTCTTCACTTCTTCTCGTTGCTACCTCCATTGATATCTCCTAAATGTAGAGTCGACATTGATGGCTTGATTTTGGGAGAGTCTTCATCCTTCTATTTGCTCAGTGGAGAACAAGCACGTGAGTCTTCGGGCTTCAAGTGGCGATAACGGGTTGATCTTCGAAAGTTAGGCTTGGCTTTGATACTTCCATGCTTCATGTTAGTTGGCTTGTTAGAAAGTTAGCAAGTGTTGGGGTGTTAAGAGAGTAAAACTCTGGATTTAAAGTTACGCGATCCAGGTTAGTGAAGTCTTTGTGTTCTATAAGTCCTTTGGAGTCCAGGCGGGTCTATCTTTTGCTTCCTTGATGTTGTAGAGAGGTCTTGATGAAGCTTGAAGCACGTAGCAAAACTTGTCGCATAGGATCTTGGGTATGTGTTTTGAGAAGAGTTATAATCTGCTATCATCAAGGTTAGGGGTAGCACTTTTAGTTTCATCTCATCTATGCTATTCGAGATGCCATAAATAGATGACAGGGAAACATACTTTAAAGAGATTTCCTATTCAGGGTTTTACACGATAGAGGGTTTTTAAGCCAAGAGGCCAAAATAAGCATAAGCACAAAGTAACAACACACGCACTCAAGAAGCACACAAGGCAACTACAAACACTATCAAGAACATACAAGGCAAACAACAATCAATTGCAGAAATCACACGAGGTACTTCAAGTACCAAAAATGCCTAACATCTCGCGATATTTAGGGTTAGTCCTATTCATCCTAGGGTCATGGTTGGCCATAGTTGTTGATGTCTTCATTCTCCTTGACTCTCGCTTCAGCAGAAATTTGATGGCAGTTGGTGGGGAATTTGTAGCATTGTCGAGCCATTGACGTTGATTTGAGAAGTGCAGAGTTTGTAAATCTTCGTGCATCACATCACATGGCTGCGAGGTCTTCAGAGGGATTGCTGAAGTGTGCCATTGGTGGCATACTCGCCCGACAAACCTAATAAATACTAGTCAAGCAACTAAGTACTTGGTCCTTGGCGACTGCAACAGTGCGAGTCCAGGGAGGAACAAGGTCAGCTCCTTGACATAGCCATTTGGAACGAACCAAAGGCAAATTATTTTAACACTTCCCGGAAGAGTATCCACAGGGGCTTCATATAGGGTTAAGTTGGGCACCATGCTTCATATCCCGGGACTTGAGAGGCTTGAAGAAGTCCGAGTGAAACTTTTGCTTCATCTTCAATTGCCAGACTTCAGGTCTAATTGGGAACAGTCGTCCAGTATATTCAAATTTGAAGAGGACGAGACAAGATAGCAAAATCTTTAAAATCCTTGAAAAATTAGAGAGGTAAGATTAGAAGTTTTGAAAAAGACAAGTAAGGAATAAGCCATACTGTTGGCTATCTAAAGAAATAAGCTTGCAATTAGGTTTACCCAAAAACTAGTTTCCTAACTAACGCCAATGCTAACTAAGGTCTCCTACAGTCAGGATGGCTCTGATACCAACTCTGTGGGGACCCCGGATTACCCATCTGGAATACCCGATATGCATACAATTCACGATCCCATGATCAGTGTGTCATGAATCCACATATCCGAGTTGATAACAGAATTACATCATCCATTACAGTACCGAATAATATACTTACAATTGGTCACATGACCAAGTATGATATTGCCACACAGGGCAAGTCTCCAACTAAGTAGCGGATACCAAGCAGCGTTGATGACCCACGTCATGCCTACTACCCTACACGCAACTGACTGGGAGATGTTCCTAGTTCGCATCAGCGTCATCGACCTCCTCACAATCATCCTCATAACCTTCTTCATAATCTGGCCAAGTTAATACCAGGGACAAAGCCGTGAGTAGATTTTGGAATTGTACTCGCAAACCATCTAAGAGAAAAACATTCACATGCTATATGGTTGTAGCAAGGGTTGGCTTGGTTTGAGGTAACTCTATACTAACTAGTTTCTCTTGTCGATATAGCATGTCATACGGCATCTCTATATCCTTATTAAAGAAAACTTTTATAAAACATTTATAGGAAAAGCTCTAGGAAAGGGGGAAACTCCTTTGTAAGATAAGATAGGTGGTCAATCAGACATGACCACCTCAAGTTGTCGGCAGTACCCTCCAAGTACTACGAACCACACCCGTGCCACGGCCGTACCCTCCAAGTACTCCGTCCGGCACAAAACTCTGTTTTCCTCGAAAACCATTTGTAAAACGAAAACATGACATTGGGCAATGTAGTGATCTTTACAACCATCCATGACCGAGGACTCGGCTATTCGAATAGATTTACACTCTGCAGAGGTTGTACACTTTACCCACACCATCCGATAAATCCGCCGGGATACCACCATGGACCATCATACACAAGTATGCAGGGTTCGGATAATCGATCAGAGGCTTCCATCTATCCACCTTAGTATGTGTGCCTACCCTGTGGAGTCTACCTCCCCGGCATGCCCCGGCAGTACCTCCTTTAGAGAGTAACTCCGGCGCCACGACGGGAGAACCCAAGTGTCTTCCGGCCGGATAAATCCCGAAGGATCCTGATTTACTATTGCCCACAAACTGGTGGCAACCCGGATTCTGGGGTCCTACAAACCCTTATATAGTTGTGAGGCTCCCCGCAATAAGGCAGATAAACTTCGGACTAAGCCCCATCCCATACCGGGGTAATGTGGTTGCACGGGTTAATTATTCCGAGCGACTACAAAGAAACACCAATGTCTTTTATAAAACCACCAACTCCTTTCCTTCCATAACCCAATTCCATTTGTCCCAAAATCATTTAGAAAACATTTCAGTGGAGTAGATACTACTCCAAGGTTTTTGAAAATTATTTTCGAAACTTTTCCGAGAGTTTTCCCATCCTAGAGTTTTTAGCTCCACTACGAGTTTTTCCAAAGACTTTGATGCTAATCATCAAGTCTCTAATATAGGGCTGTTGAGTAGGTGTCAAGGGTGTCATCTTTATAGATGATATCAAGTCGACTTGTGGAGCTAAGTCGTTAACCATTGCTATATAGGGAATAATAGCAACATAGAAAACAATGCATATTTTAAAAAAAACAGTAGTAAACAATGCATAGTGACTTAGTAGGATTCAGATATGCAACAAATAGATGGCTTGCCTTGAGTGGCTTGTCTCTGGTCTTCTTCTTTAAGAGAAATACTCAATGTGTTCCACTTCTTCTTATGCATTCTTGAGGTAGTCCTCTTCTTGATACCCAAAGACTTCCCCCTCCTCGGTACACTCCTCGTTTGATTCTAGCGCCGGAAAAATAACAACACACAAATAAATACACATGCATGCACAAGTCACAAGCATTTCATCACTTAATAACACACAATCAAAGAGTATCAGAAACAAACATGTTTAGAAATCAAACCAAGATTTTATAGATTTCTAGCTATTAAGTTAATCCTATTATAAACTAGGGTTCTTCAGATAAAGCAATCACGACACCCATTTATTTCTAACAAGCATGCAGGTGGTCCTATAGACCAAGTACACTATCAGTACACTTGCAGGTAGACAACAATCTTAATAAGTCAACAAAGTTGGTCTCACCCCAAAACAAGTTAGGGTTTAATTTCTATGAAATAAAGCAAAGATTTATCTATTAACTAAACCCTAATGGAGCTCCAAACAACAAGGAGACAATTCAATTGGTTGACAGCATGCTATTAGCATGCCAATAGAAAGTTATCATTTTTATGAATCCAACAAAAGTGGATTCACTCAAAAAGGATTGGCAGTAAGTTTCCTAAGAATTTTATAGCAACAACAAAGACTAGAACACTTAAATAAATCTCAGATATTCTCTGGACATCAGAAAAATGCACTAGAGGATGTTCTGGAAAGCTATCACCATGCATGACACATAGAAATTGGATTCATGCTAAAATACCCATTCTATTTCAAATGAGAAAATAAATAAAACTAAATACTCTATTGGCCATTTTAATTACTACTATAGATATATGCAACATAAAATATCAAACCAAGTGTCACATGTAAGCTAGTACATAATAGCATCACTGAAAAATGGATTCACTCCATTTCAATATACAGAACTACAAATTTGGATTTTTGATCGAAACTAGGGTTGATTTGCCAGTTAAAATAAAGGTATTGCTACAGGACTCTAAATGGAGTGAGGTCAGTGGCATTGGATAGACATGGAAACAAGGATCTCATAGAAATTTGAATCAACTCATTTCGACCTGTAATTATTTTTCTATAATTTTTAAAAGTTCTCAGATATTTGGATAATTATTAACAGGATTCCCTGGAAAAAAATGTCGCAGGCCAGATTATAAACGGGCTTGGGCTGCATGGCATCGGCCGGCCCATTCCAGGCCATGGGTGCATGGGAATGGCGGTCAACGCCCTGACGGATGGGGCCCGGCCGTCAGAGGCACAGACGCCCGAAGCGGTACGGGGCGACCGGTGCTGTCGGATCAAGTTGGAATCGATGGCTCGCGGTCGTCTCCTACCTCCGGCCGTGGTGGACAGGGAGGAAACCATAGCTCCTATAAGGACCCCGTGGGGGCTTACCTAGAGGCCTCCCCCGGCCATGCGGATGTGACGAGGGGATGCGGTGCTCTACCATGAGCTCAGCAATGGGAGGTACGGCCGATCTGGATGCCCGAACGCAGATCTGCATGGCGGCGATGGGCAAGCTCGCTGCGGAGCTCCAGATGGTCGACGAGGAGGCGTTCCTACATCGAAATAAGGGCGATGTTAGGTTGATAGGGAAAAGTGGAGTGTCTGCAAGCATAAAGAGAGGGCTGAAGGGTTCCAGTTCGACGCCATTCCGCCCTCCTTCCCTGCAGATTGAAGATTAGGTTTACTCTCCTCCTCCTCTGCTACAGGTCATGGAGCAGTTTTTGGTGCTCTGAGAGGGTAAGGTGGTGGTGAGGGAACCTAATGGGGGTCCAGAGAGGGGCTGTAGCAGGGTATGGCCTTATATATAGAGGGGTGGAGGTCCATGACGGTCTATGTCGGTTTGGGGCTTGTGGGGCACAAGGGGAAGCTCTGGTTGGTCAGGTAGGACGGTGGAGGGGTCTGAGTGAGAAGGATTGATGCCTAGGTCGAGAAGGGTGGCTGCTGCCCACTTTGTTTAGTGTTTAAATAATATTATAGAACTCTCTTCTCCCTCTCCTTCCAAATACTAGAAGACAAAAGGGAGAGGGTGATGCTATAGGGTTAGGACGACCAGAGGGAGGTGAGTGTGCTGGGGTGATCAATGGTGTGGTTTGGTGGGAGTTCTAAAGAGTTTGAACTAATTAGAGAGAAAAAAAAGGCATGGTGAAATGCATGCATGTTGCATTTCTTATAATTAGGGTTAGCCCCATATTGAGCCAAACGATGTTAGAGAAAGATGGACCAAAAGGATGTGCTTGGGTTGTGATTAACAGCATTGCCAAGTTAGCAAATTTTTGGTATTATTAAAGATCAACAGAAATGGGCTTTTTGTGATTTGGCCGAAATAGTTTGAACAAGATAATAAAATCTTAGAAGCTGAGCAACTTAGGAATTTGGGTTCATAAGATTTAAATCCATAAGAGAGCATGGTAGAGTTTCAACAAATTTATTTGATGAGGAAAAATATGCAAGAATGACTTAATTGACATTCCCATGCATTTTGGTTAATAGGAAGATAGAATAAGAAGATGGTCCCACAAAATATATTTGTGATGAAAAAGAGATGATAGAAGGCATGAATAACATTTACAAATGTTATTTGAGGAAGGTTTGGGTTTATAGACAGAGTTGATGGTGGATGTTGGCAAGTGACCAAGAAGGTTAAGGAAAAATAAAATGGGGTGAACAGTTTTGACTAGGGTTCAAAGCATAGTCACACAAATGGGTGAAAGGCTTCAAAATGCAGCAACAAGTGCATGGATAGTTAGAGTAGATCAAAAAGAATAGAATTAGGTCATAGGATGGTCTCTAAACAATTTATTTCAAAATTTAAGAGTGCAAGTGCATCCGATAACTGTCAAATGGTCAGTGATTTGATTAGGGTCAGAAACAGGATTAGAACAAGTATCAGATGGCCTCAAATGACCAGTGGTAATGGAGAGAATGGAAGAACGCATGCCAAACATGAGTTCTATGGAGGTAAAATGTCATGGATAGAAAATATGAGCTTAATACAAGTGTCGGAAAACTGAATCTGTTAACAGACATGAAGATAGTCTGCACACTAGGTGTTTGATAAAATGACTGCAAGAAAATATTTTGCAAAAACTGAGAAGAGACTCCTAAGATGGGATGTAGATGATTCTAATAACACCATGGGTGCTTTTCTTGGGCTAGTTTGATTGGTTTTAAAGTTCCTCAAAAAGGGGCTCCCAATGTCTTATGGTAAGACTAAGACATTAGAGTTAGGGCTTCAGGATTAAGAGGAGAAATAAAAAGATAGGTTTTATTCGAAAGATGGAATGAAAATAACCTACATGGGACAAACTATTAATTTATGGGTTTTGAATAGGTTAGGCCACAGGCCTACCTGGGGATCATATCTGCACACAAGCAACTTATCAAAGTCAGACAAAGTCACACAAAGTCAACTCACCACACAAGGTCAATCATTTGAGGCTCGTCTAGCATCACTAGAGGTAATGGTTGAACAAGTGTTCAATGGTGATCAAGCCATGGGAAAGTTGAAAGGAGTTTCAAAGAAAGGAGTAAGGCTTTTGTAGATATTTTTAGAAACAAATGGAGACATAATCATCTCCTTTAAAAAAGGTTTTTCTCAAAGGTGTTTTGAAAGACCACTTATCAAAGGTTTATAAAATAGTAGTTTTATAAAATTGTGGGATCTCAACTATATCCCTGTAGCTTTATAAATACTCAGGCTTGGGTAAAGCTTTTGTTTTAGGAATAGATCTTGGCTCCTCTTTTGGGAAAAGTTAAAATATTTTGAAATAAAGTAGGTGCCAAGATTTTCTATTTTGAGAAAAAGCTAGTAACCCAAAGGATGGCAGGATCACTAAATCACACAAATTGAGTTGGTCCACAAACTCACCCATCAAACAGCACTCTTGCAACAAGATTTTCACAACAATCCAGGAAAACACACAGGAAACTCTATTTTATTTATCTAGTTGCAAAAAGTTTTTGTTGGCCCTCATTGTTGCATTACCTAACTCAGCTTAAACAGGGTTACTAAAAGTGGGGTGTTATAGCAAACCTGCTGGCGACCACCGGAACCCTAACCCCCACGGTGAGCCCTCCCAGATCCATCTGCAGCCGTTGGATCAAGATACAGAGGCATAGAATAGATCACTTAATGAAAGGGTATCTTTAGATCTGATCCGCTCAATCTCCTTTAAATCCTACGGCCGTAGTTGCTGATCCATGCAAACCGGTACCCTCCAGTAGGAAAGCGCCACGTGTCTGCCCCTGGATCAGCCCGGTTCAAATTTCGTTTTAAAATTTAGAAAATTGTGTAAACTTCAAAAATTCATATCTTTTGATCCACTGATCCAAAAATTGGAAATAATATGTCTCTGGAATCCTACAAATGTGTAGAATCCAATGGAACCAAAATATCTGTGAATTGAGCTAGCTGAAAACATTCAAATTCAAATATGCGAGTTTGAGTATTTTTGATATAGTTCAAATTCTAGAAATCCTTTTCAGTTGATTCTTTTTGCAGTAGGATGATATTGCTGTCCACTATCCAGTAGAACCACTGCACAAATTATTTGAACCAATTTTATCAAGTATTCAAATTCAAAAGAGGATTTCAGTATTTTCTTCCTAGATTTAATTCTACAAATATTTTAGGCATAACTCCTTTTGCAAAATTGCCTACCTTGATACTAAAAACCCATCAGAATACTTCTCACACACTTTTCACACTTATCCAAATGTCAACTCCACTAGTTCATCCTTTTGCAAGCAATAGTTGTGTTTCTAAGCACCTTGCAAAAATATCAAATTCTTATTGTGCACCTTGAGCCTTTTGGCTCTACAAATGGTGTGAATTTATCCTAAGTCCTATTGACCACATAAAATCTACCATGACTTAGTAAAAATATACTCTCTATCTTTGCCAAGTGCAAAACTATCAACTCCATCTCATCCAAATTCTTCTAAGTGTTTTGACTACCCCACCCAACACTATGGCATAGAACTTTCCCATATCAAGGCCATGGAGAAGAAGTTGAAGAGAAGACAAGGAGTTGAAGGCAAAAAAGAAGAAGTTGAAGAGAAGACAAGAAGATGAAGGAAAAGAAGAATGTTGAATAGAAGACAAGGAGATGGAGGAAAACAAGAAGATCAAGAGAAGAGAGCCCAAGTCAAGAAGATGAAAGTGACACACCTCACCACTTAGAATTTATCCATCCAACTTCTCAAACCAAGCCTAAGAATCTCCTTAAGCTATTTTTGCTAAGTGTTTGACACTTCTTAATAATTTAGAAAACCACATCAATCTTTTAAAACTCTTGACTTAACCATTCTCTCCATCTATATCAAGTTAACTTCATACCACAGCTCTCATGTCAAATTATCACTAAGACACTTTGAAGACTAAGCTAAAATAAAAAAACACTTTTGTTGTCTTCTTTGATTATGTTGCTTTGAATGGTGTGTTTATGTTGTGTTACTTTCTATCTTATAGTTGAACGGAGAGCTACGTGTGTTGATTAAGAGAAGTACAATCATCAGAATTTCTAAGACAAGTGTCACTCTTGTTCATAAAATTCCCAATGTTTTACTATGCATCTAGTGTTTCCTTTCATTTAATATTATGCATGTGTAGATTGTTATGCTTGCTATCTCCTATTTAGGATACCCCTGATTACCCTGTTAGAAGAAACACCGTAAGTGTAGATTGCTTAGTTGTGCTATAGAATTCATGGTTGGGATTCCACATGATTCTTATGTCAAGTTTGAAAACTATGTTTTGCAAAAACTAAGAAAACAACTAAGTTAATGAAACACCTGGGTGGAAATTGGTAAGATGGATTTATGTTGAGTGGTTACACTGGAGCCATCTCTATGGTGGTCGTGTGTATCTCACTTGAAGGACGGCCACCCAGGAACAAAGAGATTGGAGACGTTCAAGTCGTGAAGCTTCCGGTGCAACCACGAGTCATATGGGCTCTGTCTTGACCAATTAGGTTGCGAGAACTCAGCCAGATGGACAGAGGGTGGTAGTGAAGTGTAGGATGGAACGCGTCCAGGTTGGTCTGAGGGATTGCTTCTGAAAGGTCTCATCTTAGTCTTCACCTGGCCATTTGGGCAAAATGAGCATCATGGCAAAAGGGGTTGATTAAGTCTTGTGGGAAAAGTGCACAACCTTTGCAGAGTGTTAAAAACTAAGTACTTAGCCATGTCCCCGGTTACGGACAATTTTGAGCGACATGATTTTGAAGCTGTTCAAGAATCTCCTCATCCCAACTTCTTTAAATTAAAACTTGAGTGGTTAACAAGGGATTGTTGTGTGATCATAATTATGTACACCTGGTGGATTCCTGTGTATGCATAATTAACTAGGAGCACCTGGTGGATTCCAGTGTGTCCAATAGTGCTTTAAAAGAAAAATGAGATCTTTTGAAAAGTAGGATAAACAATTGCTTTTCTGTAAGCCTAGCCTGAAGATCCACTTAGCCAAATATTCATTTAAGTGTTAGGTTGCATTTGTGTCCACTCAAAAGTGACATCTTGCCAATACAATTCAAATGTATTGACCCTTGTGGCTGCAACATTTCATGTTGCAGGTTTTGACGATAAGAAAGGTATGACAGGGTTACGAGTCTATCCGCAGCATGTTCGCCTGTGGCACATGAAGAAGAAGGACTCCATGCTATTTTTGATTTCATTATAAACTCTGATAGCTTTATGCTATGAGTATTGTAAAGTTTCTTTATGTAATTGCTGGATCATGCGATGTAATAAAATGACCCTTGTTTCTTGATATTACATCTTAAACTGTGTGTGCTAGCGTTTGATCCAGGGACTAGCACTGAAAAATAGAAGGATCGTCATCTTTAAAAGGTGAGGTCACTACACAAAGTCAACTAGCAACAACCTTCGAAAGTGATTTCTTTCTCCTACTGGTCGATTAAACTTTGGTTTCATACTGAGGGAAAACTTACTGTTGTGCTCATCATACCTTCCTCTTGGGATTTCCCAACTGGTCCTTTGAGATGTCAAGACTATTTTCTAGCACCGTTGCCGGGGAGAAAGAGGATTTCTGCAAGGGGAGTCTCTCACTTCCAATCTCTTTACTTTGTTATTGTTTTGCTTAGTTTCTTTGCTTCATTTTGTTTGCTTATTTTTATCAAAAATACAAAAAATTAGTTCCTACTATAGTTGTTATTTTTGTTGGTCTGTTATTGTCTTGCTTTTTTTACTTGCTTTATCATGCTTTCTATCAATGGTTGATTTATTTTAAACTAGATCTTATTGGCAAGGTGGGTTCATGGAAGAACAACAAAAATATTATAAGGAACGCCTCTTGTCACAAAAAGGGAAACACTTATGGGAACAAATTAATAAATTGTATGTCATTGCTAGAAACATGTGCTCTATTTATAATGTTACTTATTGCTTTGATAAATCTTGTTGCTGTAGGAGGTATAAACACCTCCCTTTTCAATGTGGAACAAATTGAAGAATTTATTGCTTGGAAGGGTGCATTCGAACTTGCTTATTTGCTTGAAAATACCGATGATGCACCATATAAATATGAGGTTTATGATATACTTCATTTTTTGCTTTGATAATTACAAGAAATAAAATGGCTATATTCTTAAATATCTTAGTAGATTCTCTCCACCAACGGAAGAGACTAATGCCTTGTAGGAGCCTATGGAAGAAGAAATTGCTAAAACTGGAAGATCATTGGATGAAAAAGAGGAGGAGAGTGATTATCAAGAGGAGGAAGAATGGAGCAGCTACCCATGTCTACCTCCCAATAAGATTAACTCTTTAACTAATACCTTATTTGATTGCCCTCCATGCTTACCAAAGGAGGGTGAGTGTTATATTGATAATTGCGATGATCCCATTGATTCTTTTGAAATATCCCTTTTTGATGAAATTGATACTTGCTATACTTGTGACCTTGATACTACTATTAATGAAACATTTGAGAATGATGTTGCTACTGTTATTTATGATAATCCATGCTACTTTGATAAATCTTATGACAATCCTCTATTTATTCCAACTATTGATATGCATGATAATGAGGAAGTTTGTTTAGAAAATTTATATGATAATGCTCTAGATGATGGTCCTATGTTACTTGATGTTATAAATTATAATGCTACTAAAAATAGGATTGCTATAATGTGTCCCATACCTTTTAAGAGTGACCAATCATCTTGTTTTGCTATTACTAAAAGTGAAAAACAAGAGGTCTTTATTTTTAATTTTGATCCCACTATTTTGGAGCTTGATATGGATTGTGTGCTTGCAGATCATGAAAAACATGCTTTGTGTGATATTTATATTGTTGAGTTTGTTCATGATGCTACTGAAAATTATTATGAGAGGAAAATATGGTTGTTGGAATTATCATGTTACTAAAACACCTCTCTTTGTATTAAAAGTTCCGAAGTTGCTCTTGTTTTATCTACCCATGCTAGTTACTATGTGCTTCTTTAATTTATTTTCTTACAAGATTCTTATGCATAGGAAGTGGGTTAGACTTAAACGTGTTTCATACTTGCTCCTTGATGCTCTCTTTTGATTCAATTCATATTTCTTATGTGATCATCTTCTCAAATTACTGAGCCTAGCTGAGAGGCGTTAAAGAAAAGCACTCTTGGGAGATAACCCATGTTTTATTTCTGTAATTTTTCTTTTGTTGAGTCTTGGAAGTTGTTACCTCTGTAAATACCTCCCCTTAACCATTTTATTTCGTTTTTGTGCCAAGAATAGCCTCTAATAGGAAGAAGGTAAGATTTGGGGAAGTTGTTGTCCCAAAACAGATTTCTGTGCTTCACTGTAAAAATCTTGAAAAATCTCAGAATAGTATTTTGATCTGCAATTTTTTGTGCGCATGTCCCATGTTATTATCTACCTTTATTTAGTTTTTCACTTTTAGATTTGACCAACATAATATTTTTGAAAAAATCAATCTTTACCTGCTGTTCTGTTTTGACATATTTCTGCCACTATTTGCATTTGCCTCTTGATCTTTTTTGTTTTGAGTTCTTTTGATCAGAAGAATTTTTAAAAGAAGTTGCTACAGTATCCAATGTTTTAATAGATGTTGTACTTGAGTTGAAACTGAACCAAACGTGGATCTACTATCTTGCATAAACTAATGTTGCTAATGAGAATTGTGTGAAGTTTTGTATGAAGGAAGTTTTTAAGTGTAGGGAAAGGAGAATGATGAGATGAGATAAAGGATGGACAAAATCCCAAGCTTGGGTATGCCCATTTCACCCCAAGAAATATCCAAGAAGTATAAGCGTCAAAGCTTGGGGATGCCCAAGGCACCCCCTTCTTCATCAACAAAAATATCAGGTCATCTTTTAAGACACTATATTTTTATTGCTTCATATGCTATGTGTTTTTCTTGGAGCGTCTTTATTTTTTCTTTCAGTTTTATTTTGTTTTTTTTGCTTTAATAAATGTTTGGATCCCAGTATATTTCTTTTGGAGAAGACACACTCCGTTTTCATTGCCTAGAACACTCTAGTTTTCACTCTTACCGTTCTACGAGTGTTCTCTTTTGCTAGTACTGCGTTTAGCTTTTGTTTTTGCCCTTATTTTTGTTCAGAACTTTTTAGTTCTTTGTAGTTAGGTGTGTTTAGACCTCTGGTCTTTGTTGATTTTTATCCTTGAGAGTTGTTTCAAATAGGTTGATTGGTGTTGGAAAAGAGTAAAATGTTCATGCTTATAGTGATGCAAAAGGGAGCTTGTTTAGACTGTGGCTTAGACTTTAGCATGTCATGCTAGATATTATTTTGATTATATGCTTAGTAGTTATTGTTGTAGCATGACTTGTCTCAAATGACTGAGAGTGCTTAATGTGCCATTAAAAGAATTATGTGTTATTTTTATCATATAGAAGCATAATATTGTGGTATTCTCCTTTGATGCTTTATTTGGGTTGACTTGGTGCATGCTTACACCATGTTATGACTATAAACTAATCGCCTCAAGCCTCTATGATCATTTAGTTTTTGACTTGTAATATCACTTTATGCTTTGATTAATAATGTTTTGTCGCTATGCATGATTATGGCCGTTATTGCTCCCTTAGTTGGTCGCTCCCAGTCTTTTGCTATCCTTAACCTGCACTGAGTATGACTCTACTCGTGCATCCAACTCCCAAAAACCAAAGTTATTTCAAAGAGTCCACTATAAATTCCTATGCATGGCATTTCAAACCATTCCAAGCAAATTTTCATGTGCTACCTTTCAAAACCTTCAAAATACTTCTCATTTTGTGACACTATTTTTAGCTCATGAGGACGTAGTGGTCGGGTTTGTTATCTTCCTTATTAAATTAAGTACCCCTTGACTTACATGCTTCATCTGCTTGTCACTAATTTTGCAAGAGAGTTGGTCAGACTATTGTAACCTAAAAAAAAGAAAAAAGGCACTCCTCCATGGTATGAGATCGTTGGCAGGCACCCGAAGGATTTGGTTAGCCATGGTTTGTGAAAGTAAAGGTGGGGAGGGGTGCAAAACTTTATAAAAGAGCATGTAAATGCCAATTTTCAAATACTCGGAACTGCTCTCAACTTGTTTAGTATGGAAGATAACAAGAACCCCATTGCCATTCATCGACACGAACAACCACCTCCCAAAACATTTTTATCTCTATTTTACAAATAAAAAGATCTAGCACATGTTAAATCACTACTTCCCTCTGCGAAGGGCCTTTCTTTTACTTTTATGTTGAGTCTTCATCTTCTATCTTTATGCACCAATTAAGAGAGCATAGTTGTCATTCTGAGTATAATGTGCATAGTCCCAAAATTTATTATTGATTGATTCATAATTATGGTAATGCTTGTTCTCAAATTATTTGTATCTAGTCACCCTTTTGAACTTTGAAGGTGTCCTATGCATTTATGTTTTGCTATTCCATGAGGGACAAGCTGAATACCACTTTGCTATGTTTTCTCTATGCTCAAAACAAACAAATGACTTTCAATGCATTATTATTCATGATCTTTTGTTTGTGTTTCTTTTCATGTTGTAACATGGTTGTTAAGTTCTATGGTTAGAATTATATCTTTTATGCCCATGTTTAGAGTACCTTGATCTCAGCTTGCAATGCTTTACATCAATTTGATCGAGATTGTGTTGGCTGCATGTCACCTCAAAAATTATTTTTTTGTTATCACTTACCTACTCGAGGATGAGCAGGAGCTAAGCTTGGGGATGCTTGATACGTTGCAAACGTATCTATAATTTTTGATGCCCCATGCTTGTTTTACACCAATTGCTTTATGTTTTGTTTACACTTCATGGCATTTTTATGCATTTTCCGGAACTAACCTATTAACAAGATGCCACATTGCCAGTTCCTGTTTTCTGCTATTTTTGTATTTTATAAAAGTTATACAGGAAATATTCTCGGAATTGGACGAAACGAAAGCCGCAGTTCCTATTTACCTAACACGAAGACGGGGTGCAAAGGAGAGACGGAGGAGGGCCAGGAGGTGACCACACCATAGGGTGGCGCGGCCCCACCCCTAGCCGCGCCAGGCCCTGTTGTGGGCCCCTCGGCCGCCCTTGGACATCGCCCTTCCGCCTATAAATTCACTTCATTGGGAAAACCGCAAGGGCCCAAACATCTATCCACAAAAAGTACTGTAAGCCACCACCGTTGTCGACCCGAGTACGGGAGGGTCTAGAAGCTCTTCCCGGTACCCTGCCGGAGAGGGGAATCATCACCGGAGGCCTTCTTCATCGCCATGCCTGCCTCCGGAGTGATGTGTGAGTAGTCCACCCCTGGACCATGGGTCCATAGCAGTAGCTAGATGGTTGTCTTCTCCTTCATGCGCTTCATGTCTAGATCTTGTGAGCTGCCTATCATGATCAAAATCATCTTTATGTAATTCTACATGTTGTGTTTGTTGGGATCCGATGAATATTGAGTACTATGTCAAGTTGATTCTTGATCTATCATGTCTGTGTTATTTGTGATCTTGCATGCTCTCCGTTGTTAGTAGATACTTTGGCCAAATAGATGCTAGTGACTCCAAGAGGGAGTAGTTTTGCTTGATAGTGGGTTCATGCCTCTAGTAATCTGGGAGAGTGATGCGGGCAGAATAACCACCTAGTTGGGAACCCCAAGAGGAAGGTATGATGAGCATAGTAGCAGGTCTTTCCCTCAATAAGAAATCGAGGTTTATCGATCCAGTAGGAAAAAGCCAAACTTCAGAAGGTGATGCTTGCTAGCTTCGTGACACTCTAGCAAGGGCGCCGTTTACGATACTTATTGGTGCGTCTTCAACTATCAGCAACATGGAACCTGCACACAGCACAACCAAGAACTTTTCTCCCAACTTATGATGAGGTTGTCAATCTCACCGGTTTGCTGTAAATAAAGGATTGAGCGTATCGAGTGGAAAACAATAGTAGTATGCGAGAAAGTAAACAATGCGAGTAAAAGTAAAAAGTAATAGCAATGTAAAGGAAATTGGACCGGGGTCCACAGTTCACTAGTGGTGTCTCTCCAAAAGATAAATAACAACATGCTGGGTAAACAAATTACAGTTGGTCAATTGATAGAATAAAGATAGCGTGCATATGTCACGAGGATCACTATGAGATTTACTCTGGGCATTACAATAAAATACATAGACTGCCATCCAACTGCATCTATGACTAATAATCCACTCCCGGGGATATCGTCCGACCACCCCTCGAGTATTAAGTTGCAAACAACAGATAACTGCATTAAGCAAAGTTTGTAATGTAAACAAAACGAATGTCCTTGGACACAAGAATGTTGTTTTCTCCCTAGTGGCAACATCACATCTACAACCTTAGAGGTTTCTGTCACTCCCCCAGATTAAATAGAGGCATGAACACAACTATCAAGGAAAAATACGCACTCTTGGAGTCACTAGTATCTACTTGGCCAAGATAGCTACTAACAACGGAGAGCATGCAAGATCATAAACAACATCGAGATAACATAAGATAATATTCAGCAGATCAACTTAACATAACACCAATATTCATCAGATCCCAACAAACACAACATGTAGAATTACATAAAGGTAGTCTCAATCATGTAGGGCAGCTCACGAGATCTAAACATGAAGCACATGATGGAGAAGACAACCATCTAGCTACTGCTATGGACCCATAGTCCAAGTTGGACTACTCACTCATCGCGCTGGAGGCAAGCATGGCGATGAAGAAGACCTCCGGTGGCGATTCCCCTCTCCGGCAGGGTGCCGGGAAGAGCTTCTGGACCCTCCCGATCTTGGGTCGACGACGGTGGTGGATCACGATGTGTTTCTGGAAAATTGATAAGGTCTTTGGGTTTTTCCCATCGGGGGGTCTTTATAGGCGAAGGGTCAGCGTCAGAGGTGGACCAGGGCGCCCTCACCATAGGTGGGCGTGACCAGGGGCTGGGCCGCACCCCCTGGTGGTGAGGCTGGCCCCTGGCCCCTCTCTGTCTCCTCTTCGGTCTTCTGGAAGCTTCGTTAAATATTGGGAGGTTTGGCTTTTGTTTCGTCCAATTCCGAGAATATTTCCTGTGTAACTTTTTTGAAACACAAAAAGAGCAGAAAACAGGGAACTGGCACTGTGGCATCTTGTTAATAGGTTAGTTCCGGAAAATGCATAAAAATGCTACAAAGTGTAACAAAACACTAAGCAAATGGTGTAAGAACAAGCATGGAGCATCAAAAATTATAGATACGTTTGAGACGTATCAGAGAGTGACAATAACTTCTAAGGTTGTAGATGTGTTGTTGCTACTAGGGGGAAAACAACAATCTTTTGTTCAAGGATAATTGTATTGTATACATTACACACTTTGCTTAAGGTGATAATCTGTTGCTTGCAACTTAATACCCAAGGGTTGTTTGGATGATATCCTGTGGGTGGATTATTAGCCATAGACGCAGTTGAATTACGGTCTATGTATTATGTTGTAATGCCCAAATGAATCTCATAGTGATCTTCATGACATATACATGCATTGTTATGCATTCTTTATTTTGTCAATTGCCCAATTGTAATTTGTTTACCTAGCATGTTATATCTTTATGGAGAGACACCTCTAGCGACCTATGGACCCCACTCCATTCTTTTAGATTTATATAACCATCTACTGCAAGCACTGTTTACTTTCCGCAAGTATTATTTTATTTCACTGCAAGCAAACATCTCTTTCCACACTATACATCTAATCCTTTGTTTTCAGCAAACCAGTGAGACTGACAACCTCACTGTAAGTTGGGGCAAAGTAGTTTGGTTGTGTTGTGTGAAGGTTCCACATTGCTGCTGGCGCCGAGACTCCCACATCAACCACGCACCAGACTGTTTTTTGGCGTCTTGCCAAAGTCAGCTAGCAATAACCTTCAGAAGTGATTTCTTTCTCCTACTAGTCGATTAAACTTTGGTTTCATACTGAGGGAAAACTTACTGCTGTGCTCATCATACCTTCCTCTTAGGGTTTCCCAACTGGTCCTTTGAGACATCAATAGCATAAAAGCTAATATGTAGATATGGTGGACTCACTGGAATAACTTGGTTTGAAGGTGTTGGATAAACAAGTTTTTGACTTGTTGGACTTTTATTTTTGGGCTAGCAAGAGGGAGAAAGTTGACCAACTACATGCATGCATAAGTGTCCATAGAGATAAATAATCCATGTTAAACAATGTAAACAAGTATTAAGCATCAAAACAATGAATACAAGATAGCTCCTAATAAACCACTTTCAGATCAAAACTCATTCAAAGCATATGAAGGATGCAACTATATGTATCATAATAGTCAACTCCTATATCTCAATCCCAAATATTTCAATGCATCCAAATCAAACCAAACCAAACCTCCAGTAGCTTTCTCTCAAAATAAATAAAAATGGTGGTCTCACCCAAATAAAAAGAAAACAAAGCAAAAGCAAACTATAACAATACTATAAAAGACGCTCCAAGTTTATGCGATAAAATTGGGTTGGTAGAAAAACAAAAAGTAGACGTGTGAAAACCGAGAGTGTGTAGTCCAGTGGGGTCTTGAAATCCCCAAGATTAGGGTTTTCACCATTCTTGAATGTCTCTTGGTGCAGCTCCTCTAATTTCTATGAAAAAACTTCAACACAAAGATATATCCCATCTCTTTTTCTGTGGGGTGACATTAGTAGGCATAAAAAGCATGATGCTTGCTGCATGTAATTCCCAAAACAAATTGCATGAAAAGTATCCAGTAGGTATATAATGTTGTATTCCTTCTCATAAACTCAAACCAATCAAAGAGATTTAGCTTTAAAGCTCAAAGAATGCATAAAACAAAATAGGACAGAATCTGTCTAGAAATATTGTAGCAGAAAAACGTAATTAATTACCCTACTTAAACATGTCGAAAAATTCTGTAAAAATCCAGGCATATAGATGATGAAAAGTTGCACCTTCAGTTAAAAGGAGAGCTCAATCGGAGCTACAGAAAATGTTTGAGAATTTTTTTATTGAAAAGAGTTCGCGCAGGAATTTCTGCTCCATAAGTTTTCGGCAACTTTAACAATCCAAAATGAGTAAAACTTGGCATTTTATAAAAACTCCAGTAGCAAAACAAAAAAATAAAGTCTCTTGTTACAGCAAGAGGACACAAAGTAAATCAAAACAAAAACAACCGGGTTGCCTCCCACAAAGCGCTTTCTTTAGGGCCATATAGCTAGGCTTACTTACTTGATAATTAAGATGGGTGAAGCTTGATACGTCTCAAATGTATCTTTAATTTTTGATGCTCCATGCTTGTTTATATACAATTTTCTTTGTACTTTATTACACTTCGTGGCGTTTTTAGGCATTTTCTGGAACTAACCTACTAATGAGATGCCACAGTGCCAGTTCCCTGTTTTCTGCTATTTTTGTGTTTCAGAAAAGCTACACAGGAAATATTCTCGGAATTGGACGAAACAAAAGCCAAACCTTCTATTTTTCCTGAAGCGTCACAAAGTCCGAAGATGAGATGGAGGGGGGCCAAGAGCCAGGCTCACCCTAGGGCGGCGCGGCCCAGCCCCTGGCCGCGCCACCAGGGGGTGAGACCAGCTGGTCCACCCTCTGACGCCCCCCTTTCGCCTATATATTCCCCTCGATGGGAAAAACCTAAGGGATGGATCACTTTTCCTCAAAACATACTGCAAGCCGCCGCCGTTGTCATCACGAGATCGGGAGGATCCAGGAGCTCATCCCGACACCCTGCCAGAGAGGGGAATCCCTACCGGAGGCCTTCTCCACCACCATGGTCGCCTCTAGAGTGATATGTGAGTAGTTTACCTTCCACTATGGGTCCATAGCAGTAGCTAGATGGTCGTCTTCTCCACCATGTGCTTTATGTTTAGATCTTGTGAGCTGCCCTACATGATCAAGATCATCTTTATATAATTCTACATGTTGTGTTTGTTGGGATCTGATGAGTATTGGTACTATGTTAAGTTGATGTGCTGAATATTAACTTTATGTTATCTCTATGTTGTTTATAATCTTGCATGCTCTCCGTTGCTAGTAGATATCTTGGCCGAGTAGATGCTAGTGACTCTAAGAGGGAGTATTTATGCTCGATAGTTGGGTTCATGCCTCTAGTAATCTGGGGGAGTGACAGAAACCTCTAAGGTTGTAGATGTGCTATTGCCACTAGGGAGAAAACAACATTCTTGTGTCCAAGGACATTTGCATTATTTACATTACGCACTTTGCTTAAGGCGATAATCTATTGTTCGCAACTTAATACCCAATGTTTGCTCGGATGACATTCGAAGGGTGGATTATTAGTCATAGATGCAGTTGGATTACGGTTTATGTATTTTGTCAGAATGCCCAGAGTGAATCTCATAGTGATCCTCATGACATATGTACGCTATCTTTACTCTATCAATTTCCCAACTGTAATTTGTTTACCCAGCATGTTGTTATTTATCTTATGGAGAGACACCACTAGTGAACTGTGGACCCTGGTCCAATTTCCTTTACATTTCTATTACCATTTTACCATTACTCGCATTATTTACATTCTCGCATACTATTACCTTTTACCACTCGATATGCTCAATCCTTTGTTTACAGCAAACCGGTGAGATTGACAACCTCATTGTAAGTTGGGGCAAAGTTCTTGGTTGTGTTGTGTGCAGGTTCCACGTTGCTGCTGGTGAAAAGCTTCACGCTGACAGGTATTCTTCTGGCGCCATTGTCCAGAGTGCCGCGAAGCTAGCAAGCATCACCTTCGGAAGTTTGGCTTTCTCCTACTGGTTCGATAAACCTTGGTTTCACAACTAAGGGAAACTTGCTGCTGTGCTCGTCATACCTTCCTCTTGGGGTTCCCAACTGGGTGCTACACCGCACTATCAAGCATTTTTCTGGGACCGTTGCCGGGGAGAAAGAAGATTTCTGCAAGGGGAGTCTCTCACGCTCAATCTTTTACTTTGTTATTGTTTTGCTTTACTTTATTTTTGCTTGCATCGTTTTATCAAAAACACAAAAAAAATTAGTTCCTTTGATAGTTTGCATTCTGTTACTTTTACTTTTAGTTCATTATGTTGTTCCCTAAGTATGCTTTGGAGGACCTCTCAGTAGGTAGTGGCTCTATAATTGGGAAAGGTAACATCGATGAGTTCTTTAATCATGTTAGTATGCACAAAGATGTTGAGGATAGATCTTTGGCTGAGCTTGCTCCTAGTTATGAAGTTGCTGCTGCTTATTTAGTTCACATGTTGGAGGCTACGGTTGTTAACCTTAATCCTTTTATTCAACAAATGTTTCTTAAGCTTCATGATATCGAAGACTCCGAAAATAAAGACTTTATTTTGGAGACTTTGCGTATAGAATTTAGAGATGTTGTTATTGAAGCTAGGAAAGTTTTTGAGCACTTTAATATGCTTGGCTCACGTGTAGAGGTTGTTGGTACAACCAAAGAAGACATCAAAGTACCAATACCTTGCAAACTTGTAGGATTGCATGAAGCTTTGGAAAAGAATTTTGATTGGATTTGTCCTGAAAACCCTTTCAATGAAAGTAGTGAACCAACGAGTGTTCATAAGGGATCTTCAAAAACTCATTTGGATACAATTCAATTCATTTTTGAAAAGACTTCTGCAATTGATCTTAATGCCTCATTTGATATTACTTGATTTGCAACTTTCTGCACCTAGCTCAAAGGCGTTAAAGAAAAGCACTCTTGGGAGATAACCCAATGTTTTCTTTTCAGTATTTTTTTGTTTTATTTGAGTCTTGGAAGTTATTACTACTGTAATGACCGCTCCTTATCATTTTTATTTTGTTGTTGTGCCAAGAAGAACCTCTAATTTGAGGGAGGTAAGATTTGGGGAAGTTGCTGTCCTGAAACAGATTTCTGCGCTGCACCGTAAAAATTCGTGAAAATTCTCAGAATATCTTTTTGATCTGCAATTTCTTGTGCATATGACCCAGGTTATATCAAAACTTGCATTAGTTTTGCACTTTTCGATTTGAGCAACAGAAGATCCTCAAAAAAATAGATCTCTGTCAGCTGTTCTATTTTGATAGATTTCTGCCACTATTTGTGTTTGCCTCTCGATCATTTTTTTTTAGTTCTTTTGATCACGGAACTTTTGAGGAAGTTGCTACAGTAGTATATGCTTTATATGTGGTGTTGTTTAGTTTGAAACTAAACCAAAAAGGGTTGATTTACTATTATGTTTATGCTAATGTTGCTAATAGAATTTTGTGAAGTTTTGTATGAAGGAAGTTTTCAAGTGTAGGGAATGGAGAGTGATAAAATGAGATGAAGTATGCAGAAAAGCTCAAGCTTGGGGATATCCATGTCACCCCAAGAAATATCCAAGAGGTACAAGCGTCAAAGCTTGGGGATGCCCCCGAGGCACCCCTTCTTCATCGGCAAAAATCAGGTCACCTTTCAACACACTATATTTTTATTGCTTCATATTCTATGTGTTTTTCTTGGAGCGTCTTTACTTTTGCTTTCAGTTTTATTTTGTTTTGTTTGCTGCAATAAATGGTTGGACCCCAATAAATTTCTTTTGGAGAAGACGCACTCCGTTTTTCATTTGCCAAGAACACTCTATTTTTTCACTCTTATCATTCAATGAGTGTTCTCTTTTTCTAGAACTGCGCGTAGCTTTCATTTTTTGCCTTGATTTTTGTTCAGATCTTGTTATATCTTTGCATCAAGGTGTATTTAGACCACTGGTCTATGTTGGTTTTCATCAAAAGAGTTGTTTCAAAAAGGTTTGAATGGTGTTGGAAAAGAGAAAAAAGTTCATGCAAAAAGTGGAACAAAAAAGAGCTTGTTTAGACTGCGGCTTAGACTTTTGCATGCCATGCTTGATGTCGTTTTGATAGTATGCTTAGTAGTTTTTGCTGTAGCATGACTTGTCTCAAATGACTAAGAGTGCTTAATGAGCCTTTGAAAAAAAGCATGCGTTGTTTTTATTATATGGAAGCATTTATTTGGTTTTCTCCTTGATGCTTTATTTGGGTTGACTTGGCGCATGCTTTCAACATGTTTGACTCTTACAAAGTCGCCATAAGCCTCTATGATCATTTGGTTTTTGACTTGTGATGCCACTTTATGCTTCTTTTAATGATTTTTTGTCGCTATGCATGATTATGGCTGTTATTCCTCTCTTAGTTGGTCGCTCCCAGTCTTTTGCTAGCCTTCATTTTGTACTGAGTATGAGCTTTACTCGTGCATCCAAATCCCAAAAACCAAGTTATCCCAATGTGTCCACCATACATACCTATTAGCAATTTGCTATCCAAAGTACATTTGACTTGCATTTATCTATCCTTCAAATTAAACTCTTTTTGGTGTTATGTGAAAATTGGTCAGTAAAGCTCTCACGAACCTGACGGCATACTTTCATTTTCTCGCTTTTAAAATTTTGACATTGTGGCTCTCTTATGTTGATGTTATGCTTGCAAGTTGTAAGTTGGAAATTAGCCAAACCATGCCATCATGGGGCAAGCTTTCAACATTGCACTTTCTCTCATTTGAGTTGATATCGTGATCTTTTGTTTATGGATACTCGCGATGTGAAATAAGTTGGGATCTTGCAAGATCATGGAGTTTGTATATGTGTTAGAGAAACGCCTGGGCCGCTAATCTAAGCCATGCATCAATCATGGTGGAAATTTACAGCATGCCCATAGTGGACATTCGACGATGCATCTCACAATAAAAAGCTATACCAATGGTAAATAAAAGAGATGCTGAGGTGTTCATTGTCTGTTTGTCTTGTCATTTTGATGTGGGATTGTTCCATGTCATCGGGCAGGAGGTACCCCGTTGGCGGTTCTCGATGATACGTGTATGCTTACAATGACAAGAGCTTGCTTGGGACCTAAGTCGAGTAGCATGAGGTTTGCGTATTCATACTTCACGGGACACGAAGTTTTCAACTTATGATTTGTTAAGCATATGCTTTGAAATTGTAATCGCATTAACTTTAACCATTCAAGATGCCTATGATGGGGGCAATGAGAGCTCAAAGCTAGTAAGTACCATAATTTTTGAAGGTTTATTAAACTTGCAATCCCTGCTTCCCTCTGCGACGGGTCTTACTTTTACTTTAATGTTGAGTCTCCAGCTTCTACCTTTATGCACCGTCTAAGAGAGCATAGTTGCCATTTTGAGTTTAATGTGCATAGTCCCAAAGTTTATCATTGATTGATTCATGATTATGGTTTTGCTTGTTCTTGAATTATTTGTATCTAGTCGCCCTCTTAAACTTGAAGGTGTCCTATGCATTTATGTTTTGCTATTCCATGAAGGACAAGCTGAAAACCACTTTGATATGTTTTTCCATATGATTTGAACGCACGTTTGACTTTCATTGTTTCATTATTCATGATCTTTTGTTTGTGTTTCTTTTCATGTTATAACATGGTTGAAAGTTTTATTGTCAAGATTATGTCTCTTATGCCCATGTTTTAAGTTCTTTGATCCCAGCACTCAATGCTTTACATTGTTGGTCAAGATTGTGATGGTGCATGTCACCTCAAAAATTATTCTTTTGTTATCACTTACCTACTCGAGGACGAGCAGGAGTTAAGCTTGGGGATGCTTTATACGTCTCAAACATATCTATAATTTTTGATGCTCCATGCTTGTTTATACACCATTTGCTTCGTGTTTTGTTACACTTCGTGGCATTTTTATGAATTTTCCGGAACTAACCTACTAACGAGATGCCACAGTGCCAGTTCCCTGTTTTCTGCTATTTTTGTGTTTCAAAAAAGCTACAGAGGAAATATTCTTGGAATTGGATGAAACAAAAGCCAAACCTTCTATTTTTTCAGAAGCGTCACGAAGTCCGAAGATGAGATGGAGGGGGGGCCAGGAGCCAGGCTCACCCTAGGGTGGCGCAGCCCAGCCCCTGGCCATGCCACCAGGGGTGAGACCAGCTGGTCCACCCTCTGACGCCCCCATTTGCCTATATATTCCCCTCGACAGGAAAAACCTAAGGGACGGATCGCTTTTCCTCGAAACATACTGCAAGCCGCCGCCGTCATCGTCGCGAGATCGGGAGGATCCAGGAGCTCTTCCCGGCACCCTGTCGGAGAGGGGAATCCCTGCCGGAGGCCTTCTCCACCACCATGGTCGCCTCCGGAGTGATGTGTGAGTAGTCTACCTTGGACTATGGGTCCATAGCAGTAGCTAGATGGTCTTCTTCTCCACCATGTGCTTCATGTTTAGATCTTGTGAGCTGCCCTACATGATCAAGATCATCTTCATGTAATTCTACATGTTGTGTTTGTTGGGATCCGATGAGTATTGGTACTATGTTAAGTTGATGTGCTGAATATTATCTTTATGTTATCTCTATGTTGTTTATGATCTTGCAGGCTCTCCGTTGCT
Organism: Dactylis glomerata; assembly: GCA_007115705.1. NCBI lineage: Eukaryota > Viridiplantae > Streptophyta > Magnoliopsida > Poales > Poaceae > Dactylis > Dactylis glomerata. The sequence continues at coordinate 540,653 of QXEO01001474.1, forward strand.
AGTAGATATCTTGGCCGAGTAGATGCTAGTGACTCCAAGAGGGTGTATTTATGCTCGATAGTTGGGTTCATGCCTCAAGTAATCTAGGGGAGTGACAGAAACCTCTAAGGTTGTAGATGTGCTGTTGCCACTAGGGAGAAAACAACATTCTTGTGTCCAAGGACATTTGCATTGTTTACATTATGCACTTTGCTTAAGCCGATAATCTGTTGTTCGCAACTTAATACCCAATGTTTGCTCGGACGACATTCGGAGGGTGGATTATTAGTCATAGATGCAGTTGGATCACGGTCTATATATTTTGTCGTAATGCCCAGAGTGAATCTCATAGTGATCCTCATGACATATGTACGTTATCTTTACTCTATCAATTGCCCAACTGTAATTTGTTTACCCAGCATGTTGTTATTTATCTTATGGAGAGACACCACTAGTGAACTGTGGACCCTGGTCCAATTTCCTTTACATTGCTATTACCATTTTACCATTACTCGCATTATTTACATTCTCGCATACTATTACCTTTTACCACTCGATACGCTCAATCCTTTGTTTATAGCAAACCGGTGAGATTGACAACCTCATCGTGAGTTGGGGCAAAGTTCTTGGTTGTGTTATGTGCAGGTTCCACGTTGCCGCTGGTGAAAAGCTTCACGCCAACAAGTATTCTTCTGGCGCCGTTGTCCGGAGTGTCGTGAAGCTAGCAAGCATCACCTTCGTAAGTTTGGCTTTCTCCTACTGGTTCGATAAACCTTGGTTTCACAACTGCGGGAATCTTGCTACTGTGCTCATCATACCTTCCTCTTGGGGTTCCCAACTGGGTGCTACACCGCACTATCAAAGCTCATGAGGGAACTTGTACTTTGGCATGTCCCTCTTCCTTCAAAAGTGTTCCATACAATTTTTGTGTGGAAACTGAAACTTCACATTGCCTTCCTTCGAATCAATGATACATCCTGTAGTACGAAGAAAAGGTATACCAAAAATAATAGGACTAGAGGTTTTATCCCCCATATCCATGATAATAAAATCAACAGGTACAAAAGTCATGTGCAGATCTACCATAACATTATTAACCTTGCCTAAAGCATGTTTAATAGAATCATCAGCAAGTAGCAAGTAAATAGAGCATTTTCAATATTATGTAACTCTAGCAATTCATATATCTCTTTAGATAAAACAGAAACACTAGATCCAAGATCTAATATAGCATGATGTGTTTCTTTTCCAATAGTGACTAATACCTTTGGGATCCATGCATCCCCAAGCTTTGGTGGTATGGCCTTCTGGTTGTACCTAGCAATCTTTTCTTTTAAGACATGATTAGAAATATAGGACCAAAACCTGCTTGGTTAGGATTTATAGATGGATCACTTGCAAACTTTTATAGTATATTAATGAGTTCATGCAAGCTACACTTTTCCAAATCAAGCAAAGGATCTTTAACTTCACTAAGCATTTTTGCTTCTTCTACTTCTTTCTCCCTATTATATAATTTAAAAATCTCATGACGGTCATCAAAATCTTCTGTCGATGGATTTTGGGTCGCAAGAACACGGGGTACCACACGACGGACCCAAAGATTCGAACGCAGGGGGCTGAACGTGGGAGATCTTGGATCGCAACGAAACATGGTGACAGAAGCCTCGAGACGTCGAACGCACAACGCACTGCAGAGAGAGACACCGAGCTTTACCCAGGTTTAGGGCCCTCATGGTGAGGTAAAACTCCTACTTCCTGCCTTCTTGTATTACGACGCGATACCTCGCGAGGAGTACAAGGTCTTGGTTATAGAGCTCTAACTGGCCGGAGGTTGAAGAACCAACTTAGCCTAGCTAGGAGCCCGGAGATGAAGATCAGATCCCCTCTAAGGGGTGGCCTCCCCTCCTTTTATAGCGCCCAGGTCCTCCTTCCCCTTATCATCTTGGGGAAGGGGTTGCCACACACTGCCAAGGAGGGAGGACAACTGTAGTCTTGAGTCTTCCGTAGACGCAGTCTTCATAGAGTAGTGGCGCCGGTCCACAGGAGTGGGTGGAGGAAGCTGACATCCTCCTCTGGCGCCCTGCACCGTCCACCCTATTTTTAGGGGAGTGGCCAACAACCACTGTGCCGCTTTATGCAGGCACGGCGAAAGCTGGTCTCCTCCCTGTCGGGGGTAGCATGGACGGTACGCAGTCTTCTGCTCTTATCTTCTTGCTCAGCACGGAAGTGTACCGAGCTGATGTGGACATGGTCCCTCCCCTCATGAGAAATAGCTCGTGAGGAGGTCTTCTAGTCCTTAGCAGTTTTAGCTGTCGTTCTCGTCATGAGGCGCCTCCTCATGAGGGTCTTCTCCGCTGGGATTCGGTCGTCGTCCCACCCCTGGGCCGAAGCTGGGCCGTTGAGGGGGCCCAGGAGCAAGTGGACCGGGATACCCCGGTATACAGAACACCGACAGTAGCCCCCAGGAGCCTGGCCCGCGAACACGCCCTCTTGAGGGAGCGAAGGGTCAGGGGCCCCCAGAAGCTGCTGGGCCCTCCAACAGCACCCGTCAACGTGCGGTCAGAGGACCATGTGAAGATGCAGAGGCCGTGGACGTGTGGCGCGACTGCAGCTGGTGAGATGAAGCGGCAGGCGATGCAGCAGTCCCCGAGGCGTCAAACCGTCATGATGGCGCGTCGCTTCGCTGCAGAGCGCTGCGCCAAGGCTTTGATTCCCGTGCTAAGATTTGACGCTTCGACGCCGGCCGCGCCCTTTAAATGCAGCCTTCTCGACACCTCCGGCACTTCACCCTCTTCCTCCAGTGCTACTTCTTCCTCAACACTCCCCCAAGCAATGGATCCCTCCGCCACCGCTGGATCGAGCTCGGGGATGAAGCGCCGTGGGTGCCCCCCGGGCAGCAGGAACAAGGCGAAGGTCCCCGCCTGGTGGACGCCCGGCGCCGGCGGCCCCCTGCGCATCAGGGCGCCGATGCAGGGCGAGCCGAATCGCGCCACCCTGGGGACCTCCAGTCCCTTGACCCTTCGGGGTCCAGCGCCTGGAAGCGCTCTGAATGCGCCATCGCCAGTGGATAAGGATCCTTGGGACAGGCCTTGTTGAGACTTGTAAAGTCCACGCAGAGGCGCCCACTACCATTAGCCTTTGGGACAACCACCGGATTGGAAATCCAGGTAGGGTGGGCTACCTCGTGTATCAACTTGGCCTTCTTCAGCTTCTCTATCTCTTGGATGATGAAGTCTTGTTTCTCTTGTGCTTGCTTCCTGGTCTTCTGCCTCACAGGGTGTGCCTGAGGGCACATGGCTAAGTGGTGCTCAATCACCTCCCTGGGAACGCCGGGCATATCTGACAGAGTCCAAGCGAACATGTCAGAGCTTGCCCGCAGGAAGGTGATGAGCGCGCTTTCCTATTTGGGAGAAAGCCCTGCCCTGATGGTGACGAAGTTTTTGCAGCCCCCAGCCTGGAGCGGGACCTTCTTTGCAGCAGAGCGCTCTTGGGTAAACTGGGGCCTCCTCCCTAAGCGTACCGCAACTTCCCCAATGCTCATGTTCAGCATCGGATGGACTAGGTCCTCACTTGGAGTAGGCAATGCAGAGGCGGGGAACTTCTTCCCTGACAAGCCCGGCAGGAGGGGCTCGAGAGAGGCCTTCTTCGCAGCAGCCCACTCTTATGACACGAGCTGCTTCTTCCTCGTGAGGTCACCGGAGTGCTCCAGCAGATCTTCATCAGCGGGGAACATGGTGGCGGCCTCACGGTAGACATGCTCCATAGATCGGAGAGCAACCTTTTCATTGCAGCGCACGGTGATCGTGCTGTTGGCGCTTGGAATCTTGAGGACGTTGAAGCCATGAACCTCGCCAGGGCTGGATAGCCGAGGATGGCATTGTACGGTAGCGCAATGTAGGCGACATCGAAGTCGAGGCTTTCTGTCCTGTAGTTGTCCCGGGTGCCGAAGGTGACGGGCAGGCGCACCTACTCGATTGGCGTTGTAGAACCCTCTATTACCTCAAAGAATGGTCGGGTTGGCATGAGCTGATGGTATGGCACCTGCATCTTCTCGAAGACCTCGACGGAGATGATGTTGAGGCCTGCCCCTCCATCGATGAGAGTATGGTTGACGGCGATGTTATTGATGGTAGGCGTGCACAAGAGGGGAATTGTGCCCACGGCCTTAGTGGAGGTCAGGTCATCCTCCTCGTCGAAGCCAATCTTGCTGGTAGACCACTTCATCAAGCAGTTGCCTGCGCTGGGCTGCGCCGCCGTGATCTCTCGCAACAGCTTCTTGAAGTGATGATTAGACAAAGGAGCTTGGGCTCCACCCAGGAGGTAAGCAGCGAAGCCTCGCGGCTCTTGATAGCCCCCCTGGTTCTCTTCCCGATGATCATTTGTCGGTGGAGGCAGCGATAGTGGCTCGGGATCTGCACGAGACAGACCATCGCGGCGGCGACCCTCATCCCGGTCGTCGTCGCGGCGATCGCCCCGGGATCCACTCTTGCCATGGCTACGGCTACTCCCATGGTGCTTAGTGACACCATTTTCTTCATGAAACTTCCGGACAATCCAACAATCATCAGTATTGTGGGTGTCCTTTTTGTGGAGGATGCAGTAGCGACAGCGTCGACCTTTATCGCGCTCGAAGCAGTCCCCGCAGCGCTGCTTATGATTAGGCTCCGCCGCGAGGACAGCAGCCTCCTTGCGCTTGGGGTCCTTGGACTTCGGCTTTGGGGGAAGCGCCTCCGGCAGGTTGTGCATGAAGAGCCTCCCCTCCTCGGCCTTGGCGCACCTGTTGGCGATCTCGAAGAGCCTGGCGACGGAAGTCAGCTCATCATTCACAGATAGCTTCTCCCTCATCTTGATGTCGAAGACGCCCGTGGAGAACACAGAGATGACCTCCTCATTGGAGATCCGAGGAATCTTGTTCCTCATCTGGCTGAAGTGCTGGATGTACTGATGAAGCGTCTCGCCCTTATACTGACGCACTGCCTTAAGATCATTCTTGGTGGCGGGGCGCTCATACGTGGGCATGAAGTTGGCGACGAACTGACGGCACAAGTCCTTCCATGAAGTCACAGATTCGTGAGGAAGATTCATGAGCCAAGTTCACGGAGCGTCTTTGAGGGCCATGGGAAACCAATTGGCCATCGCACGCTGATCTCCACACGCGGCCTGAACGACGACGACGTAGAGCCGGAGGAACTCAACGGGGTTGGTGGTCCCGTCGTAATGCGCGCCGATGTCTGGCTTGAACTTGTCAGGCCAGACCACATAGCGTTGCTGGCGAGTGAGAGCAAGGCACCTGGGGTTGTAGATAGGGTCCCCGGGAGTCTTGACGTTCTTGCCAGCTTCGTCGATGTCGTCGATGGCGCGATCATGATTTTCGCGGCGGCGCTCGAGGGAGACGCGTGCGTCTTTCGGAGCGCATTGGACGATTTGGCAGCTGGGCTCCCCACGCGGCGAAGATGTGGCGCGGGAAGCCACCTTCTTGGCCTTGGGGGCCTTCCCATCTCCGGCGCCCAGGGCGCGGTGCCCCGCCGCCGGATCTGGCTCTCTCGCGCCCTAGGCTCCTCCCTGGGCCGGGTCTTCGTTGGCGATGGCGATGAGCTCCGTGATTCGAGCATGCCACCCCTCACGCCCGTCCGCAGTGGGTTGATAGCGCAGCAGCTCCTGCGCCATGGCGAGAGCCTGTGCAGGGGACAGCTGACTCCCAGAACGAGCGCGAGAAGTAGCGGTGGCGGTGAAGGAGAGCGAAGGCTCTGTACGCCCGGACGGGAGGTAGGAGGACTCCAGATCTTCTGCCTCTTCCTCCTCGGCCGAGATGTGCTGACAACGGAAGATGGGCTCGGTTTGTCCCTGAACAGCATTGCGGCGGCAAAGACGCTCGAGCCTTGCGCTGGCGTCGGCCATGTCGAAGCAGATCTAGAAGAAAACACACCACAGCCCCCTACCTGGCGAGCCAAATGTCAATGGATTTCGTGTCGCAAGAACACGGGGTACCACACGATGGACCCAAAGATTCGAACGCAGGGGGCTGAACGTGGGAGATCTTGGATCGCAACGAAACACGGTGATGGAAGCCTCGAGAAGTCAAACACACAATGCACTATAGAGAGAGACACCAAGCTTTACCCAGGTTCAGGGCCCTCGTGGTGAGGTAAAACCCTTACTTCCTGCCTTCTTGTATTACGATGCGATACCTCGCGAGGAGTACAAGGTCTTGGTTACAGAGCTCTAACTGGCCGGAGGTTGAAGAACAAACTTAGCCTAGCTAGGAGCCCAGAGATGAAGATCAGATCCCCTCTAAGGGGTGGCCTCCCCTCCTTTTATAGCGCCCAGGTCCTCCTTCCCCTTATCATCTTGGGGAAGGGGTTGCCACACATGGCCAAGGAGGGAGGACAGCTATAGTCTTGAGTCTTCCGTAGACGTAGTCTTCGTAGAGTAGTGGTGCCGGTCCACAGGAGTGAGTGGAGGAAGCTGACGTCCTCCTTTGGCGCCTTGCACCGTCGACCCTATTTTTAGGGGGGGTGGCCAACAACCACTATGCCGCTTTATGCTGGCACGGCAAAAGCTGGTCTCCTCCCTGTCGGGGGTAGCGTGGACGGTACGCAGTCTTCTGCTCTTATCTTCTTGCTCAGCATGGAAGCGTACCGAGCTGACGTGGACGTGGTCCCTCCCCTCACGAGAAATAGCTCGTGAGGAGGTCTTCTGGTCCTTAGCAGTTTTAGCCATCATTCTCCTCATGTGGCGCCTCCTCATGAGGGTCTTCTCCACTGGGCTTCGGTCGTCGTCCCACCCCTGGGCTGAAGCTGGGCCGTTGAAGGGGCCCAGGAGCAGGTGGACCGGGATACCCCAGTATCTAGAACACCGACATCTTCTTCAGGCACTTTAGCTTTTTCTAAGCTCTTTTTAATCTTCACTTCCACAAGTAAACAATCAAGTAAGAGAAGGGCATTTGTAGCATTAGTATTCATGAAAGCACCCTCACATTCATCATGCAAAAAGGTCCTAGAAGTGTCAGACAACCCTTTATAAAAAACATTCACAAGCATCCAATCTCTAAGACCATGTTCCATTCCAAAAGCAATTCCTCTAAACCTTTCCCAAGCTTTTACTAATGGTTCCTCCTCCTCTTGTTTGAAACCGATAAACATTTGTCTAAGATTGCAAATTGTTTCAATGGAACCAAACCTTTCAATGAACGAAGCCTTTAAATTAAACCAAGTGCTAAAGTTTCCAGTAGGCCATTTTAATATCAAATCTAGTGCTTTTCCAACAAGTGAATAGGGAAAAAGCTTTACTTTAATTATTTCGCTATTGGCATGATTTAGTTTCAAAACGTTACACCTCTCATTGAACTTAATAATATGATGAATAGGATCCTCCTTTGGCTTTCCAGAAAAGTGATGTTCATAAATCATTTTAGTGATATTGGGATCTATTTCAAACTCATCTATAGGGATATTCGTGTCTTGAGGAAAATTCTTAACACTGTACGGCCAAAAAGCACTCTTCTCCATGATACAATTTTTTTGGATTTTTAGTTTTTAGAATGAAAACTGAAAGTAAAATGATGCTACAACTAATGCAACCAAAATAAAAAATAGTAAACAAAATGCAAAACAAAAAATAAAAATGAAAACCGAAATAGTAAAAGTAAAACTGAAAATAAAATGATATGCAAGAAAATAACAAAACAAAAATAAAGTAATTTGCAAATCTAAAAGGACATGATGATACTCACATAGGTGCAACCTCCCCAAGCTTAGGCGTTTGCACAAGTTGGTGATGAAGACTTTCTTGTGAGCAATCCTTCTACTAGTTCCCCGACAACAGCGCTAGAAAATCACTTGATGGTTCGCTAGGTTGAGACTCCAAGAGTAGAGCGTTTAGCACAGGGAATCTTGATTTTCCCCATGAAGGTGACTTGAGGTTTTATATCGAACTCTCGGGGAACTGTGTGTATAAGGATCCTTCCTTATACGAGATGCAAAAAATATTGAAAAGGAGGTTTTCTGGTTTTCCCACGTTAATCCGATAAAATTGGGGAACATGTGAATTATTCCCAATAATCATCAAAAAGCATGAATATAACCAATATATGATGCAAATAAGGTGGAATATCAAGTGGTAAAGTGCAAAGATCATGTATGCATTTTACATGCATCAGCGCCTCCCATGCCCGTCCCCGGGGGGTGACACGGTGATCCTGGCAGGATCCTCTTGCCACGCACCCTGAGGCCTTGTCCTGTGGGACATGTCACGAGCCTTCTCTAGTACGCCACTTTCTCCCGGCTAGGGGAGAAACCTTCTCTTGCAAGCTTCCCTCCCCACAAGGGGGAGAGGCCTTCACTTCATCCTTCCCGTAGAGGGGAAAAGGCAACGCCTTGCCGGGGGCAGAGCTTGCCGGGGGTTCTACTGTAGGCATCGTCCCTAGACTCCTTCCAGGAAATGGCTAAGGACGAAGGGGTGCTGCCATGGCAGAGCTTCCAAAGATGCCGGTCGAGGAACCCTCACGACATCTTTGAGAAGCTCTGTTGCGGGAGCAACTCTTGCCTTCACCATTCCATTGGCGTCCTGGCTCTGCGTGGTTTTCCACTGGCTCTCTCCCACCTCCTGTGAGAGAGGAGTGCCACGGCCTAGGCTATTTGTAGCCCGAATAGCGGCTGTCTTCGTCTTCTTCTCGCAAGTGGGCTTGCAGATGGCTCTTCGCCGCTGGGAAGCGGTGGCCGACTGGCCGGCAGTGCCTTGGTCCAGCCGCCGCTCGGTGAGTCCTTATCCTTTCTCTTTTGGAGCGGCCCGAGCGACAAGTGCTAGGACACTGACAGTAGCCCCTGGCCGTGCCCCGGCAACGCTGCCACCTGTTGCCTGGGTGCAGCCAAATAAAAGAGCCCAGGCCCTGTGACACGACCGGTCACGCTTGACGTAACCTGACACACTGTTAGGCCCGTCACGATGCCAAAACAGAAGCACTTGAGTGCTCCGCAGACCCGAAGGGTTGTGCATTGACTCCGGTGCTCTCCCAAGGCGCCTCGATTCTCACGTGGGGCAAAAAATGCTCGGCATAGTGGGGCAGTTGCCATGTGGGCCGTGCGTGGGGAAGGAGCAAGAGGTTAATGCGGGAGCGAAACAGACGGTGGGCCCGCGCTCGTGCCCTATAAAGGGTTTTGGGCAGCGGCCTCAGTCGGTTTGCTGCCGACGCATCTCACCTTCATTTTCCTCCTCCGCCGCACTCCTCCGGTGTCCCCTTGCCCCTCGCCTCTCACTGAGCCATGGCCCCCAAGAAGTCCAAGTCCAAGAAGGGGATCGCCGAAGGCTCCCGCTCCCGAGACCCTTTCTTTCCTATCGAGGCACATGGCGGAGAACAAGGGATTGAGCAGCTCGCTGGGTACGTGGTGGATGAGTCGAATGAGCGAGGTCCAACCATCGTCGCCCATGCCAGCGAAGCCGTCGGTCATGAGGGGAGGGACGCAAGGGTGTTCTTCTACTTCCTGGTGGCGGGGATGGTCCCGCCAATGTTGCTCTTCCTCCACGCCACGCTCTCCATGTACGGTGTGGTGCTGGCGCACCTTCACCCCAATGCCCTCCTCACGCTGGCCATCTTCTAGTACCTTTGTGAGGCGTTGATGGGGGTGCGCCCTTCAGGAGCACTCTTTGCGTCTTCTTCAAGGCACGCCTGGACGCCAACAACGCCATTTCCGGCTGCCTCTCCTTCCATCTTTGCCCGAGCATGGTGACGCGTTTCATCCCCATGCCGAACAGAGAGTGGGAGGAGTGGCGGGTGAACTGGTGCTTGATGACCCACAAGTATAGGGGGTGTATCATAGTACTTTCGATAAATAAGAGTGTCAAACCCAACGAGGAGCAGAAGGTGTTGACTAGTGGTTTTGATCAAAGCTTCACTGTAAATACTAGCAAACGGGTTTTCAGGAGTATTTGATAGTGCAAATAAATAAAGTGCGAGTAAATAAAAGACAGTAGTAATAATTGCAGCAAGTGGCCCAATCCTTTCTTCAGCAAAGGACAAGCCGGTTGTGTAACTTATAATAACCAAACGTTCTCGAGGACACACAGGAGTTTCTGTCAAGAGCTTTCGCTTCATACTGCTAAATAGTCTTTATTGGTTTGATAGATGTTATGGGGGTGAACTTGTGCTAGCGCACTACCCTTACTAGGATAAATACACACTTGTGATTATACCCCTTGCAAGCATCCGCAAATACAAGAAAGTAATTAAGATAAATCTAACCACAGCCTTAAACTCTAAGATCCTACGCTCCCTGGTGCAATGGTTTCCCAACGGAGGTTTAGGTTTCTGTCACTCCAGCAACCCCACAATTGGTAGCCAAATACACAATGCATCTCACTAGGCCCATAAATGGTGAAGTATCATGTAGTCGACGTTCACATGACACCACTAGTGAAATAGCACCACAACAATATCAAACCATTAAATATTTCTCAACAATAATTCACTACTAACATCTTGACTTCTCCCATGTCCTCAAGAACTAAACAAACTACTCACAAGACATCATATGGATCATGATCAGAGATGAAATAATGGTAAATAACAATCTGAACATAAACCTTAATTCAACGGTTCCACTCAATAGCATCAACTATAAGAGTAATCAACACCGGGAAAGTTTCCCCTGTGAATATAACAAGATCCAACTCAAGATGTTACAGCGGGATGGCGTGGTGATGGTGGAGATGAAGGTGCTGGTGATGGAGATGATGATGATGATCCCGATGAAGCCCGGTGCGATGGTGATGATGATGGCGATGATCGCCCCTCTCCGGGAAGGAATTTCCCCGGTAGATTTCTCCCTGCCGGAGAGCTTTTCTCTCTCTGGTGTTTTCCGCCCCGCAGAGGCGGCTGTGTCTAACTCTGAGCCCCCCTTGACTTAGGTTTTCAGGGACGATGAAGTACGCGAAGGGGCGAGACCAGAAGTGGGCCAAGGTGGCCTCACACAGGGCCGGTGCGGCCAGGGGTCAGGCCGCGCCCCCTATGCGTGAGGCCGCCTCCTGGCTCCTCTCTCCTCCTCCTTCTGGCTTCCGGAGTCTTTTGTTAAAATAGAATTTTCTGGTATTTTTCTGGAATTTTCCGGATCTTCCGAAATATGGTGTCTTGACGGTCCTTTTCCAGCAGAATCCTGACTCCGGCAGCAAATCCTCCAATGATCATCAAACATGTGAAAACAAAGGGAATAACATAAGTATCATATCTAAATATGAAATATATCAATGAATAACAGTAAATTATGATACAAAATAGTGATGCAATATGGACGTATCAACCCCCCAAGCTTAGACCTCGCTTGTCCCTAAGCGAAAACTAAACTCGGTAAACATGACCACATGTTTATGGAGTGAAGTGTCGATAATCAAAATACGGACAAGAAGCATCACATTCACCAAACGCACAAGTTATAATAGACAGCAACTTCCCTTTACATAATATAGACTTGCAATAAGTAAAGAGAATCACATATAAAGATGCACAAAGTAAACTATAATTGGTGATGGCAAACTTTAGTTCTTGGTCAGAGAACAATGAACAACTATACTAGCCTTTTGAATGGAGCCTTTTTAAAACAGAGCTAATATAGCAAAAACCATATGCTCAACGAAACAACATTTTTGCATTCATAGAAAGCTTTCAAAGATATATTCCTTCAGATAAAAGCATTGTACAAAACAAGGAAGATAGTAAACATGATTAAACGGATCAACATATGGATGAGTGAAACATAACAACTCAAATGCTTGCTTGAGATAGAGGGGAATAGGTTGACTCAACATAAAAGTAAAAGATAGGCCCTTCGCAGAGGGAAGCAGGGATTAAACATGTGCTAGAGCTTTTCATTTATAAAACAGAGGTAAAAATTGTTTTGAGAGGTGGTTGCTTTTGTCAACGACTAGCAACGGAGTTCTTGATATCTTCCATACTAAACAAGTGAGAGAGGTTCCGAAATGTTTGATTAATTGGCACTTTGGTGCTCTTTTATAGCTTTGCACTCCTCCCCACCTTTTTCCTTTCTCAAACCATGGCTAACCGATTCCATCGGGTGCCGACCAACTTTCGCATACCATGGAGGAGTGCTTCTTTTTCTTTTCTAGATTATAATGGTCTGACCAGCTCCCTTGCAAAATTAATGATGAGCAGATGAAGCTGCCTAGTCGAGGGGTACTTAATTTAGTATGGAAGATAACAAACCCATCCACTTTGTCCTCATGAGCTAAAAATAGTGGCACAAAATGAGAAGTGTTTGAAGGTTTTTGAAAGGTAGCACGTGAAAAATTTACTTGGAATGGCTTAAAATACCATGCATAGGAATTTATAGTGGACTCTTTGGAAGTGACTTGGCTTTGGGATTTGGATGCACGAGAACTATTCCCTCTCAGTACAGGTCTTTCGCTAGCAAGGCTGGGTAGCAAGCATAAGAATTGCATGAAACAAACAAACATACATATAATAAGAACAATCATGCAAACTCCCTTGAAGGTACAATGATTTTAACTTTGAGAATAACAATGGTTATAAGCCAAACACAAGGGAAAACTGAAGTGATGTAGCTACAAACACTTCTTTATTCTTTTCTACTCAAACCTCAAGGTAATGCTGCTACTGACCAAGCTAAGTTTGCCAAAACCAACTAAATTTACTCATGCTCCCAAAGTGATACCAGTACCAATCAACAAGACTAATCATATAAGAAACTTTGCAAACTAAAATAAAGTGTGCGGAAAGTAAACGTTAGAACTTCTCATTCATGATATGACTCACACCAAGGGATACATAGATAACCAACTAAGGAGGATACTTCCACATTGCAAACTATTCTATAGGATAATTTCTCTATTCATGATATGACTCTACTTGAAAAGTAAATGAGTAAAAGTTAATGATGTGAAACCGCGGCACTCCCCCAAGCTTGGAACAAGCCAAGGGGATGCCTATACCGATGACGAATTATTCCTTTGGCGGTGCGGTGAATCTTCATCGTTGTCATACTTCCAAGGCAGAGGTCCTCCATCAAGGAAGGATGTCTTGGTCTCCAATATCCTGAAACTTGCAGCAGCACTCATTCGTTGAAATCTAGCTTCATACTCACAATTTTGGTTCTGCACGTTGTAGAGTTGTGCTTGTAATTGGCTAGTCATCTCCTGGAGCGAGAGGATATCCCTCCAGAGCTCTGTAGTCTCCTTCTTGTACTTGGCAACAAGCTCTTGATTAATCCTATAGATGATGTCCACCTCACATTCCGCCATCTTCTTTTATTTGAAAACTTCTTGTTCCAGTGCTTCCATCCTCGCTTCAAGACTCCCTTCTCCCTTGGGTCCTTGAACATCTTTAATCTGCAACTCCCCATCCTTGAGTGACAACTCCTTCGGATGCATCCTCAGCTCCCTCATGTACGGATTGATGGAATCCGCAAGAGGGTTCTCCTCAGATGAACCGGACGAAGACATTGTAACTCCAAAGCCGAGAGCAATCCCTGACGAAAACAGCTCGAAACAATACACGATGAGAAAACGATATACAGACCTCGGGGACTTCGGGGGGTTAAATAGGCGAAAATTATACATCGAAACGAAATCACAGGAGGAAACCGGGACGGAAATGAGTTTCGGTGTGCTCTCACACTAGGGCGGCGCGGCCAGAGGTAGGCCCGCGCCCCCTGTGTGTGAGGAGCACACGGACTCCTTTTCCTGCCCGTTTTCGTCTCGTGATTTTTCTTATTTAGTAAAAACAGCAAAAATAATAAAGTAAGAGTTTTTCGCGAAACTTTTCTGTCTAGAACTGTTACCTATTCAAAAACGAACTCTGCAGGTACCTGCAATTTGTCTTGGATGAATTCTTCTAGAGAAACTGTTTCAATTACATCGACATCTTCATTATAAGAATCTCCAGAAATATAATGTTTGAGTCTTTGCCCATTCACCACTTGTGTAGAGTCATCTTTCAATGAAGCAATTTTAATAGCACCTGAGCGGTATACTTCCACAATAACATATGGTCCTTCCCATTTAGAGAGAAATTTCCCTGCAAAAAATCTGAGACGAGACCTATATAATAGAACTTTCTCACCAACATGAAACTCTCTTTTAAGAATTCTCTTATCATGCCATTGCTTGACTTTCTCTTTGAAAAGCCTGGCATTCTCATACGCTTCGTTTCTCCACTCGTCTAGAGAACTCAAATCTAACAACCTTTTCTTACCGGCTAGTTTAAAATCTCTATTAAGCTCTCTCACTGCCCAAAAAGCTTTGTGTTCTAATTCTAAAGGCAAGTGACATGCTTTTCCGTAAACCATCTTATAAGGAGACATTCCCACGGGGTTCTTATAAGCAGTTATATAAGCCCATAAAGCATCGTTTAAATTACTAGCCCAGTTTTTCCTAGATCTATTGACAGTCTTCTGCAAGGTAGACTCGATCTCCCTATTTGAAAGCTCTACCTGCCTACTAGTTTGGGGATGATAAGCAGAAGCAATTCTATGATTAACATCATATTTAGCAAGAGTTTTTCTAAAACCACCATGAATAAAATGAGAACCTCCGTCAGTCATAAGATATCTAGGCACACCAAACCTAGGAAAAATAACTTCCTTAAGCATTTTTAACAAGGTCTCACCATCGTCACTCTTTGTAGGTATGGCTTCTACCCATTTAGTAACATAATCAACAGCAACAAGTATGTGGGTATAGCCTTTTGAAGGAGGAAAAGGACCCATAAAGTCAAATCCCCAACAATCAAATGGTTCAATAACAAGAGTGTAACTCATAGGCATTTCATTGCGTCTAGAAATATTACCAACTCTTTGACATTCATCGCAAGATAAAACATACCTTCTGGCATCTTTAAAGAGGGTTGGCCAATAAAAACCTGATTGTAGAACATTTTGCGCGGTTTTATCTCCAGCATGATGCCCTCCATAAGCACTACCATGGCATTTTCTTAATATCTCTTGTTGCTCATATTCCGGTACACATCTTTGCATAATACCGTCAACTCCTTCTTTATATAAGTGTGGGTCATCCCAAAAATAATCCCTCAAATCATAGAAGAATTTTCTTCTTTGCTGAGCTGTAAAGGTTGGAGGCAAATACTTGGAAACAATAAAGTTAGCATAATCAGCATACCAAGGAAGGTCTCGCGAAGTTACATTTATTGCAGCCAACTGTTCATTTGGAAAACTATCATTAACAGGAATAGGATCAAAAGAAATGTTTTCCAATCTAGACAAGTTGTCAGCCACAGGATTTTTGGCACCTTTCCTATCTACGATATGCAAATCAAATTCTTGTAAAAGCAACACCCATCTAATAAGCCTAGGCTTAGCATCCTTCTAAGTCATAAGATATCTAATAGCAGCATGATCAGTATGAATAGTAACTTTAGAATCAACAATGTAAGATCTAAACTTATCACATGCAAAAACAACAGCAAGAAACTCTTTCTCAGTAGTAGCATAATTCTTCTGAGCAGCATCAAGAGTCTTACTAGCATAATGAATAACATTCAACTTATTATCCACTCACTGTCCAAGAACAGTACCAACAGCAAAATCACTAGCATCACACATAATTTCAAAAGGTAAATTCCAATCAGGTCGTTGAACAATAGGAGCAGTAGTTAAAGCCTTCTTAAGAGTTTCAAAAGCTTCCTTACAATCATCATCAAAGACAAATGGTACATCTTTTTGAAGAAGATTAGTAAGAGGCTTTGAAATCTTAGAGAAATCTTTAATAAACCTCCTATAGAAACCAGCATGACCAAGAATACTACGAATACCTTTAACATCTCTGGGACAGGGCATTTTCTCAATTGCCTCCACTTTTGCTCTGTCAACTTCAATACCTCTTTCAGAAATTTTATGTCCAAGGACAATTCCTTCATTTACCATAAAGTGGCATTTCTCCCAATTAAGAACAAGGTTAGTTTCTTCACACCTCTGCAAAACTTTATCAAGGTTGTGCAAACAATTATCAAAAGAAGTTCCATAGACGGAGAAATCATCCATGAAGACCTCCACAATTTCTTCACAAAAGCCATGAAAAATAGCAGACATGCATCTTTGAAAAGTAGCAGGAGCATTGCATAAACCAAACGGCATACATCTATAAGCATAAGTTCCGTAAGGACAAGTTAAAGTGGTTTTCTCTTGATCTTCCTTTTTAACGGCAATTTGAGAAAAACCAGAATAACCATCAAGGAAACAAAAATGAGTTTTCTTAGATAACCTTTCTAGCATCTGATCTATAAACAGTAAAGGATAATGATCTTTCTTAGTAACTTTGTTTACCTTCCTATAATCAATGCACATCCTATAACTAACTACTACCCTTTGAGGAATAAGCTCGTTATTCTCATTAGGCACAATAGTCATACCTCCTTTCTTAGGAATACAATGAACAGGACTAACCCATCAACTATCAGTAATAGGATAAATAATACCAGCATCAAGGAGTTTTAATACCTCATTTCTTACCACATCCTTCATCTTGGGAATTAGGCGGCGTTGATGCTCCATGACTGGCTTCGCGTCTTTCTCCATATTAATGTCATGCTGACATAAAGTGGGAGAAATCCCTTTTAAATCATCAAGAGTATATCCCATAGCTCCTCGGTGTTTCCTCAATATCTCCAATAATCTTTCTTCTTCCTTTCCTGAAAGTTTAGAGCTAATAATAACAGGATATATTTTCTTATCATCTATGTAAGCATATTTAAGATTATCAGGCAAAGGCTTTAATTTGAAAACAAGATCTTCCTTAGGCGGCAAAGTGGTACCAAGATCCTCCACAGGAAGATTATGCTTGATTAATGGTGGTTGATGAAGAAGAATATCGTCAATCTCTTCTCTTTCCTTACTGAAAACATCACTTTCGTGATCTTCGATGAATTGCTGCAAGGCATTATTAGGAGCAAGCGCAATAGAAGCAAGCTGTTCAACTCGAAAATTAGGCGTGTCATTTTCATAAGAAGTCTTAGCAAACTTGGAAAAATTAAACTCATAAGACTCTCCATTAAACTTAGTAAAAAAATTCTCCTTCTTACTATCTATCACGGCACCACAGGTGTTCAAAAAGGGTCTACCAAAAATAATAGGACAAGTTTTACTAGCCTCCTTACCAAGTACTAGAAAATCAGTAGGGTATTTAGTCTTACCGCAAAGAACTTCCACATCTCGAACAATACCAAGAGGCCAAACAGTCTCTCTGTTAGCAAGCTGAACGACCACATCAATATCTTCAAGTTCACAAGCGCCAATCTCATGCATAATTTCTTTGTAAAGCTCTAAAGGAATAGCACTTGCACTAGCACCAATATCACATAAACCATAATAGCAATGATCTCCAATCCTGACAGAAATAACAGGAACACTTGTTTTCCTATGCTTTTTAGGATGTGAGAGAATGTTAGAAGCATCTTCACAAAAAAGAATATATTCATCCCCTACATCTTTAGTAACAAGATCCTTCAATATAGCTACAGAAGACTTAATAGTAATTTGCTCATCAGGTTCTGCAGCTTTTTTAGTACTTTTATTAGACACACTTACCAAAGTAGAATACTTTTTTACCTTAGCAGCAAAAGGTGTCTTCTCAAAATAAGGTTCAGGCACAATGCTATCAACCGTACAAACTTCAGTAGCTGCAGCAGGTATATGACTAATAGAGTCTTTATAAGGCGCATGATATTTGTTCCAATCTTTCTTTGGAACATCAAGATAAGAGGCAAAGGCCTTAAGACAATTAGCAAGTATTTGTGAATCAAGACCATAAGCAGTGCTAACACTATGAAAGTCATCGGTTCCTATAAAAGATTTAATGCATTCATAATCATAGTTTATACCTGACTTCCTACCTTTGTCGTTTTCCCATCCTTCAGCATTCTCTTATATACGGTCAAGAAGTTTCCACTTAGCATCTTCTTTCATATGAGTAAATGATCCAAAGCAAGAAGCATCCAAATAATCCTTATCAGGAAGAGTAAGCCGCGCATAAAAATTATCAATAACAATATTATTGGGGAACTCATGAATGGGGCATTTGAGCATTAGTAACTTCAATCTCCCCCACGCTTGGGCAATACTCTCTCCATCATGAGGCCAAAAATTATATATCCGATTACGATCTTTATGGATTTCACTTGGAGGATAAAACTTGGAATAAAAGAGAGGTACAATGTCCTCCCATGCCATAGATGGACCATCTTGGAGCAGTCGATACCACTCCTCAGCTCTGCCTTTCAATGATAAAGAGAATAGCTTCTTCTTGACCTGGCTTGGTGAAATACCTACACACCTGAACAACTCGCATAATTCATGTATAAATAATAAATGATCACCCAGATGGACAGTTCCATCTCCTGAATAGCAGTTATCCATAATACGCCCAACAATTTTCATAGGTATTTTAAAAGGATCAATTTCAGCAGGTGGTGGCGGTGGTGGTTCATCCACATGTGCAGCAGTAGTAGAAGTGTTTCCAAATAGGAAACCAAATGGAGAGTTCTCCATAGCAGAGTAAAATAAAAATAAAAGACAAAATAAAAACAATACTCACAGTGATGGTTACCTTTACCAATTCCACTCTTCAATAGCGCTTCACTCCCCGGCAACGGCGCCAGAAAATAGTCTTGATGACCCACAAGTATAGGGGGTGTATCGTAGTACTTTCGATAAATAAGAGTGTCGAACCCAACGAGGAGCAGAAGGTGTTGCCTAGTGGTTTTGATTAAGGCTTCACTGTAAATACTAGCAAACGGGTTTTCAGGAGTATTTGATAGTGCAAATAAATAAAGTGCGAGTAAATAAAAGACAGTAGTAATAATTGCAGCAAGTGGCCCAATCCTTTCTTCAGCAAAGGACAAGCCGGTTGTGTTACTTATAATAACCAAACATTCTCGAGGACACACGGGAGTTTCTGTCAAGAGCTTTCGCTTCATACTGCTAAATAGTCTTTATTGGTTTGATAGATGTTATGGGGGTGAACCTGTGCTAGCGCACTACCCTTACTAGGATAAATACACACTTGTGATTATACCCCTTGCAAGCATCCGCAAATACAAGAAAGTAATTAAGATAAATCTAACCACAGCCTTAAACTCTAAGATCCTATGCTCCCTGGTGCAATGGTTTGCCAACG
Source organism: Dactylis glomerata (assembly GCA_007115705.1). Taxonomy (NCBI): domain Eukaryota; kingdom Viridiplantae; phylum Streptophyta; class Magnoliopsida; order Poales; family Poaceae; genus Dactylis; species Dactylis glomerata. The sequence continues at coordinate 559,787 of QXEO01001474.1, forward strand.
GAGGTTTAGGTTTCTGTCACTCCAGAAACCCCACAATTGGTAGCCAAATACACAATGCATCTCACTAGGCCCATAAATGGTGAAGTATCATGTAGTCGACGTTCACATGACACCACTAGTGAAATAGCACCACAACAATATCAAACCATTAAATATTTCTCAACAATAATTCACTACTAACATCTTGACTTCTCCCATGTCCTCTAGAACTAAACGAACTACTCACAAGACATCATATGGATCATGATCAGAGGTGAAATAATGGTAAATAACAATCTGAACATAAACCTTAATTCAACGGTTCCACTCAATAGCATCAACTACAAGAGTACTCAACACCGGGAAAGTTTCCCCTATGAATATAACAAGATCCAACTCAAGATGTTACAGCGGGATAGCATGGTGATGGTGGAGATGAAGGTGCTGGTGATGGAGATGATGATGATGATGATCCCGATGAAGCCTGGTGCGATGGTGATGACGATGGCGACGATCTCCCCTCTTCGGGAAGGAATTTCCCCAGCAGATTTTGTCCCTGCCGGAGAGCTTTTCTCTCTCTGGTGTTTTCCGCCCCGCAGAGGCGGCTGTGTCTAACTCTGAGCCCCCCCCTGACTTAGGTTATTGGGGACGATGAAGTATGCGAAGGGGCGAGACCAGAAGTGGGCCAGGGTGGCCTCACGCAGGGCCGACGCGGCCAGGGGTCAGGCCGCGCCCCCTGTGCGTGAGGCCGCCCCCTGGCTCCTCTCTCCTCCTCCTTCTGGCTTCCGGAGTCTTTTGGTAAAATAGAATTTTCTGGTATTTTTCTGGAATTTTCCTGATCTTTCGAAATATGGTGTCTTGACGGTCCTTTTCCAGCAGAATCCTGACTCCGGCAGCAAATCCTCCAATGATCATCAAACATGTGAAAACAAAGGGAATAACATAAGTATCATATCTAAATATGAAATATATCAATGAATAACAGTAAATTATGATACAAAATAGTGATGCAATATGGACGTATCAGTGCTTCATGAGGTTCAGCGAGGAAGACAACCTCGTGGCTTATGCCGAGCCAACGGGCTTCCCGGAAGCTCTCTCTGTCTGGACCTCCCCGGCGAGCATGGCTGGTCTAGAGGCCGCAGTAGAGAGGATCTAGAACCTCTGCGACAACCACCTTGCCACCCATCATGTGGTGAACTCTTTCGTTCGCCACAATATCGCGCCGCTGCAAAGGCGCTCCTGCCCTCATTGGGAGGTGCTCTCTCGGAATCACCCGACGAGGTTGCACCGTGACAGCCCCTCTTAGGACGAGATCCTGAGGGTCTCCAACTTTCTGACTAGTGGCAACCAGCCAAAACTGACGAGGCCTCAGCGAATCCATGCGCTCATCTGGCTGGGGGCTGAGGAGCACGCGACCATCATTGCATCCATGCCGACAAGTGGGGTCCTGTTGCGGTACCTGCGGCACCGGAGGTAGCCGCTGGAGTCGCGAGCGAGGAACTCACCACGGTGCAGTGAAGTTGCCTGGTCAATCGCCTTCTCGTGGCCCAGGAGGCCATCGAGGAGGGTGAAGGACCCAATGCCTTGGTTCACCTCCCTCGGCAGTGCCTGAGGCCATCGCACTTGGCTAGCCCCCGGGCCTCAGCACCAGGGATGAGCTCCTCCGCCGGGGCCAGCACATCCCGTGATGTTCCCGTGAGTGGCCTGTCCCCAAATACTATAGGCTGGGATGACCTGGAGTGGGGCTGCCTCCTGATCCGCCTCGGTAAGCTTCCCAGGCTTACATCCTTGTTTTCTCTTTATCGGGTCTTGTGAAGTCACAATGCTTCTTTGATTTCATGCAGGAGGGACCCCTCTCCGGAGCCTTCAGCCAAGAGGGCCCGAGAAGACGCTCCGCCTCTTAGTGAGCCCACCAGCAAGAGGCTTCACAGATCCCCCGGCATGGAGCTGAGGCTCCCGCAATGGGTAACTCACTTTCCCTTCAGTTCATTCCCACATCCCTTGCCGGGATTGCCCTTTCCGGGCTAAAGCTTGCCATCTGCTCTGTGTGCTGGTGTTGTGTGTGGCAGGGTTGCCGGAGACCTTTCGGGAAGGCTCCCTGGAACCACTACCATCATGCCAACAAGTGCACACCTTTTGCCCAACTTTGCCAACTCTTTTTCTTTTTAGCCAACTTTTTGCCAGTTCCTTCTCTTGTTGCCTCTTCGGACAACCAATTCTTTTCTCTTGGGTCTATAGCTATCGTGTCCTTGCCAGAAGCTCGGACAATGGAGCCAGTGGGTAGGGCTAGCCGGGGTGTCGGCCCGGGAGTAGCTGGTGCTCTGGGCTCCGTCGCTCCAGTTATCCTTTCCCACGCCCCAGCTCCTGCCGTAGCCCCGACGGACTTCGTCCAGAAGCTACTGCGGCAAAGGGCGTCGATGGAGCCTCCAGGGGGAGCAGCAAAGAGGTGGTTCCCAGGCAGGTTGCCGCTGTGCCCTCAGGTGCCACCGCCTTGGTAGCCCCCAGCCGCACGCCCCTCCTGCCGTGGATCCCGCAGAGCCAGCCTGGGGATGCCGCGGTGAGAGCTTGACTCTGCACATCTGGGGCTGGATGCACATCAAGTCGCCCGAGCAAGGCCCATCAACGAGGCGGCAGACCCTGACGCCACAATGGATGAGCTGGAGTAGGAGCATCAGGATGGGGAGAGCAAACTCATGGCCCATATCTCTGGTCTGGAAGACAGGGTCCGGTCGTATGAGGAGCGCCTCGACGAGCTTTCCTCAACCAACTCCAGGCTACGTGAGGCACTCTGCAACAAGGAGGCAGGAGTCGAAGCTCGGCTCGATGTGGTCCAACGAAAGCTTGATGCCGGTCTGTAGCATTAGGCAACTCTGACTGCCCAGATCGCCACGCTCCAGGGTGAGCTGTGCGTCGTCGTTGCAGCGATGGAGTCGCGCATAGTGATGACACACAAGTATAGGGGATGTATCGTAGTACTTTTGATAAATAAGAGTGTCAAACGCAACGAGGAGCAGAAGGTGTTGACAAGTGGTTTTGATCAAGGATTCACTGTAAATACTAGCAAACGGGTTTTCAGGGGTATTTGGTAATGCAAGTAAATAAAGTACGAGTAAATAAAAGACAATAATAGTAATTGCTGCAAGTGGCCCAATCCTTTCTAGAGCAAAGGACAAGCCGGTTGTGTAACTTATGATTACCAAACGTTCCTGAGGACACACGGGAGTTTCTGTCGAGAGCTTTCGCTTCATGATGCTAAGTAATCTTCATTGGTTTGATAAGTGTTCTGGGGGTGAACCTATGCTAGCGTACTACCTTTATTAGGACTAATACACACTTGTGATTATACCCCCTACAAGCATCCGCAAATACAAGAAAGTAATTAAGATAAATTTAACCACAACCTTAAACTCTGAGATCCTACGCTCCCTGGTGCAATGGTTTCCTAACGGGGGTTTAGGTTTCTGTCGCTCTGGCAACCCCACAATTAGTAGCCAAATACACAGTGCATTCCACTAGACCCATAAATGGTGAAGTATCATGTAGTCGACGTTCACATGACACCACTAGTAGAATAACACCACAACATATAAATATGAAACCATTAAATATTACTCAACATAGTTTCACTACTAACAACTTGACTACTCCCATGTCCTCAAGAACTAAATGAACTACTCACAAGACATCATATGGATCATGACCAGAGGTGAAATAATGGTGAATAACAATCTGAACATAAACCTTAATTCAACGGTTCCACTTAATAGCATCAACTAAAAGAGTAATTAACACCGGGAAAGTTTCCCCTAAGAATTGGACAAGATTCAACCCAAGATGTTACAGCGGGATGGCGTGGTGATGGTGGAGATGAAGATGCTGGTAATGATGATGATGGTGATGATGATCCCGATGAAGTCCAGCGCGATGGTCATGACGATGGCGACGATCTCCCCTCTCTGGGAAGGAATTTCCCTGGCAGATTTTTGCCTGCCGGAGAGCTTTTCTCTCTCGGTGTTTTCCGCCCCGCAGAGGCGGCGGTGTCTATCTCTGATGCCCCCCTGACTTTGGTTTTCGGGGATGACCATATACGCGAGAGGGCGATGTCTGGAGTGGGCCAGGGTGGCCTCACCCCAGGGCGGCGTGGCCAGGGATGGGCCCATGCCACCTGGTGGTGTGGCCCCCTGCTTCTCCTCTCGCTTCCTCCTTCTGGCTACCTTCGTCTTTTGGTAATATATGAATTTCTGGATATTTCTCTGGAATTGTTGATCTTCAGAAATATGGTGTCTTGACGGTCCTTTTTCTAGCAGAATCCTGAGTCCGGTAGCAAGTTCTCCAATGATCATCAAACATGTAAAAACAGATGAAACAACATAAGTATCACCTCTAAATATGAAATATATCAATGAATAACAGTAAATTATGATACAAAATAGTGATGCAAAATGGACGTATCAACTCCCCCAAGCTTAGACCTCCATTGTCCCCAAGCAAAAACTGAACACGGTAAACATGACCACAGGTTTATGGAGTGAAGTGTCGATAAATAAAATACAGACAAGAAGTATCACATTTACCAAGGCACAAGTTATAATAGACAGCAACTTCACTTCATATAATCTAGACTTGCAATAAGCAAAGGGAATCACAAATAAAGATGCACAAGGTAAATCATGATTGGTGATGGCAAACCTTTGTTCTTGGTTAGAGAACAATGAACAAACTGTACTTATTTTTGAACGGAGCCTTTTAAAACAGAGCTGATATAGCAAAAACTATATGCTCAACGTAACAAACTCTTTGCAATCATAGAAAGCTTTCAAAGATATATTCTTTCAGATAAAAGCATCGTACTAAACAAAGGAAGATAGTAAACATGATTGAACAGATCAACATATGGATGAATGAAACATAACAACTCAAATGCTTGCTTGAGATAGAGGGGAATAGGTTGACTCAACATAAAAGTAAAAGATAGGCCCTTCGCAGAGGGAAGCAGGGATTAAACATGTCCTAGAGCTTTTCATTTGTAAAACAGAGGTAAAAGTTGTTTTGAGAGGTGGTTGCTTTTGTCAATGACTAGCAACGGAGTTCTTGATATCTTCCATACTAAACAAGTGAGAGCGGTTCCAAAATGTTGATTTAATTGGCACAATTGTGCTCTTTTATAGCTTGGCACTCCTCCCCACTTTTTCCTTTCTCAAACCATGGCTAACCGATTCCATCAGGTGCCCACCAACTTTCACATACCACGGAGGAGTGCCCCTTTTTTTCTTTTTTTTAGATTACAATGGTCTGACCAGCTCCCTTGCAAAATTAGTGACGAGCAGATGAAGCATGCAAGTCGAGGGGTACTCAATTTAGTATGGAAGAAAAAAAACCCAACCACTACATCCTCATGAGATAAATATAGTGGCACAAAATGAGAAGTAGTTGAAAGTTTTTGAAAGGTAGCACATGAAAATTTACTTGGAATGGCTTGAAATACCATGCATAGGAATTTATAGTGGACTATCTGGAAGTAACTTGGTTTTTGGGGAATTGGATGCGCGATAAGTATTCCCTCTCAGTACAGGTTTTTGGCTAGCAAGGCTAGGTAGCAAGCATAAGAATTGCATGAAACAAACAAACATATATGTGATAGAAAAAAATCATGCAAATTTTCCTTGAAAGTAGAAATGATTTTAACTTGAGAATACTAATGCTTATGAGCCAATCATGAAAGAAAGCTGAAATGATGTATCTACTAACACTTCCTTCTTCTTTTTTTCTACTCAAACCTCAAGGTAATGTTGCTACTGTCCAAGCCAAGTTTGCCAAAACCAACTAGATTTACTCATGCTCCCAAAGTGATACCAATACTAATCAACAAGACTAATCATATAAGAAAGATTGCAAACTAAAATAAAATGTGCGGAAAGTAAAAGAAAAGACTTCTCATTAATATTTCTCAACCGCAACTCACACCAAGGGATACATAGGTAACCAACTAAAGGAGGATACTTCCACACTGCAAACTATTCTATAAGATAACTTCTCTATTCATGATAAGACTCTACTTGAAAAGTAAATGGGTAAAAGATAATGATGTGATACCGCGGCAATCCCCCAAGCTTGGAACAAGCCAAGGGGATGCCTATACCAATGACGAATTACTCCTTCGGCTGTGGTGGTGAGTCTTTAATAAGCTTCTCAATCAAATATCTCAAGTCATCAATCTTGTGGCTGAGATTACGAATCATCTCGGAGTTGTGCTCAACGCGGCTCATGAGCATATCAGGCGGGGAATCCCATCTCCTGGAATTATTTCCCCATCCTTCTTCACTCTTTGAACTTTCTTTCTCTACACGGTTAGAACGATCTATATCCCAACTAGAGGGTAATTTTGCTTTAGGCATCCTTTGGAATTGATGTTCATGTATGAGAGTATGGAAGGGGTTCTTGCCTGAAAAAGATGTCCTTGGGGCTAAGGAGTGACGTGAAACACTGCCTCCAGTTCTTATCCGCGCACTCTTCTTGAATTTGTCATGACTTGTCACCACTCCAATGCTTGTGATGACGGTGCTTGGGCGTGGACTTTGGTCTTCTTCCATCTCTTCTTCTTCTGCTTCACTTCCAACCTCTTCCTTCAGCTTAGAGTCTTGGTGATCATCTTCTGGAGGCGTCTTCTCCTTGTCATTGCTTGCGGAGGCCATGATGCCTCTAAAACTGAGAACAACTCCTGACAGAAACAGATCAAAACAAAAACACAATGAGAACACAATATATAGACCTTGGATAATCCAGGGGGTTATATAGGTGAAAATTAAACATCGAAGCAAAATCACAGGAGGAAACCGGGATGGAAATGAGTTTTGAGGCACACTCACCGCAGGGTGGTGCAGCTAGTAGGGGGGCCCGCGCCACCTGGTGGTGAGGAGCCTCTGGACTCTGTCTCCAACTCGTTTTCGTCTCCCAATTTTTCATATTTAATAAAAACAACAAAAATAAAAGTAGAAAAGTTTAACGTGAACTTTTTCTGACTAGAACTGTTACCTATTCGAAAACGGACTCTGCAGATTCCTGTATACGTTCTTTGATAAATTCTTCCAGAGTTATCATTTGAATAACATCGACATCTTCATTATAAGAATCTCCAGAAATATAATGTTTGAGTCTTTTCCCATTCACCACTTGCGTAGTGTTATCTTTAAGCGAAGCAATCTTAACTGCACCTAAACGATACACCTCTTCAATAACAAAGGGTCCTTCCCATTTCGAGAGTAATTTTCCTGCAAAAAATCTGAGATGAGACCTATGAAATAGAATTTTCTCACCAACATGAAATTCTCTCTTAAGGATTCTCCTATCATGCCACTACTTGACTTTCTCTTTAAAAAATCTAGCATTCTCATAAGCTTTGTTTCTCCACTCATCCAAGGAACTCAAATCAAGCAACCTTTTCTTACCAGCAAGTTTAAAATCCCCATTAAGCTCTCTTACTGCCCAAAAAGATTTATGTTATAATTCTAAAGGCAAGTGACAGGCTTTTCCGTAAACCATTTTGTAAGGAGACATGCCCATGGGGTTCTTATAAGTAGTTCTATAAGCCCATAAAGCATCGTTCAACTTGCTAGCCCAGTTTTTCCTAGATCTATTAACAGTCTTCTGCAAGATAGACTTGATCTCTCTATTTGATAGCTCTACTTGCCCACTAGTTGGGGATGATAAGCAGAAGCAATTCTATGATTAACGTCATATCTAGCAAGAGTTTTCCTAAAACCGCCATGAATAAAATGAGAACCTCCGTCAGTCATAAGATATCTAGGCACACCAAACCTAGGAAAAATAACATCCTAAAGAATTTTTAACAAGGTCTCACCATTGGCACTCTTCGTAGGTATGGCTTCTAACCATTTAGTAACATAATCAACAGCTAAGAGTATATGAGTATAACCTTCTGAAGGAGGAAAAGGACCCATAAAGTCAAATCCCCAACAAACAAACGGTTGAATAACAAGAGAATAACTCATAGGCATTTCATTGCGTCTAGAAATATTACCAACTCTTTGGCACTCATCACAAGATAAAACAAATTTTCTAGCATCTTTAAAAAGGGTAGGCCAATAAAAACCTGATTGTAGAACCTTTTGTGTAGTTCTATCTCCAGCATGATGCCCTCCATAAGGACTACCATGACATTTTCTAAATATCTCTTGTTGTTCATATTCGGGAACACATCTTTGCATAATACCATCCACTCCTTCTTTATATAAGTGTGGGTCATCCCAAAAGTAATGCCTCAAGTCATAAAAGAATTTCCTTCTTTGCTGAGCTGTAAAGGTTGGAGGCAAATACTTGGAAACAATAAAGTTAGCATAATCAGCATACCAAGGTATTTCTCATGAAGTTACCTTTATTGAAGCCAACTGTTCATTTGGAAAACTATCATTAACAGGAATAGGATCAAAAGAAATGTTTTCCAATCTAGACAAATCATCAGCAACAGGACTTTCAACACCTTTCCTATCTACAATATGCAGATCAAACTCTTGTAAAAGCAACACCCATCTAATAAGCCTAGGCTTAGCATCCTTCTTCGACATAAGATATCTAATAGCAGCGTGATCAGTATGAATAGTAACTTTCGAATCAATGATATAAGGTCTAAACTTATCGCATGCAAAAACAACAGCAAGAAACTCCTTCTCAGTAGTAGCATAATTCTTCTGAGCAGCATCAAGAGTCTTACTAGCATAATGAATAACATTCAACTTCTTTTCTATGCACTATCCAAGAACAACACCTACAGCAAAATCGCTAGCATCGCACATAATTTCAAAGGGTAAATTCCAATCAGGTGGTTGAACAATAGGAGCACTAGTTAAAGCCTTCTTAAGAGTTTCGAAAGCTTCCTTACAATCATCATCAAAAACAAATGGTACATCTTTTTGAAAAAGATTAGTAAGAGGCTTCGAAATCTTAGAGAAATCTTTAATAAACCTCCTATAGAAACCAGCATGACCAAGAATACTACGAATACCTTTAACATCCCTAGGACAGGGTATTTTCTCAATTGCTTCAACCTTTGCTCTGTCAACTTCAATACATCTTTCGGAGATTTTATGTCCAAGAAAAATTCCTTCATTCACCATAAAGTGGCATTTTTCCCAATTAAGAACAAGATTAGTTTCTTCACATCTCAGCAAAACTTTATCAAGATTGTGCAAACAATTATCAAAAGAAGTTCCATAGACGGAGAAATCATCCATGAATACCTCCACAATTTCATCACAAAATCCATGAAAAATAGTAGACATGCATCTTTGAAAAGTAGCAGGAGCATTGCACAAACCAAAAGGCATACATCTATAAGCATAAGTTCCATAAGGACAAGTAAAAGTGGTTTTCTCTTGATCTTGCTTTTTAACAGCAATCTAAGAGAAACTAGAATAACCATCAAGAAAACAAAAATGAGTTTTCTTAGATAACCTCTCTAGCATTTGATCTATAAACGGTAAAGGATAATGATCCTTCTTAGTAACTTTGTTGACCTTTCTAAAATCAATGCACATCCTATAACCAACTACTACCCTTTGAGGAATAAGCTCGTTATTCTCATTAGGCACAATAGTAATTCCGTCTTTCTTAGGAACACAATGAACATGACTAACCCATCTACTATCAGCAATAGGATATATAATACCAGCATCAAGGAGCTTCAATACCTCATTTCTTACCACTTCCTTCATCTTAGTAATTAAACGACGTTGATGTTCAACAACTGGCTTTGCATCTGGCTCCATGTTAATAGCATGCTGACATATAGTATGATAAATCCCTTTTAAATCATCAAGAGTATATCCCATAGCTCCTCGGTGCTTCCTCAATATTTCCAATAACCTTTCTTCTTCCTTTCAACAGGATATATTTTCTTATCATCAATATAAGCATATTTAAGATCATCAGGTAAAGGCTTTAAATCAAAAATAGGATCTTCCTTAGGTGGCAAAGTGGTACCCAAATCCTCCACAGGTAAATTGTGTTTAATCAACGCTGGTTGACAAAGAAGAATATTGTCAATGTCTCCTCTTTCTTCCCTGAAGATCTCACTTTCATGGTCCTCCATAAATTGCTGCAAAGCATTATTAGGAGCAAGAGCAATAGAAGCAAGATGTTCAACTCGAAAATCTTCATTAGGCAATTCATTTTCATAAGGAGCTTTAGTAAACTTAGAAAAATTAAACTCATAAGATTCTCCATCAAACTTAGTAAAAAAATTCTCCTTCTTACAATCTATAACAGCGCCACAAGTATTCAAAAAGGGTCTACCAAAAATAATAGGACAAGTTTTACTAACCTCTGTACCAAGTATTAGAAAATCAGCAGGGTATTTAGTCTTACCGCATAAAACTTCCACATCTCTAACAATACCAATTGGTGAGATAGTTTTTCTATTAGCAAGCTGAATAACCACATCAATTTCTTCAACTTCACAAGGGCCAATTTCATGCATGATTTCTCTATAAATCTCGAAAGGAATAGCACTTGCACTTGCACCAATGTCGCATAACCCATAATAGCAATGATCACCAATCCTGACAGAAAGCACAGGAACACTTGTTTTCCAAGATCTACTAGGATGAGAAACAATGTTAGAAGCATCTTCACAAAAGACAATATGTTCATCTCCTACATTTTTAGTAACAAGGTCCTTCACTATAGCTACAGGAGACTTAATAATAATTTGCTCACCAGGTTCGATAGCTTTCTTTGCACTTTTCTTAAGTACACTAATTAAAGTAGAATGCTCCTTTACCTTAGCAGGGAAAGGCGTTTTCTCAGAATAAGGCTCAGGCAAAATGCGATCAACAGTACAAACTTCAGTAGTTCTAGCAGGAATACAACTAACAGTATCTTTATAAGGTGCATGGTACTTGTTCCAATCCTTCTTTGGAACATCAATATAAGAGGCAAATGCCTTAAAATAGTTAGCAAGTATTTGGGAATCAAGACCATAAACAACACTAACATTAAGAAAGTCATCGGTTCCCATAAAAGCTTTAATGCATTGATAATCATAATTTATACCTGACTTTCTACCTTTGTCATTCTCCCATCCTTCAGTATTTTGTTGAATACGGTCAAGAAGATCCCATTTAGCTTCTTCTTTCATACATGTAAATGATCTAGAGCAAGAAGCATCCAATAAATCCTTATCATGGAGAGTAAGCCTTGCATAAAAGTTATTAATAACAATATTACTGGGGAGCTCATGAATGGGATATTTGAGCATTAGTGACTTCAATCTCCCCCACGCTTGGGCAATACTCTCTCCATCATGAGGCCAAAAGTTATATATTTGATTCCGATCTTTATGAATCTCACTTGGAGGGTAGAATTTAGAATAAAAGAGAGGTACAATTTCCTCCCAGCCAATAGATGGATGATCCTTTAGCAGCCTATACCATTTCGCAGCTCTGCCCTTCAGTGATAAAGAGAATAGCTTCCTCTTAACCTGGCTTGATGAAATACCTGCACACTTGAACAACTCGCATAATTCATGTATAAAGAGTAAATGATCACCCGGATGGATAGTTCCATCTCCTGAATAGAGGTTATTCATAACACGTTCAACAATTTTCATAGGTATTTTAAAAGGATCTAATTGAGCAGGTGGTGGTTCATTCTCTACTGTGACAGAGGCAGTATTGTTCCCAAATAGGAAACAAAATGGAGAATTCTCCATAGCAAAATAGCGTAAGTTACCTTCACAAATTCCACTCTTCAATAGCGCTTCACTCCCCGGCAACGGTGCCAGAAAATAGTCTTGATGACCCACAAGTGTAGGGGGTGCATCGTAGTACTTTCAATAAATAAGAGTGTCGAACCCAATGAGGAGCAGAAGGTGTTGACAAGTGGTTTTGATCAAGGATTCACTATAAATACTAGCAAACATGTTTTCAGGGGTATTTGGTAATGCAAGTAAATAAAGTACGAGTAAATAAAAGACAATAATAGTAATTGCTGCAAGTGGCCCAATCCTTTCTAGAGCAAAGGATAAGCCGGTTGTGTAACTTATGATTACCAAACATTCCTGAGGACACACGCGAGTTTCTGTCGAGAGCTTTTGCTTTATGATGCTAAGTAATCTTCATTGGTTTGATAAGTGTTATGGGGGTGAACCTGTGCTAGCGTACTACCCTTATAGGACTAATACACAGTTGTAATTATACCCCCTGCAAGCATCCGCAAATACAAGAAAGTAATTAAGATAAATCTAACCACAACCTTAAACTCTGAGATCATACGCTCCCTGGTGCAATGGTTTCCTAATGGGGGTTTAGGTTTTTGTCGCTCCGGCAATGCCACAATTAGTAGCCAAATACACAATGCATTCCACTAGGCCCATAAATGGTGAAGTATCATGTAGTCGACGTTCACATGACACCACTAGTAGAATAACACCACAACATATAAATATCAAACCATTAAATACTACTCAACATAGTTTCCACTAAATAGCATCAACTACAAGAGTAATTAACACCGGGAAAGTTCCCCTAAGAATCGGACAAGATTCAACCCAAGATGTTATAGCGGGATGGCGTGGTGATGGTGGAGATGAAGATGCTGGTGATGATGATGATGGTGATGATGATGACGATGGCGACGATCTCCCCTCTCCAGGAAGGAATTTCCCCGGCAGATTTCTGTCTGCCGGAGAGCTTTTCTCTCTTGGTGTTTTCCGCCCCGCAGAGGTGGTGGTGTCTATCTCTGATGCGCCCTGACTTAGGTTTTCAGGGATGACCATATACGCGAGAGGGCGATGTCTGGAGTGGGCCAGGGTGGCCTCACCCCAGGGCGGCACGGCAGGGGTGGGCCCGCGCCACCTGGTGGTGTGGCCCCCCTGCTGCTCCTCTCACTTCCTCCTTCTGGCTACCTTCGTCTTCAGGTAATATATGAATTTCTGGATATTTCTCTGGAATTGTTGATCTTTAGAAATATGGTGTCTTGACGGTCCTTTTTCCAGCAGAATCCTGACTCTGGCAGCAAGTTCTCCAATGATCATCAAACATCTAAAAACAGATAAAACAACATAAGTATCACCTCTAAATATGAAATATATCAATGGATAACAGTAAATTATGACACCAAATAGTGATGCAAAATGGACGTATCACATAGCGATTGTGGCTGAGCGGGATGTTAGCATCGCGCTTGCCACGACTCAGCTAGAGAGGGCCCTCGAGAATGAGGCAGCATCCTCCCTTATTGCGGCCCAGGCCAACTTGGTGTTGGTCGGCACCATCTGTGCCTTTCAGGGCCTCGCTGTTCAAGTGAGGCTAGCATTGGTAACTGATGTCTATGTCGTGGGATTTTAGTGACAGTAGCCATGGGGATGGCTTAACGGAGGGGCTCGATGGCGTGCGACGATGGGTTCGGCTCGAGATTGTGTAACTAGGACACCAGCGGTTTACCTAGGTTCAAGGCCCTCCATGCCGGAGGTAACACCCCTACTTCCTGCCTTGTTTCTTATTATCTTCACAGTGGTTACAACGCTCCTCGAGCTGTTCGGTCTAGAGGAGGAAAAAGAAGGATTGGATCTCCCTAGTCTAAGGGTCCAGACTCCCTTATATAGGCAGGGGTCTGTTTACAGGTTAGGTGGACGGCTGCCCGGCTGCCGGCTCCTCCACGGCTGCGGTCTTGGCGTGGCCTGCTGTCCTCTGACTCCTTGTCCAATGATGGCAACTTTATAAAGTGCCTTTCCCCCTTGGATCGGCATCTCGGAGGCATATGCCCTCTGTTGTGCCTCGGAACCTTTCATGGGAAAGGCTCCTGCCCGCTGATTGGTGGAGACCGAGCGTGGCTGGCATCACGCCTGTCCCCACTTCTGTCGATCTTGTCGGGGCCAAGCTGCTTTCGGCGAAGCAGCCATTGGAGGGGTTTCGTCATCTTCGTCGGCTCTGGCTTTCCTCGGTGGAGTCGTCAGCCGGCTGCTGGCGCAGCTGGTCTTTTGGTCGAAGCCGGTCTTCCTGACTTAGCGTCGCGAAGATTCCTGGGATGTCAGCCGGCAGACGGCTCTGCCCTTGGCCTACCCTGGAAGTCATCCCCATGACGCTAGCCCCCGAAACTAGTGAAGTCTCATGGGTTAACATGGGGCTTTGGCGGGTTCTATTCCTCATCAAAGTTTACTCGCGTTCGTCGAAGTCCCAGGATTCTTTGTCCGGCTTGGAGATCGTCGATCTTGAGGTCAAGTCTCGCGGAGTGTTGTCGGCCGTCTTGGGACGCACCGGCTCCAGGATCGATCCGGCTTTGGGCTGCTCCGCAGCCGCTAGCCGATGCTCGGCCCCTCGGAACTTGAACTGCTTCGGGTCCTAAGCCCACGCTGCGACTGGCCTGAGTGCCGCAGTGTAACGTCCTGTCGCTTGGACTCTTCGGCCACCGTAATGATTCCGTGGAATGTCATGCGGTGGGGCGCTGCTTTGTAACATCCCAAGATTTCATCAAATTTTGGGGGATTTTTTTTTGCTTTTGTTTTAAATGCATTGATTGAAAATTCACAGGGATTTAAAACTTTTGAGTTTATTTGAAAGCTTTATTTTGAAAACTATTTTAAACTCTCTATTATCTCTCCTGAAGAACTTCTTTAAGAAAACCAAATATCAAATATTGATTTCTTTCTTCTTCTATTCAAGACTTATGCAAGCTTGCTTGCATAGAAATGATTTATAAATAGGTTTATAAAGATTGATTTGCAAACCTATGATTGAGGGTGAATCTCAGTTATTATTTTATAAAATACTATTCTCCTATTTTCAAAAGATTCAAATAGAAACCCTAATTCTATTCCATTTATGCAAGCAAGGCCATTTGGCTCAAATAGAAATTCTTTTGAAAATTTCTTGTTTTATTTTGAAAACTTGTTCTATTACTGTTTTAAAACTTAGGGTTGGATATTAGAATATTTTTAGGGTTTTGTTTGAAATGATTTGAACCAAATTTGCAAAAGAATTGAAACAAATCGGAAATTGGAAAATCAGAAAACATAAAAGAAAAAGAAAAGGGCCGCCGGGGAGCCATTCGGCCCAGTCCCTGATACAGCCCGCGGCCTACCCGGGCAAATCCCGAACCGGTACGGGCCTCTTCCTTTCTCCCTCTGACGTGACGGCCCCACCTGGCAGACCCCTCTTCTTCCTCTGGCAGCGGACCAGGATGAGCCCGACGTCCCCTGGCGATCGATCTCCTCTCCTTCCCTAACCCTACCCCCTCCCGCAAGGCATTCGCCACCTATAAAACCCAGGGACTCCCTCCCCGCCTCTTTTTTCCTCTTTGCGCGAGACGCAGCAAGGACGGCAGAATTCACCATCGAAGTCCCACCCATCTGCGGGCATCACCGGGGAAATTCATCACCGTCGGTGAGCCATAGCTCCCTCTCTCTCTTCTATAACCTTTCCCTCTCTCCGGTGCCTTCTCTGCTATTTCTCTTTTGCCAAATCCCGCAGCAAATCGAGCTCGATGTCCATCACCCGAAGCTCACCGCCGCCTGCACCAGTACAACCGCGCCCTTCTCCTTCACCTGGATGCAATCCTCGACATCGATCAAACGGGCGAGCTCGCCTTAACCTCCCAAAGCCCGTCGTAGCACTGACGTCGACCAAGAGTCGCCAGAACATCGCTGCCAATCTCCACCAGTGCGCAGACCACGTCACCGGCGTCTACAGTGAACCCTAGGTACCCCCTCTCTCTCCCTTTTTAATTCTGACCGTCAGATCAAGATCCAGTGGATCTGATAGATCCACTTAACGAAGGTGTATGAAACCATCCGAGCCGCCCAGCTCACATTAGATCCAACGCTCCACGATGCTTATCCAAACGAACCGGTACCAATGAATTAAAATGCGACATGTGGCTAGCCTCGGATCAAAATAGATTCAAATTAGAATTTAAAAACCAGAATTGTGTTCAATCTTGTATAATTCCCTTTCCCCCTAGCCCCCGAGTTTTGGGGCAGCTGGAATGATAGCTGGCTTAAAACTAGGTCGTTTGCGTATGATGCCGATGTCGTGCGAGGCAGCTCTAGCTTCGAACCTCTTTGACGTGGCTACCCAGCCTAAGCACTGAAAACCGTGATCATCAACCACTTGCTGGCCTGCCTTAGGCCGGTTCCCTCAACCTTTTCCTTAATCTCCCCACCCTTCGGCCCTTCTACCCCCAAGCGGCAGCCTAGTGCCGGTTGGTCTCCCTTGGGCCGACAGCCGAATGCCGGCCTAGGGTGGGAGCGTGCCGCGGGGTGAGAAGTAGTACTTCGGTTTGTTGGGCACCCGGCTTGAGCTAGCCGGTGTATGGTCAACGAGCACTACCTTCAGTGCTCAGTTGAGTGATTCTTTTATCATTTACGGTTTTTCCCTGCGGCTTTCCTTCATATGTGGTCTGCCGGCTCCTATTCAGCCGGCTTCACGGAGCCGGGGGACGAAGGTTGGGCTTGAGACATGTTTCATACATAGTACTCATCTGGCTAATGGGGATTTGATCGTTTTTAGGGCAGCCGGCTGTAGCTCGGTGCCCAGAGCCGACTGCCAGTCAAGTGAATAACGCAGGAAGCAAAAAATACACGAAGTGTTTTTCTTGGAGCCGGCTGTAACTAGCCGTTCCGTTGTCCTTTACTCATTGACAAGTTTTCGGGGTACAAGCTCTTGCCTTAACAGAAGAAATGTCTTAGGAGAATGACATTCCAGGGATGCTCCATCTCCTTGTCAGAATTGTCTGCCTTGTTCTTTCTGGGCTCTTGTGCGTCGATGAGGTAGTATGCCCCATTGCCTAGTAACTGGCTGACAATAAACGGTCCCTCCCAAGGAGAGGACATCTTGTTCATGCCTTTGGTGTTTTGGACCAACCGGAGTACGAGATCTCCTTCACGAAACGTGAGTGGACGGATCTTCCGGCTGTGGAATCGTCGCAGCTGCTACTGATAGAGCACTGATCCGACCAAGGCCTGCTCTCGTGCCTCCGCTAGGAGGTCGATGCCATCTTCGCGAGCTTCTTTCGCTTGCTTCTCTGTGTACTGGACCACTCTAGGCGCATCGAATCGATGTCGGTGGGCAGCACAGCCTCTGCTCCATAGACCAGGAAGAAAGGAGTGAAGCCGATAGAACGATGATGAGTGGTGCGCAGGCTCTAGAGCACTGAGGGTAGCTCTTCGACCCAGCAGCCAGCTGAGTGCTCGAGAGGCTCGACCAGCCTTGGTTTGATGCCGGCTAGGATCAGCCCATTTGCCTTCTCCACTTGCCCATTGGATTGAGGATGCGCCACTGATGCCAGGTCCAGCCAGATGCCCTTCTGGCCGCAGTACTCTGCGAAGACTCCCTTTGTGAAATTTGTCCCGTTGTCAGTGATGATACTGTGGGGGACTCCATTTCTCGTGATGATCTCATTGAAGAACTTGATGGTGGACGAGCCGTCGAGTTTTTGATTGGCTTGGCTTTGATCCACTTGGTGAACTTGTCCACTGCAACCAGCAGATGCGTCAAGCCCCCGGGCACTATTTTGAACGGTCCCACCATGTCCAGGCCCCAGACAGCGAACGGCCAGGTGACCGGAATGGTCTTGAGGGCCACCGCCGGAGTTTTCCGATGCTTGGAGAAGCGCTGGCAGCCGTTGCAATGCTTCACCAGCTGATCTGCATCCCGCAGGGCCGTCGGCCAGTAGAAACCGTGGCGAAAGGCTTTAGCCACCAAGGCTCTGGAAGATGCGTGGTGCCCGCACTCTCCTTGATGTATCTCTTTCAGCAGCTCTAGCCGTTCTTCCAGCTCGATGCACTTCTGAAAGACCCCTGACACGCTGCGCTTGTACAGCTCGCTGTTGATGATGGTGTATGCCTGCGCGCGACGTTGAAGTCACCTAGCTTCCACTTCATCTTTTGGCAGGTCCCCGGTGATGAGGTAGTTGGAGAATGGCTCCGCCCAGGATGGTATCTCCCGGATGTGGAAGACGCTAGCGACCAGGGGATCGGCAGCCCCCGGGTCCATCGATGTGACGGCTTCGTCTGGTTGGCTGTGGGGGCCGGCCTAGAGATGGCAGCCCCCGAGTCCTTCATCGAGCCGGCCGCGCTGGGCTGGCCGGCTGCCTCCTTCAGCTCCGAGGCGGCAGCCCCTGAGTCCGGTAGCGGCATCTGAGCCAGCGCAGGGTCTTCTGGCACGAAGATGGAGCCGGATTCCGGCGATGGCTTGATGGATGGCTTGCGGATTATCTCCAGTGACACCCCAGCCGGGATATCCTGCTTGGTGGAGCCGATCTTGGATAGCCAATCCGCCTCGTTGTTGCTTGCTCTGGGGACGTGATGGAACTCGCAGCCCTCAAAGAATCCATAGAGCTGCTGCACGTAGAATTAATAAGAGGCCATGTTGGCATCCTTGGCGTCCCAATGCCCCGAGACCTGGTGCACCACCAGGTCAGAGTCTCCGAAGCAGAGGATCCTCCGAATGCCAATCTCCTTGGCTAGCTTGAGCCCATGCACCAGGGCCTCGTATTCAGCGACGTTGTTCGACGCGCGGAAGTGGATCTGTAGTACGTAATGCAGCTTGTCCCCCTTGGGAGAGGTGAAGACAACACCGGCTCCCAAGCCCCCGAGCATCTTGGAGCCATCGAAGTTCATGCGCCAGCATGTAGAGTCCGGAGCCGGTGGTAGGTACTGGTGCTCTCCCCAGTCAGCGAAGAAATCCGCTATGATCTGAGACTTGATCGTCGTCCTGGGCTTGTACTGAATGGTGTGAGCAGCTAACTCAATCGCCCATTTGGCCACTCTGCCGATTGCGTCCTTGCACCCTATGATCTCCGAGAGCGGAGTGGTGCTCACCACCATGATGGGGTGCTCCTCGAAGTAATGCTTCAGCTTCCTGGCCGCCATGTACACACCATACGCGACCTTCTGGTATTGCGGGTAGTTTTGCTTGGAGAGAGTGAGCACCTCACTCAGGTAGTACACCGGGCGTTGAACCGGCAGCTCCTTGCCTTCCTCTGTGCGCTCCACCACGATCACAATGCTGACGACTCGCGGAGTAGCTGCAATGTAGAGCAGCATTGGCTCCCGCGGAGCTGGCGCTGCTAAGATTGGCGCAGTAGATAGGGCTCGCTTGACGTCGTTGAAGGCCTCATCAGCGCGCTGGGACCAAACAAAATGGTCCGTCTTCTTCATCAGCTGGTGCAGCGGCATGGCTTTCTCTCCTAGCCGGCTGACAAATCGACTAAGCGAGGCTAGACAGCCGGCAAACTTCTGCACGTCTCTGAGCTGGGTGGGCGGCTCCAGGGCCTCGATGGTTTTTATCTTTGAGGGTTAGCCTCGATCCCTCACTGGGAAATGATATAACTTAGGAGCTGTCCAGCCGGCACACCGAAGGTGCACTTCTCAGGATTAACCTTCATGCGATAGCACCGCAGGTTGGCGAAGGTCTTCTTGAGATCGTCCAGGAGCGTGCCGCTCTGCTTGGTCTTCACCACCACATCGTCCATGTAAGCATGCATGTTTCGCCCAATCTGCCCTTGCAGACATCGCTGCATGGTTCGCTGGTAAGTTGCTCTAGCGTTCTTCAAGCCAAAAGGCATGGTCACGTAGCAGTGGGCTCCTTATGGAGTAATGAAGATGTCTTGATCTGATCCGGCTGGTAGAGCGGGATCTGGTGATAGCCTGAATAGGCTTCTAGGAAATACAATAGGTCACAACCGGCTGTGGAGTCGATCACCTGGTCGATGCGCGGTAGCGCGAAGGGGTCCTTGGGGCAAGCCTTGTTGAGGCTAATGTAGTCGATACACATGCGCCAAGTGTTGTTCTTCTTCAGGACCAAGACTGGGTTCGCCAACCAGTCAGGGTAAAATGGCCTCGCCAACCAGTCACGGTAAAATGATGAAGCCGGCTGCAAGGAGCCGGGAAATCTCCTCACCAATGGCCTTCATTTTCTCTTCTACAAAGTGCCGCAGCGGTTGCTTGACCGGCTTGGCATCTGGCCGGACGTGGAGTGAGTGCTCAGCCAGCTCCCTTGGCACACCTGGCATGTCCTTTGGAGACCACGCAAAGATGTCCCGATTCTCACGGAGGAAGCTGGTGAGCTTACTTTCCTATTTAGCAGAGAGGCCGGTGCCGATGATGACAAACTTGGAGGGGTCGCTCTCATCCAACAGGATCTTCTTGGTGTTGTCGGCCGGCTTGAACCGTTCCACCGGTGACTGGCGAGCCGGCACATCTTGTTGGGTTAGCTCCACGCGATGGAGGAGTTGCCGTTTCTCCTCGGCGATGACCAATGCCTCTGCCAGCTGCGAGCTTGCCTTGGCGCACGCCAGTGACTTCTTGAAGCATCCCGAGACTGTGATCACGCCTCTGGGACCAGGGAGCTTCATCTTGAGATAGGCGCAGTGTGGCACCGCTATGAACTTGGCTAGGGCTGGACGGCCAAGCAGCGCACGGTAGGGACTGCTGATGAACACCACCTCGAACTAGATGGGCTCGTGGCGGCTGTTACCTTTCTTCCCGAAGAGAACCTCCAGCTGCACCCTACCCATAGGGGCGCACGAATGCCCAAGCACGATGCCATGGAAGGTGAGCCGGCTCGGTTTCAGCTAAGCAAGCGGGATGCCCAGCTTCTCCATTGAGCTTCGGTAAAGAAGGTTGATGTTGCTGCCGCTGTCGATGAGCACGCGGGAGAACCAGCATGTGTGTGTATCAGAGCACATGACGGGATCCAGGACCAGAGTGTATTCTCCAGGGCTGGGACTCAGTCGCGGATGGTCCTCTCACCCCCAGGTGATGGCCGCCTCGGACCAGTGCATGAACTGGGGTTCCGCAGGCATGACGGCGTTCACCTCTGCCTCGTACCAAAGGTCATCCCTTTTGTCTTTCCCTAGGGTGGTAAAGATGTGGTACTGCTCGACATCCGCCGGGAAGTCGTCGTATCCTTGGTCCGGCTTCTCGTCAGCCGGCTCGTGCTGATGGTACTCCTGACCTCCAGCCGGCTGCGCCTGTGAGGCTCCAGGGAGCTGCTGAGCGTGTTGCTCCAGCTCTCTCATGAAATGGCACTGATG
The DNA here is from genome assembly GCA_007115705.1 of Dactylis glomerata. Classification (NCBI taxonomy): domain Eukaryota; kingdom Viridiplantae; phylum Streptophyta; class Magnoliopsida; order Poales; family Poaceae; genus Dactylis; species Dactylis glomerata. The sequence continues at coordinate 580,817 of QXEO01001474.1, forward strand.
CATGGAGTGGGTCGCTTCCCTACTAGGGGTGCTGTGGAATTTGCATGGCTGGTCAAGGGCAGCATCGAGGATGTACTTGCCCTCCTTGCACCCTGACCGCTGTCGGCAGCCCCCGGGCCTCCTTGGTCAGCCGCCGCTCGCTTTGAGCTAGCAGATCCCTTGGGGAGCGTCTTCATGTGGTCAAGCCACAGATGGATGTGCAGAGCCGGTTGGCGAGCCTGAGACCCCAGCCCTGGCATTGGCACCGGGACTTGGCGTGGCCTGCCAGCTCCGCCAGCCTGCTGGGCGCGACAGCCTTGGGCGTTGCAGCTTGCAGCACGACCGCCCAGCCCGCACCCCCCATAGGCTTGGTTTGCAGACGGCGACCGCTGGACCTGGCTAGGGCCCGTAGCAGTGAGTCCATGGCCGCGCCGTTGGCCATGAGCGAGCTCATCCGGCGCATCTCCATGCACGTCATAGAACTTGCAGAGCGTGGTGCTCATGCGGCACCAGGCGACTTTATCCTCGGCCACCTTGCTGAGAAGAACAAAGCGCGTTCGCTCCAGGGCCTCCGCAACCTGGACGGGGTCGATGACGTGGTCGAGTGGTGCACGCAGGTCCACGACGGCGATGTCCGAGGTGTCCTGCTCTGGGAGTGGAGCGTTCTGCTCCTGTGGAAGATGGCGTTCGAGCAGTGGGCGCGCGGGGGCACGGTGAGTCACCGCCCTCCTCATCTCCCAGGGCCATGACTTCAACCATGGCACCAAGGTCGCTGCTTTCACTGCAGCTCAAGCCTCCGTCACCGAGAGGGTCGAGGATGTTGGTTACCTCCTCCGAGAAGGGCTTGGCAACGTAGAAGCGGTGGCTGCCGACGTCGAGGAAGGATCCGCTGTCGCTGAAGCTGTCCTTGAAGCAGGCTAGATTTTCACTAACGTAGTCGAAGGTGCCGAACCTCCAGACAAGGCCGGAGGCGACCTTCTCGCCGAGAGTCAATGGGGATCCCGGCCGAAACTTTACTCCGGTCGTCGCTGCGCGTTGCCCCACGGTGGGAGCCAACTGTCGTGGGATTTTAGTGACAGTAGCCATGGGGATGGCTTAACGGAGGGGCTCGATGGTGTGCAACGATGGGGCCGGCTCGAGATTGTGTAACTAGGATACCAGCGGTTTACCCAGGTTCAGGGCCCTCCATGCTGGAGGTAACACCCCTACTTCCTGCCTTGTTTCTTATTATCTTCGCAGTGGTTACAATGCTCCTCGAGCTGTGCGGTCTAGAGGAGGAAGAAGAAGGATCGGATCTCCCTAGTCTAAGGGTCCAGACCCCCTTATATAGGCAGGGGTCTGGTTACAGGTTAGTTGGCCGGCTGCCCGTCTACCGGCTCTTCTGCGGCTATGGTCTTGGGGTGGCCCGCTGTCCTCTGACTCCTTGTCTAACGATGGCAACTTTATAAAGTGCCTTTCCCCCTTGGACCGGCATCTCGGAGGCATATGCCCTCCGTTGTGCCTCGGATCCTTTCGTGGGAAAGGCTCCTGCCCGCTGATTGGTGCAGACCAAGCGTGGCTGGCATCACGCCTGTCCCCGCTTCTGTCGATCTTGTCGGGGCTAGGCTGCTTTCGGCGAAGCAGTCGTTGGAGGGGTTTCGTCGTCTTCACCGGCTCTGGCTTTCCTCGGTGGAGTCGTCAGCCGACTACTGGCGCTGCCAGTCCTTTGGTTGAAGTCAGTCTTCCTAATTTAGTGTCGTGGAGATTCCTAGGACGTCAGCCGGTAGACGGCTCTGCCCTTGGCCTACCCAGGAAGTCATCCCCACGACAGTCTACGAACGCTTCTATTCTTGTAGACAATGTTGGGCTTCCAAGTGCAGAGGTTTGTAGAACAACAGCAAGTTTCCCTTAAGTGGATCACCCAAGGTTTATCGAACTCAGGGAGGAAGAGGTCAAAGGTATCCCTCTCAAGCAACCCTGCAATTAAGATACAAGAAGTCTCTTGTGTCCCCAACACATCCAATACACTTGTCAGATGTATAGGTGCACTAGTTCGGTGAAGAGATAGTTAAATACAAGTAATATGGATGATTGTAAGTAGTAAATGCAATCTAAAATAAATATCGCTGCGAGCAAACATGTAACAAAACAGGTTGTAAACGGTGTTTCAATGCTTAGAAACAAGGCCTAGGGATCATACTTTCACTAGTGGACACTCTCAACAAAGATAACATAATTGAACACATAAATATCTATCTTCACTATGCTATTCTAAACTATTCTCCGATGGATAACAAACACTAATCATGTGTAGGGCTACAAAGCACTCCTCAAAGTTCGCATTTCACCAAACTAGATTGCCCCACACTATCACCTTGAGCACACTAGATGGTTCCAACAAACACCAACAATTCATAGAGACACTAGCCAAAGAGACACACATAATGTGCACACTGTCACCTTCACATCATGGTACAAGGTGTCTCCGGAGATTACAATAACAAAGCACTTGAGTAGCATAATATATGAAGAACAACATCTACCAATTCAACTAGATACATCATGGGAGAGAGAGATGAACCACATAGCTACCGGTAGAGCCCTCAGCCCCAGGGGAGAACTACTCCCTCCTCATCATGGGAGACAACGACATCGATGGAGATGGTGTTGGAGTCAATGAAGATGGTAGTGGAGTCGATGGAGATGGCTCCGGGGGCAATTCCCCGTCCCGGCAGGGTGCCGGAACAGAGACTCCTGTCCCCCGAAATTGGTCTTCTACAGTGGCGGTGCTGCAAAACTTTATCTGGGAAAATGCCGATTGATTTAGGGTTTTCACGTTGGAGGGATTATATAGGCGGAAGGGCGATGTCAGGGGGTGGACCAGGGGGCCACACCACCTGGTGGCGCGGCCAGAGGGGGGCGCGCCACCCTATGGTGTGCTTGCCTCCTGGCCCCCCTCCGTCTCCCCTTTCGACTCTGTCTCGTGCCAGGGAAAATAGGAACTTTGGGCTTCGTTTTGTCCAATTCCGAGAATATTTCCTGTGTAGCTTTTCTGAAACACAAAAACATCAGAAAACAGGGAACTGGCACTATGGCATCTCGTTAATAGGTTAGTTCCAAAAAATGCATAAAAATGCCACGAAGTGTAAACAAAACATAAATCAATTGGTGTAAAACAAGCATGGAGCATCAAAAAATATAGATATGTTTGCGACGTATCAAGCATCCCCAAGCTTAACTCCTGCTCGTCCTCGAGTAGGTAAGTGATAACAAAACAATAATTTTTGAGGTAACATGCACCAACACAATCTTGATCAACTTAAGGTAAAGCATTGCATGCTGAGATCAAAGTACTCTAAGCATGGGCATAAGAGATATAATTCTAACCATAGAACTTAGCAACCATGTTACAACATGAAAAGAAACACAAACAAAAGATCATGAGTAATAATGCATTGAAAGGTGTATGTTTATTTGAAGCATATAGAAAACATAGCAAAGTGGTATTCATCTTGTCCCTCATGGAATAGCAAAACATAAATGCATAGGACACCTTCAAAGTTCAAGAGGGTGACTAGATACAAATAATTTGAGAACAAGCAATACCATAATCATGAATCAATCAATAATAAATTTTGGGACCATGCACATTATACTCAGAATGACAACTATGTTATCTTAATCGGTGCATAAAGGTAGAAGATGAAGACTCAACATAAAAGTAAAAGAAAGGCCCTTTGCAGAGGGAAGTAGTGATTGCAAGTTTTATAAACCTTCCAAAAATTATGGTACTTATTAGCTTTGAGCTCTCATTGCCCCCATCATAGGCATCTTGAGTGGTTAAGGTTAATGCAAGTACAAATATGAGATATATGCTTGACAAGTCATGAGTTCAAAATCTCATGTCCTATGAATACAAGTACCTAAACCGCATGCTACTCGACTTAGGTCCTAAGCAAGTTCTTGCAATTGTAAGCATACATGTATCATTGAGAATGCCAGCGGGGTACCTCCTGCCTGAGGATATGGAAGCTTTCCCATATCAAAATGATAGGACAAATAGACAATGAACACCTCGACATCTCTTTTATTTACCATTGGGTATAGCTTTTTATTTTGAGATGCGTCATCGAGTGTCCACTATGGTTATGCTGTAAATTTCCACCATGAATGATGCATGGTTTAGATTAGCGACCCAGGCATTTCTCTAACACATATACAAACTCCATGAGCTCACAAGTTTCCAACTTATTTCACACCGCTAGGCATCCATAAACAAAAGATCATGATATCAACTAAATAAGAACAAGTGCAATGTTGAAAGCGTGCCCCATGATAGCATGGCTGAGCTAACTCCCAACTTACAACTTGCAAGCATATAATCAACATAAGAGAGCCACAATGGTCAAGTTTATTAAGTGCAAGAAAGTAAATGTGCCGTCAAGTTCGTGAGAGCTTTACTAACTAATTTTCTCATAACAAAAAGTTTAATTTGGAAGATAGATAAAAGCAAGACGAATATACTTGGAATAGCAAATTGCTAATAGGTAGATATGGTGGACACATTGGAAAACTTTGGTTTTTGGGAGTTGGATGCACGAGAAGTATTCCCTCTCAGTACAGGTGAAGGCTAGCAAAAGACTGGGAGCGACCAACTAAGAGAGCAATAACGGCCATAATCATGCATAGCGACAAAACATTATTAACCAAAGCATAAAGTGGTATCACAAGTCAAAAACCAAATGATCATAGAGGCTTGAGGCGACTGGTTAAAGTAAAACATGGTGTAAGCATGCGCCAAGTCAGCCCAAATAAAGCATCAAAGGAGAATACCACAAACATATGCTTCTATAAGATAAAAACAACACATGATTCTTTCAAAGGCACATTAAGCACACTTAGTCATTTGAGACAAGTCATGCTACAACAATAACAACTAAGCATATAATCAAAATAATATCAAGCATGACATGATAAAGTCTAAGCAACAGTCTAAACAAGCTCCCTTTTTTGCATCACTATAAGCATAAAACGGTTTACTCTTTTCCAACACCAATCAACCTTTTTGAAACAACTCCCAAAGATGAAATCCAACAAATACCAGAGGTCTAAACACACCTAGATACAAAGAATAAATAAGTTCTGAACAAGAATGAAGGCGAAAAATAAAAGCTAAACGCAGTACTAGAAAAAGAGAACACTCGTTGAACGATAAGAGTAAAAACTAGAATGTTCTAGGCAATGAAAATAGAGCGTGTCTCTCTCCAAAACAAACATGGTGTGATCCAACCATTTATTACATAAAAAAAACAAAAGAAAACTGAAAGCAAAAATACAGATGCTCCAAGAAAAACACATAGCATATGAAGCAATAAAATATAGTGTCCTGAAAGATGACCTGATAGTTTTGTTGATGAAGAAGGGGTGCCTCGGGGCATCCCCAAGCTTTGACGCTTGTACTTCTTGGATATTTCTTGGGGTGACATGGGCATCCCCAAGCTTGAGCTTTTGTCCATACTTCATCTCATCTCATCATTCTCCTTTCCCTACATTTGAAAACTTCCTTCATACAAAACTTCACACAATTGTCATTAGCAACATTAGTTTATGCAAGATAGTAAATCCACTTTTGGTTCAGTTTCAACTCAAGTATAACATAAATTTAAAAATAAGCTACTGTAGCAACTTCCTCAAAAAGTTCCGTGATTAAAAGAACTCAAAAAGAAAGAGATCAAGAGGCAAATGCAAATAGTGGCAGAAATCTGTCAAAATAGAACAACTGGTAAAGATCAATTTTTTCGAAAATTTCTGTTGCTCAAATCGAAAAGTGCAAAACTAATGAAAGTTAGATAATAACCTGGGGCATGTGCACAAGAAATCACAGATCAAAAAGATGTTCTGAGAATTTTCACGAATTTTTACGGTGTAGTGCAGAAATATGTTTCGGGACAGCAACTTCCCCAAATCTTACCTTCCTCCAATTAGAGATTCTTCTTGGCACAAAAACGAAATAAAAATGATAAGGAGAGGTCATTACAGTAGTAATAACTTCCAAGACTCAACGAAAAGAAAAATTACTGAAAGGAAAACATTAGGTTATCTCCCAAGAGTGCTTTTCTTTAACGCCTTTCAGCTAGGTGCAGTAATTTGTGAAGATCCTCACCTAAGCGCCAGAAAGAACTTGAAGCAAGAGAGAGCATCAAAAAGCAAATACAAAACAAATTTAAATCTAAACCACTTCCTATGAAAAAGAGTCTTGTAAAGAAACAAGTCATGAAAGCACAAAGCAACATGCATAGGAAAGCAAAACAAGTGCAACTTCAATAATTTCAACATAAAGAGGGGAAACATAATATTATTGAGATGCATAAAACCATGTTTCCCTCTCTCATAATAACTTTAAGTAGAATCATGAATAGAATTAACAATATAACTATCACATAAAACATTCTTATCATTAGCCATATGCATAAAAGAATTAATACTCCCCACATGAACATAGTCACTCTTATTAATTGTAGTGGGAGCAAATTCAACAAAATGGCTATCATCATTATTCTCATCACCATAATCATCAAATATAGGAGGCATAATGTAATCATAACTAATTTCCTCCTCAATAGTAGGTGGACTGAAAATATCATGCTCATCATTGTAATCATCATAAGCAATAGAATAGCTATCTTCCAAAGTGTGTTCATATGTAAACATATCATCATTGGAAGGAACATGGATAGCACTAATAGTACAACAATTATTAACATCATCATTTTCAGAATTGGTACCAAAAAGATTTTCAATATCAAAAGTAGTGTGCTTTTCCCAATCATGATCACTACTATAGGTAACAGGTATAGGAACATCATCGAGTTCAGACTCATCAAAAACTATAATAGAAGCAACATACTTAGGGAAAGATACCTTTTCCTCTCTCCTTTTACTCCTTCTCTTCTTCTTCTTCTTCCCTTCTTTAAGAGGGAGAGGCTTGAAAGGAAGCTTCTCCACATACCCTGGTTTATTGACAGAAATAATAGAAGAAACTTTGGAGGATTCCTCCTTTTCATTAATAAGAACAAAACACATATTAGTCCTGTCAGATTTTGGTAGACTCTCAACTTTTATAATATTTTGTATGTAAGTATTTGCATGGCAATTATCAACACAATAAAGATGACAACCATGCATAACGCTATTCATATCAAAATCACTCATATCTACCAAAGAAGTTTTTCTCGATAACTCTTCACACCCCAAAAATAAAGTAAGCTCATTATGGTGATTAGGAGTGATATTGTCATCACAATACAAACTTGCAGTACTCATTGGATTAGAAAGGCTATTATCATATCCTGAGCATTGAAAATTGAAATGACCCAATTTATAGCAGAGTTCACAAATAAAAGGATAGAGGGCACAAACCTTTTCACCAAGCTCATTTAGAGCCCTGTCCCACATTCCTATGGTGGATACAATAATCTTCTTTGATTTGATTCTTTTCACAAGGTCTAAGTGCTCCACAAAAATTAACATGCTTATAAGAAATACTACTTTCAGAAGTTTGAGCATGTTTATTGCAATCATCAATAACAATTTCACTTTCCATGCAAGTGTCTTTAAAAGGTTCATGATACACGTCCCAATTTCCTTTAGGAACATTAATATGAGAAGCAAAGGTTCTATAGCAATCAACCATAATTTGAGGATCAAGACCATATTTAGCACTAAGCTCTTGAAAATTAGTAGTTTCAGCGAAAGACTTAATGCAATCATACTCATAGTTTATACCTGATTCTTTACCTTTGTCACAATCCCAATCCCAATCCCAAACTTTGGTATTGCTTTGAATTGTTTCAAGCATATCCCACTTGGCTTCAACCTCCTTGCTTGTGAAAGACCCCTCTAAACAAGCCTTGCATAAAAATTATTAATAACAATATTACTGGGGAGCTCATGAATGGGACATTTGCGCATTAGTGACTTCAATCTTCCCCACGCTTGGGCAATACTTTCTCCATCATGAGGATGAAAATTATAAATATAATTCCTATCTTTATGAATCTCACTAGGAGGATAGAATTTAGAATAAAAGAGAGGTACAATTTCCTCCCAACCAATAGGTCGGCCATTCTTCAACGTCTTATACCATTCCGCAGCTCTGCCCTTTAGTGATAAAGAGAATAGCTTCCTCTTAAATTGGTTCATTGAAATACCTGCACATTTGAACAACTCACATAATTCATGTATAAAGAGCAAATGATCACCAGGATGGACAATTCTATTTCCAAAATAGCAGTTATTCAAAACATGATCAACAATTTTCATATGTATTTTAAAAGAGATACTTTCAGTATGAGGATCACAAGCATCATTAGAATTATCACATATGGGAGATAAGGTATCATCAGAGCGAATTTTCTCCTCTAAAGCCGGGGAACTAAAAATATCATGCTTATCAAAACCAGCTTCCCCAAGCTTAGACTTTTCCATAGCATTAGCAATAACGGTGTTCAAAGAATTCATACTAACAACATTGCTATTTGCATGCAAATAAAGTTCCATAGGTTTTTCAATTTTCTCTTCAAACACTTCATGTCCTAACTCGGGATAAATACTATAAAGCTCTTCATTTTCCATTAAGCCTAACTAGTGAAAATAAAAACAAGAAACAAAAAGATATAATTGCAGAATCTAAAGGAAATATCTTTGAGCACTCACACGCCAGCAACAGTACTAGAAGATAGCTTAGTAGCCAGAGGATGTGAGTACCTTTTACCTTACCTCGCCAGCAACGGCGCCAGAAAAGAGCTTGATGTCTACGAATGCTTCTATTCTTGTAGACAGTGTTGGGCCTCCAAGTGCAGAGGTTTGTAGAATAGCAGCAAGTTTCCCTTAAGTGGATCACCCAAGGTTTATCAAACTCAGGAAGGAAGAGGTCAACGGTATCCTTCTCAAGCAACCCTGCAATTAAGATACAAGAAGTCTCTTGTGTCCCCAACACACCCAGTACACTTGTCAGATGTATAGGTGCACTAGTTCAGTGAAGAGATAGTGAAATACAAGTAATATGGATGATTATAAGTAGTAAATGTAATCTGAAATAAATATCGCTGTGAGCAAACATGTAACAGAACAGGTTGTAAACAACGTTTCAATGCTTAGAAACAAGGCCTAGGGATAATACTTTCACTAGTGGACACTCTCAACAAAGATAACATGATTGAACACATAAATATCTATCTTCACTATGCTATTCTAAACTATTCTCCGATGGATAACGAACACTAATCATGTGTAGGGCTACGAATTACTCCTCAAAGTTTGCATTTCACCAAACTAGATTGCCCCACACTATCACCTTGAGCGCACTAGATGGTTCCAAACAAACACCAACAATTCACAGAGACACTAGCCAAAGAGAGACACATAATGCGCACACTGTCACCTTCACATCATGGTACAAGGTGTCTCCGAAGATTACAATAATAAAGCACTTAAGTAGCATAATATATGAAGAAGAACATCTACCAATTCAACTAGATACAAAGCTCATGATCATATATAGATCACATCATGGGAGAGAGAGATGAACCACATAGATACCAGTAGATCCCTCAGCCCCGGGGGAGAACTACGCCCTCCTCATCATGGGAGACAGCAACGTCGATGGAGATGGCGGTGGAGTCGATGGAGATGGCTCCGGGGGCAATTCCCTATCCCGGCAGGGTGCTGGAATAGAGACTTCTGTCCCCCGAAATTGGTCTTCAACGGCGGCGGCGCTGTGGAACTTTATCTGGGAAAACACTAATTGATTTAGGGTTTTCACATCGGATGGATTATATAGGTGGAAGGGCGATGTCAGGGGGTGAACCAGGGGGCCACACCACCTGGTGGCGCGGCCAGAGGGGGGCACCACCCTATGGTGTGCTTGCCTCCTAGCCCCCCTCCGTCTCCCCTTTGGACTCCATCTCGTGCCGGGGAAAATAGGAACTTTGGGCTTCGTTTTGTCCAATTCCGAGAATATTTCCTGTGTAGCTTTTCTGAAACACACAAAAACAGAAAACAGGGAACTGACACTATGGCATCTCCTTAATAGGTTAGTTCTAGAAAATGCATAAAAATGCCACACAGTGTAAAAAAAATAAAGCAATTGGTGTAAAACAAGCATGGAGCATCAAAAATTATAGATACGTTTGTGATGTATTAGTAACAATGGGCCTCAAGCCGCCGCCGATCCCCTCCAAACCATAGGGAAGCATTGCCCTCTGGTTCGTGGAGTTTACCGGGCGGATCAGCTCTCTGCCGGAGAGGCTGGGGCAGGTGCTGCGGACGGAAGGAGAGCACATTGTCAACTTGATTGGCAACCTCATCCTTACGCGCGTGAACCGCTTCGCCCCCGGCATCGAGAACATATGCCATCTTATGGGGTGCGAGGAGGATCCTCAAAGTGCAAAACTAGGTGGTGAAGTTTGAACCATCAGTCTCTTTCTCAAGGAATGCGCCTAGGTTGAAGGTGGGGCAAGACATCTACAAATGGATTTACAAAGACACTTAGACGCTTGTTCATAATATGAGTTCAATTGTTTATTAATCAAATTAATTTATCACTAAAAGAACTCCCACTTAAACTAACATCCCTCCAAATTTGTTTAGTGATTACATGATCCTCATTCACTATACCACCCCGATCATCATGGTCGATGATATAGCTTCAAAGGTAGACCTTTTTCCTTTCAATCACATCAACATGCGACTCATGCTTACAGTCACTTATGTTCTGAGGCCATGTCTACACATGCTAGGCTCGCCAACGTAACCATAGTGTTTTCGTTGACACATACATGGCTTGTACCTGCACTGTATGCGAACGTACATATGTCTATCCCCCGATCGTCCTGGCTGACTTCATATCAAAGAAATTTCTTGGTGTTGCACACTAAGGGGGAACATGTTTGTTGGAATTAATTAGAGGGTCATCTTAAAATACTATCGTCACGTATATGATTAATATAAGAAATTTTCAGATTATCTTGCCATTTTTCAAAACTAAGTTAGACTCTTTTACTTAACAACTTGCAAGTTTTACGTGTTGTTAGGGCTTTGCAAGAAAGAATCGTTTCTTCACCTACGAGAGTGCAACCACAATGGTGATTCACTAATTGTTTCTTTAACCCCCGCTAAGGGCCCTCTATTGCAAAAAACCATATCCACTAAAGAAGATAAACTAACACCCACCAAGCCACATATACGTTATGAGCCGTATGTCAGTCGTGGAACCAGTCTCGGGTAAGTGTACGCGTAAGGTCAGTCGCGGCCCGCTTGCAATCCAACAATACCACAGATAAGAATAGATGCAAATACAAGGGTAACAATAAGAAAATCAACGCCCACATCCTTGATGTGTTCTAACCGTACCAACACATCTACGCATAGATCAGCTCTGAGACCACTGTTGGGGCTCATAGGTGAAAACCAAAAAATTCCTACAACACTAACCCATGATCAATTCTATGTAGATGTAAGGAAACAGAGCAGCGATGGTGTTCATATCTTCTAAGACCGAAAGCGGGAAAGACGTTTCGCATGAACATTGTTGATGAAGACAACTGAAGCGATGTCAAGGTCGTGTAGTCGAACAGGTCGATGAAGACAAATTCCACAAATGGCAGCACCTTCGCAGTTCTACACATGTCCGGTGTATAGATGTCCCCTGGGATCCGGTCCAACAAAGCAGTGGAAGAAGAAAGATCCAGACCACAAATCCAGCATCGCGATGACATTCGAAGGGTGGAGTTTCCACTAGCTCATGGGCACAACTCCAAACAGGGGAGCCAAGCCAGGGAGGAGAGGAGAGGAGGAATTAGATGAATGATCCAAGGGGCTAGGAGGTGCCTTTATATAGGTGGAGGGGGTAGGTAGCACCTCCACCAGATGGCCCTCCCCTGGGGAGGGGCCACCTTGGCTGGCCGACCCCTAGGGAAAACACTAGGGCGCCACCCCTAATGGGCTGCCACATGGTGGCCCATAAGGGGTTAGCCCTTTTTATTATTTAATTAATTTCCTCTTAATATTTAATTACATTAACAAAATACTAAATACATTAATTAATAACTTATTTAACATTTCTCTCTCACCAGAACATTTCCGATTTCACTCGGAACCTTTCTAGTATCATCCAAAACATTTTGGGTTAACTTCTTATTTTCGATAATCACAAATCAATCCCTAACATCGTATACCCTTAAGCGTGCCACCCTATGGGTCGAGAAATACTTTAGACATGATTGAGACATCTCTCCTTTCAATGATCAATAGTGGACTCTAGAAAGCCGTGCTGACCCCTGTTCATTCCACGATAATCTTCGTAGATCCGTGAATGTTGTATCCCATTACCTTTGTCTTGTGATACTAGGTTTGTCCGAGATCCGATCACCAATATCTCTATATCATGTTCAATCTTGTTACCGACAAATCTATTTACTCATTGTCATGACATTGCATCCTCGTGACCTAGTCACACGCTTGCAAGCTTCGTAGATGCAACTGTCACCGAGTGGGCCCAGAGTATCAATCTGTCACGTGGATGGAAATATCCCGCTCTTGGTGCACACGTCTCAACCCGCACCATTGGAATACCCGGAGGTACCTTTTTAGTCACCCTTTCACGGAATGACGGTTGATGCAATCAAAGCAGCCAATGGACATAGTGATTAGATGTGACCTCACAGTCTAAGGATTAGGTTACTTTATTTCTTAGTTAATTGCAATGTTCAAACTATGTGACTGATCTAATCGCAATGCTAATGTTCGGTGCATATACATCATGTTCTTGCATGACCTCATGGTCAATTGATATAAATGCCCATGATCAGAAAACCTTGATCATCAGTTGATCAATGAGCTAATTGAATAGAGGCTACTAGAGACCTGTTTTTTATATGCCACACATGTACTAATGTTTTCTCTTAATAAAGTTATAGTATGACATATAACATATCATGAACAAATGAGATATGATAATAAAAACACACTTTATTATTTTCCTCTATGGAATATCTCCTTTAGTTTTTTTGTGGAACTCAAAGGAATCCATGCTCTATTTATGTGTTAAAAAATTGAGCTCTGTCATGGCCGAGTTATATAGATATGGTATGTGTATTAGACATGCTACATCATGGGGTTGCTGGGGGGTACTAACATAGAACAAAACATGTCGGCAGGCAAGCTAAACATCATTGGCACTACAACTCCTCAAACCTCCATGCATGGTAATCATAACCAATTCTGCATAACTTAGAGCCCAAGTGCCTTAAACCCCTTAGTGCACTTTATATCTATACATGCACCATGCATAAGATGGCTAAACAGAACAGGTAACAAAAGAATGACTCTACGACCAAAAGTATGGTACAATACCAAAAAATTCCCGAACTCTTCAAGAATCCTAAAATTGGCATTGCCTTGTATGAATCTTATTACTTGGACCATTTTGAAGCTCCCCATGTGACTTGGATCCCGTCGAAGACTCTGAAACATATTCGGTATCACCATTACAAAATATCCAATTACTACTCTGGCGACAGCGAGCATTAAGTGATATCCATAATGACTCCCACACATTCAACTAAAATTTTATCGATTGAACCACGATATTGAGGATTCAAACAATTCCGTAGTCTATTCTCTTCGTCTCGCGATATTTTATTTGCCCGAGATTTGACCATCGGTATCACTATACCTAGTTCAATCTTGTTCTCGACAAGTACTCTTTACTCAAACGTAATTCAATTTCATCTTATGATTAACCTCACTAACCACATGTTTGCAAGTGGTGTAAGATATTGCATTACCGAGTGGGTCTAGAGTATATATCTTCGTTGCATGAAGAGGAAAATCTCATTCTTGATACATGCAACTCAACATGTAATTTCCGAGATAAGTGAGAGACACCTTTATGATCACAGTATTCTTCCAGTTATGAAGTGATGGTTGATACCCTCAAAGTATTCTTCCAGTACTAGGGAGCAACATAATCTCATGGTATAAGAATTAGTATACTTGACACTGGAAAGCTACGCCAATTCAAACATAGTGACAAGATCTGATTGCTATGCTTAGTTGGATCTGTCAATCACGTCATTCTTGTAATGACATGACCCCATTAAATAATTTACAACACATGTATGTGGTTAGGATACCTTAACCATCATTAATTGACAAGCTAGTCTAGTAGAAGCTTAGTAGGGACTCAGTGTTTTTTATAAAACAACCACACATGTATTAATGTTTTGGCTTAACACAATTCTATCATGGAATATAGACATTAACCGTAAATATGAAATAAGATAACAAAATTATTATTATTGCCTCTAGGGCATATTTTCAACAATATCATGCATGATATGAGGTTTGCTCTATCTTTTGATAAACGAAACTTGGGTTGCATGTAATATTATATTGTTGAGAAGCAAGGTAAGTTTGAAATCATAGGATTCAAATATGCTCAAAACTCAAAAGGGGATTTATGCACGACTTATTCATCAATTGACAAGTACATGTCTTCATTGTTGTCAATCTCGATCTCCGACTTCTTGCTCACATCAACTCCAATTCTACAAGGAAGAAGAACAAATATATCAGAAACAAAAATAACATTCAATAACGTTGCAATGCACACAAAAATGTATGATATGACAAGTTAAAATGCACTAAAAATATCCATATATATTGCATGGAGATCAATTTAAGTTTAGTTTTCATGCATAATACATTGCATTTATATAAACCCCACATTTACAGACATGGGTATTTTGTTCTTCTAATAGAAATAGGGTAGTCCTTTGTCTTTTGGGTGGCAGATCTCAGTAGGATTTTTGACCGCTCGAGAGTAGCTGATCTCAATCTAATTAACTCAACGAATTAGACTAGTGGGACTGACCAAAATGACATAGTTCTAAAAAAAGGCCTCCCCCTTCATATTTTTCTAGGGTTATTACTGAGCGCAAGACCTAGTGCTCTTTCACATGTATCGGTTTCGTCTTCTTCATCCGAGGATGGCTACTTTTGCTCTTTGGCAATGGCGGGAGAGATGCTCGCTACCATGAAAATCCTCGTGGTGGTGGCAGGGGCAATCAGTCCGAATCACTTCGACAATTCCAGGTGACCTGACCCAGTGCAAAGTCGGGTGATGGCCGTGAATAGCAGATGGTGAGAGGTTTTGCTGGTCGACGGCAGCAGGTATATGTAGCAGTAGTTGCGTCAGGATGCCCCATCTCGGTTCGAGACTAGCTCTAGTTTCGATCATGGCCTCTCAGATCTTGATTTTTCGATAAGGAGTATATATTAATATCGTGAAGATATCAATTACACCCAGCCTCTGCAACAACACAGTGCCCTAATAACATTTTAGATGCACACAACTAAAAAAGAAAGAAGAATTACAAAAAAAGAAAAATCTCGCTATTTTGATCTATTCCTTGTAGTAGTACAAACACCACCAAGACTGCACCAAAAGTCCAGCTTCGACAATAGCGACGCCTCCAAAAAGGAAACAGTACATAAACGTCATCGTCGCCTGATCATAGATCATAGGTTTTCACCATGGAGAAAAGTTCACACTCACAAAACAATGCCTTCAACAAGGTCATTTCCAAGCACAACCAATTAAGGCTAGACCTTGGATTTTCACCCTTCAAGATAGGACTTTGAATTTCTCCTATGCTGTCGCCCCCACTTGCCAATGTTGCTGCTATGAGTTATGAATTACCAAGCAAGTTCCTTTTCACCACAAAGACTTCAACCACTGTTGCTAGTTCTCAGAACTCGGCTTCCATGTCATTCTCCGTCTCTGAATTTACTATGAACCGTAAAAAACGTGTCTCATGATGGCAACAGACAATAGAGCTTCGAAACGCTCCCTCTAAACCAAACAGTCAGAAAAAACATGGGTGTGCGCGACCGAATCTCATCCGATCCAGCAGTCTTCACGCATGAGGCGCCAAGTGAAGTTTGATGGCGGAACCTTCCGGAACTCAACACTCCATCCAGATCAATGAGGACAAGCATCAATCAAATCTTCATCTTGGCGTGAGAGAAACCCTAGGACTGCATTTCATACCATGCCAGTAGCCTCTAGGCCACAAGCAGGTCGCAACCACCACAATCCAAGATCCTTGCATCTGCCATGACACAACGATCCCAAACTTGACATGAGTAGTTGGGATCTACATACAAGCTTCAAAACAAACACACCATGATCTCCCGTCTCAGCCAGCACCACCGTGGTAATCATTTATGAAGTTCCTATGGTGCTGATGAAAAGCCCAAGGCCAACAGTTATCAATCAGATAGATTGTGGTACTGCTGCCTTGTGATGACCAGATCGCTGCAGCATGAGCATAGTTGACGTTGCAATGATCTGGCCATCACAAGGTAGTAGTACCACAATCGATCTGATTGATAACTGTTGGCCTTGGGTTTTTCATCAGCACCATCAGGAACTTCATAAATTATTACCACGGTGATGCTGGCTAAGACGGGAGATTATGGTGTGTTTGTTTTGAAGCTTGTATGTAGATCCTAACTACTCATGTCAAGTTTGTCTTCGACTGCATCTTCATCCGCGGCCAGGTAAGTGAGACAAGCAGAAATTGCCATGCGCATCGCGTTATGGCACAGATGCAAATGTCATTGATCTGCTCCAATTAGACAAGCAACAGGAGCCAATCTGCCGCTGAGATGCAAGGGTCCAAAGCAAGTACTACGTGAGCAACTTGATCTGGCTCCATGAGGCAGGATTGCTGGAGCACCTCCATGACGCCATGAGCCCGGCGAGACACCAGATCGAGGATTATAGAGAGACGAGATGCTAGAACACGCCCCGCCGCCGCTGTCCGCCGTCCGACAACATCTTCTGGCAGCGGCGGCGAGACAGGATGGCTGGGTGGAGGTTTGTGTGGCGGCCGCTGCGGGGGCCTCCGGACTCCGGAGTCGCCTGGGAGACGACTCGGGAGGCTAGGTTTGATGGAGGGCGGATGAAACAAGATCAATATAGCTTCGTTGGTCACAGTTTTGGAGGTGTATTTGGGGGAGCTAGAGCATCTCCACTCGCCCCCAAAGCCCGCCAAACGCTGTTTTGGGGTGCCGGCGCCTAAAATCCCGTCCAGCCGCGTCCTCCAAACTATTTTTTCATTTGGTACAGAGTGATTTTTTGTCTGGCGCACCCGGTCAAGACCTAGCACATGGGGGAGGAAGGGGGAGCGGGGCGCCAGCTATGCCCAAAACGCCGCGGGCTATTCCTATCGGCGAGACTAGCATTTTCCCCAAATCGGCCATCGCATCTCACCCACCTCCCACCAGATCGCCACCGCGCCGCTGTGCCGCCTCGCCGCACCATTCCCCAGCGGAACATGATTCTTCCATCAAACCACTGCAACTAGTATGCCGTATCGCCCCGCCCACCAACTTTTCGAGGTGTTCCGCCGTCTCGCCAGGCTTTTCTGTGGTGCCACCCACCTCAACCTTGCCCAAGAGGTGTACGGCGTATTGCCAAGGCCATGGACAATCTCATGGAGTCTGACGACGAGACTATGTTCACCGCTCTGATGGAGGAGGAAGCCAAGATCGCCATTGCAGACGACGAGGAGCACTTGATGATGATGATGTCGTGCCTAATGGCGTTGTACGCCCTCACTGATGCAAAGCTGCGCCGTGGAGGGTCGGCGCCTTGCCGCTGCAAGAGCAAGCCGAGGCAGAGGTTGGAAGGCTACTGCATTCTCTACGCCGACTACTTCGCGACGACCCATTGTACGACGAGGTGGTATTTCGGCACCATTTTCGGATGAGCTGGAGGCGCTTCCTTGACATTGTCTATGCCATTTGGCTTTTCGACAACTACTTCATATGCAAGAAGGATTGCACTAATATGGTTGGTTTTTTCTCACTTCAGAAGTGCACTGCTGCTTTGCGGATGCTTGCATATGGAGCTCCAGGTGATTCACGAGATGATTACATACGCATGGCCGAGTCTACGGCCATGGAGTGCATGTCTAGATTCTGCAGGCCAGTGGTGTCGGTGTTCGGATCAGATTACCTAGGAACACCCAATAAAGAAGACACTGCTCGCATTTTGGCCTAGAATGCAGAGAGGGGATTTCCTGGGATGCTTGGTAGCATCGATTGCATGCATTCGAAATGGAAGAACTGTCCGTTTGCTTGGCAGGGTATGTACAAAGGTCACAAAGGAG
The DNA here is from genome assembly GCA_007115705.1 of Dactylis glomerata. Lineage (NCBI taxonomy): Eukaryota > Viridiplantae > Streptophyta > Magnoliopsida > Poales > Poaceae > Dactylis > Dactylis glomerata. The sequence continues at coordinate 599,017 of QXEO01001474.1, forward strand.
GTTATAGTGTGGTACTAGAGGCTGTGGCTGACTAGGATCTATGGATTTGGCATGCTTTCTTCGGCATGGCAAGATCTCACAATGATATCAACGTACTGCAGTGCTTGAATGTGTCCTCTCGGCTAGTTGAAGACCATGCTCCTCCGGTGAACTTTGTTATCAATGGCGATGAGTACAACAAAGGATACTATTTGGCAGATGGCATCTATCCAAGATAGGCAACATTGGTGAAGACTATCACTGGCACTATGTTAGGAGGTAAAAAGTCTAGGTTTGCAAAGTGTCAGGAGGCTTGCAGGAAGGATGTCGAGCGTGCATTTAGTGTGCTCCAATCTCGATTCGCTGTTATCCGGTTTCCTGCACTTATCATGGTCAAAGACTCAGATGTGGGAGACCATAAATGTACATGTCATCATCCCTAATATGATTATTGAGAGTGATTGGGAGCATCCGATGTATGACCCTGATCCGTATCACTGATACGTCTCTAACGTATCTATAATTTTTGATGCTCCATTCTTATTTTTACACCATTTGCTTAGTGTTTCGTTACACTTCGCGGCATTTTTATGCATTTTCCAGAACTAACCTATTAACGAGATGCCACAGTGCTAGTTCCCTATTTTCTGCTATTTTTGTGTTTCAGAAAAGTTACACAGGAAATATTCTCGGAATTGGATGAAACAAAAGCCAAACATCCAGAAATTCACCGAAGCTTCTAGAGAACCGAAGAGGAGACAGAGTGGGGCCACGAGAGGCCCACACAACAGGGCGGTGCGGCCCAGGGCTAGGCCGCACCCCCTATGTGTGTGGCCACCTCGGTCCACTTCTGATGATGCCCCTTCGCCTATAAAGACCCCCCGATGGGAAAAACCTAAATACCAGATCACTTTTCCAGAATACATCACGATCAGCCGCCGCCATCGACCCGAGATCGGGAGGGTCCAGAAGCTCTTCCCGGCACCCTACCGGAGAGGGGAATCGCCACCGGAGGTCTTCTTCATCGCCATGCTTTCCTCCGGCGCGATGAGTGAGTAGTCTACCTTGGACTATGGGTCCATAGCAGTAGCTAGTTGGTTGTCTTCTCCACCATGTGCTTCATGTTTAGATCTCGTGAGCTGCCTTACATGATCGAGATCACCGTTATGTAATTCTACATGTTGTGTTTGTTGGGATCCGATGAATATTGGTGTTATGATTGAGTTGATGTGATGAATATTATCTTATGTTATCTCCATATTGTTTATGATCTTGCATGCTCTCCGTTGTTAGTAGCTATCTTGGCCGAGTAGATACTAGTGACTCCAAGAGGGGGTATTTATGCTCGATAGTTGGGTTCATGCCTCTATTTAATCTGGGGGAGTGACAGAAACCTCTAAGGTTGTAGATGTGCTGTTGCCACTAGGGAGAAAACAACATTCATATGCTCAAGGGCATATGCTTTGTTTACATTACACACTTTGCTTAATGCAGTTATCTGTTGTTCGCAACTTAATACTTGTGGAGTTCTCGGATTGATTCACCACAAGTTGATTATTAGTCATAGATGCAGTTGGATGACGGTCTATGTATCTTGTTGTAATGCCCAGAGTAAATCTCATAGTGATCCTCTCGACATATGCACGTTGTCTTTATTCTATCAATTGCCCAACTGTAATTTGTTTACCCAGCATGTGTTATTTTATCTTATGGAGAGACACCAATAGTGAACTGTGGACCCTGGTCCTATTTCTATTATATTGCTATCACCTGTTTACTTTACTCGCACTATTTACTTTACTCGCATACTACTATCACTTTCCACTCGATACGCTCATACCCTTTGTTTCAAGAAAACTGGTGAGATTGACAACCTCATCGTAAGTTGGGAACAAAGTATTTGGTTGTGTTGTGTGCAGGTTCCACGTTGCTACTAGTTGAAGACGCGCTAACAAGAAATCGTTAACGGCGCCCTTGTTGGAGTGTCACTAGGCTAGCAAGCATCACCTTCTTGAGTTTGGCTTTTTCCTACTGGATCGATAAACCTTGGTTTCTTACTGAGGGAAAAACTTGCTGCTATATTCATTATACCTTTCTCTTGGGGTTTCCCAACTGGCCGGTCATTCACTTCATCACCACCGCGCCATCTATAGCAATCAAGACTTTTTCTGGTGCCGTTGCCGGGGAAAAAGAAAACTTCTGCAAGGGGAGTTTCGTACGCACATCCTTTACTTTGTTTTAGTTTTGCTTTTACTTTATTTTTACTTGCATCGTTTTATCAAAAATACAAAAAAATAGTTTCCTTTATAGTTGTTTTACTTGTCTGCTTTTAGCTATGCTAGAATGGGTACTCCTGAGAACACCAAGTTGTGTGACTTCACTAGCACTAATAATAGTGATTTTATCTGCACTCCTATTGCGCCACCTGCTCCTGCTGCAATTTTTATGAGATTAAGCATGCTTTGTTGAACCTTGTTATGAAAGAGCAAATTATGAGCTTGATGCTTCATCACTTGATATTACTTAATTTGAACCTTTCTGCGTCTAGCTCAAAGGCGTTAAAGAAAAGCACTCTTGGGAGATAACCCAATATTTTTATTTTCGGTACTTTTTCTTTTATTTGAGTCTTGGAAGTTATTACTACTGTAATAACCTCTCCTTATCCTTTTTATTTCATTTTTGTGCCAAGAGAAGCCTCTAATTTTAGTGAGGTAAGATTTGGGGATGTTGCTGTCCTGAAACAGTTTTCGGTGCTGCACCGTAAAAATTCGTGAAAATTCTCAGAACTAGCAGGGTGGCCCGCGCATTTGCGCGGCTAGACATGATATATTGATTATGTGATTTTTTATGTCCATCTCTCATTATATATTACTGAGTTTTATCTTATAAAAATGCTCCTTATACATACATGAGGCTAATAGAAAATTCTCTACCCCACCCAATCATTGTTATAAGAGAATTTCTAAATTTTATTCAATTGGTTGTTCTGGCTCTTATGCACTCATAATCTTAGTAGCATCTACCTCCTCGATGTTCTGATATAAATAATTTTCTATATCTGATATAATCTATGGATAGATATTATAGATTTATATTTAATTCATGATTTCCCTTCTGATTATTTTAGGGAACAGATCATATTTTTCTATCCTTTTTTCTATTTAAATTCTATACAAAAATTTATATCTATCGTTTGTATTCATAAGAATTATATCCCATCTTAGTTTAATGCTATGTCCTTATTTTCAAATATTACATGTAGTATACCAACTTTATTCAAGCTACATCATCCTCGTTCACCGAATTAAATTTCCTACCCATTGACCAGCTACTGTAAGAGTAATAATATAAACCGTGTCATGTTTTTAGTGCATCCATGCCCCAATGGATATTTTTTAAGTGAATTTTGGTTGCTAACAATAAGTACCTAAAAAGACATTTAATTACTTATGATGTATTCCAGTAATTATCTGCAACCTACTCTACATACTTGCCAAGAAAAACATAGTACTAAGAATACCATGCCACCATATTTCATTTTTGAACCATAGAATATCCCCATATCTATGGTCTAGTGAACCATAAAATATTCAATCCACTCACTGTCTTCTTCAAGATACCTGAGAGCTTCACATGCTGATTTGCATGTTGGGTGAACGACTCCATTGATAGTTCTAATATCCTCAAAGAATATGCATAATGTTAGAACCATAGTTAGGTATTTGATTGACCCTCTTGACATTTAGTTTTGGTTGTATGGCATGACAAATCTGTTGTCGAGCATGGATCCTCCTCTTTTGAAATGTCTTCCATTATCTTGCCTTCTATATATTGGAATTCTGTCATCATCTATTGTCATATTGATACTGTATCTTTTTGGGAAGTGCTTGGTACTGCTGTTATCCAACATGCATGGTGATACTATATTTGCCCTCTGCATGTGTCCTGTGAATCATGGAGTTCTCATCAATAGCATGATATTGTTTGTATTAATGTTTGCCCTGATGTTGTTAGCTCACACAGATTCTTGTACGCCATGGTATACTGCCTTGAAGGTTTGTCAATTGATCATAATATATATGAACATGGAGATATAATATCAAAATAATTGAGTCTAGGAAACAATAGTATCCGTGACGTTGTGGTACGCATCTGCACGCTAGCTTACTTCTTTGAAAGCAGGAGTCGCAAGAGATGATTGGGCATGGAGATTTACCTATGGATTCATCCGAGTGTTTTGAGTTAAGGAAAAAGCAATTTTGCCGAACCAAGCGAAGCAGTCACCGCAGTTGATTCCGCTGATAGATTCATCGGTGTGAGAAGGAGGACATCATCCTCTATCAGAGTTTTGTTTAATCGGTCGAAGCAGTCTCCAAAGTTTGATTCAGCCGGGAGGATTGCCCGTCAACGTGAAAATCCAGACACCTTCTAGCTGAGAAATTAGTCGAGGGGAGAAGCATGAAGGCCATGGACTCACATGTTTTTCTTCTTCCATCAAATTTGATTGTCCGTCAATGTGAAAATCACGCCTTCTAGCTGGGATATTAGTCGAGGGTGGAAGCAGGATCGCCATGGACTCACGTATTTTCTTGTTTCCGTCAAATTTGTTGCTTGATGGTTCCATGCGTTGGTGGCCGTGGTTGTCTAATTTGAATCTATCCCGTACGTGGTTTACGCTGCCTAATCTGAATCAATTTTCAGTTCGCATGGGATACGGCACCGTTTGCGTGGAAACTACTCCATGTAGCTATGTGTCCTTGACATGTACGTTAATAGCAATCTCTAGACACGACCAGGTGTCCTTCGCATACACGCATGGTGGGTAGTAATCTGTGGACGTGGGCTTGTTAAATCTAGACCGTTTGTACATCTTAGTTTTAGAGCGAAAAATCTCCACCGTCGGTTGTTTGTTGTTTTAATAATATAATAGATATCTTTTGGACCTGCGATTTCTTGTGCATATGCCCCAGGTTATATCCAAACTTTCATTAGTTATACACTTTTTGATTTGAGCAACATAAAACCCTCTAAAAATTTGACCTTTGTCAGCTGTTCTGTTTTGACAGATTTCTGCCAATATTTGTGTTTGCCGCTTTATCGCTTTCCTTTTGAGTTCTTTTGATCATGGAACTTTTGAGAAAGTTGCTACAGTAGTATATGCTTTATATGTGGTGGTTTTGAGTTGAAACCTGAAGCAAAAAGGGTTGATTCAATGTTATGCTTACACTAATGTTGCTAATAGAATTGTGGTTAGTTTTGTATGAAGGAAGTTTTCAAGTGTAGGGATTGGAGAATGATGAGATGAGTTGAAGAATGGACAAAAGCTCAAGCTTGGGGATGCCTATGTCACCCCAAGAAATATCCAAGAGGTACAAGCATCAAAGCTTGGGGATGCCCCCGAGGCACCCCTTCTTCATCGGCAAAAATCAGGTCACCTTTCAACATACTATATTTTTATTGCTTCATGCATTATGCGTTTTTCTTGGAGCGTCAGTTGTTTTTAGTTTTCATTTTATTTTAGTTTTTTTTTCTGCAATAAATGGTTGGACCCAACAAATTCCTTTTGGAGAAGTTGCCTTGCTTTTCATTTGCCAGGAACACTCAGTTTTTCACTCTTATCATTTCAATGAGTGTTCTCTTTTTCTAGAACTGCGTTTAACTTTCATTTTTTGCCTTGATTTGTATTCAGATCTTGTTATATATTTTTATCAAGGTGTGTTTTGACCTCTGGTCCATGTTGGTTTTCATCAAAAGAGTTGTTTCAAAAAAGTTCGAATGGTGTTGAAAAAGAGAAAATTCTTTATGCAAAAAAGTGGTACAAAAAGGAGCTTGTGTAGACTGCGGCCTAGGCTTTTGCATGTCGTGCTTGATATATTTTTGATAGTATGCTTAGTGGTTTTGCTGTAGCATGACTTGTCTCAAATGACTGAGATTGCTTAATGAGCCTTTGAAAAAATCATGTGTTGTTTTAATTATTTGGAAGCATTATTTTGGTTTTCTCCTTTGATGCTTTATTTGGGTTGACTTGGCGCATGCTCACACATGTTTGACTCATACAAAGTCGCCATAAGCCTCTATGATCATTTAGTTTTTGACTTTTGATGCCATCTTATGCTTCTTTTATTGTCGCTTTGTCGCTATGCATAATTATGGCCGTTATTGCTCTCTTAGTTGTTCGCTCCCAGTCTTTTGCTAGCCCTCATTTTGTACTGAGTATGAGCTCTACTCGTGCATCCAACTCCTAAAAACCAAGTTTGCCATTGTGTCCAATATAAATTCCTATACATGGTATTTGCAAGCCATTCCAAGTAAATTTTCATGTGCTACCTTTCAAAACTTTCAACTACTTCTCGACTTGTGCCACTGTTTTTAGCTCATGGGGACGTAGTGGTCGGAATTGCTATATTCAATATTAAATTAAGTACCCCTCGACTAGGCAGCTTCATCTGCTCGTCATTAATTTTGCATATGAGCTGGTCAGACCATTGCAATCTAATTCTAAAAAAAGAAAAAAAGGCACTCCTCCATGGTATGTGAATGTTGGTGGGCACCCGATGGAATCAGTTAGCCATGGTTTGAGAAAGGAAAAAGGTGGGGAGGAGTGCCAAAGCTTTATAAAAGAGCACCAATGTGCCAAATTTTCAAAGAACTCGGAACCGCTCTCACTTGTTTATTATGGAAGATAGTAAGACCCCATTGCCAGTCGTTGACATGAAACAACCACCTCTCAAAACGCAATTTTTATCTCTGTTTTACAAATGAAATGCTCTAGCACATGTTTAATCATTGCTTCCCTCTGCGAAGGGCCTTTCTTTTACTTTTTATGTTGAGTCACCACCTTCTATCTTTATGCACCGTCTAAGAGAGCATAATTGTCATTCTGAGTATAATGTGCATTGTCCCAAAGTTTTCATTGATTGATTCATGATGTTGGTTTCAATTGTTCTTAAATTACTTGTATCTAGTCGCCCTCTTAAACTTGAAGGTGTCCTATGCATTTATGTTTTGCTCTTTCATGAAGGACAAGCTGAAAACCATTTTGTATGTTTTTCCATATGATTTGAACACATGTTTGACTTTCATTGTTTCATTTTCATGATCTTTCATTTGTGTTCTTTTTCATGTTATAACATGGTTGCTAAGTTTCTTCTATCAAGATTATGTCTTTCATGCCCATATTTTAAGTTCTTTTGATCCCAACGCACAATGCTTACATAGATGATCAAGATTGTGTAGGTGCATGTCACCTCAAAAATTATTTCTTTTGTTATCACTTACCTACTCGAGGACGAGCAGGAGTTAAGCTTGGGGATGCTGATACGTCTCTAACGTATCTATAATTTTTGATGCTCCATGCTTGTTTTTACACCATTTGCTTAGTGTTTCGTTACACTTCGTGGTATTTTTATGCATTTTCTGGAACTAACCTATTAACGAGATGCCACAGTGCCAGTTCCCTGTTTTCTACTATTTTTGTGTTTTAGAAAAGTTACATAGGAAATATTCTTGGAATTGGACGAAACAAAAGCCAAACATCCAGAAATTCACCGAAAGCTTCCAGAGAACCGAAGAGGAGATGGAGTGGGGCCACGAGGGGCCCACACAACAGGGCGGCGCGACCTAGGGCTAGGCCGCGCCCCTATGTGTGTGGCCACCTCAGTCCACTTCTGACGATGCCCCTTCGCCTATAAAGACCCCCCGACAGGAAAAACCTAAATACCAGATCACTTTTCCAGAATACACCATGATCCACCGCCGCCATCGACCTGAGATCAGGAGGGTCCAGAAGCTCTTCCCATCACCCTGCCGGAGAGGGGAATCGCCACCGGAGGTATTCTTAATCGCCATGCTTACCTCCGGCGCGATGAGTGAGTAGTCTACCTTGGACTATGGGTCCATAGCAGTAGCTTGTTGGTTGTCTTCTCCACCATGTGCTTCATGTTTAGATCTCGTGAGCTGCCTTACATGATCGAGATCACCGTTATGTAATTCTACATGTTGTGTTTGTTGGGATCCGATGAATATTGGTGTTATGATTGAGTTGATGTGTTGAATATTATCTTATGTTAGCTCTATGTTGTTTATGATCTTGTATGCTCTCCGTTGTTAGTAGCTATCTTGGCCGAGTAGATACTAGTGACTCCAAGAGGGGGTATTTATGCTCGATAGTTAGGTTCATGCCTCTATTTAATCTGGGGGAGTGATAGAAACCTCTAAGGTTGTAGATGTGCTGTTGCCACTAGAGAGAAAACAACATTCATATGCTCAAGGGCATATGCTTTGTTTACATTACACACTTTGCTTAATACAGTTATCTGTTGTTCGCAACTTAATACTTGTGGAGTTCTCGGATTGATTCGCCACAAGTGGATTATTAGTCATAGATGCAGTTGGATGACAGTCTATGTATCTTGTTGTAATTCCCAGAGTAAATCTCATAGTGATCCTCTCGACATATGCATGTTGTCTTTATTCTATCAATTGTCCAACTGTAATTTGTTTACCCAACATGTGTTATTTTATCTTATGGAGAGACACCACTAGTGAACTATGGACCCTGGTCCTATTTCCATTATATTGCTATCACCTGTTTACTTTACTCACACTATTTACTTTAGTCGCATACTACTATCACTTTCCACTCGATACGCTCATACCCTTTGTTTCAAGCAAACCGGTGAGATTGACAACCTCATCGTAAGTTGGGAACAAAGTATTTGGTTGTGTTGTGTGCAGGTTCCACGTTGCTACTAGTTGAAGACGCGCTAACAAGAAATCGTTAACGGCGTCCTTGTTGGAGTGTCACTAGGCTAGCAAGCATCACCTTCTTGAGTTTGGCTTTTTCCTACTGGATCGACGAACCTTGGTTTCTTACTGAGGGAAAAACTTGCTGCTATATTCATCATACCTTCCTCTTGGGGTTTCCCAACTCGCCGTTCATTCACTTCATCACCACCGCGCCATCTATAGCAATCAATCACCTATAGAGTCCTCTTGCGAATGTTGATCACACATTTCTGTCTTTCTTGCCATGCGCTTAAAAAATCCGGGATGCAAATACTCATAGCCAACTACAAGATAATTTGGTGGAGCATTTGTGGATGCTCAGAGGAAACAAGGCCTAGTTTTATTTGTAATTTATTTATTTAAATTTTATTTATTTGGATTTCAAACTATTATTTGTGTGTATGAACAATCATTTCAATAATTTATATGAATCTGGTGGTTGTATTTCTTGCCGCCTCACATCGGCGCTATTTCTGGCAGCATCGGCGGAAATGCATTTTTTTAAACAAATTAGGCCAAATCTATGATAAAATGAGCCACATCGAGCTTTTTGTCGTCGTGGTGAAACAACATATGCCATGGGATGGCTTAAATGGGGGGCGAACTGGATGCTGGAGGATTCGGGAGAGGAGAACGAGCAGAAAAGCATGACAGAAAGGAACACAGATCTACCCAGGTTCGGGGCTCTCGTAAGGAGATAACACCCCTACTCTTGCTCTTCTGGTTATATATTTGGATCGATGTAGTATACAACAATGGCACTTCCCAGCTCTCAGCTAGAGGAGGAAAATGAACTGCTAAGTGTAGGAACACTCTGGGACCAACCCCCCTCTAGGGCTCCCTGTGCCACCTTATATAGTGGTGGCCAGGGTTACAACGGTCACACGAGACCAGGAGACACCAACTACACTCCAAACAGGGCACGCTGACGATGGCTGAGACCCTTGACTTTGCCCCTGATTGCTCTCGATGGGATTCCACATCCCTGTACCTTGTACTTCTTGGACTGTGACCTTACCACTGTGAGGTAAGGGCTATACTTGTGCACAGTGAGGGTAGGTAAACCACCACTGTGCACCCTGTCAACATGATCTCCCTCCATACTGGGCAGAATCTCTCCTTGATTGTAGGGACATGACACCTTGGTTGACTTATATATCCCGGATGCGACCGTTGGCCATATCCTAGACCTATATGCCGGACCAATGACCTATGAAGGTCGGGTAATCTGGCCTCCCTGCTCCTGCACATCATATCAAATAAGTTAGGCCGGCATATCTATGCATATGCCGGCACTCCTCAACAAGCATCCCGGTTAAACCGGCATATCTAAATAATAGTCGGGATATACTTATATGCCGGTATGGCTGACACTCTTATATTCTGGCCAGATCCCACCTTGGTCAACCGACATAAAGTCAACCATATTACTTGTATCTTTCTAGTCCCTTGACCCTACCGGGGGTCATCCCCCCGACACTAGTCCCCGAAGCTGCCGAGGTTCCCCAGTCTCAAGTGTGGAGCCTTGACAGGTTCAACATATCATCTTTTTATTATGCCCCGACACTGTGTTATACGCCGGCGATCAGATTATATGTCGGACCCCCACGCATACACCGGCTCCTGTTCCTTTCCCAAAAGTTAATCCGGCCGGTCTCGGGGGTATTCCGGACGGAACTTGCTCCCCGGACAGTTAGGCCGTCATATAGGTGAGACTTCCTTAAGAAGCCAAGTCCGACAATTTGCATTGAAACTTGCAACTGCCCTGCCACCATGAACAGTCACACGATGCAACAGTTCATAGTGCATTTAACTCCCGCCATCATTGCGTAGTGGCACGGTTATACAAACTGCCGCCCCACTCCATGCCGCCACGTGGAGGCTTACCGCAGAAACGGTCGGGGTAGTGGAGCACTACCACCCCCACGACCCTTACTTGGCAACGTATAAATAGGGCGGCGGGGGTAAACCTCTCCTTTTTACCCCACACCATCGTCTTCTTCCTCCGTTCCTCTGTCCCTTGCACTCCGCCGCCGGACCAAGAGAACAGAGAACCCGCGCCGCCGTCGACTTGCTCCACGCCGGCGCCGACGCTCAACGTCGTCCGACACCTTCGCCGACGACACCGCCGCCGCCGCTTCTCTTCCGTAGTGTACCGGGGGAAGTTGAATCTTCTTCTGGGAGCTCGCCGCCGTTCCAGCGCCGCCGCTTGATCTTCGGTGAGCTCTTCGTTTTCAACTATTTTTCTCCTTCTCTGCCTCGGTAACCGTGTTTACTTAGATCTCCGGTAGCTTCTTTGCTTAGTATCTTACGGATCCGATTAGCATTGCCTGTGACGCTCTTCAGTAGTTCGCTGATGTTCTTCTCGTAGGAATTTACCCATGATTATTTCCTATTTTGACTGCGATGGTAGATCTTTAGTTTCTACTAACTTCTGTGAGACTGGTATGCCGGAGGGACTAACTTCCCTCTTCTCTCTGATCTTGATAGGACTAACACCACGGGACTCCGGCTCTCACGCCCTGTCCCGGCCACCAAGATGGCTTCTTCAAGTATGACAGCCACCTCGGCTTTGGAGGAGGATAACTCGGCCCAGCTCCAAGGACGCTCCGGCTGGGAGGGGTCGGAGGTGACCCTTGCCGACATATCCTGGGTTACCACCACACGACGAGTTCCGGACGGTGTTGCATGCCAGCTACCGGTGGGAGAGACTGTACCGGCACCTGAACCCGGCGAACGCGTCGTGTTCATTGCACACTTCGAGCGGGGCTTCGGCCTACCGGCATCAGATTTCTTCCGGGACCTCCTCGACACCTATGATCTGCAGCCTCACCACATCCCAGCCAACGCGGTGAAGATACTCTCTGCCTTCGCCGCTTTCTGCGAAGGCTTCGCCGGCATAGAGGCCTTCACCCAAGCTTGGGCGAAGTACTTCCAACTGCGGAAGCAAGTTGTCCAAGAACCGCCCCGGTCCAAGGATGACCCGCCGGAGACGGCCCAGGAGAAGAAGGACCGTCCCATGACCCAATGCGGCGCGGCCACCATTATGTCCCGGAAGGGCTCGGACTTCCCCAAGGTGGAGCTGCTCGAGTCTTGCAAGAAGTGGCAAAAGAGCTTCTTCTACATCAAGAACACCACCGACGTCGACCTGCTCAACTTGCCGCCATTCGTGGACGGGCCACCACTGGCGATGAAGAACTGGACATATAACCCGAAAAACACTGTTGGGCCGGTTAACGCCCTCCACCGGGTTAAGGGTGAGCTGCGGGATGAGGGCCTCACTCCTCAGGACTTGGTGGCCTACTTCATCAGCCGGCGCGTCTCTCCTCTCCAGCGCCGGCCTCACAAGATATGCCAAATGAGCGGGCCCATGGATCCCACGCGGCACTCCACACACGAGCTGACCCCGGCCGACATCCTGCGCCGGGTCAAGGACATCTGCAAGTCCTCCCAGGCCACCTTTGCCTGGGGACTAGAATCTTACAGTCGGGATCACCCCGCACCGACGGTAAACCCCTTTCGCCGACACATAAGCTCTTGCCCGGCATATGGATACCTAGGCCGACATACTTCTATTTTGCGACAATTACTATGCTTGATCTGACATACTCCTTGCACCGGCATATTTCTTGCTTCTGACCCATTGTCTTTGCCCCACGCAGAAGTTCAGCTTCTAGAATATGGAGAACTCCCGGATCCAGATCGCGGCAGACCGCACCGCTGCGGACGTTGAAGATCCGGATCACTGGGACAAGCTGCCCAGGAACACCCGTGCTGCCTCTGCCGCAGGTAAGGACTCTTCCTCCCGGCATCCCACTCAAGCCCGGAGTGAGGATGACTCTGACGAGGAGATCCTGATGTATTACGACCCAACGCCACTTGCATATGCCTTTCCTACCACACCTTTTGCTTATCCTATGCCGTCCTCAGCTATCCCGGATGACATGGTAGTCGACGCCCCCCCTTTGAACCAGGGACCTCCTTCCACCGGCGAACGTGCCGGCCGGAAGCGAGGCGTGAAGCCCCAGTCCGACACACCCCAGCAACCGAAAAGGCAGAAGGTTGGCGTGCCCCAGCCCAAAAGGCAAAGACCCGTCGCCTCGGGGTAAGTTTCTTTCCTTTGCATCATCTCCGACGTATTTCTCTCTTTGATTACTAACTTGGTGTTTTCTCTCTTTCAGGGCTCCTCTTGCGCCGTAACATGCTTCCAGCTCAAGTGCCGGCCCCAACATTGAAAGGTCGGCGGCCACTGCCACCCCCGACATACCCTCTGCAAGCCATACCACTTCCCCGGCACCAGCATCTTCGCCTGCGCCCGATAAACCCACTTCCCCGGCGAAGGACGATCCTCCGCCGGAGCAAGACAACTCTGCCCCCGACGTCCACATGGACTCGTGGGCTCAACAGGATCCTTCGGCTTCTGATGTCCACATGGACACAGGAGCCCAACAAGATGCCCCTGACGCCGGCGTGCCCACCAGCGGCGCCAGGACTACTGAAGATGCCGGCGCAGGCAACAAGAGCGCCGGCATAGATAAAGGCAAAGCCCCTGAAGTGCCGGAGGTCCTGACTGATCCAGCACCTGCCTCTGCTGGCCAGGCTACATCGGCCGCCCCGGAACAAGGAGCCCCTAAAACTCCAGCAACTAAGAAGACTTCTGCCCCGGCCAAGCCTGCTGCCCTGGCCAAGACCTCTGTCCTGGCCAAGACCTCTGTCCCGGCCAAGTCCGGCACTCTCAAGATCAAGCAGACCAAGTCCGGTACACAATCCGCTGCCACTGCACCTGCTAAGGCAGCAGCCTAGCCCAGCTCTGCCCTGGCACTCCATATTGGCAAAGCAGCAGCCCGGCCCAGCTTCTTTGATACGCCGGAACTTGAGGGCCGCGTCTCCCTGCTGACAAAAAGTGACAAGAGCCTTGGATCTCTTAAGGAGCACTGCATCAAGTGGAATGACGCCGACAGTATGGACACTGCTGACTCCAAGAATAAGAAGTTGGCCGAAGCTTTGGCTACTGGCAATCCTGCTGATATCCTGGCCGCGAAGCCCATTCCTATTGCCAGCGAGCTCCTCAGCATCCAGCAAAGACTTCACCTTCTGGCCGATGCCACCAACGTAAGTCTTTTCTATATATATATATATATCCCCAGTCCCCGAAAATGTCGGCTGTCCGGGATACGGGCATCCGGGATTTTCCAATACCTTTTGCACTTAGATGTTTTCAAAATTAACATTCCGACATATAGGCTCGACCCGAGCTTCAAATCCTAGTCACCGAGGGCCGGGATAGGTGCGCAGCACCTGTGCCGGGTCTTTAACAAACTAAAAATCTTCAGGAAGTTTCAAGTCCTCCTGACCAAGATATAAGCTCGATTTGAGCTTCAAATCCTAGTCACCGAGGGCCGGGATAGGTGCGCAGCACCTGTGCCGGGTCTTCAAAAGAATGAACACTTGATATAATCTTCACTTTAACTGTCATGCTAGATTTCTCTCATAACCCTTCAAATCCCAACATTTTTGCAGCGCATGAACAACACACGCGCCGATATGTACCATGACTTGGTGTGCGAGCATCGGAAGTTATCGGACGCGCATAGCAGGCTCTGGCTGGAGCTGACCCAGAAAGGTAAACTCAGCCGTCATACTGTTGCATGCCAGATTATTCTCCTCTTCTGTTTTTCTTCATACTCCTTTTGCCGGCGCACCTTAATATGCCGACACATAACCTTTTACCGGCATTCTGCAGCTGCTGCTAAAGAACAAGTCACCGCGCTTCTCCAGAGGGTGAAGGAGCTGACCGGTATGCGGAATCCTGCTGATCTTTTACTAATCAATCTTGTACTTCAAATCCTTTAATTCTTGTCACTATTTTCTATCTTCACATCCTTTTAACTTCAAATCCTTGAAGATGAGAAAGCTTCACTAGAGGCACGCCACCAGGATTGTACTCCCTCAGTGGATGTGGCCAAGCAGTTGGACGACCGGGATGCCGCCCACAAAGCTGAGGTGGAGCAACTGAAGGGCCGGGTTGCTGAGCTTCTGGAGGAGAAGGAACAGAGGGAGAGCCAACTTAAGAAAGCCCAGGAGCTGCTCGTCACTTCAGAAGCCGACGCATCCAACGCCCACGCCGAACTGAATGGCTTGAAGGAGCAGGCCACCAAATAGGAAGTTGACATTACCCGGCTCAACGTCGATCTCGCCAGTAAGCCTCAAATCCTCTTCTGCCCAACACATCTTGTCCGATACATCTTTTCCGGCATAATCCTATGCCGACCCATATTCCTTTTACTAACCTGCTTGCCATCTTTCAGACATGTTTCTTGCTTCCGTCGAAGACATTGAGAGGGCTCTGCAGGTGGACCGAGTGAACCGGGGTGCCCCAGTCGACTCTCCCAACTGGACTATGTCAGAGCAGCTGCTTGCCCTGGAAGCCCGGAAGAACGCAATGACCTCCTATACCGAAGATCTCTTCCTTGGTGCCCAGGAAGCATACTCCGCCCTCTGGCCGGGACAAAGGACGCCCACCGACCCTGTTGATCTTGGGAATGATCTGCAGCTCTCCAAGGTTCGCCTCCGAGAATGGCGGGATTCCGGCGCAAGGGTGGAAGCTGATGAAGCTCTCACTTACTTCCTCTCCTGGTACAAAAAGGCCGACTTAGAGACTTTGCGCACTGTGCGCGAAGGATCTATCTGGACCACGGATCCGGATCACATCCGGCATCGGCAGGAACTGGCCCACAGCTATGTGGATTACGCCGACACCGAAGCCTTTGTCCGGGACATCCGCGAGCCGGAGAAGAATGAGGACGATGCCAAGGATGCTGCCGATGCTGAGGGCTCCGACTCCAGCCAAGATGAAGAAGAAGCTGAAGAAGCCAACACTGAAGTTCCGGAACAGGGATCTGTTCCGGCCAGAGGTGATTGCTCCATCCCGTCTACTGGATCCGGCACACCTGAAGCCGACGTCTCTACTGCCACAGCTCCGCCCGCCGGCGGCTCTACTTCCACCCCGGCCTCTTGAACTTTGCATCAAAAAACTCTAAGCTTTATCAGATCCCTGGTATGCCAGGTGCAATTGTAAGATATACGTTTAATTTCCCTTTGGTTTGCTACCTGAACAAGTTTTAACTTGGTTTGCTTGTTTACCAATGCCGGATCATCTTTTGGATAAGTCACCGAGTTTGTTTTCCTGTTTCCCTAACTCCACAACCTTGGCTACTTGTCTACCTCTTTTGGCTTTTGACTTATGAGTCTCAAGGTTGCTTTATTAAACATACAGTACTTAAACTTTGAAACTTATACTTCAAATCATCCGACATTTCAAGTTTTAACTTTGGCAATAACATAAATGTCGGCTCGCTTGCTTTATATTTCCTTAGCCGTTTTCCATGTGTAGACAATCTCTGGCATCTACTCTTGCTAGCCATGAAGCCGGATTCCGGACAGCAGCTAAGTCAAAGAGCGGCCTTTGGTGCCGACACATTACTAGGCCGACATAAGAAACATTCAAATCAAGCCAGCCGGCACAAAAACAAAAAATTAGAAATAAGCAACAATATATACCGGAGGCAGTGCCCGATCTCCTCGGGATGCCGACATTTCATTCATTAGTCTTGCGCCGGCATAAAGTGCCAGCACACAAAGCAAAATGGAAATACATACATTATGCTGCTCAGGAGTAAAAGGGATGGAGTAGGGCTATGTTCCATGGTCGCTTGGTTTCTTCTCCGGACTTGTTCACCTTGTCCTTCTTGGGGGCCTGTGCATCTATAAGATAGTAAGCATCATTGTGCAGAGCTCTGCTCATAATGAATGGCCCCTCCCACGGAGGAGTTAGCTTATGCCGGCCCGCTGTGCCTTGCCTTAGCCGGAGCACTAGATCTCCCTCTTGGAATCTCCTTGGATTCACCTTTTGCGCATGATAGCGTCTGAGGTTCTGTTGATATACTGATGTTCTTGATAGTGTTATTTCTCTTGCTTCTTCTAGCAGATCAACATCATTTTCCCTGGCTTCTTTAGCCTCTTCCTCAGTATATAGCACCACTCTTGGTGCATCATGTATTACATCTGTAGCAAGCACGGCTTCTGCTCCATACACAAGGAAAAATGGCGTATAGCCTATTGACCTATTCGGAGTTGTCCTCAAACTCCAAAGCACCGCTGGCAATTCATCTAGCCAACATCCCGGAGTTTTCTCCAGTGGCTCTATCAACCGGGGTTTTATGCCGGATAACACTAGTCCATTTGACCTTTCGACTTGGCCATTGGTACAAGGGTGAGCGACCGACGCAATGTCTAGCCGGATTCCCACCTCCTCACAAAATCTGGCAAATGGCCCTTGGGCAAAATTCGACCCATTGTCAGTGATGATGCTATGAGGAACACCATATCTCAGAATTATATCCTTTAAGAACTTCACTGCTGTGTGGCCATCACACTTGCTTATAGGCTTCACCTCAATCCACTTGGTGAACTTATCCACCATGACCAGAATATGGGTCATCTTTCCCCTTGCCGGCTTAAAAGCCCCGACCATATCCAGGCCCCAAACAGCAAAGGGCCAGGTTATCGGGATAGTCTTCAACGCTGACGCCGGCTGATGAATCTGGTGGGCATACATCTGACACCCATTGCATTTCCGGACCAAGTCTTCTGCTTCTTGCAGTGCCGTCGGCCAGTAAAACCCATGCCGGAATACCTTTGCCACAAGCGCTCTGGACGAAGCGTGGTGACCACACTCCCCCTGATGAATTTCTCGGCGCATCTCCAGGCCTTCAGCAGATTCAACACATTTCTGCAATACTCTGGTGGCACTTCTCTTGTATATTTCCTTGTTTATGATGGTATATCCTTTGGATCTCCTGGTAACTCGGCGTGCCTCTGTTTCATCCGCCGGCACTTGGCCATCTACCAAGAAATCCATGATAGGACGCGCCCATGAAGGCGCTTCCCTGACAGCGAACACTGCCTGATCTATCTCCATTATTTCGACCGACACATAATCGATCTCCATGGGCTGCGAAGTCCCTGGGACAAATGGATCAGTCCCCGGGTATGCCGGAGCAGTCCCCGGGTATACTGGCACAATCTCTTGGTACATTTTGCCTTTGCCTTTATCTCTGCTCCGAAATACTGCACTCACTGCATATGTCGGCCCAGTCCCCGGGACTGAGAGAGCAGTCCCCGGGTTATCTGAACTGGCTCCGGTATCTATCTCCATCGGAACTGCATCCTCTGGGCTTGGTGGAACATATATGGACGATGACTCCGGCGAGGGCTTTATTCATGGCTTCCTTAAATGTTCCAGCGAAATGCCGGGCGGAATTGAATCTCTGGAAGATCCCAGCTTGGACAATGTATCGGCTGCTTCGTTCTGAGCCCGGGGAACATGCCGGAACTCACAACCTTCGAAGTATCCACTCAGCTGCTGTACCAAGAAACGGTAGGATCCCATGTTTGCATCATGTGCATCCCATATGCCGGAACACTGCTGAATCACTAAGTCAGAATCACCGAAACACATAATCCGGCGAATGCCTATGTCCTTAGACACCTTCAGGCCATGCACAAGTGCCTCATATTCTGCCACATTATTTGATGCTGCGAAGTGGATCTGCAGAACATATCTGAGCTGGTCATTTTTGGGTGAAGTGAGAACTATGCCGGCACCCAAGCCGTGAATTGTCTTGGACCCATCAAAATGCATCCTCCAATAGTTTGCATCGGGCAAAGGCGGCTCATATTGTATCTCTGCCCAGTCAATGAAGAAATCAGCCAACACCTGTGACTTGATTGTATCTCTTTTGTCATATTGAGGAGTATATGGTGACAACTCTATTGCCCACTTGGCTATCCTGCCACTGGCATCTTTGTTGCCTATGATCTCCGAGATAGGGGCCTCGGCCACTACCCGGATTGGATGCTCTTGGAAGTAATGCTTGAGCTTCTTGGCCGCCATATAGACACCATATGTCATCTTCTGATAGTGTGGGTAGTTTTGCTTTGAGGTGGAAAGGACTTCACTCAAATAATATACCGGCCGCTGCACAGTTTTACCTCCTTCCTCTCGCTCCACTACCACCACTGCACTAACAACCCTGTTAGTTGCCGCTATATAGAGCAACATTGGTTCCCTGGGCATCAGAGATGCTAACACCGGCGCTGTTGACAGCATTTGCTTCAGCTCCTTGAAAGCCGCATCTGCTTGCGTTGTCCAGACGAATGTGTCGGACTTCTTCATTAATTGATATAACGACAACGCTTTTTCTCCCAACCGGCTTATGAAGCAGCTCAAGGATGCAAGACACCCAGTGAACTTCTGTACTTCCTTCAAATCCGTCGGCGGCTTCATTCTCTCTATGGCCCGGATCTTGCCGGGATTTACCTCGATACCCCGGCTGGAAACCAGGAAACCGAGCAGCTTGCCTGCCGGTACACCGAATGTGCACTTGGCCGGATTCAACTTCATCCGGAATCTCCTTAGATTTGCAAAGGTTTCCCCGAGGTCATCTATTAGAGTCTTGCTCTTCTTGGTTTTTATGATGACATCGTCGACATATACCTGCACATTTTTATCTATTTGGTCATGCAAACACTTTTGCATACACCTCTGGTAAGTTGCGCCGGCATTTCTTAAACCGAACGGCATAGTGAGATAGCAATAAGCCCCGTACGGGGTAATAAAGGATGTCTTTATTTGATCCGGCTCATACAAAGGGATCTGGTGGAAACCAGAATATGCATCTACGAATGATAACAGTTCACATCCAGCCATGGAATCAATCACTTGATCGATCCTAGGGAGCGGGAATGGATCTTTAGGACATGCCTTGTTCAAGTTGGTGTAATCAAGACACATCCGCCATACTTTCACTATGGCGGGCTCATCCTTCTTCTTTTCCACCAAAACCAGATTAGACACCCAATCCGGATGCAGTACCTCCTTGATAAAGCCAGCAGCTAGGAGCCTGGCCACTTCCTCCCAAATTGCTTTCCTCCTATCGTCCGCATTCCGCCGGAGCGGTTGTTTCACCGGTTTTGCATCCGGTCTTACATGTAGTGCATGCTCAGCCAGCTCCCTTGGCACACCTTGCAGGTCAGCAGTAGACCATGCAAAGATATCCCGATTCTCACGGAGGAAGCTGGTGAGCTCGCTTTCCTATTTGGGGTCCAAACCTGCCCCGATGAGGGCATAGCGCTCCGGGAAAACCTCATCCAGAGGCACCTTCTTGACTTCCTTGCCCACTTGAAACGAAGCACTTCCACCTGGGTTTGTCATGCCCGGCATAGATTTGCCGGTCACGACTGTCTCCACAATTTCCACTGCTTGCTTGAGCCTCTTCCTCTCTTCTGCAATGATCAAAGTCTCGGCCAGGTTAGACCCGGCTGTGGCACACGCCATCGAGCACTTGTAATCACCAATGATGGTAATCACCCCTCTTGGCCCCGGCATCTTCATCTTTAGATAGGCCACATGAGTGGAGGCCATGAATTTGGCCAATGCCGGCCTGCCCAGCAACGCATGGTAAGGACTATCTAGATCCACCACCTCGAACATGAGGTTCTCCACCCTGCAGTTATCCCGGTTGCCAAACATGACATCCATCCGAATTTTGCCCATTAGCGCACATGAAAGCCCCGGCACAATGCCGTGGAATGTTGTCTTGCTCGGCTCCAGCATATTATCCTTGATGCCCAACTTCTGCATCGTATCATGATACATGATGTTGATGCTGCTTCCATTGTCAATGAGGACTTTGCTGAATCTCACGTTGCTTGCCGGCCCGACGAATGTCGGATCCATCACTAGAGCATATCCACCGGGGTTTGGCATGATCTTGGGATGATCTGCTCTGTCCCAGCCAATGGCCTGGTCAGACCAGTACATCAACTTTGGGACTGCCGGCATAACGGCATTAACCTCCAAGCTCCGCCGGTACAAACTCTGCTTGTCCGTTCTTTCGGTCTCAAAGACCATGTAGCTCTGATCGTGCTCCTTGTATTCATTCCGGCCTGCCCCTGGGCCACCGGCACAGTACTCCGGATTATAGCCCTGATCTACTTGATTTACGCCGGCATTTCCGGCATTGCTCTGGTTTCCGGGATTAACCGGCCTGGGCGGGACTGCAACTGTATTTGCACCTATCAACGGCGATGGAGCTGCCGGGATAGGTGGTCTTGCCGGCCCAAAAGGACCTGCGCGACCCGCCAATATGTCGTCCAGCCATGAACAGTTTTTGTCAAATGATTCGTCGGCTTACCCGGCTGGAATGTGTGAAACACACAAGGTTTGTCCATGGCCAAACCCACCGTATACTTCGGCCATTGCTTCTTCTGACCGGCGCCGCCGCCGGCATTCTTGTTGATCCAGACATTCTTTTTCTGGAAGGGCTACGCTTGCTGCTGCGGTTGTTACTGCTGTTGCTGCTGAGGCTGCTGATAGCCCTCATATCTCGGACGCTGGCTACTGCCGGCGCCCCCTTGCTCTTCCTCCATGGCTGCTACTTGTGCCGAGCCATACCGATAATCCGGCCGCTCATCTCTCCTCTTATTCCGGTTATCCGGGCGATAAAACTGCCCCGGTCTCCCGACGTTATTATTGTTCCGCTGGGTCTGCCCCTGTCCTTGCGAATCAAGGGTGGGCTGCATGGGATCTCCCAATGCATAACTGTCCGCAATCTTGATTGTCTCGGCCAACGTGGCCGGCATCTCCCTCTGAAGCTTTTGCCACAACATGGTGCCATGCCGGCACCCATGAGCGAACCACATGATGGCCTGCTGCTCCACAACTCCTTTGCAGGAATTGCGCAACGTGCACCACCTGGTCAGGTAGTCACGATCAGTCTCATATTCTCCTTGCCGGCAGCTAGCTAGTTGCTGCGGGCGGTTGGGTCTCTTATAAGTACTGGTGAAGTTTGACACAAACTGCTCTTCAAAATCAACCCAGCCATTGATACTTCTGGCCGGCAAATTATTCAGCCATATCCTGGCTGGTCCTTCAAGCATCTGCGACACATATCGTACCGCCCATCTGAGGTTTCCTCCGGCGATGTTCACCGCAGTGGAGTAGTCCTCCAACCAATCTTCCGGCTTTGTACTGCCGTTATATGTCCTCGCGCCACGGGCGAGCTGGAAACAGTAAGGCACCGGCTCACCCATAATCCGGGGTCCAAAGCACATAGGACCCGGAGCTCCTTGTCTCTCCACCAACTCTGACTGGTGGATCCTGTCCAGCTTGAAGCGCGCATCATTTGCCGCTAAGGACCGAGGTCCGAGTCGGGACGCAATTGGGCCCGCGATCATCTTTTGCTGCTGCTGTTCCGGCTGACACTGTTCATTCTGCTGGCCTTGTTGATACTGCTGCTGATATCCCGTCCTTGCCAGGGCGGAATTTCCATCATCTTCACGGTGTCTCGGCTGACCTGTACCTTGCTGCTGCACCGCATGTCCGGCGCCCTGCTGCTGACGCCGGGCTGCACTGTTACTTCGGCCCCCACCGGCCGAAGCTGCTCCTTGCCCGGCCGGCACATTCTGACCTGCTTTCTTGCTGCCGACATTATTGTCAGCTTGGCCGGCACTCTTCTGCACCACCGCCTGCTTTTCGGCGATTGCCAGATCATACACCTGGATCTGCTTGTCCCGGCGGCCAGAGGTTACACTTCCGGCACGCCGGGCGCTTGGATGCGGGGACGAAGCTTGGCCCTTCGACCTCGCACCGGCACCTCCTGCCGACACAACGTACTGGGACGCCCCGGCACTTGGGTTTGCCTTCTTGAAGGCCTCCTGCTGCTTGGTAGCTTCAGACAAAAGCTGGTTAAGCCGGGCTTGCTGCTCACGCAGTGCTTCGCCGGATAAATTAGATAGGTCCTTAGCTACCTCTGCTGCTGCTCTAAGGTTTTTCACTGGAGAGCTATAAATTACCTTAGGTACAGTACTAGTTGCAGTATGACCCTTATCACTAGCACCTTTTTCTAGCTCAGTGTTAAGATCTCTACCTCTAGTTCTAACCTCATCTATCCGGCTAGGCCGGGTTACCACAGGTGTAAAACCATGGGCTGCCTCATACTCACGGAGTTGCCGGTTAAACCGTTCGCGCTCCTGATGCATGGCCACGGCCTCGTCGGCGAGGGCCTGACGAGATCCCTCCAGGACCTCCTTCACCTGCTCCGGATCATCATCGGATCGCACTGGCTCAAGAAGCCGATCGATGATGGGGAGAAGCACCTGGCCCCTAGCCGGCACGCCGGAAGTGCCGGTCAGGTTCTCAACACGCTCCAACGGAGGACGCGCCAACCTCTTGGCCTTCGGTGGCTCCGGGGGAGTATCTGCTGCTGCTGCTTTGCCGGCACCATCTGCCGGCGGCACTGATGTGCCGGCCATCATCACCTCTGCCGACTCTACTGGGCGAGCGCTACGCCCAGCTCGGGTCAGCAGATGCGACGAAGGATCCGCCGCCACCAGTACCTTCTTTCTGCAAATACTCTCAGTCCCCACGTACACCTCGTGGGAACCGAAAGACATGATCCGGCCATCCCTGGGGAACGGCCGGCCGCCGAGACATCCGGCGTTATCACTGATGAAGCTGAGCGAGC
Source organism: Dactylis glomerata (assembly GCA_007115705.1). Taxonomy (NCBI): domain Eukaryota; kingdom Viridiplantae; phylum Streptophyta; class Magnoliopsida; order Poales; family Poaceae; genus Dactylis; species Dactylis glomerata. The sequence continues at coordinate 622,371 of QXEO01001474.1, forward strand.
CTAGCCTCTGGACAAGGCAAGAGACCACGCGCACTCCCGAAGATGCTATCACGGACCCCGTCCGAATAAACACTCCGCCCAGCATATCGATCTTCCCCACGGTGGGCGCCAAATGTCGTCGTGGTGAAACAACATATGCCATGGGATGGCTTAAATGGGGGCCGAACTGGATGCTGGAGGATTCGGGAGAGGGGAACGAGCTGAAAAGCACGACAGAAAGGAACACAGATCTACCCAGGTTCGGGGCTCTCGTAAGAAGATAACACCCCTACTCCTGCTCTTCTGGTTATATATTTGGATCGATGGAGTATACAACAATGGCACTTCCCAGCTCTCAGCTAGAGGAGGAAAATGAACTGCTAAGTGTAGGAACACTCTGGGACCAACCCCCCTCTAGGGCTCCCTGTGCCACCTTATATAGTGGTGGCCAGGGTTACAACGGTCACACGAGACCAGGAGACACCAACTACACTCCAAACAGGGCACGCTGACGATGGCTGAGACCCTTGACTTTGCCCCTGATTGCTCTCGATGGGACTCCACATCCCTGTACCTTGTACTTCTTGGACTGTGACCTTACCACTGTGAGGTAAGGGCTGTACTTGTGCACAGTGAGGGTAGGTAAACCACCACTATGCACCCTGTCAACATGATCTCCCTCCATACTGGGCAGAATCTCTCCTTGATTGTAGGGACATGACACCTTGGTTGACTTATATATCCCGGATGCGACCGTTGGCCATATCCTGGACCTATATGCCGGACCAACGACCTATGAAGGTCGGGTAATCCGGTCTCCCTGCTCCTGCACATCATATCAAATAAGTTAGGCCGGCATATCTATGCATATGCCGGCACTCCTCAACAAGCATCCCGGTTATACCGGCATATCTAAATAATAGCCGGGATATACTTATATGCCGGTATGGCTGACACTCTTATATTCCGGCCAGATCCCACCTTGGTCAACCGACATAAAGTCAACCATATTACTTGTATCTTTCTAGTCCCTTGACCCTACCGGGGGTCATCCCCCCGACACTTTTGGGGCGGCGTTTAGGGGGCGCGGCTGGAAAACCGCCGGCCCCCATACGAAAATCCACCCCCCCCCCCCCCAGATGGCCCAAAACAAGCTTGCGCTGGTCACCGTCGCCGTTTTGGGGGGAGGGGGGGGGGGGGAGTGGAGATACTCTTAGAGGAAGGATACTATGAAAGGGAGTCAAAGATTAGGTCAGAATTACGGTTCCCCCAGGATCAGAAGTGCATTTCCGCAGAGTGCTCCCTAGCAGCGTCGTCCATCTTTAAAATTCAGACCGCGTTTGTCAAAGGAAAAAAGAGCAGCCTAACCAATCACTATCCGTGGAATGTTTTAGTGAGTCTAAACTGTAAAATTTACCGACTATATCTTTGAAATTCAGACCGCGTTTGTCAAATTCGTTACATATTACCTACCGACGTGTATAGTCTATGACTACGGAGGAGGTCTGCCATCCAAGCCGCCTGTGTTTATTAAGCCTGGAATTGTTTTGTCTAGAAGTCGATCAGGTCATTACATCAGAGAACAGAATACTTATATCAGGTCTGGTGCCTATCAGTTGTTTAATCATGGCGGACCAGATCAAAGCAAGCTGCGTCTTTCTTGAAAAGGCACGGTGCCGTTCCTCTAATGACATTGATCTAGTCTCTCTTTCTCACTTGTTCACCTAACAACGCGCGAACAAGTTCCTTTGAACCGCTCTTGCACCCCCTTGATCATTCCTGGCTGCTATATATACATTCATACCATACAAACAGACGACAAAACACACGAACATAACATTCCTCTCGCAACCAGACATGGATTTGAGAACAGGATTCTGGTGCGCTCTGCTGCTGGTGGCACTTTTCCCTCTTTCAGCTAATGCGTCCAGTAAGGTAATTAAGATGCTTCTTTGTTCACAAACAAGGCTTACCTTTGTATAGTTTCTGCATTTACTCGGCTTGTTCTATACTGTTTCTTAATTAACGACTTCCTGCATCAAAATCTCAGCTCTACATAGTGTATATGGGGGATAAGAAACATGATGATCCATCCGTGGTCACCGCGTCGCACCATGACGTACTAACCACTGTTCTTGGGAGGTACTAGCCTGTCATAATTCATGTTACATATTATTACCACAAAGCAGAAGTCGTCGCTAACTTGTTTGTTTTACCCACAACAGTAAGGACGAAGCCTTGAAGTCCATAGTCTACAACTACAAGCACGGATTTTCAGGGTTCGCGGCAATGCTAACTGAATCTCAAGCTGAGACACTAGCAAGTAAGTAGTTGTCGAAATTGATATGACATCCTTAAATTCTACTTTGATGATCAACGTAAACTAATCAACCATTTCAAATGTAGAATTCCCTGAAGTTGTCACCGTGAAACGTAACACTTTCCACAAACTGCACACAACTCGGAGCTGGGAATTCCTTGGCCTTGACTACAACCAACCACCACAGCACCATGGCCTCCTCCAAAAAGCAAATTATGGTGAAGATGTGATCATCGGAGTCGTGGATACAGGTTTGCAATCCCATCTCAACTTTGAATCCAAAACATGAGATAGATTGAGCAGCAATTGACCCGATGCATATGCATATATGATGCTGTTACAACAGGCATATGGCCTGAATCACGGAGCTTTAACGACACCGGGTATGGCCCTGTGCCGGCACGGTGGAAAGGAAAATGCCAGGCAGGCCAGGAGTTCAACGCCACGAGTTGCAACCGGAAGATCATCGGCGCACGGTCATACGACCGTGGTATTAGTGCTGAGTCGCTCAAGAGCGACTATAACTCGCCTAGGGACATCAACGGCCACGGCACGCACGTCGCTTCGACGATCGGTGGTGTGGAGGTGCGAGGTGTGAGCGTTGGGGGCCTAGCCACCGGCGTGGCACGTGGTGGGGCTCCACGTGCAAGGCTTGGTATCTACAAAGCGTGTTGGGAGGGAGATGGTTGCCCTGATTTTGCGGTCTTGGCAGCCATTGATGATGCCATACACGACGGTGTGGATGTCCTGTCGCTCTCGCTGGGAGGAGCCGGTCACGAGTACTCTGGAACATTGCACGCCGTGCAGAGAGGGATCTCTCTCGTGTTCGCCGGTGGAAACGACGGCCCAGTGCCTCAGACTGTGACGAACGCTGTGCCTTGGGTCACGACGGTGGCCGCGAGCACGATTGACCGGGCTTTCCCGACCCTGATATCGCTCGGGAACAAAGAAAAGCTGGTGGTAAGTACAATCAATGTTTGTTATATTGAATATATTTCTAACTGATAGTTCCAAGGAGGAACAACTTGACACGGCTGATGGCACTCTAGTGTGTACGGATAATTAATCATATAATTTTGACAAGCTAACTTGAGTTAGCTGGTGTCGTTGAAACTAGCAACAAATATATCTATCTACTATATACTAAAAGCACAATACGCAAGTTTAAAATAGAGACACGAGGTTAATCCACATCATTAGAATTATTTAAACTGTTAGATCTTTAATGAAAGGCTAAGATTTAAAGGCTAGATTAAAGTTACTTAATAGTTATCACGTCCAACCAACACGTAATATGTAACCATAAAAAAAAAGGAATTCCTACCATCCATGTGCCCACGCACAACACTTTTTTTTTTAGATTAGAAGAAAACGTATAACACTTAGAGTACTAAAAAAACATATAACACTTAGAAAGTTGTATTTCTCCATCTAGATCCCATGTACACCGGTTTTTTTTTCTTTATATTAGTGAAAAATTCCGACACTTGAAAAGTTGTATTTCTTTTTCTTCCTTTTTAAATAGAAATAGCGTACAACAGTAGAAACATTTTATTCTCCATGTTCAAATTAGATATGTACCAGTATAGATGTGTAGGAAAAAATTGGAAAACTTACCTACTATCTCCACGTTACGTGCGAAAACGATAACCAGGAATTAATCTCGAGGCTCAAGAAAAATACACAAGATATTTTTCTGTTTTCTAGAATTAAGTGGGTTAAGTTCGTCGCCAATAGTTTGTCAGAGGTATGACATCTCCTAATTGATTTTATTTATGTACAAATCAATGTGGGTGTCTAACACAAATAGTCTCACAATATTATAGATCGATACCGAGAATCGGTAGTAAAGAGCCTTAGATGTGTTATATCCGATCGGCCGTATAGAGTCTAAAATAGAGACATCATGTTAATCCATATCATCCTAATTATTTTACATGTTAGATCTAAAATATATGGCTAAGATTTAAAATAAGATGAACTGTTACGTAACACTGTGTAATCTAGCTCAACACGTTTTGTGTTTTTTTTCATGGGCACATGTTTTATGTTAGAGATATGTACCAAATATGAACTACTCAAATGATAAGACGTGAAAAAAATTAGAGCATGGAGGCATAGGACTCTTAGCACGCGGACACAAAAACCATGTACCAACGTGGTCATAGGTTAAAGTCAGTTTTTTGTGTGAAGGAAACACTGCATGTTCATAAGCAGAACAGAATACAAGGCGATACACACTCGCAGGATCATAACAGAACATACTAGGGCACCACATGGAAAATAATATTAGTTTGGAGAATATTAATGTTAATATTCTCTGTAAAATAATTTGTGTAAATATTAATATTCTCTGTAAATATTTGTGTCCAGTTTACGTGTAAAATAATTTATGGTCAACTAGATCATCCGTTCGGCTACTCACAGAAAATACATGATTATTGAGTTATATATTTACGTATATTTGAATGAGTATGCTAAGACAATAATGCTACTACTTAGAGTATAAAATTTAAAATAGATAAAAAATATTACTCCCTCCGATCCATAATAAGTGTCAAATGATTTAGTATAAATTAGTGCTATAAAATTGTACTAAACCGGCAACACTTTCTATGGATCGGAGGAAGCAATATTTTAAAAAATTGTTTAAAACAATTCCAACGTAATAATGATTTGTGTAATTTTAAATTATGAAATGGAAAATAGACTTCCTTTTCTAACAGAACAACACATCAGATATTTGTTTCATTCCAAGGTGATTCCAAAAAAGACGCGTTTTTACCTATCGTTGTACTTATTACGATAGCTATAGAATCCAATACTTTGAGTTCCCAAATTTTTTGAGACCATAAACTTATTTTGTTAACATATTCAGCATGATAAATATGATGTCCGAGGGCCACCTTGCTAGTTTAGCTTAAAAACAAATACGTTTATCTCGTTCCTGAAGCTTTGCTTAGCTCTTTTGTTGACTCCTTAATGTGAGATTGCTTTTAAACGCAGGGGCAATCTCTTATGCACAATGCCTCTCTGATCAGCAGCGACTTTAATGAGCTAGTTTATGCGGAGAGGTAAATGAATAAAGGCAGTCACTTGAAACATTTGTTTTCTAGTTAATCACGACTAAACTAATATATTCAATTTTTTTACATTTGTGCAGCTGCAGCGCGGAGTTAGTGGCGTCGAAGAACGTCACTGGCAAAATCGTCCTGTGCAATGCACCAGCGGAAGCAAGTTCCTGGCCGCCCGTGGTGGCATTTGGAGATGCCTTGAACCATACCTTCGTGGCCGGCGCGAAGGGCCTCATCTTTGCACAGTACACTACCAACCTCATTGACGACCTTGCTGGGATTGAACGCGCTATGCCCTGCGTAATGGTGGATTATGAGATCGCGCAGAGAATCATATCGTATTTAGGCACGGCAGGGTGAGAGCTCAATTTTCAGAAAGAGGGTGAACTGTGTTTTTTCAGTTTCCCCAAGTATTCATGTATGTCTTATGCCATGCTAGGAGTCCGGTGGCGAAGTTCTCGCCTACCATGACCGTTGTTGGAGACAAGGTGCTGTCGCCGAGGGTTGCCTCGTTCTCCTCGAGAGGGCCAAGCCCTTCCTTCCCCGGCGTACTCAAGGTATAGACCAACAACATCACGATTCAAGATGATATACAAATTGTTGAAAACATAATATTCACAAACAATATACTCTCAACATCGCGATGATCTGGCCTCTGACTAATGCATGTATATTTGGACAGCCCGACATAACTGCACCCGGAGTTAGCATCTTGGCAGCTCAGCGCGGCTCCTACGTGTTCAAATCCGGGACATCCATGGCGTGCCCGCATGTCTCAGCGGTCACCGCTCTGATCAAGTCGGTTCACCCTGACTGGTCACCTGCCATGATCAAGTCGGCCATTGTCACCACGGGTACGCAGCGAGAGCATACTGAAGTTCCAACACCTAAATCAAACTAATTAATGACTAACTCGTATATATCCTTCGGATCCCTTACAGCCTCAGTGACCGATCGATTTGGTATGCCAATACAAGCAGAGGCAGTCCCAAGGAAACTGGCCGACCCCTTTGACTTTGGCGGTGGACACATCAACCCGGATAGGGCGGTCGACCCGGGCTTGGTATACGACGTGGATGCAAATGAGTATAATAATTTCTTTAACTGCACCATCGGATTGGTAGATGGTTGCGAGTCCTACCAACTAAATCTTAATCTACCATCAATCGCCGTGCCGGACCTCAAGAACCAAGTCACTGTGTGGCGGACTGTCACGAATGTCGGACCGGCGGAAGCAACTTACCGAGCAGTTGTTGAAGCTCCCGCAGGAGTAGCCGTGTCCATTGAGCCATCTGTGATCAGTTTCACCGCAGGTGGTAGTAGAAGAGTGACATTCAAACTAACGGTTACGGCGAAGCAAAGAGTGCAAGGTGGGTACACATTTGGCAGTTTGACATGGTCAGACCAAAGTGCGTACTCAGTGAGAATTCCTATTGTTGTTCGGACTGTGATACAGGACTTTGTCGCAGATACATCTTAAATTCATTGGTTCTCTTTGTCCATCTTACTGTTAAACTAAAATAAGAGTTGGGGATCGCTGAAAAATGTATTTATTCATTATTATTGTTATGGAATCTTTTACATTAATATCATATAGAAATATATTTTTTCTCAAGAGATTGTTTCTTTCATTTCAGTCCATTTGTGTCAAGTACTTGTTTATATGAGTTCTCGACATGGCCGGCTTTAAAATTTTCTAGTAGCATATTTCCTTAAGAATTTTATTTTCTTATAATGTCAAAAATATATTTAAATAAAAAATGTATTTATATTATTTTGAAACAACCTTTTTTTTCTTGCAGCTTACTTTCATTGTGCTTACATGTCCTCGTTCAGGGAAAATATAAATCCTTCAAACTGTAGCAGACCCAGCATATGCGTGAAACATGCTTGTACTAAAAAATGGGCCAATGCTTCGGCATGATCTTTATGGGAGAGAAGTCCAGTTTACAACATCAACTTGTCCCAAAGTTTAGTTTATAACTCTCAAGTTAATTAGGTTTTTTATTAAGCGGAATGAATCTACTGCACAATTTTCTTAAATCAAAGCACATTTGCATCGTCAATTAACAAGGGAATAACCAAAGTTGGTGGTTCCTCAAACCAAACTTTGGTTGAGTCCCACACTCTTTAGTTAAAATATGAACGGCCTTATTATAGCACAAGAAGGACGCGCCCGTTGCTGGGGCCGTTTTGCTTTTAGCTGTAACTAGCACAGTGGCCCTCGCAAATGGAACAACAAGGTCTGAATATGACTAAAAGTACCTTATCGCTCTATAAAAACTTTTATTAGAAGATTATAATTATCATAGTTTTATAGTCACCAAAGTATCACGGTATATAAAATATTACTTTTGTGGGAGACATCTTTAATATTTTTACTTTATGGGCGAATAGTTAATACAACCATAAAAAAGAATTTAGCAATGCGTATATATATCAATTAGGCATGGGGGAATTATGGTATATGGTAATAAAGATTCATCATCAATATGTTTCGCTAAGAATTATCTGTTGTGGACAGCCTGCTATTGGCCTAGAATGAAATTGTTTATACCAAATCTCTGTTTAATATGATCTAGTGCTTGTATAACCATTTTTCAATTATATCTATACCTAATAATAAAGGGAGTAAGGTTTCCGTCGTCAACCAATTTTTTTGGACCGATTTGCCCTCCCACAAAACAATATATTACCACCAATTACCACAGGTAAAATTAGCCTTAGAACCGAGCGGCATTCGTACGTTTCCGTCAACCGTCGCACACATCTCCCTGTCAGGCACGATTCGAAATCGATCCTGATTCTTGAGTACCAGATATGGACTCCAATTTACCGTTCGGCAATAAAACTCCTAACTTGAGAGAGAAGACGTGAGACAGGATCTGATGTAGACAAGGTGATGATGTGGTAGGGTCCACTGCGATTCGACTTGCTGCCTTCACAGTCCGGCTACCTCGGTGTGGACGCGACAGAGAGGTGTGGACGCGACAGAGTCCAGTCAACACCCTCGCCGGAGCCCGAGGCGGCGACGTAGGTGGTCCTGCAGGATGCGATCGAGGAATCGGCGGAGGAGTAGGCGAGCACATAGTTCAGGAAGTTTGTCCGTTGGTGGTCGATCGACGGCGCCCGGGCAGGCTGTGGTGACGCCATTGCATGGGCTGAACGCGTCGTCGCAGATCTGAATGGTGGAGGCTGGGACGCGGTGAGGAGATCTATGGCCAGTCGTGGAAGCGATGTAGGTTGAGGCAGAACCTCAGTACGTGCTTGGGGTGTGGGCTTGCCGTTGCTGGGCCATGGCGCCGGAGGTGACAATGAGAATCGGGGGTGGGAGAAGGTGCAGCAGTAGTGCGAGGTCCTCATCCATGATCACCACGCCTGAATTGGTTGTTGGAAAGATCGATCAATCGGGTTAGGCTAGCATCACGGCCAAAACAACAGTATGGACGCTCGCCGGGAAGATTAAGTGAGCTGAGAGGAGGATGATCGATTGATGCTATCTAGTCCCTATATCGCAGTCATATTTGTATTACGTATGATGTCCAGAGTTTACCCTGAACGCCGAGACTTTCGCGTTCGCGTCGACGCACTGAGGGAGCAGCTGAATGAAGACACTCGGCGGGAGCTGGCTCAACGAAGACCTTCGCATGGGCGCACTGCCGGGAACAGCCGAATGGTGGAGACATCAGACTTATCGCGCACTGGGGGAGCAGCCGAACATAAGCTATGGAGACTAGGGCGGCGGTAGCTTCCATGGCATTGGAGAGTGGAGACCAGGCGCACAGGCTATATAAACCCCGTATACACAATACACAACTCGATCGGGGTATCATTGACCAACACGAATGACAAAACTTTGCTCAGCAACTCAAGAATCGATCGACTTCCCCTACGGACGAAACAGACGACGGCCGCGGGGTTCCGGTCAGTGTCACTAGGGATGTGCCGCCACCGGACGGGACGACACGGGTACGCGGCTGGCCAGATCGAGCAGTGGAGCGAGAACAGCCAGCGCCGCCGAGCTGCGAGGCCAGAGTGCAGCGCAATTGGATTAGGACGCGATCTTTGATTTGCAAATAATTACGATTGTGGTCGTGGTGGCGTAACTAGGCCATCGCCAAGGCCTCCACAAGGTCCAGTATAAGGAACATGAGCTCATCTTTGCGTCGGGGCAGAAGCCGCGCTATTCGTTGCGAGGTACCTCCGAACGGGCCATGCCGGGTGATGTCTACGCACGCGTCTGTTCTTGTAGACAGTGTTGGGCCTCCAAGTGCAGAGGTTTGTAGAGCAGCAGCAAGTTTCCCTTAAGTGGATCACCCAAGGTTTATCGAACTCAGGGAGGAAGAGGTCAAAGATATCCCTCTCAAGCAACCTTGCAATTACGATACAGAAAGTCTCTTGTGTCCCCAACACACCCAATACACTTGTCAGATGTATAGGTGCACTAGTTCGACGAAGAGATAGTGAAATACAAGTGGTATAGATGATTATAAGTAGCAAATGTAATCTGGAATAAATATCGCTGTGAGCAAACATGTAACAAAACAGTAAGTAAACGGTGTGCAATGCTTGGAAACAAGGCCTAGGGATCATACTTTCACTAGTGGACACACTCCCAACAAATATAACATAATTGAACCAATAGATAACTTCTCTTCACTATGGTACTCTGAATTACTCTTCTATTGAATAACACTAATCATTGCATAGGGCTACGAAGCACTCCTTAAAGTTCATCAACTACTTGACAAACACCACTCATAGAGATATCCAAATCAAATCACAACTCAAAATAGATATTATTGCAACTTAGACCAAGTACTAACACGGTGCACACACTGTCAACATTACACCATGAAAGGAGGAATAGATCACTTCAATACTATCATAGTGATAATTATTCTCATAATCCATAAAAGATCACAATCGTAGCCTAGACCAAGTACCACCATGATGCACGCACTGTCACCGTTACACCATGGCAGGGGGAATAGATTACTTTAATAACACACTAGAGTACACATAATGAAGAAGAGTAACATCTACTTATTCAACATGATACAAAGCTCACGATCACATAAAGATCACATCATGGGAGAGAGAGGTGAACCACATAGCTACCGGTAGAGCCCTCAGCCCCGGGGATGAACTACTCCCTCCTCATCATAGGAGACAGCAAGGTTGATGGAGATGGCGGTGAGGTCGATGGAGACGGTGGAGACGGCGATGGAGACCGATGGAGATGGCTCCGGAGGCACTTCCCCGTCCCGGCAGGGTGCCGGAACAGAGACTTCTGTCCCCCAAAATTCATCGGCGGCGGCGGCAGAGCTACGGAACTGTTCTAGAAATTTCGCCGACTCCCTTAGGGTTTTCCGTCCCGAGGCTTCTTATAGGCGAAGGGGCGTCGTCAGGGGGCAGCTAGGGGCTCCTCACACCAGGGTAGCGCGGCCAGGGCCAGAGCCGCACCACCTATGTGTGAGGGCGGCCTCTGGGCCCCCTCCGGCTCTCTTTCGGTCTTCGAGAAGCTTCCGGGAAAAATAAAACTTCTGGAACTTGTTTCGTCCAATTCCGAGAATATTTCCTATGTAGCTTTTCTGAAACACAAAGACAGCAGAAAACAGGGAACTAGCACTGTGGCATCTTGTCAATAGGTTAGTTCCGGAAATCGCATAAAAACGCCACGAAGTGTAACGACACACAAGGCAAATGGTGTAAAAACAAGCATGGAGCATCAAAAATTATAGATACGTTTGAGACGTATCAGCATCCCCAAGCTTAACTCCTGCTCGTCCTCGAGTAGGTAAGTGATAACAAAAGAAATAATTTTTGAGGTGACATGCACCTACACAATCTTGATCATATATGTAAGCATTGTGAGCTGGGATCAAAAGAACATAAAACATGGGCATGAAAGACATAATCTTGATAGAAGAAACTTAGCAACCATGTTATAACATGAAAATGAACACAAACAAAAGATCATGAAAATGAAACAATGAAAGTCAAACGTGTGTTCAAATCATAAGGAAAAACATACAAATGGTTTTCAGCTTGTCCTTAATAGAGAGCAAAACATAAATGCATAGGACACCTTCAAGTTTAAGAGGGCGACTAGATACAAATAATTTAAGAACAAGTGAAACCATGATCATGAATCAATCAATGAAAACTTTGGGACAATGCACATTATACTCAGAATGACAACTATGCTCTCTTAATGGTGCATAAAGATAGAAGGTGGTGACTCAACATAAAAGTAAAAGAAAGGCCCTTCGTGGAGGGAAGCAGTGATTAAACATGTGCTAGAGCTTTTCATTTGTAAAACAGAGAGATAAAAATTGGTTTTGAGAGCTGGTTGTCTTTGTCAACGACTGGCAATGGGGTTCTTACTATCTTCCATACAAAAATGAAGCAAGTTTTTGAGAGAGAGATTGGCACTTTTGTGCTCTTTTATAAAGCTTGGCACTCCTCCCCACCTTTTTTTCCTTTCTCAAACCATGGCTAACCGATTCCATCGGGTGCCCACCAACATTCACATTCCATGGAGGAGTGCCTTTTTTTCTTTCCTTTTTCTCTTTTTTTTTCTTTTTGGAATAAGACAATATGGAAGATAGCAAATCCGACCACTACGTCCTCATGAGCTGAAAACAGTGTCACAAAATGAGAAGTATTTCGAAGGTTTTTGAAAGGTAGCACATGCAAATTTACTTGGAATGGCTTACAAATACCATGCATAGGAATTTATAGTGGACACAATGGCAAACTTGGTTTTTAAGAGTTGGATGCACGAGTAGAGCTCATACTCAGTACAAAATGAGGGCTAGCAAAAGACTGGGAGCGACCAGCTAAGAGAGCAATAACGGCCATAATCATGCAAAGCGACAAAGCAACATTAAAAGAAGCATAAGATGGCATCAAAACTCAAAAACTAAATGATCATAGAGGCTATAGGCGACTTATTTTTGTAGTCAACATGGTGTAAGCATGTGCCAAGTCAACCCAAATAAAGCATCAAAGGAGAAAACCAAATAAATGCTTCCATATAATAAAAACAACGCATGATTTTTTCAAAGGCTCATTAAGCAATCTCAGTCATTTGAGACAAGTCATGCTACAGCAAAAATCAGTAAGCATACTATCAAAAAGACATCAAGCATGGCATGCAAAAGTCTAAGCCGCAGTCTAAACAAGCTCCTTTTTGTACCACTTTTTTGCATGAAACTTTTCTCTTTTCCAGCACCATTCAAACCTTTTTATAAACACTTCTTTTGATGAAAACCAATAAAGATCAGAGGCAAAAATACACCTTGATGAAAAGATATAACAAGATCTGAACACAAATCAAGGCGAAAAACAAAAACTAAACATAGTAGCAGAAAAAGAGAACACTCATTGAAACGATAAGAGTGAAAAACGGGGTGTTCTTGGCAAATGAAAAGTGAAGTATGTCTCCCTCCAAACCAACATGATGTGATCAACCATTTATTGCAGCAAACAAAACAAAAGAAAACTAAAAACAAAAACAACTAACACTCCAAGAAAAATGCATAGTGCATGAAGCAATAAAAATATAGTGTTTTGAAAGGTGACCTGATTTTTACCGATGAAGAAGGGGGTGCCTCAGGGGCATCCCCAAGCTTTGACGCTTGTACTTCTTGGATATTTCTTGGGGTGATGCATGGGCATCCCCAAGCTTGAGCTTCTGTCCATTCTTCATCTCATCTCATCATTCCCCAATCCCTGCACTTGAAAACTTCCTTCATACAAAACTAAACACAATTCTATTAGCAACATTAGTGTAACATAACATTGAATCAACCCTTTTTGCTTCAGGTTTCAACTCAAAACCACCACATATAAAGTATATAATACTGTAGCAACTTCCCCAAAAGTTTCGTGATCAAAAGAACTCAAAAGAAAGCGATAAAGCGGCAAACACAAATATTGGCAGAAATCTGTCAAAATAGAACAACTGACATAGGTCGAATTTTTAGAGGGTTTTCTGTTGCTCATATCAAAAAGTGTTCAACTAATGAAAGTTTGGATATAACCTGGGGCATATGCACAAGGAATCGCAGGTCCAAAAGATATACAGAGAATCTATACGAATTTTTACGGTGCAGCACCGAAAACAGTTTCAGGACAGCAACATCCCCAAATCTTTACCTCACTCAAATTAGAGGCTTCTCTTGGCACAACAATGAAATAAAAAGGATAAGGAGCGGTCATTACAGTAGTAATGACTTCCAAGACTCAAATAAAAGAAAAAGTACTGAAAATAAAATATTGGGTTATCTCCCAAGAGTGCTTTTCTTTAACGCCTTTGAGCTAGGCGCAGTAATTTGCAAAGATGCTCATGTGGGCGTCATATAAGAGCTTAAGGCAAAGGCGCCATATAATAACTTGAAGCAAGAGAGAGCATCAAAGAGCATATATGAAACACATTTAAATCTAAACCACTTCCTATGAAAAATAGTCTTGTAAAGAGACAAGTCATGAAAGCGCAAAGCAAAAAGTATAGGAAGGCAAAACAAGTACAACTTCAAGAATTGCAACATAAAGAGGGGAAACTCAATATTGTTGAGATCCATCAAACCATGTTTCCCTCTCTCATAATAACTTTCAGTAGTATCATGAATAGAACTAACAATATAACTATCACATAAAGCATCTCTATCATAAGCCACATGCATAAAAGAATTAATACTTCCCACATGAACAATAGTAGTAGGAGAAGATTCAACAGAATAATCACCATAATCATCAAAAACAGGAGGCATATTGTAATCATAACTATTTCTCTCCTCAAAAGTAGGTGAACTGAAAATATTATACTCATCATCATAACCATCATAGACTAGAGGTTTAGTATCATCACAAGCTAGAGAACAACTATTTCGCAAAGCATACTCATCAAACATATCATCATAAGAAGGAACATGAATAGCACTAATGGTACAACAATTATTAACCTTAGAATTGGTACCAAAAAGATTTTCAATATCAAAAGTAGAGTGCTTTTCCCAATCATGATCACTATCATAGGTAACAGGCATAGGAACATCATCCCAATCAGAATTATCATAATCAATAGCAGTATCATAAAGCTTAGGGGAAGATACCATGTCCTCTCGCCTTTTACTCCTCTTCTTCTTCTTCATACTCTTCTTACTCTCTCCTTTAGGAGGGAGAGACTTGAAGGGCATCTTCTACACATATTCTCTAGGAGGGAAAGGCATCTTCTCCACATAATCTGGTTTACTGACAGAAACAACACAAGAAACTTTGGAGGATTCCTCCTCTCTATTAATAAGATAAAAACATCTATCAGTCCTGTCATAGCTTGGCAAAATATCAAGTTTTATAAGATTTTATATGTAGGTATTTGCAAGGCAATCTTTAGCACAATAGAGATGACAACCACGAAGGGTGCTATTAATATCAACATCATTCATTCATATCTATCGAAATGTTTACAAAGAAAAGGATAAAGCTCACAAACCTTTTTTTCGATCTCACCTATATCCTTGTACCACATTCGGGTTTCTTCATTTGCATGGTGGACACAATAATCTTCCTTGTTGTAACTCTGTTCACAAGGTCTATGTACTCCACAAAAATTAACATGCTTATAAGAAATAGGACTTTTAGAAGTTTGAGCATGTTTATTGCAATCATCAATAACAATATCACTTTCTATGCAAGTGTCCTTAAAAGGTTCATGATACACGTCCCCATTTCCTTTAGGAACATTCATATGGGAAGCAAAGGCTTTAAAGCAATCAACCATAATTTGAGGATCAAGACCATATTTAGCACTAAGCTCTTGAAAATTAGCAGTTTCAGCGAAAGACTTAATGCAATCTGTCGTAGGGATGACTTATGGGACATGCCACGGACCGAGCTATCTGACGGCTGGCGTCCCAGGAGTCTCCACGGCCTGAAGGCGAGAAGACCGGCACCGCCCGAAGGGCTGGCTGCGCCAGCAGCCGGCTGGCAATTTCGCCATGGAAGGCTGGAGCCGGGCGACGAAGACAAGAACCCACCAACGGTCATTTCGCCGAAAGTGGGCTGGCCCCGACAAGAGCAACAGAGGCCCACGACAGGAGTGACGAGCGCCATGACCAAGTCCGACCAATCAGCGACCAAGGACCCTTCCCCACGATAGGATCCAAGGCAAAAGGGAGGGCATATGCCTCCTAGATGCCGGTCCCAGGGGAAAGGAACTTTATAAAGGAAGCTGTCAGAGCAGGGCGAGGGGATCACGCTAAGGACGCCGCCGCCGAGGAGCCGGTAGCCGGCCGAATCGTTACCCAACCTGTAACCAGGCCCCCGCCTATATAAGGGGGCCTGGACCCTTAGCATAGGGGGATCCGATCTTCTTCTTCCTCCTCTAGCCCGAACAGCTCGAGGAGCATTGTAACTGATACTATCCAATCAATACGAAGCAGGCAGGAAGTAGGGGTTTACCTCCACCCGGGAGGGCCCTGAACCTGGGTAAACCGTGGTGTCTCAGTAGGCATAATCCTGAGCCGGGCCCCTCGTCTCCACATCGAGCCCCTTCGATAAGCCTACCCATGGCTACTGTCTCTAAATTCCCACGATAGTTGGCGCCCACCATGGGGCAAAGCGCGGCGGCGAGCGGAGTCAAGTTCCTGCCGGGACCTTCCGGCGAGAAGGTCGCCTCCGGCCTCGTCTGGAGGTTCAGCACCTTCGAATTCATCGACGACAACTTGGCCCACTTCAAGAACGGCTTCGGCAACCGCGGCTCCTTCCTCGACGTCGGCAGCCACCGCTTCTACGTCGCCAAGCCCTTCCCGGAGGAGGTCACCGACGTCTTCGACTCCCTCTGCGACGGAGGCTCAAGCTATGGTGAAAACAACAATCTTGGCGCCATGGTCGAGGTAATGGCCCTGGGAGAAGACGAGGGCGGCGACTTACCGCGCCCCGAGCGCCCGTCGCCCGAACGCCTTCCTCCACAGGAGCAAGATGCTCCACTCCCAGAGCAGGATGCCCCGGACATCTCCGTGGTGGACCTGCGCGCTCCCCTCGGCCGCGTCATCGATCCCGCCCGGGTCGCCGAGGCCCTGGAGCGGACGCGTCTCGTCCTCCTCAGCAAGGTGGCTGAGGACGAGGCTAACAGGTGCCGCATGAGCACCACGCTCAGCGAGTTCTACGACGTGCATGGAGACGCACCGACCGAGCTCGCCCGTGACCTGCGCTGCAGCTTCGCCACCATCATCCCCGGCCAGATCCAGCGGTCGCCATCGATGAGCCGAGGCCGCGGAGGGCGTGGACAGGGCGGCCGTGCTCCGAGTGGCAACGCTCAAGGCCGCCGCGTCCAGCAGGGCAGCGGAGCAAGTAGGCCACGCTTGATCGCGGAGTCAGTGCTAGGGTCGGAGTCCCAGGCCCGCCCATCGGCGCTGCACATCCACCTGTGGCTTGACCACGCCAAGACGCTCCCCAGAGGATCTGCTGGCTCAAAGCAAGCGGCTTCTGACCAAGGAGGCCCGGGGGCTGCAGGCGGCGGTCATGGGCGCAAAGAGGGCAAATACACCCTCGATGCTGCGCTTGATCAGCCGTGTAAATTCCACACCTCCCCGGGCAGGGAAGCGACCCACTCCACGCGTCAGTGCCGTTTCATGAGAGAGCTGGAGCAGCGCGCTCGACAGATCCCTGGCACGTCGCAAGCGCAACCGGCTGGAGGTCAGGAGGACCAACAGCGAGGCCCGGCTGGAGGCGAGTCGGACCAAGACGATGACTTCCCGGTGGATGTTGAGCAATATCATATCTTCACTACCCCCGGCAAGGACAAAAGAAGCGACCTTTGGCGTGAGGCAGAGGTGAACGCCGTAATGCCTGCAGAGCCCCAGTTCATGCACTGGTCCGAGGCGGCCATCACCTGGGGGCGTGAGGACCATCCGCGGCTAATGCCCAGCCCTGGAGAATACGCTCTGGTTCTGGACCCAGTTGTGTGCTCTGATACGCACATGTGCCAGTTCTCCCGCGTGCTCATCGACGGCGGTAGTAGTATCAACCTCCTTTACCGAAGCTCTCTGGAGAAGTTGGGCATCCCGCTTGCTCAGCTGAAACCGAGCCGGCTCACCTTCCATGGCATCGTGCCTGGGCATTCTTGCACCCCTTTGGGCAAGGTGCAGCTGGAGGTTCTCTTCGGAAAGAAGGGGAATAGCCGCCGTGAGCCTATCTGGTTCGAGGTGGTGGACATCAACAGTCCCTACCACGCGCTGCTTGGCCGTCCAGCCTTGGCCAAGTTCATGGCAGTGCCACATTACGCCTATCTGAAGATGAAGCTCCCAGGACCCAGAGGTGTGATCACAGTCACGGGAAGCTTCAAGAAGTCCCTGGCCTGCGCAAAGGAGAGCTCGCAGCTGGCAGAGGCGCTGGTCGTCGCCGAGGAGAAGAGGCAGCTCCTACATCGCGTCGAGCTGACCCAGCAAGACGTACCAGTTCGCCAGTCGCCGGTGGAGCAATTCAAGCCGGCCAACGACACCAAGAAGATCCTGTTGGACGAGAGCGATCCATCCAAGTACGTCATTATCGGCGCCGGCCTTTCTGCTAAATAGGAAAGCGAGCTCACCAGCTTCCTCCGTGAGAATCGGGACATCTTTGCATGGTCTCCAAAGGACATGCCAGGTGTGCCGAGGGAGCTGGCTGAGCACTCACGCAATGTCAGGCCGGATGCCAAGCCGGTCAAGCAACCGTTGCGACGTTTTGCAGAAGAGAAGAGGAAAGCTATTGGCGAGGAGATAGCCCGGCTCCTTGCAGCCAGCTTTATCATGGAGGTGTTCTACCCCGATTGGCTTGCGAACCCAGTCTTGGTCTTGAAGAAGAACAACACTTGGCGAATGTGTATTGACTACACCAGCCTCAACAACGCTTGCCCCAAGAATCCGTTTGCGTTACCACGCATCGACCAGGTGATCGATTCCACAGCCGGCTATGACTTGCTGTCCTTCCTGGATGCCTATTCAGGCTACCACCAGATCCCGCTCTTCCAGCTGGATCAGATCAAGACCTCCTTCATCACCCCGTATGGAGCCTACTGCTACGTCACCATGCCGTTCGGCCTGAAGAACACTGGAGCCACCTACCAGTGAACCATGCAGCGATGTCTGCAGGGGCAGATTGGGAGGAACATGCACGCCTATGTGGACGATGTGGTGGTGAAGACTAAGCAGAGTGGCACGCTCCTGGACGACCTCAAGGAGACCTTCGCCAACCTGCGGCGCTATCGCATGAAGCTCAATCCTGAGAAGTGCACCTTCGGTGTGCCGGCTGGACAGCTCCTAGGTTATATCGTTTCCTAGCGAGGGATCGAGGCTAACCCCTCGAAGATAAAAGCCATCAAGGCCCTAGAGAAGCCCACCCAGCTCAGAGATGTGCAGAAGTTCGTTGGTTGCCTGGCCTCGCTTAGCCGGTTCGTCGGCCGGCTCGGGGAGAAGGCCATGCCGCTGTACCAGCTGATGAAGAAGACAGACCACTTTGTTTGGTCCCAGCGCGCTGATGACGCCTTCAACGACCTCAAGCGAGCCTTGTCTACCGCGCCAATCTTGGTAGTGCCGGCTCCGCGAGAGCCGATGCTCCTCTACATCATGGCTACTCCGCGAGTCATCAGTGTCGTGATCGTGGTGGAGCGCACCGAGGAAGGCAAAGAGCTGCCGGTTCAGTGCCCAGTGTACTACCTGAGTGAGGTGCTCACTCTCTCCAAGCAGAACTACCCGCACTACCAAAAGGTTGCGTACGGCGTGTACATGGCGGCCAAGAAGCTGAAGCATTACTTTGAGGAGCACCCAATCACGGTGGTGAGCACCACTCCGCTCTCGGAGATCATTGGGTGCAAGGATACGTCGGGAAGAGTGGCCAAATGGGCGATTGAGCTCGCTGCTCATACCATTCATTACAAGCCCAGGACGACGATCAAGTCGCAGATCATAGCGGATTTCTTCGCTGACTGGGGAGAGCACCAGTACCTGCCGCCGGCTCCAGACTCCACCCACTGACGCATGCACTTCGATGGCTCCAAGCTGCTCGGGGGCTAGGGAGCCGGCGTCGTCCTCACCTCTCCCAAGGGAGACAAGCTGCAGTACGTGCTGCAGATGCACTTCCGTGCGTCGAACAACATCGCTGAGTACGAAGCCCTGGTACATGGGCTCAAGATGGCCAAGCAGATCGACATCAGGAGGATCCTCTGTTTCGGAGATTCTGACCTAGTGACGCACCAGGTCTCAGGGGATTGGGACGCCAAGGACGCCAACATGGCCTCCTACCGCTTCTACGTGCAGCAGCTCGGCGGATTCTTCGAGGGCTGCGAGTTCCACCATGTCCCCAGAGCAAACAACGAGGAAGCAGACCGGCTGTCCAAGATCGGCTCCACCAAGCAGGATATCCCAGCTGGGGTGTCCCTGGAGATCATCCACAAGCCGTCCATCAAACCTTCGCCGGAGTCCATATCCATCTACGTGCCTGGAGACCCAGCCCCGGCTCAGGTACCGCCACCAAACCCGGGGGCTGCCGTCTCGGGGCTGAAGGAGGCAGCTGGCCAGCCGAGCGCGGCTGACTCGATGAAGGACAAGGGGACTGCCGGCTCCACGCCCGCTCCCCCAGCCGGACAACCAGATGAGGCCGGCACAACAACGGACCCGAGGGCTGCTGATCCTCTGGTCGCCAGTGTCTTCCACATACGCGAGATACCTTCCTGGGCGGAGCCATTCTCCAACTACCTCATCACTGGGGATTTACCGCAAGACGAAGTGGAAGCTAGGCGAATTCAATGTCGAGCCGGGGCGTACACCATCATCAACAGCGAGTTGTACAAGCGCAGCGTGTCAGGCATCTTCCAGAAGTGCATCGAGCCGGAAGAAGGGATAGAGCTGCTAAGAGAAATACACCAAGGGGAGTGCGGGCATCACGCATCTTCCAGAGCCTTGGTGGCCAAAGCCTTCCGCCATGGCTTCTACTGGCCAACGGCCAAGCAGAATGCAGAGCAGTTGGTGAAACAGTGCAACGGCTGCCAGCGCTTCTCCAAGCACAGAAACACTCCAGCGGCAGCCCTCAAGACCACCCCGCTCACCTGGCGTTCGCGGTTTGGGGTCTGGACATGGTAGGGCCATTCAAGACCGCACCCGGGGGCTTGACGCATCTATTGGTTGCTGTGGACAAGTTCACCAAGTGGATCGAGGCCAAGCCAATGAAAAAACTTGACGGCTCGTCCACAGTCAAGTTCTTCAACGAGATCATCACAAGATATGGAGTTCCTCACAGCATCATCACCGACAACGGGACAAACTTTGCGAAGGGAGTCTTCGCTGATTACTGTGGCCAGAAAGGCATCCGGTTGGACTTAGCGTCAGTGGCGCACCCTCAGACAAATGGGCAAGTGGAGAAGGCAAATGGGCTGATCCTGGCCGGCATCAAACCAAGACTGGTCGAGCCTCTCGAGCGCTCAGCCGGCTGTTGGGTCGAGGAGCTACTGTAACGACCCGCCTTTTACTAAAGGCAGATCTCCTGTGTATCTGTGCCATTCCCTGGATCAGTAGATAGCACCACAGTACAAAATAAGTAATCATTGCAATAGCATCAATATTACAACGTAAATCTAGTTACATAGGTCTTCAACCTTACGAGTACACAGCATAAAGCATAGTTGCAGTGAGCCTCCATTCTTCATCACGTGCCACAGGCAGACATGTTGGAATGTAGTCTCGAGATCCTACTCCTGGTTCCTTACTCAACAGTAAAACCTGCACGTTTGAATATGCAGCCCCAGAGGGGTCAGTACAATGATGTACTGGCAAATGACACTTATTTGGTGGCATTTTTGTGGAAAGACTATACTATATGACATTTGGCTGGTGGATCTCATAGGCTAATTTGCATAAAGCCAATTTTATCCTAAAATCATTTTTAATACTTTTATTAAACATTCAAGACTTTTAAAGGTCAAGATAACCCCCAAAGTTCACCACATACTTGAAAGGTATGTAGCTCTGGGGTGCCACTCAACAAAATTAGAATAACCCTCAGAGTTCACCACATACTGGAGGCATGTAGCTCTGAGGTGTTATTCAAAATAATTCAGGATAGCCCTCAGAGTCCACCACATCCTTGAAAGGTATGTAGCTCTGAGGTGCCCCTGTCCTAAGTGTTTCTAGACAAATTTTAATTTATTCAGAAACGGTGATGAGATTCTTCCGTACATTCCATGTCTAGAGACTCAATTGTCCATAACCGGGGACACGGCTAATCGATTAGATTTAAACACCTTGCAAGGGTTGTGCACTTTCACCTTACGATTCATTTTATGCCCATACATAAAATGAAACGAGACCTTTTAGAGGAGAGGACAACTAACTGGCAAGATCCGCTCCAACCTATAATTTTGCTACCACCATCTTCTTGCCGACAAGTTGTACTCCCACATCTAATTAGTCAAGACAGAGCCCATAATGTCATAAGGCTGCACTGGAAGTACACTAAGCATGGAAGACATAGCCATCTCTTTGTTCCTGGGTGGCCGACCACAAGTGTACGCCCAGGCAGCAACTACACAAAGTGTAGCCCCAGGTCGCCACTCAACACCACCGCCTTCATCAAACCAATCCACCCAGGTGTTTCATTTTAGTTGAAGTTCTTAACTTTTCATAAAACACTTTTCAAGTGGTCTTAGCATGGCATCAATATTAACAAAGTACTTAGCATCCTAACAGGTGGGGTTTGAGGGATAGTTACACACTACTAGGATCTAAGCATTTGATAAAACAGTTGAGTAAAACACCTATCATGCATACTACAAGAGGTGAATATACTAATGCATAATAAAATGGGTGAGGGACATGTGTGTCACTTGCCTTTTTGAAGAATACGACGTTCCACTTCTCTCAACTAAGCACGTAGCTCTTCGCACAAACTATAGCACAGAAATAACATACCATAAACATTCCATACAGATACAATCAAACAAATCAAACAATTGAAGGGTGTTTGTTTAACAATTTAGATTTATTGAGATGTTATGATAGAAAGATATGGCAAAGGATTCATGATTTGGGATATATGAATTTGAGAGCTTAGCTGGGGAAGATCAATATGATTTGAGAGAGAATTGGGCTAGGCATAATATAATTGATGAAGTTTTTATGCTTTATTAAAGCATATAAGAGTTTTAGGAATAGCTCATGTGAATTAAATTACACAAGAGTCAGTTTGTGCAACTACAACACTATTGAGTAAATTGACAACAATTACTCTTGAATAGCATCTATTGCACTTAGGAACTAGGCTAAGTTTTAAGAATGCTTGAATTACTCAATTAGCACATTTGCAGGTTGAATAGTTCAATACATGTGAATAAAACTAAGTAGGCATTGGATTGGGTATGAATGATTGATATTTGAGGACATGGCTCAAATGGTTCATGGATCAACATGGTGTATAACACATACTATGGTACGGGTTATAACAACTCCACATTAATAGAACGTAAGTTTGAGATGAATTCATATTTCTATTCAAGTAGCACAATTGCAATTTGAGTACATATATGAATTAGACAAAATATGATGAGTGAGATCTTTATGCTTTATCGAAGCATATTGAATCTTGGAATATCTCATGTGGGTAAATCACATAAGATACAAAATAGTGCAATAGTAATACTATTGAATAAGTGTGACAACAATTATTCTTAAATAGTATATATTACACTTAAGCTTAGGCTAGGGTTCATGAAGCATTGAGTTACTCAATTAACTCAAGTGCAAATTGAATAGTTCAATGCAAGGCTAAGATTGAGTAGACATGAATAAAAGGCTATAGGTAAAGGATATGGTTTAGGTGATGTGTGGAATATGGCTTTAGTGTTCCTGATGAGTAAGTAGGATTTGGTGAAGTACTATGATGTTGATCTGGTCAATACCATAGTAGCAAGGTGGAACTAAGATGGAAGGTATTCACACTTTACTCAAATAACACTTTTGTAATTTGAATATGCGTGAACTAGATATGATGTACCTAGATGGACATGATATTGGATCAAAGTGATCTCAAGATGATATTTGATAGCTAGGTATGATCATAGGGTTTTTCTAAAGTAGAAGGGATCATTGATTGAAATAGAAATAGGATTAATCTATATAGAAATACTCAAATTCTCATATTAGAATTTGAATAATTGTGATCTGGTTCAAGAAAATATGGGAGTGATGCTACTGGATAGCTTGCAGTAAAACAAAGTCACTGCAGTTGGTTTCACCCCAAAATAAGTTATAGAATTTGAATTATCACCTAAATGGTGATTTGGACAAATTTGAATGCACAAAGTGTGTGCATGTATCAAATTTGGACTTTCTTGATCCTATGATGTTCTAAAAGTTGAGAGGATTCCAAAGACTACAAATTTGTAATTTTTGGATTAACAGAACTAAGGATATGAATTTATCAAGCTAACAGAAGGGTTTAACTCAATTTGAAAATAGTTTCAAATTGAACCCATAAAATATAAGATTTTATGGTACTGCTGGATTCTACAAGTCTCAAGGATTCCAACGAGGTATTATTTGCAATTTTTGGACCTAGGGATCAAAAGATATGATTTTCTGAAGATCTAGATCAAATCTGATTTCAATTTCTGGTTTTAAACTCTATTTGAACCGGGGGCTGCCACATGGCTGATTCTGACTGGGTGATACCGGTTCGGTCGGATTGCGATTGAGGGCCGTCGGATTAAAAGGGGAAGGAACGCACCAGATCTGAGGATACCTCTTCACTTAAGTGACGGGATCCGGGCCACGCGATCTGGATCGGACGGCCGAGGAAGGTCTGGGAGGGGTGAGGCTCGCCTAGGGTTCACTGTAGGCCGCCGGCGGCGAGCTTGCGTACTGGAGGTTGACGGCGACGAGGTTCTGGCGAGCGTCGATGGAGATGGAGTAGTGGACGCGATGCGTATGGAGACGACGAACTCGAATCCTTGGTCAGTGACGGGGATATCCTCCGGTGGTGACAGTGAACGGCGGCTGGAGGTGATACGGTGGTGGTTTGCTTCGGTCGATGACGCATGCATCGATTCTCTGCAAAACTGGACAGATAAAGTGCATCAGAGGGAGCGCCGAGACGAGAGGGAGAGATAGGTACCACGAACGGGCGGCGAAGACCTCGAGTGTCGCCGGAATCGTGCGGGTATGCCCGCAGATGCGTCGGGCTCCGACGAGAAATCCCGTCGCTTTGGCGAGGTCCCGCGCGAGAATAGGAAAGGGGGTCGGGGGAGGAGGTAGAGGGGATTATATAGCCGCGGAAGGAGCGTTGATTTGGCAGGGATTGAATGGGATTAATGGAGGAGTAACGGCGGCAGTTTCGGGAGCTGGCAGGACCAAGGTTGAAGACGATCTGACAGGTGGGGTCCACGCGTCAGTGAGAGAGGGTGAGGGATAAGGGGATACCGGTTCGGGGTGAAGGTAAGTGGGCCGCGGGTCTCTTTTCATCTCTGGGCCGAGGGGTTCCCCGAGGCCCTTTTCGTATTTTTTTGTTTCTTTTCTTCTTTTCCTTTTCTGTTTTCTTTATTTCTTCATAGATTTTGCAAGAATGCTTCAAATCAATTCAAACCAAAATGTAAAATTTTCTAAAATTCAACTTAACACTCTAAGACAGTAAGAAACATGTTTTCATAAATAAAACTAATTTCCAAGTAAAACTCTAATATTTAGCCAAAGGGCTTATTTGCATAAATCAAGTAGAAGTAAGATTTTAAAGTAATCCTTTTAAATTCAGAGAATAAACTTTACAAAAATAGTTTTTGAAATATCTTTTTCAAACATTCCTTTGGCATAGAAAACTTTATAAATCATTTTGTAAATATCCCTTTGCAAGATAGCTTGCATAGGTTTGAATAAAAGATGGAAAATAGTATTTTGATACTTGATCTTTCTCAAAGAAGTTCTTCAAGAAAATAATAGAAAGTTTTAAGATAGTTTTCTAATAAAGCTTTCAAATAGTTTCAAAAAGTTTTAAATCCCTGTAAATTTTCAATCAACACAAGCAAAATAAAAACGAAAATTTTCCCCCAAAATTTGATAAAATCTTGGGTCGTTACAGACTACCACCCTTAAAGAAATCTCGTCCTCGAGATTGGAGGAAGGTTACAAGGTTTAGGGATCCTAAAGGGGACTAGGGTGCTACCACCCTTAAAGAAGATTTTGTTTGGTGGCATCTTGATGTTTCCTAGGCGCTTGCATTTTGTTCTCAGCTTGAATTCATCGTTGCGCCATTTTTCCTGAAATCGCCCTTCTCAGAAGTGTCGATGTTCGCCGTTATGTTCAGAAGCGGCATTTCAGATGCTCCATCCAATTCTGGTGATGGGCAGATATCATCCATCGCGTTGTCTTCAATAAGGTAGTCTACATCTTCATTTACAATAGGTGGGTGTCTATTCACAAATCCGGGCACCAACCTTCCTTATGGGGTTGCTTGAGGTAACCTTACTCTATTGTAGAGCTTTCTATCCAACGGGATAGTTGTTGAACTACTTTGGACACTGAGGAGTCACTCTTTGGTTCAATCAGAGGACCAAGTTGAGTTGTCTCCTCTTTGGGTCATTCAGAAGACCAAGCTGAGAGGGTATCCTCTCATCATCTCAACTTCCTTATCATCATCCTTAGAGGTTCTTCATCTTATGGTTGCTTCCTTATACCATTATGCTCTTCAATTTTCCACGAAATCATTCTGTTCTGGTAACCTTCCTAGTTGTTGCACATCTTCCAAGAATGTGTATCTAGCCTTTTCTTGGTCGGTCCTCACCAAGGCCAGGACAGCATACCGGCTACTACCATACTCCTTGTTGCTTTTTAGCTGATTTTTATTGCAGAATCCCCAAAATTTGACTCAGTGCCAAGTACTGCATGTTTGCCCCACGAACATGATGAGACCACACATCCCAATGAGTTAGGATGGCATCTCTCTGCGGTCTTCTCATGCATTTCATAGGGGTAAACAAGGTGGACTCTGTAAGAGGTACTTGCACCTTTAAGGGACAGAAGGTCGCCTTATAACCAGCATTGTTGAACTCATTCAAGTTACCGGAGCAAGTCGTGCTACTTGCCACAGGTACCAGATGGTCCTTAAGAATTCCTTTAGCAACCGTCTTCATAGTTGTTGAAAGGCGCTGAACAACTTGATCATATCTCGAAGGTGAACTCCTTCTCAGGGAAAAGGGATCTGACGAAGCTCTCATGGGCAGAAAAATAGTTCCATGGATTTGGAGAGTTGCTTCATAATGTCACAGGTCGGGATGGGGTAGACTTCGGTGGCGTAAGGCTTTGGAGTCAGGAGGTAATCGCATAGGTAGTGGTGGCTGTCTTTGTTGTTTCTCTCTGGAGAGGAGTGATCTCTCCTTTATAGGCTCAGGGAGGTAGCCGAAACGAAGAGTCGAGAAGGTGAATCGAACAGGCAGCAGCCAAATTGAACCGTCTTCATATTCAAAGTCCACTGAGCAAAATGTTTCTGATTTGTGGAGCCGTTCAAAAATCCAAGTTCTCACCGTATTCCTACGTTTTGGCCACACTGGCTCACTATAAGGGTGTAACATATTATCCTCCTAAGGTTACGGTTTAACGACGTCATCTCTCATGTAGGTATGTCTCTCTAGATTCACCATTCCTCCTACAAGAGCGAACAATATGAGTAGTCGTCATGGGCGCGAATCCATGTCGCACTCAATCATTACCTCGTATTTGGTTTGGTGCATCTCGCATTCTAACTCTTGGTCAACCTCACTAGCTTTTAAACAAGAGTTTTGTTGCAATTGGAACCAAGTTCCCAAATTCTATTTTGAATTTTGAAAACAGAATCTATCGTTCCTAGCTAGAGGTTTTCAACAAGGCTCATGGCAATAATCCTTAAGTTGTAGATCCTTTGGTTTGCCATTTCAGAGGAAATAAAATCCTTTCCATTGCTTTGTTTGCTCTTTCCATTGCTCTGTTTGCTCTTTCCATTGCTCTGTTTGCTCTTTCCATTGCTCTGTTTGCTCTTTCCACCCCTTTTTGCATGAGGTGGTTGAATAGTATTACTTCCACATTAGCTACACCTTGGGGTGTCTTCTTATTGTTTACGTGGTATCCTTCAGTCATCCTAGCTTACTGGAGTCTTGGGGTATCATCCTTTGTGCACTCTCTTGCGTAATGTTCCAGTCTGTTGTACTTGCAACACTACCTCTTGTTGTGGTACTCTGTATCCTTATCTCCAACTGAGGGTCATTGTAGTTGTTCTGTCGTTGAGAAAACTTTGGTTTGGGTTTTGGGACAAGTTTAGGTATTAGCATAGATGAGAATTTGATAGAAGAGGTCTAAAGAAGAAAATTTCCTACCCAAAATAACAGATCAAAACAATTTATCCTACAAGCAATATCTAACAAACATTCATCAAATCAAGTATACTAGTTTTCAACCAAACGGGAAGGTACGATCATCCACAAGTCGGTATGACCATAATGTGTATTACACGTCGTTGCTTAATAAAATTTCCTAAATGGAAGTCCAACTAAGGTTTCTTGGTACTCTTCTAAGCAGATCCATTGTTCTGGTCCAGCTGCTTCAGTAGATTGGTAATTTGCTCGTCCTTGGTTTTGATGAGGTCTTCTTGAACACTAAGTTCAGATACGAGCTTTTCTATGTCACCTTGAAGTTGGTTTATGGTTTCCTTCAATGTAGTAGTGTCTTCCTTTTCTTCCTTGAGGTCTTGCTGAGTATTATGAAGTCTCCACTTGAGTCTTTCTCTAGGTTCTTCGTTTGGCCTTCAATGTAGTTCTTCATGTTGAGTCAAGAAAAATATATGGAGTATCAGTCTCACACTTCTGGCACATTGTGATCTTCTATCCTTTGTTGATGATTTCAGGATAGGGTCAGCTATAGTATTAGGAAACATTTGGAGAGGAAGTAGGAGAGAATACAAGGATTTCAAAATGCAAACATTTTTCTTTAATAAATAGAAGTAAGATGAGATAGAGAATTTTATCCTAGGGTCTTCCTATTTCTAATTCCAAACCTAGGGTCTCGATCCTACAGGCAACACTATGCTCTGATACCATTTGTAACGACCCGCCTTTTACTAAAGGCAGATCTCCTGTGTATCTGTGCCATTCCCTGGATCAGTAGATAGCACCACAGTACAAAATAAGTAATCATTGCAATAGCATCAATATTACAACGTAAATCTAGTTACATAGGTCTTCAACCTTACGAGTACACAGCATAAAGCATAGTTGCAGTGAGCCTCCATTCTTCATCACGTGCCACAGGCAGACATGTTGGAATGTAGTCTCGAGATCCTACTCCTGGTTCCTTACTCAACAGTAAAACCTGCACGTTT
Source organism: Dactylis glomerata (assembly GCA_007115705.1). NCBI lineage: Eukaryota > Viridiplantae > Streptophyta > Magnoliopsida > Poales > Poaceae > Dactylis > Dactylis glomerata. Next base: position 651,117 of record QXEO01001474.1, read on the forward strand.
GAATATGCAGCCCTAGAGGGGTCAGTACAATGATGTACTGGCAAATGACACTTATTTGGTGGCATTTTTGTGGAAAGACTATACTATATGACATTTGGCTGGTGGATCTCATAGGCTAATTTGCATAAAGCCAATTTTATCCTAAAATCATTTTTAATACTTTTATTAAACATTCAAGACTTTTAAAGGTCAAGATAACCCCCAAAGTTCACCACATACTTGAAAGGTATGTAGCTCTGGGGTGCCACTCAACAAAATTAGAATAACCCTCAGAGTTCACCACATACTGGAGGCATGTAGCTCTGAGGTGTTATTCAAAATAATTCAGGATAGCCCTTAGAGTCCACCACATCCTTGAAAGGTATGTAGCTCTGAGGTGCCCCTGTCCTAAGTGTTTCTAGACAAATTTTAATTTATTCAGAAACGGTGATGAGATTCTTCCGTACATTCCATGTCTAGAGACTCAATTGTCCATAACCGGGGACACGGCTAATCGATTAGATTTAAACACCTTGCAAGGGTTGTGCACTTTCACCTTACGATTCATTTTATGCCCATACATAAAATGAAACGAGACCTTTTAGAGGAGAGGACAACTAACTGGCAAGATCCGCTCCAACCTATAATTTTGCTACCACCATCTTCTTGCCGACAAGTTGTACTCCCACATCTAATTAGTCAAGACAGAGCCCATAATGTCATAAGGCTGCACTGGAAGTACACTAAGCATGGAAGACATAGCCATCTCTTTGTTCCTGGGTGGCCGACCACAAGTGTACGCCCAGGCAGCAACTACACAAAGTGTAGCCCCAGGTCGCCACTCAACACCACCGCCTTCATCAAACCAATCCACCCAGGTGTTTCATTTTAGTTGAAGTTCTTAACTTTTCACAAAACACTTTTCAAGTGGTCTTAGCATGGCATCAATATTAACAAAGTACTTAGCATCCTAACAGGTGGGGTTTGAGGGATAGTTACACACTACTAGGATCTAAGCATTTGATAAAACAGTTGAGTAAAACACCTATCATGCATACTACAAGAGGTGAATATACTAATGCATAATAAAATGGGTGAGGGACATGTGTGTCACTTGCCTTTTTGAAGAATACGACATTCCACTTCTCTCAACTAAGCACGTAGCTCTTCGCACAAACTATAGCACAGAAATAACATACCATAAACATTCCATACAGATACAATCAAACAAATCAAACAATTGAAGGGTGTTTGTTTAACAATTTAGATTTATTGAGATGTTATGATAGAAAGATATGGCAAAGGATTCATGATTTGGGATATATGAATTTGAGAGCTTAGCTGGGGAAGATCAATATGATTTGATAGAGAATTGGGCTAGGCATAATATAATTGATGAAGTTTTTATGCTTTATTAAAGCATATAAGAGTTTTAGGAATAGCTCATGTGAATTAAATTACACAAGAGTCAGTTTGTGCAACTACAACACTATTGAGTAAATTGACAACAATTACTCTTGAATAGCATCTATTGCACTTAGGAACTAGGCTAAGTTTTAAGAATGCTTGAATTACTCAATTAGCACATTTGCAGGTTGAATAGTTCAATACATGTGAATAAAACTAAGTAGGCATTGGATTGGGTATGAATGATTGATATTTGAGGACATGGCTCAAATGGTTCATGGATCAACATGGTGTATAACACATACTATGGTACGGGTTATAACAACTCCACATTAATAGAACGTAAGTTTGAGATGAATTCATATTTCTATTCAAGTAGCACAATTGCAATTTGAGTACATATATGAATTAGACAAAATATGATGAGTGAGATCTTTATGCTTTATCGAAGCATATTGAATCTTGGAATATCTCATGTGGGTAAATCACATAAGATACAAAATAGTGCAATAGTAATACTATTGAATAAGTGTGACAACAATTATTCTTAAATAGTATATATTACACTTAAGCTTAGGCTAGGGTTCATGAAGCATTGAGTTACTCAATTAACTCAAGTGCAAATTGAATAGTTCAATGCAAGGCTAAGATTGAGTAGACATGAATAAAAGGCTATAGGTAAAGGATATGGTTTAGGTGATGTGTGGAATATGGCTTTAGTGTTCCTGATGAGTAAGTAGGATTTGGTGAAGTACTATGATGTTGATCTGGTCAATACCATAGTAGCAAGGTGGAACTAAGATGGAAGGTATTCACACTTTACTCAAATAACACTTTTGTAATTTGAATATGCGTGAACTAGATATGATGTACCTAGATGGACATGATATTGGATCAAAGTGATCTCAAGATGATATTTGATAGCTAGGTATGATCATAGGGTTTTTCTAAAGTAGAAGGGATCATTGATTGAAATAGAAATAGGATTAATCTATATAGAAATACTCAAATTCTCATATTAGAATTTGAATAATTGTGATCTGGTTCAAGAAAATATGGGAGTGATGCTACTGGATAGCTTGCAGTAAAACAAAGTCACTGCAGTTGGTTTCACCCCAAAATAAGTTATAGAATTTGAATTATCACCTAAATGGTGATTTGGACAAATTTGAATGCACAAAGTGTGTGCATGTATCAAATTTGGACTTTCTTGATCCTATGATGTTCTAAAAGTTGAGAGGATTCCAAAGACTACAAATTTGTAATTTTTGGATTAACAGAACTAAGGATATGAATTTATCAAGCTAACAGAAGGGTTTAACTCAATTTGAAAATAGTTTCAAATTGAACCCATAAAATATAAGATTTTATGGTACTGCTGGATTCTACAAGTCTCAAGGATTCCAACGAGGTATTATTTGCAATTTTTGGACCTAGGGATCAAAAGATATGATTTTCTGAAGATCTAGATCAAATCTGATTTCAATTTCTGGTTTTAAACTCTATTTGAACCGGGGGCTGCCACATGGCTGATTCTGACTGGGTGATACCGGTTCGGTCGGATTGCGATTGAGGGCCGTCGGATTAAAAGGGGAAGGAACGCACCAGATCTGAGGATACCTCTTCACTTAAGTGACGGGATCCGGGCCACGCGATCTGGATCGGACGGCCGAGGAAGGTCTGGGAGGGGTGAGGCTCGCCTAGGGTTCACTGTAGGCCGCCGGCGGCGAGCTTGCGTACTGGAGGTTGACGGCGATGAGGTTCTGGCGAGCGTCGATGGAGATGGAGTAGTGGACGCGATGCGTATGGAGACGACGAACTCGAATCCTTGGTCGGTGACGGGGATATCCTCCGGTGGTGACAGTGAACGGCGGCTGGAGGTGATACGGTGGTGGTTTGCTTCGGTCGATGACGCATGCATCGATTCTCTGCAAAACTGGACAGATAAAGTGCATCAGAGGGAGCGCCGAGACGAGAGGGAGAGATAGGTACCACGAACGGGCGGCGAAGACCTCGAGTGTCGCCGGAATCGTGCGGGTATGCCCGCAGATGCGTCGGGCTCCGACGAGAAATCCCGTCGCTTTGGCGAGGTCCCGCGCGAGAATAGGAAAGGGGGTCGGGGGAGGAGGTAGAGGGGATTATATAGCCGCGGAAGGAGCGTTGATTTGGCAGGGATTGAATGGGATTAATGGAGGAGTAACGGCGGCAGTTTCGGGAGCTGGCAGGACCAAGGTTGAAGACGATCTGACAGGTGGGGTCCACGCGTCAGTGAGAGAGGGCGAGGGATAAGGGGATACCGGTTCGGGGTGAAGGTAAGTGGGCCGCGGGTCTCTTTTCATCTCTGGGCCGAGGGGTTCCCCGAGGCCCTTTTCGTATTTTTTTGTTTCTTTTCTTCTTTTCCTTTTCTGTTTTCTTTATTTCTTCATAGATTTTGCAAGAATGCTTCAAATCAATTCAAACCAAAATGTAAAATTTTCTAAAATTCAACTTAACACTCTAAGACAGTAAGAAACATGTTTTCATAAATAAAACTAATTTCCAAGTAAAACTCTAATATTTAGCCAAAGGGCTTATTTGCATAAATCAAGTAGAAGTAAGATTTTAAAGTAATCCTTTTAAATTCAGAGAATAAACTTTACAAAAATAGTTTTTGAAATATCTTTTTCAAACATTCCTTTGGCATAGAAAACTTTATAAATCATTTTGTAAATATCCCTTTGCAAGATAGCTTGCATAGGTTTGAATAAAAGATGGAAAATAGTATTTTGATACTTGATCTTTCTCAAAGAAGTTCTTCAAGAAAATAATAGAAAGTTTTAAGATAGTTTTCTAATAAAGCTTTCAAATAGTTTCAAAAAGTTTTAAATCCCTGTAAATTTTCAATCAACACAAGCAAAATAAAAACGAAAATTTTCCCCCAAAATTTGATAAAATCTTGGGTCGTTACAGCTACCCTCAGTGCTCTGGAGCCTATGCACCACTCCAAATCGCTCTGTCGGCTACACACCTTTCTTCCTGGTCTATGGAGCAGAAGCGGTGTTGCCCACGGATATCGAGTTTGATGCGCCCAGAATCATCCAATACAAAGAGAAGCAAGCAAAAGAAGCTCGTGAAGATGGCGTCGACCTCCTCGAGGAGGCACAAGAACAAGCTCTGGCCAGATCAGCGCTCTACCAGCAGCAGCTGCAACGATACCACAGCCGGAAGATTTGCCCGCTCGCGTTTCGCGAAGGAGATCTCGTACTCCGGCTGGTCCAAAGCACCAAGGGCATGCACAAGCTGTCTCCTCCCTGGGAGGGACCGTTCATTGTCAGCCGGGTGCTGGGCAATGGGGCATATTACCTCATCGACGCACAAGAGCCCAGAAAGAACAAGACAGATAACTCTGACAAGGAGACCGAGCGTCCCTGGAATGTCAGTCTCCTAAGACCTTTCTTCTGCTAAGGCAAAAGCTTGTACCCCGAAAAACATGTCAATGAATAAAGGAAAACGGAGCGGCTAGTTACGGCCGGCTCCGAGGAAAACACTTCGTGTATGTTTTGCTTCCTGCATTATTCACTTGACTGGCAGCCGGCTCCGGGCACCGAGGCACAGCCGGAGCCCCAAAAAACGATTAACTTCTCGCCAGCCGGACGAGTACTACGTATGAAGAAGGTCTCGAGCCCAACCTCCACCTTCCGGCTCCGCGCAGCCGGACGGATAGGAGCCGGTACGCCACATACGAAGGAAAGCCGCAGAGCAGAACCGTAAACGATAGAAAAATTGCTCAACCGAGCGTTAAGGGCAGTGTATGTTAACTAAGCGTTGGCTAGCACGAGTTGGGGGCCCAATAGACTGAAGTACTACTTCTCACTCCGCGGCACGCTCCCACCCTAGGCCGGCATTCGGCTGCCGGCCCAAGGGAGACCAACTGGCACCAGGCTGCCGGTTGGGGGTAGAAGGGCCGAAGGGTGGGAAGATTAAGGAAAAAGTTGAGGGAACCGGACAAAGGCAAAGCCAGCGAATGGTGGATAGTCATAGTCTTTCGACGTTTGGGCTGAGAAGCCACGCCCAAGAGGTTCGAAGCTAGAGCTGCCTCGTTTGGCATTGGCATCGTTCGCGAAAAGTTAGTTTCGAGCTAGCTACCAATCCAGCTACCCCAAAACTCGGGGGCTAGGGGGAAAGGGAATTGGCCCTCAGAAGTGGGCCGGCTCCAGTACCTCGCCGGCTGTTCAATCAGTTGGTGCTGCGATGCGGTCAGCAAACAAGCAACAAAATCGAAATCTAACACTCGCAAAGCAGAGGCTAGAGCCAGAAACCAAGGATTTACTCCAACTGCAGCAAGGAACGCGCGAAGGTCCGGGAAAGGAAACGTGCTGGCTCCAACCGTCGCCCGAGCCGGTATAAGACTCAGTCTCCATTCCGTCCGCGCTGGAGCCGGAGCTAGTCCATCCTTCCCGGAGCCGGCCAGCAGAAGCACCGCTCCTTCTGCGCTAAGGCTGGAAGATCTTGCCCGAGGCGTTTGCGCAAACCAGTGATCATCGCGGTCCCTATCTACGGATCCGCGTGACAGCGGCTTCGTTAAGAGAAGAATCGTCACATCACAACGGTGTCAAGCAGAAGACATTTGCGCGATGGCAAAAGCACAGTGAAGAAAGACATTCACATAGCAAAGATTTGCAGGAAATTAAAAGAGCTCTTAGTCATATGGCAAGCGGTTACATAATGAAGGCCACGCTAAGGGCCGAAACAGCAAAAGGACTCCCCCTCCCAACCCCTATACTCCTGCTAACGATGCCACTATCAAGGAGGGGTCTTCGAGGGCGCTCGCCGATCACGGCCAGGGGGAGTAGGCGCGGGCGCAGCCGGAGCCGTCGACGACGCGGACGCAGAGGACGGGTGACCTGGCGCGGTGGGTCAGGATGAGAGACCATCCCCGCTCTAGGCCATAGTCGGTGAAGAACCGCTCCCACCCCCCGGTGAGGTAGCTCTTCCCCTCCTCGTCGTGGAGGACCTCGATGTCGTACAGCGGCTGTCCGCCGCTGCCATCCTCGATCATGAAGCTCGTTGGGGGATTTTTCCCCATCGTGCCAATGAAGCTGGCTGGGAGCGGAAGGCGCTCCCTACTCCCGGCTAGCAGGGGCACCATGGCGGTGGCGAACCCGTGCTTCGGGATGTAGGAGAGCCGCTGTTTGGTCGGCGGGCGCGGCAGCGGCGCTCGTACCTTCTTCGCGGCCGCGCTGGAGGAGCCGCCGATGCTCAGGCCGGCAAGACCCGGAGGGGCGGCCCCGAACGCCATCGCGGCACCGACAAGGGCGGCCGCCACCTCCAGGGGCGTTCCAGCGAGACCGGCGATGGAGGTCGCGGCCGCGGAGACTACGGCGCCGCCGGCGGCCGCGGCAATGGTCCCACCGGGGGCCACAACGACGGCGGTGGAGTGGCCGGCCCCTTAAGGCTCGGCGGCGGCTGCGGCCGCGAGCGCTGCCAAAGTTTTCTTATTGCGGCTGCCCGGCGGGCGGCCGCTCCTCCGGGGCACTGGCGGCGTCGCTGCCAGGCCTCTGGCTCCGTCCCGGCCTCCGAGCGGGCGACCACGCTCGTGCCCGCCCGGCCCATCGCCGGCTCCGGCCCCGGTTCCGTTGGCTGCTCCGAGCGACGACATCGAGATCGAAGCAGGAGTGGCGGAGGCGACGGTTTGATGGGGCGAGGGAATGGAGGCACTCGGGAATGAAAGAAACGCTCGAGAGCTCCGAGATTTAAGGGCTGGCGAGACACGAAAAGCCGAGCCGGTTTAATGAAATTAAATCATACGCGTGGCACTTCGATGGGATGCGTCGCTGACGCCAGCCCGGTTTCGTTACATGACGTTTGCCGGAATCATGACGGTGGTGATTCCGGAGTCAAAATGACAAGACTGGCCACTGGCACACTGCGTCGGCTGCCGCGTGGGAACAAGACTCGAAGCGGCGCAAGTTCCCAGGAGGCAGCACGCCGGCTCGCAGCTCGCCGGCTCGCGGCTGCCAGCCGGGTCGCATCTTGGAACCGGCTCGTCTCGAGACGGCCGGGAGAACTCCGCAAGACTCAACCTCGACGATTAGAGCGACCAAGCCGGACCAGAAATCCTGGGACTTCGACGAGGACGAGCAAGACTTCGGCGAGAAGAGGAACCCGCCGAAGCCCCATGCTAGCCCATGAGACTTCGCCAGTTTCGGGGGCTAGTGTCGTAGGGATGACTTATGGGGCATGCCACGGGCCGAGCTATCTGATGGCTAGCGTCCCAGGAGTCTCCACGACCTGAAGGCGAGAAGACTGGCACCGCCCGAAGGGCCGGCTGCGCCAGCAGCCGGCTGGCGATTTCACCATGGAAGGCTGGAGCCGGGCGACGAAGACAAGAACCCACCAACGGCCGTTTCACCGAAAGTGGGCTGGCCCCGACAAGAGCAACAGAGGCCCAGGATATGAGTGATGAGCGCCATGACCAAGTCCGACCAATCAGCGACCAAGGACCCTTCCCCACGATAGGATCCAAGGCAAAAGGGAGGGCATATGCCTCCTAGATGCCGGTCCCAGGGGAAAGGAACTTTATAAAGTGAAGTTGTCAGAGCAGGGCGAGGGGATCATGCTAAGGACGCCGCCGCCGAGGAGCCGGCAGCCGGCCGAATCGTTACCCAACCTGTAACCAGGCCCCCGCCTATATAAGGGGGCCTGGACCCTTAGCATAGGGGGATCCGATCTTCTTCTTCCTCCTCTAGCCCGAACAACTCGAGGAGCATTGTAACCGATACTATCCAATCAATACGAAGCAGGCAGGAAGTAGGGGTTTACCTCCACCTGGGAGGGCCCTGAACCTGGGTAAACCGTGGTGTCTCAGTAGGCATAATCCCGAGCCGGGCCCCTCGTCTCCACCGTCGAGCCCCTTCGATAAGCCTACCCATGGCTACTGTCTCTAAATTCCCACGACACAATCAAACTCGTAATTCATACCTGATCCTTTACCTTTGTCGCTATCCCAACCTTCAATATTGTTTTGAATTGTTTCAAGCAGATCCCACTTGGTTTCAACATCCTTGCTTGTGAAAGACCCATCAAAGCATGCATCTAGATAGTCCTTGTAATATCCTGAAAGCCTTGCATAAAAATTATTAATAACAATATTACGAGGAAGATCATGAATAGGACATTTGTGCATTAGTAACTTCAATCTTCCCCACGCTTGGGCAATGCTTTCTCCCTCATGCGGATGAAAATTATAAATGTAATTCCTATCTTTATAAACCTGACTAGAAGGATAGAATTTAGAATAAAAGAGAGGTTCAATTTCCTCCCAGTCAATAGATCGACCATCCTTCAGTGTTTATACCATTCCTCAGCTCTGCCTTTCAGTGATAAAGAGAATAGCTTCTTCTTAACTTGGTTCATTGAAATACCTGCACACTGGAACAACTCGCATAATTCATGTATAAAAAGCAAATGATCACCAGGATGGACAGTTCCATCTCCTAAATAGCAGTTATTCATAATACGTTTAACAATCTTCATAGGTATTTCAAAAGGATGAGGAGCACAAGCATCATTAGAAACATCACATATGGGAGATAAAATATCATCAGAGCAAACTTTCTCCACTAAAGCTGGGGAACTAAAAATATCATACTTAACAAAACCAGCTTCCCCAAGCTTAGACTTTTCCATAGCATTAGCAATAACGGGATTCAAAGCATTCGTACTAATAACATTGCTATGCGAAATAAGCTCCAAAGGATTTTCAATTTTCTCTTCAAATCTAAACTCGGAAAAAAGACTAAAGAACTCTTTATTTTCCATTAAACCTAACTAGTGAAAATAAAAACAAGAAACAAAAAGACGTAATTGCAGAATCTAAAGGAAATAACTTTGAGCACTCACACAGGAGGATGCGAGTACCTTTTACCTTACCTCTCCGGCAACGGCGCCAGAAAAGAGCTTGATGTCTACGCACGCGTCTGTTCTTGTAGACAGTGTTGGGCCTCCAAGTGCAGAGGTTTGTAGAGCAGCAGCAAGTTTTCCTTAAGTGGATCACCCAAGGTTTATCGAACTCAGGGAGGAAGAGGTCAAAGCTATCCCTCTCAAGCAACCCTGCAATTACGATACAGAAAGTCTCTTGTGTCCCCAACACACCCAATACACTTGTCAGATGTATAGGTGCACTAGTTCGGCGAAGAGATAGTGAAATACAAGTGGTATAGATGATTATAAGTAGCAAATGTAATCTGGAATAAATATCGCTGCGAGCAAACATGTAACAAAACAGTAAGTAAACGGTGTGCAATGCTTGGAAACAAGGCCTAGGGATCATACTTTCACTAGTGGACACACTCCCAACAAATATAACATAATTGAACCAATAGATAACTTCTCTTCACTATGGTACTCTGAATTACTCTCCTATTGAATAACACTAATCATTGAATAGGGCTACGAAGCACTCCTTAAAGTTCACCAAGTACTTGACAAACACCACTCATAGAGATATCCAAATCAAATCACAACTCAAGATAGATATTATTGCAACTTAGACCAAGTACTAACACGGTGCACACACTGTCAACATTACACCATGAAAGGAGGAATAGATCACTTCAATACTATCATAGTGATAATTATTCTCATAATCCATAAAAGATCACAATTGTAGCCTAAACCAAGTACCACCATGATGCACGCACTGTCACCGTTACACCATGGCAGGAGGAATAGATTACTTTAATAACACACTAGAGTACACATAATGAAGAAGAGCAACATCTACTTATTCAACATGATACAAAGCTCACGATCACATAAAGATCACATCATGGGAGAGAGAGGTGAACCACATAGCTACCGGTAGAGCCCTCAGCCCCGGGGATGAACTACTCCCTCCTCATCATAGGAGTCAACAAGGTTGATGGAGATGGCGGTGAGGTCGATGGAGACGGCGGAGATGGCAATGGAGACCAATGGAGATGGCTCTGGGGGCACTTCCCCATCCCGGCAGGGTGCCGGAACAGAGACTTATGTCCCCCGAAATTCGTCAGCGGCGGCGGCGGAGCTACGGAACTGTTCTGGAAATTTCACTGACTCCCTTAGGGTTTTCCGTTCCGAGGCTTCTTATAGGTGAAGGGGCATCGTCAGGGGGAAGCCAGGGGCTCCTCACACCAGGGTGGCGCAGCCAGGGCCAGGGCCGCGCCACCTATGTGTGAGGGCGGCCTCTGGCCCCCCTCCGGCTCTCTTTCGGTCTTCAGGAAGCTTCTGAGAAAAATAAAACTTCTGGAACTTGTTTCGTCCAATTTTGAGAATATTTCCTGTGTAGCTTTTCTGAAACACAAAGACAGCAGAAAATAGGGAACTGGCACTGTGGCATCTTGTCAATAGGTTAGTTCCGGAAATCGCATAAAAATGCCACAAAGTGTAACGAAACACAAGGCAAATGGTGTAAAAACAAGCATGGAGCATCAAAAATTATAGATACGTTTGAGACGTATCACCGGGGAGGACCACGCGCGCAAGAGCTCTGGCAGCGGCGTGCCAGCTGGTCCTGCAGAAGGAAATAGAGAGGCATTGGCGAGCTCTGCATCGGGGCCGAGCTGTCGCCTTTGTCGTCGTCGACCGCCTCCAGCTGACCAGCTCCACTCAGGTCGACCAAGGCGTGGGAACAGTCCGCAATGACATCGCCTGCCACCGCACTAAAAATTTCCAAATCAATGACGGCGAGTGGTCCTTTCGAGCTTCGCTTCAAAGAGCTATGTCCTGGCAAGCATTGGGGATTCACGGGCAAATTAATGGATTTGGAATATACTTGATTTACCGGTAGGAAAGATAATGGAGATTTTTTTCTCGCTCTCTTTTCAGAATATAGATGCATATATAGATGAGTGCGGTGAGTCGAGAAGGCCAAAAAGGTATCTTTTTGTCTAACATAATAATTGTTTTTAATCTGGGTAACATTGCACGGATTCATCCACTAGAAAGTAGAACGTGCCTAATTGAGAATTGTACATGGCTTAGTCTCAACGAGAGATGATAAAAACTAGCTCAAAGCTGCATAATGGAATTCATTGATGCAGTTTAAAACCAAAAACAAATTGTCTCACTTTTCAAAATTTTGATGGTAATTTCTAATGGTAAAATAAAAATAATTTCTACATTTACCTACGAACAAGAAAATTTGATTTGATCCATTGGACTCCTAGCGATGGTTCGTCTCGCTCTTCACCTGTTCTATGAAAAAAAAATTCCCACAACCACAAATTCGAACTACCCACCTTTCATTCAGAGTTACAGTGGAGTGCACTTCTATCCAAAATATATATTAATATCATGCACGGTTGAAACACTCACAAGCAACCTCAACACGCTCGATGGTGTTGCGAGCCGATGGGACCACACACTAGAGCTTTGAACGACGGGGCGGTGGGACGAGCTACATGGAGTACGTGGCGCTCTAGAAAAGAGTAGTCCTGAGTTTTTGTTATTGTATACTGTTCGTAGCAACGCACGGGCAAGTTTTCTAGTAACTTTAAATAGACTAACTAAAATATTATGTGTTTGTATAACACATAACTGTAGGGAAGATTTTTTCCATTTTATCGAAGTTATTGACTATTTTTTCATTTACGTATAAAAACTCAAATTTGTCGTTATTTTGTTAAAAGTGGTTGTTGTTGGTACACCATTAGTACTCCCCGCAAGGAAAAAATTACATTGACATATTAGTGCTGGTTGGTAAACATATAGCGACCAAGTTTTTGGATTAGCCTGATTATCAAACTTTATATCAAGATTTTGTCAATTTTATCACCAGTATTGTTTAAATTTTCCACATACGTACTAAGATTCAAATCTGCTATTAATTTTTTGAAAGAGATGGTTGTTCATATACCATCGAACTTTCCATAAAAATATTACTTTTTGAAAATCGTATAGTGACCAATTTTTTTAATTATCCTCATTATTAAACTTTGTATTTTTTGGCATATATTTGTAGCTGACCAGGTGACAAGGGTATAGATAATAGATCCCGACAGTTGAGTAGCCCTGAGGCCCGTTAAGCTAGGCCCAGTTGTAACGCTAGTCGAAATACGAGTTCATATCGTATGTCGATATTGTAATCTGTGTCGGATCCCTCTCGATCCTTGAGACCTGGTCACCTATATATAGGGGCCAGAAGAGGACGGCGAGGGACAATTGAAAGCAAGCCAGGTTTACACCCACGTTTACTTTCGATACACACCTTGTTTGACTGATCTTATATCCGAGTTCATCCGACGCCCTATCTCCCCGATCCTAAGTCCTTCATCTAGGACATTTGTCGAGTTAACCCTCGTCAATTGGCGCCGACCGTGGGGACTCTGGGCGTTGGAATCATGAATTTAACGGCTTTTTCGCTTTTAGCCAATAGCAATCCAGAAGTCGACGAAAGTCAAGAGATGGATCTGACGATCGGAAGTTTAAGCTTCTACGTCGGACCTTCGGTTTCAACCCGCCTTTCGGATCCGGCGAAATCGGGTCCATCGGCAAGCAAAGTCGAGAGAATCACAACGTCTGGATCATCCGTGGGCTCTTCCAGCGAGGTAAACTCGCCGGTCAGTCTCACAGCAACAGAAGATATGCAAAAGAGACTCGAGGAATTCGATGAAATTCGGGGAAAGCCCGACATGGAAGCAATAGTGGTTAAACCGCACGATAGTCCAAGGGATTTCACCACCGGAAGCAGTGGCATCTCCAGAAGCGTACACCAGTTATGCGTCATTATCACTGAAGCAGCAGAAGAGAATAATTACGAAGGCAACAAAGAGGTCGACATGCAAGTCGATAAACCAAGGAGTAACAACAAGAAGGAAAAGGAGAAAATTCACATTTCAATCGGAGAGTGGAGAATCATCATGTCAGCCATCAATCATGGCACGGAATTACCCGCAGATTCAAGAAGAGAAGTTCTGATGGGGTATCAATACGCGCTGCACCAGCGCAGAAAGAAGTTAAGAGAGGAAAGAGACATATTTATGAGAACCGAGATAACAATAGCACATCAAGTGGAGGATATTGGGATGAGTACAGCGATGCATCAGAGTCTAGCATGGAAAGGCACAGAGACCCGAAGCACAACAGGAGGACAACTAGACAGACAAGAGAAGAAAGCTATACAAAAAATTTAAGCGCGCACCCATCAGATGAGGAAGAAGACTTTGTGCAAGAAACACCAGAGGCAGCATTGGTAGCAGCACAGGCGTACCTACTAACCACGCAACCAGAGCCCGGAGATCCGCGGGAGCACATGCATCAAGCCGCAATACGAAGCCTCGGTTGATAGAAGACAAGCTAATGGGAAATCTTCCAGAGAAAAAGGCGACACATCGTAAGAAAAGGTGAAAGGAAGAGTTCAAGCGCAAATCCTCGTGAAACGAATCCAGTGAGTCATCAGGTGACGAGAAGCGACAAAAACGGAAGGAGGACGCAAGGAACATAATAGCACAAGCATGACTAAACAACTCACACTATGCGTGGAAAGAAGAAAATTATGAAGACGATGATAAAGAGATGGGCGCGTTATGCTTTACTCGCAGGGTTCGCAAAACGCGGGTACCCAAAGGATTCAAGTTACCGCACGATCAACAAAAATATGATAGGTCCAAGAACCCACTCTATGGTTATCAGACTACCTACAAGCAGTACAAATACTCAGAGGAACAAGAGCAACGGCCATGCAAAATTTGCAGTTACACCTCACCGGCGCAGCACGGTCCTGGTTGAACACTTTACCCAACGATACCATCGGGAGTTGGGGAGAACTTGTCGTGGTTCTTACGACACGTATGCCATGAGGGGTACCTCAAGGCGATAGAAAGAGGGGATAGGCGATCTGGTGCCCGGGACGGTGATAAACAGGGATTACCCAGGTTCACATCCCCGTGGTGGAGGATCGCTACATCCTGCTACAACTCACTATAATGGCACAATGTGTACGGGTTACAATGGTTGTGTTGGTCGCTATACGATCTGCTATGTCTTTCACTTTGTGATTGACCTTATGGCTAAGTCGTGCCTCAAGGGCTCCTCCACGCTGTCTTATAAAGGCGCCTGGCGTGGGCATCACGGTGGTTCCGGGGCGGATACTACATAGAGTCCTAGACTAAGTCCTATACAATATCTTGTACTTCATGGCAAATCTGCCATAAGCATGTCTTGAGGAATCTGCCATGAGCTCCTGCTATCCGGGAATCTGCCATGGCACTGGTGCGTCTGGGAATCCGCCATGGCATGGCAGCGTGGAATCAGTCATGGCATGGCAGCATGGAATCCGCCATGGCATGGCAGCCTTCAATCTGCCATACCACCAGCAACTAGGCCGCCCGGTTGGCTATCTGCCATACCACCTCCATGGGCCACCCTGGTTTACCGGTATGAGACTACGTCGCTGGTATACCCGTTTGGTATATCCACAACAGTAGCCCCCGGATTTCTTTGAGATCTTCTCTTCTGTCATCATTGCTTGATGGGCTTTTTATCTTCGTCTTCATCTTCAAGATAGTCGCGTGAAAGATCTCGTAGACCTCCCAAAGAATAAACTTTATCCAACTAGAACTTTAGGCGGACCAGTGATGTCTCATACTTGCAGTGCAATTCTCCAGATACATGCTGGTATGCTACTGCGAACGAATCCAAGGCGGATAACTAGTATTTCTTCCAAGCTCAAGGAACGTTCCTTCCAGTATAAGATGTTGCCTCGAAGCTTACCAAACAGTGAGCGCAAAATTATCGCACTGCTTCTGTTTTCGAACTTCGATGCTTTTACACCATGTGTAGCCCCCGAGCTCCATGGCGGGTTCTCATAGAGAATCCATCAGGGTGCTCTTAGGGAAACTACTTAGAATTTTTAGCATGTAGCCCCCGAGCATCGCTACGCAGTTTTTCCTAGCGGTGCTCTCAGCAGACTTTGGATTTTTTGCTAGCTGTAGCCCCCGAGCGTTATGGCAGATTTATATCCGGCATAGGGCTCTAAGAGAACTACGTAGTTAAAATGCGATGAGTAACTCCCGAGCGTTATGGCGGATTTCTATCCGGCGCAATGCTCTAAGAGAACTTCACAAAACTTAGCACCGGTGTAGCCCCCGAGTGTCAAGGTGGAATTTACTTGAAAATCCGGCTTGATGCTCTTAGAGAACTTTACCATTTATTATATCAACATATTATGGTCGCAGCCCCCGGGCGGCCAGCTCCATGGCGGCCAGCTCCAAGGTGACCTCAAGGCATCCTACTCCATGGCGGTCTGCTCCAAGTTGGCATGCTGCATGGCGGTCTCAAGGCATCCTGCTCCATGGCGGACTGCATCAAGGTGGCCGCTCCATGGCAGATTTGGGCTGCCATCAAAGGTGTCCGCTCCATGGCAGATTTGGAATGCCATCAAAGGCGGCCGCTGCATGGCAGATTTGGGCTGCTATCAACGATAGCCCCCAGGTATTTGAGCTGAGTGGCTCGAAAACACCTCAGATCGGGCACCAGCAAAGCGTCCAAGCGTCATATGTACCTGTGACATGAAAACAAAACACAATTGTATTAAATCGTTCTTGTGTTCAACGAACAAATGCAAGGCAGATAAAACACGGCCATTGAACAGATGTTTTAAAGCTGAAACTATGCAGCAGTTGAACAACATAAAACTGTCAAGGCGGAAAATAACTCGACTATCTTGAACAGTTTATGTGCATATAATATATTTTAAGCAAGTGCTGGTTTATCCGTTCTACCGTTTTATATGCTTGACTTTTCGTGAGATGGCAAACTTTTGCACGAACAATCCGCCAAGGCGATAGCGCTTAATAGCAGCCGTCCAAAACCTTGGAAACGGATGGCAGCTTTAAAGTGCCAAAATATCACTACTCGGGAATCCACATATAAAACATCAGAAAACGTGTAGGCCAGAAAACTTAAGCTAACGCAGTATGGCAGATTTTTGCATGATACCGGCGCCTTTAGAAGCAAGCGAGTCAAAATTTTACTCACGAGCACAAGGCAAATCGTGGAAAAGTTATGATCAAAACGAAAACGGTAAAAGACTCATAATATGAGCGAACCAAATGCTTTATCTCATGATCATGAACAAATATAAAATATTAAATATAAATAGGGACTTAGCTGCTTAAACGAAGTCGGTGTTGTTCACGGCGAACTCAAAGCTCTAGCCGGCAACGACAAAGATGATCACAATGATAAAACTGGAACATGGCGTTGATGAAGTTGACCGGAGTTGTAACCAGCAGCAACAATAAAGTAATCTGGGATGGCGGCGGTTGCGACGGAGGCAGGCGTAGACGGCTCCGTCAATCGCAGCGTAGACCAAATCAGCCATGGCGGAACGAAACTGGCCGACTGACGAAGTTGTACACGTGATATGGCCAAGCTACATCTGCCATGGCATCAGCCAAGCTACAACCGCCATACACCTCATACGATTATACATGCAAGCAACTTAGTGGAAAAATCCATGCACGTGATTGGCCTCGTTGACGCAAATTCCATGCATTCTTCCTTAACCTTCACGTGAGCTATTAGACATGCATGCAACTTAGCGGCTGAGTACTCGGAAGAGGAAGTAAGAAAGGCAATTTTCCAAATGGAACACAATAAAGCTTCGGGTCCTGATGGCTTTCCAGCTGAGTTCTATCAAACCTTCTGGGATACTATCAAAGGGGACCTTCTTGATTTGTTTGGCTGTCTTCTTGCTGGACAACTAGAATTGTTTCGTCTTAATTTTGGTGAGGTAATTTTGTTACCAAAGGTTAATGAGGCGGAAAGGATTCAACAATATAGACCAATCTGTCTCCTTAATGTTAGTTTCAAAATTTTCACGAAAGTGGCCACCTTAAGACTTAACACAGTAGCTGATGTTGTAGTTCGTCCGTCCCAAACTGCTTTCATGCAAGGTAGGATTATCCTTGACGGGGTTGTAACCTTGCATGAGACAGTTCATGAGCTACACTCTAAGAAATTGAATGGGGTAATTTTAAAGCTAGATTTCGAGAAAGCTTATGATAAAGTTAAATGGTCTTTCCTTCAGCAAACACTCAGGATGAAAGGTTTTTCAGATGAGTGGCGTGCGTTGATTAATTCTTTTGTGTCTGGGGGTAGTGTTGTCATCAAAGTCAATGATGATGTTGGTAGATATTTTCAGACATTAAAAGGGCTTCGTCAGGGTGATCCTTTATCACCAATGCTATTCAATATAGTGGCTGATATGCTCGCAATTATGATTGAACGTGCAAAAAGTGATGGGCTAATTGAAGGGGTCATTCCTCATCTTGTGGATGGGGGTCTGTCTATACTTCAATATGCCGATGACATAATTCTTTTTATGGAACATGATTTGGAAAAGCACAAAATCTAAAGTTAATTCTATCAGCATTTGAGCAATTATCCGGACTCAAAATAAATTTCCATAAGAGCGAATTGTTTTGCTTTGGTGAGGCCCTTAACGAGGTCAATGCCTACGCTAATTTATTTGGTTGTGGGCAAGGCCAGTTTCCAATGAGATATTTGGGAATTCCGATTCATTATCGGAGACTCACTCTCACCGAATGGAAACAAGTTGAGGAGCGACTTCAAAAGCGGCTTTCCACTTGGAAAGGCAAGTTACTGTCCCTAGGAGGGAGATTAGTACTCATTAATTCGGTCTTATCGAACATGGTACTGCATATGATCTCTTTCTTTCTTTTTCCTAAAGGTGTCCTTCATAAACTAGACTATTACAGGTCTAGATTCTTTTGGCAAGGGGATAGTGAGAAAAAGAAATATCGATTGGCTAAATGGAGTGTTGTTTGTTGTCCTAAGGACCAGGGAGGGCTAGGTATTCATGACCTATCGGTTAAGAACACGGCTCTCCTAGGTAAATGGCTTTTTAAGCTCCTCACTGAGGATGGGACTTGGCAAACCCTCCTAAAGAGAAAATATATCGATTCAAGAGCACTATCTCAGGTGCTTTGGAAACCGGGTGATTCTCATTTCTGGGCTGGCCTCATGGCGACTAAGAAACATTTCTTTGGCCTTGGGACTTTCACTATTAAGGATGGATCAGAGATAAGGTTCTGGGAAGATAAGTGGCTAGGTGCTACGTCCCTTCGAGAACAGTATCCGGCATTGTATAGTATTGTGCGTCACAAAGGCGATACCATTGCTAAGGTTTTGGAGACCTCTCCACCAAATGTGTCATACAGAAGGGATTTGTCTGGGCAACGGCTTGTACATTGGAATGACTTACTCTTACGGTTGGCAAATATCCAGTTACAACCGGGGCCTGATCAATTTTGATGGAACCTTCATGAGAATGGGCTTGTACATTGGAATGCCTTACTCTTCGGAGACATCCACATCTTCATCGGAGAAACGGACCTTACCCCCGCGATGGAAACCAATTTCTGGCGGATTAGTATGGCTGAAACCCCCAAACGGACCGCTTTCGAGCTGGATACGGAGGAGGAATCATCTGATCTGGAACTTTCCAAGTTATCTAGATCGAATCTAAAAAACAATCCCACCCAGCCCACCCTAGAGGTAGAGGAAGTGGTGGTAGACCGCTATGAATCCACCATGAGCAATCTGGCGTTAGAGGCACCGCGGTATTGCCTTGTTGCTTTCGCAGGAACCACTTCGGGATCTGCCTCCAATGGAGATGACAGCCCAGGTGAATCCATCCTAGAGGCACTTAACGAAAGTGGTGAATCGGATGACTGGGATAGCAAAGGCTATGACTCTGATCACTATGATGCCGCCATGAGAAAGATCGAGGCGGAATTAGCTCAGCAAGCACTTGAAGAGCAGAACGCAGCCGCCAAGCAGGTGTTCATGACCAACAAAGGAGATGACGCTGGGCTGACAACCGGTGATCCGCCATCTCAGGTAGCCCATGACGGAGATGCCGGCAAAGAGCAGGGTAACCTGCCACTAGCTGCCGATCCCGCCACGGAACAACTTCTCGAGATCCAGGGCGGCCCTAGGCCTCTGCAACCTGCCATCCCCGTGGTGCATCACCCAGAAGACTTCATGACCCCGCTGGACAAGGTCGTCTCTGGACCTCTAGGATATCCAATCACCCCTGACTATGTCAGGGATGTGAACGATCTCGAGAAGAAAAGGCGAGCAATCCTCAAAGAAGCAAAGCGAGTCGAGAAGATGGGCGAAAAGCTAGATGGCGACATTGCTAAAGCTCAAGACACGCTGAAACGTGCAAGGAACATGGAGGAGAAGTACGTTACTCTCATCCAGAATCAAATGAACGAGGGAGGCAACCCGCGGCTGGCACGAAACCTTGAGTTCACCGTGCCAACTGCAGAAACTCTGGCCAAGATATACATCAAGAATCCACCATATGTGGACAAGAACCGCGATGAAGTCAGGGCTACGCCCGTTGAGAACATCGTGGCTGCAAAGGAGCTATTGAAGCATAATAAAAGCCCAGCAGCCCTAGAGACGGCGGTAAAACTGATGACCAAAGCATTGGTGCAGCAGGAGAAAGCTACATCATCACGACGGCTTGAATCTGATTCCGCGCTATGCAGGTCCAGTACTGCCTCCAAAGCTTGGGGTAATGGCAATTATGGTACACGCCATGATAACGAATCTCACACCGGATCCTCAGAAGTCCGAAGAAGAGAAGCTCGCAACAGGGCAGATGCCATCCCAATATCCTCTGATGACAAGCCACATGGCAAGAGCCATCAAAGAAATCCATCGCCACCTCACAAGAACTACCCTGCTTATGGATACCAAGACAAGGCCCAACCTCGCCATAAGTCCAACATGCCGCCACCAAAGTACAAGACGTTCGAAATCCCACAGGGAGGAATTGTCATACACGATAATGATGGCAAGCGAGGAAGGAGTCGTGACGCTGGTCGGAGAGACGAGCCGCCACGACGTGAAACCAGTCGGGATGGTGGATCCAGGCATAGGGAACCATCTCGCCATGACGATGGCATGTATCACAACGGTGACAAGGATAAGCATCGCTCTTCACGCCGCAGCAATGACAAAGGGCAGGGCTCCCGCCGCCATGACAATGACCCAGCTCCACGAAGAGTAGAGGGAAGCCGTCGTAGTTGCAGAGATCCATCGCAGGACGTTGAGAGTAAAAGGCGTAACCCTTCACCATCCCCACCAAGCAGCCCCCATGGCGGCGGCGGTGGTGGTGGCGGCCCAGCCAGGTCACGCGCCTCCCAGAAAGATCCGCAGGACAAGAAGCCATACGATGCGCGAACCCACCTAAACGAGATTGCCAAGTCTCAAACAGCTTTCTTCCTCGGCCCGAAGTGCTTTGGACAACGGATTCATGATGAGCCCATCCCACATGGGTTCAAAATCGAGAAAAACATCCGCCAGTACAACGGAGTTGACAGGCCCTTACCTTGGCTGCAAAACTACTTCAACGCAGTGCAGTTCGCAGGGGGATCACCCAATGTTGTTGTCCGCTATCTGCCCCTGATGCTTTTTGGCACAGCGCGGCAGTGGATCAACGACTTGGCGGAAAATTCCATCCAAACCTGGTTTGATATGCAGATTGCGTTCACTAAAAACTTCGAGGGTACCTACAAGAGACCTCACAATATAGGTGACCTCCAACGGTGTTGGCGAGCAGAGGACGAGACCTCCCGAACTTTCCTCGCACGTTGGCTGGATATGAAGAACTCCTGTGAAGGGGTTACCGACGAATCCGCCATCCTCGCATTCATTGACAGTTTGGAGAGAGGCCAGCTACTCCGCCATCGCCTGTTACGAGAAAGGAATGAAGGGAAACTAATCCTAAATTCCATGATCACCATTGCAAGCAACTACGCGGCTGCCGACGACGACGCCCGCGAATCTTTGAAGGCTTCCGCCATCCAGAACACCGGAAAGCGAAACAGCAGCAACAAACGGAAGAATCCGCTAGAAGAGTAGCAAACCCCGGATATGGTGGCCACAACCTTCTCCGATAAAGGACAGAGCAGCCAACGTGGCCAGGGACGAGGTTCCAGCAGCGGCCAGCCGTGAAGCTCTCCAGCTTCCGCTACGACACCAGCTGCACCTGTGTCCTACGATGAATACCGCGATATGCCATGCTTTGCCCATCGGG
The DNA here is from genome assembly GCA_007115705.1 of Dactylis glomerata. Classification (NCBI taxonomy): domain Eukaryota; kingdom Viridiplantae; phylum Streptophyta; class Magnoliopsida; order Poales; family Poaceae; genus Dactylis; species Dactylis glomerata. The sequence goes on from QXEO01001474.1 coordinate 672,601, forward strand.
ACGCTTCAGGAAAGTGCAACCACACCAACCGGAACTGCAAATTTGTCAACGACCTCAAGGCAGACCAAGAAGCTGGCTACAAATGCACCCGGTGACAATGGCCTCGTGGCAAAGGGAAAGCGGACAAGGAAAAGGAGTCCAAGGATAGCAGTGACATGGATGAAGGCCTTGCGCCAGAACTGGCCGAAAAGGCAGAGGGTGGAACTGGCACGGGCAACCCGCTCAAGAGCACCAAGAAGGGAGCATTTCACACCTTCCTTGGACCTCCCACGGCTAAGGCACAAAGAGCCGCCATGTGCTCCTTAAATGCCACCGTGCCTAAAGTCCGCCAGTTAGTCCGATGGTCCGAGATGCCGGTGCAATGGAGCCGCGACGATCACCTAGAGCACATCCCAGATGGATACTACGCCATGGTGGTTAATCCCTTGATCCAAGGCTACGAGTTCTCCAAGTGCCTGATGGATGGCGGAAGTAGCTTGAACATCATGTATGTGGAAACCCTGACAAAGCTAGGCCTTACCAAGACCCAACTCCGCCATAGTGCTGTCACTTTCTATGGAGTGCTTCCTGGCCGCCAAGCAAAGTACCTCGGGTCCATCACCCTCAAGGTTGCCTTCGGCGATGAAAATAACTACCGCGCAGTTCCCATAACTTTTGAGGTGGTCCCTTTCAAGAGTACATACCACGTGATCTTCGGCCGCCCCGCCTTCCACAACTTTCACGCTAGGCCATGCTACATCTACAACCAGCTGAAAATGCCAGGACCTGAAGGAATCATCACAGTTTATGGCAGCTTCAGAAAGGCCAAGGAGTGCGAGGACGGAGAAGCCGCCTTCGCGGAAGCAGTGTTCTTCGGCGAGGAGTTCAAGGAAATCCATGCCGCCACGGACCCCACAGAGATGCCGGCATCCAAGCAAGAAGTATCTGCCTCCCCGCCAACCTTCAAGCCTACAGTTGATACCAAGCAGGTGGAACTTGTCGCTGGCGATGCCGCCAAGACCACATCAATAGTGACAAACCTATCCCCCAAATAGGAAAGCATGCTCGTCAAGTTCCTCCATGAGAACCGGGACATCTTCACATGGCAGCCATCTGACATGACAGGTGTACCCAGGGAACTCGCCAAGCATGCCCTGCAAATAATTCCTGGCTCCAAGCCAGTAAGACAAGCAATGAGATGCTTCGGAGATGAAAAGTGCCACGCCATAGCAAAGGAAATTTCCAAGCTGTTGAAAGCAGGCTTTATCAAAGAAGTGATCCATACAAAGTGGGTGGCAAATCCTGTGTTATTTCCTAAGAAAAACACAAAGGTTCTGCGCATGTGTGTAGATTACACCGGCCTGAACAAAGCGTGTCCCAAAGACCCTTTTCCCTTGCCGCGCATTGACCAAGTCATTGACTCGACGGCGGGATCGGAGCTGCTGTGTTTCTTAGATGCCTACTCAGGTTACCACCAGATCAAGATGAAGGAGTCCGATCAGCTCGCTACCTCGTTTGTAACACCTTATGGCACATATTGCTATGTGACAATGCCATCCGGTCTGAAGAACGCAGGAGCAACGTACCAGCGCACCATGCAAAAGTGCATGGCGGATCAAATCAGATGCAATATCCATGCATATGTGGACGACATCGCCGTCATGTCCAAGAAGCAGGACGACCTTATAGCGGATTTGCAGGAGACCTTCAATAAACTAAGGAAGTACAATATGATGCTCAATCCCACGAAGTGTGTCTTCGGGGTCCCAGCTGGACAACTCCTAGGATTCATCGTCTCCCACCACAGTATCGAAGTCAACCCGGAGAAAATCAAGGCCATCCTTGAAATCTCCCAGCCCAATGACCTGAAGGACGTGCAGCAACTCACAGGCTGCGTGGCAGCAGTGAGCATATTCATCAGTCGTCTTGGCGAGAAGGCTTTGCCACTCTACAAGATGATGAAGAAATCAGACGAATTTGTCTGGACCGACGAGGCAGACGCTGCGCTCAAGGATCTGAAGAGAGTGCTATCCACTGCACTAGTCCTGGCAGCTCCCGAAGACCAGGTGCCCATGTTACTATACATGGCAGCTACCAACAGGGTCGTCAGCATCGTCATCATGGTAGAACGCAAGGAAGAAGCGCAGGAGTACGGCGTACAGCGACCAGTCTACTATGTCAGCGAGGTCCTGACGGAATCCAAGTAGCGCTACCCTCACTACCAAAAGTTGGCATATGGAGTTTTCCTAGCTTCTCATAAGTTACGGCATTACTTCTATGACCATAAGATCACAGTGGTGAGCAAGGCTCCACTGAAGGACATCATCAACAACAGCGACGCAACAGGACAAGTTGCAAAGTGGGGCATTGAATTGGCCTCCTTCGACATCGACTACAAGCCTCGCACCGCCATCAAGTCTCAGGCTTTGGCGGAATTCATGGCGGATTGGAAGGAAGCACATGAGACTACGCCCGTCCCAGAACCAGAGCATTGGGTGATGCACTTTGATGGCTCAAAGCTGCTACACGACTCGGGGGCTGGAGTGACACTCAAATCTCCTAAGGGAGATGAGCTCAGCTACGTTCTCCAGATCCACTTCCCCACCACCAATAACATCGTGGAGTATGAAGTTCTACTGCATGGGCTACGCGTCGCAAAGGAGATCGGCGTATAACACATTATGTGTTGTGGAGATTCTGACCTTGTCGCTCAGCAGGTGGCTGGCACATACAAAGCTCGGAATGAAGTCATGGCGGCTTACAGGGGCGAAGTGGATGAGATGGCCAAAAGTTTCCTCGGCTACGACATAAAGCATGTATGGCGACTGGACAACATGGCAGCCGACACCCTGTCCAAGCTAGGGTCTAGCTGCAAGGCAGTCCCGCCAGGCGTATTCCTCAAGCATCTGCACGTACCATCAGTCAAGATGGTGGATCCAGAAAATCCAGAGCTAGCAAGCTCCCCCGTTATGGCGGTTTTGCCCAGCAACCCGCCATAGGCAGAGCCCTACCTGGAGTATCTGACGAACAAGAAACTACCCGAAGACGAAGTCCAAAAGAGACAAATCGAGCATAGAGCAAAAGCGTACACCATCATCGATGGCCAGCTCTACAAACGAAGCACCTCGGGAGTATTCATGAAGTGCATATCCCAAGTGGATGGAATTGAAATACTAAGGGAGATCCACGAAGGCGAATGTGGGCATCACACCGCCGCCAGATCCCTAGTAGCCCTGGTGGATTGTTCGTGCGAAGATTCCGCCATCTCACGAAAAGTCAAGCACAAAGAGCCGGATGACGGATTGCATAATCCTACGGGTGATTTTTTTTTTCAAAGTGTTGTTTTTTGAGCATGTCAAACTGCTGCAAGTTGCATAAAAATAGGCCTGGCAGTTTTTTCGCACATAAACCACTTAAAGACTTGATAAAACTGTGCCATAAGTTCAAAAGCATTCTCTAATCCGCCACAGGCAGATCAGGCATAGTACAAGCATACACGCAGTTTAAAGTTTAAACTTACAGACCCACTCAGGGGCTGAATTGATGCATTGTTTCTTCCTGCCATATTGCAGGGTATAACTTAAGATGGCGGAACAGCAGAGGACACATCATCACCGCCATCAGCACCAGCAGTGGCTGCAGAGACCGATGCCAAAGCCTGGCTTGGAGACCCCGAAATATCGTATGCTTCATAGTATACGTTCAGCTGAGTGCCCAGGGCACAAAGCTGATCATATCCTAGCACACTCTGCCGGATGGCAGCCTTGTCCACCGGCGCTCCGTCCTCGCCGCTCTCCGGGATGCCGGAGGTGATCAAGTCCAGGTCCAGCTCGGGGTAGTGGGCCTTTGCCAAAGTTAAAGCAATTCTAGTACCACCCCGAGCGGAAGACTGCTTCCAGTCTGCCACCAGCCCAGGCACAAGCAGCAGCTTCTTGGGGAGCCCTATGGCGGAAAGGCCAGATGAACCCGCTATCTGCAGACTCCTGCACGCCTGACGACCAGCATTAAGAAGGCCATCCAACTCCTTCTTTGCCGCGTCGGTGGCCATGCGTAAGCCTATGGCGGAATCCACCTCGCCTTGCTCCAGGGTCACTGCATAGCGGAAACAAACAAGGCGTCATACTCTACATAGCATATTATTACAAACTACACAGTATGGAGAGCCATCGCTACCTAGCAAAGTCTTCTGGAAATGATTGAGGACCTCATTGAAGCCATCCTGCCACTTTTCAAAGTCGGCGGCGGCTTTACGGAGATCCTCTACCTCCTTTTGCTTCTGGCGGTTCTGGCGTTCCTGGTCCTTGATCTTCTCTTCGAGGAGGGTATTCGAGGCCAAAGATTTTTGGAGCTGCTACTGCAACCCCTCCATCACGATAGCGTGGCCCTTTTCCACCTCCTCGAGTGTGGACTTAAGCTTGGCAGAATCTGCATAGCGGAAATAATAGCAATGTATTGATCGAATAGCGCAAAGGTACTTAAACTTGTCAAAGACAAAACAAAATTACCACTATTCTCGATCTGCTTCTGCAAGTTCGCCACAAGCGTGCTCTTTTCCGCCAGCTCCTTCTCCTGCGAGCTGACGACTTGGACCAGGTCCTCCACCACTTTCTTGTAATTCTGATAAAGCAAAATTATGTGTTAGTCACTCTTAGAGCTTTATGCCGGATAGTAATCCGCCATAACGCTCGGGGGCTACTCATGATAATTTTTTAACCTAGTCACTCTTAGAGCTTTATGCCGGACAGAAATCCACCATAACGCTCGGGGGCTACTCATGATGATTTTTTAGTCTTCTTAGAGCTTTATGCTGGATAGAAATCCGCCATAACGCTCGGGCGCTACTCAGTGCAAAATTTAAGTTCTCTAAGAGCACCGCAGAATATGGCGGCACTCGGGGGCTATACTATGCAAAATTTAAAGTAGTTTCTCTTAGAGCACCATACCGGATCATCTACAAAAATCTGCCATGTTGCTCGGGGGCTACTGGGAGTACATACCTTCTTCATTATCGTTGTCTTTTCTACAAAAGCGGAAATACCGCTGGATAGCTGATTGCTGGCATCTTCTTGGCTGGTGATAAGGTCGACGATCTCAAGTTGTTTCTGCCTCCAAAATGAGCTGCCCCCCGCAGAAGCATCCGCCATCAGACCTTGGAACGAGTCAGAGGCCTTTTCGCTTTGGACGACATCATTAGCCGTAGCTTCAGTCGTTGGGTTGGCTTCTGGCATCGTGCCAAACTGACCACCAGCATCCTCCATATCAATGGAAATATTTTTGGTCTTTTTGTGTTTTGGAAAGTAGAAATAAGAACAAGAACAACAAAGAAAAGAAAGCGAAACATGGATATACAAAGTATCGACAAAATATGATGTATAGATGAGTGAGTCATCGGCGTACCTCCCCCCAAGCTTAGGCTTTTGGCCTAAGTGGAGATCAATCCCAACGCGGCCATGAAGTGGCGTCTCCAAAATATGACGAAGAAGTACCTTCGTCCTGATACGAGCTCGAGGGCGCCCCGGTATGGTACATGGTGTAGTGGTCAGCTGGCGCCTCCTCTTCCTCATGACCCACGATGCCCTGCTGTATGTGGAAGCCAAGCAACCTAAGCTGCTCGTCCAACTCCTCCTTCGAGTGCGACCATGGTCTCCTGCAAAAACTAAATAAACTGGGTTGCGGCAAGGGAACTTCCCTTTCATCTCCATCAGTAAATATCATTCTGTAGACTAATTTCCCTGCACATGATTTAGCAGTAACAAAGTGATGGATCTTCATGGCAACAAGATCAAGTCTCTGTGGGACTAACAATGTATCATTAGGAGCAATAGAAAGGCCCAAAGCAGCAACAATGCACGCAGCAATAATGCCTCCATAAAAAGGTCCCCTAGCAGCTAGGCGACGAGCAATAAGAGCACCGAGGTTGTACTTTTTACTAACATCAAGCGCAGTAGCTAGAAAAGCTAAATGATAGTTAGAAATATTGCTAGTGTTCTCTCTACCAAGAATACTAGTAGCAAGATAGTAAGCAAAGTATCTAATAGCTGGGAGCTGAATATTTCTTATCTTGCCACGTTGGGCTGTGCGGTCATCATCATTGGTCACTCCTCGGTAGAGCTCTAGCAAATCAGCAGGTCGGTTATGAATCTTCTTTGTTGTCCCAAACATGGTGATACCTAGGATGCAACATAATCTCTCCAAAGACATGGTGATAGACTTATCATAAATTTTATATGTGATAGATGGCTTGAAAGAGGAGTTAGTAAATTTAAAACTCTCAACAAAAATCTTTGTGAGCATAGCATATTGATTACTCTCATCAAGCATGTATGTAGTCAAGCTAACCGTGTCAACAAGGAGTAGGAAATCATCAAGGATCCCAGTATCACTCAAAAAGTTAGTACAAGGGAAAGTCGATGGATGTGCATCTCCATCATCCCCTTTATCACTAATGCTTGGTGACATAAGATCTTCATTGTAGGATGTTCTAAATCGAGTAGTTGATATTGAAGACCTTGATGACCTTGGTGCTTCTCTCTCAAAGATCTCTCCAAAGGTGTGATTATCCATTTCCCTTTTCTAAATTTTTTAAGCAAACCTCATAAAAAATGATATTGAGACAAACAAATGTATGGAACTACTATAGGGAGTTGCAAGAAGGCTAACATGCATCAAAACAACTTATCTAAGCAATAGAACAAGCATGCAAACTCTTTTAACCTGTCACCTATAGTTCTAAAATACTCAAGATATACTCCACTAAACAAAATTCTATTTGGACAATCGAAGGAGTCACATACCAGAGAACAAATGCTCCAAATCTCAGCAGCAAACATGGGCTGAGCAAGGAGATCAAAAATTGCGAGCAAGAATAGCAAGAACTCGTGTTTGAGCTATGGAGTGAAGATATTTTGGGAGAGAGAGTGAAGTAGCTGGTGGAGAGGTAATTGGAGGGCCAGGGGGCCCCACACCATGCCACGGCGCGGCCAGGCCCTGGCCGCGCCACCATGTGGTGTGGTGGCATGTTGGGTCCCCCTGGAGTGTCCCAGGTGCCTCTCTGCCCCAAATTTTACATAAAAATTTAAAAAGAATTTTCTGGAATTTTTCGAGAAACTTTATTTTCGAGGATTTTTCAGAAATTGACAAGAGATTAAAAACTCAGGAAAACAAAGATGGAATGATAGAAAGCAAATCCAAAGCAAGTCTACAGCAGCTCTAAGATACTCTAATATGCAACTAAACAACGGAAACAAAAATGAACAAGGTGGAAACATGAGTAAACAAAAGTAAATGCGGTGAAAACATACTTTTATTCCTTCAAAAACCGCTTTGTTAACAAGGTTGATCAAGTCTTGTTACCAAACCAATTTTCTATGAAGCAAAACTTTGCATTTCACTAAATGATTATGTTACCTCGACCTTGATAGGCATAGTCCCAACCATAACAATTTTATATTCTTCCTTGGGCTTTAGCCTTGACCAATAAATTTCTCCAACTTTGATGGTCTCAATATTTTTGATTGAGTTTAGACCATATTTTCTATCAATCTTCTTGGGGAAATAAACCGTGTGCTCTTTATCATTAACATTAAAAGTTACTTTTCCTTGGTTGCAATGAATAAAAGCACCTGGAGTGTTTAGAAAAGGTCTCCAAAGAATAATTGATATATTATCATCTTTAGGCATTTCCAACACAACAAAGTCAGTCAATATCAAATAATTATTAGCCACTTGAACTGGAACATTCTCACATATACCAATAGGAATTGTAGTAGACTTATCAGCCATTTGCAAAGATATATCAGTCGATATCAATTTTTCTAGATCAAGTCTCTTATAAAGAGAAAAAGGCATGACACTAACTCCGGCTCCCAAATCACACAAAGTAGTTCTAACATAGTTATTTTTAATAGAGCAAGGAATAGTTGGTATACCTGGATATCCAATCTTTTCTGGAACCTTACCATCAAAAGAATAATTAGCAAGTAAAGTGGAAATTTCCTCACTAGGAATCTTCCTTTTGTTAGTAACAATATCCTTCATATACTTTCAATAAGGAGGCATTTTAATAGCATCAGCCAAAGGAATTTGCAAAAATAAAGGTTTCAACCATTCACAAAACATGTTGTTGTGTTCTTCTTCCTTGGATTTGTGTTTCTTACCAGGAAAAGGCATTGGTTTTTGCACCCAAGGTTCTCTCTCACTACCATGTTTATTGGCAATGAAATCTTCCTTGGTGTATTTTGCATTCTTAGCAAGCTTTTCTGGTTCCTCCTCAAATTCTTCTTTATCAGAAGCATTACCACTTTCGGTTTCAGCATCAGAAATAGAAACACTTTTAGGACCTTTACCTGTTTCGGAAGATTCTGTAACCGTTTTATACTTCTTCTTCTTTTTCTTAGAAGGAATGCCATCACCTGCAGCATGTTGAGAATCCTGTTCGATCCTCTTAGGATGTCCTTCAGGATATAAAGGATCCTGAGTAGAAGCACCACTCCTAGTGCTTATTTCACAAGCATGTTTTTCTCTAGAAACATTAACTAGCAAATCTTTTTGCACCTTAGTGAGCTGATCAATTTGACTCTGAACCATTTGAAAATGTTTTACAAGCATCTTCACATCATTGGAGGTTCTCTCCACAATATCCTGCAACTTGTTAATAGCTCTAGAGTTCTCCAACAAATGATTCTGCACTCTTTTATTAAAGTTATCTTGCTTAACAATAAAATTATCAAACTCATCTAAGCATTGATTAGGAGGTTTAGAGTAAGGAATATCTCTATTATCAAAGCATTGGAGAGAGTGTACCTCAATAGTGGATGAGCGAGGGATTGGCTTAAATAATTCATCTATAGGAGGTAGATTCTTTACATCTTCAGATTTAATACCCTTCTCCTTAAGAGATTTCTTGGCTTCTCTCATCACTTCATCATTTAATTCAATCATTCCTCTCTTCTTTGGTGTTGGCACTGGTGTTGGCTTAGCCATAGTCCAATCATTATAATTCCGGCTTATTTTAGCCATTAATTCTTCAGCTTCAGCGGGAATTCTTTTCTTGAAAACACAACCAGCACAACTATCTAGATACGTCTTAGATTCATCAGTTAGTCCATTATAAATATATCAAGGAGTTCATTTTTAGGCAATGGCTCTCCAGGCAGTGCTCAAATTAAAGAACAAAACCTTGCCCATGATTCAGGCAGTTTCTCTCCTTTTACCTGCTGAAAGTCAAAGATTTTTTGCAAAGCAACATGTTGAGCACTAGCAGGAAAAAAACTCTGAAAGAAATCATTAACCAAAGTAATAGAACTATCAATAGATCCAGGAGACAAATTATTAAACCAAGCTTTAGCTGCACCTTTCAACGAGAAAGGAAAAATCTTAGCAACAAAGTAAGTACGTGATACGTCCATTTTGCATCACTATTTTGTATCATAATTTACTGTTATTCATTGATATATTTCATATTTAGAGATGATACTTATGTTGTTCCCTCTGTTTTCACATGTTTGATTATCATTGGAGGACTTGCTGCCAGAGTCAGGATTCTGCCGGAAAAAGGACCGTCAAGACACCATATTTCTGAAGATCAACAATTCTAGAGAAGTACCAAGAAATTCATATAATATCAGAAGACGAAAGTAGCCAGAAGGAGGAGGCGAGAGGAGCAGCAGGGTGGGCTCACCACCAGGGGCGTGGGCCCACCCCTAGCTGCGCCGCCCTGTGGTGAGGCCGCCCTGGCCCACTACTGCCATCGCCTCCTTGTGTATATCATCGTCCCCGAAAACCTAAGTAAGGGGGGGCATCAGAGATAGACACCACCGCCTCTGCGGGGCGAAAAACACTGAGAGAGAAAAGCTCTCTGGCAGGGAGAAATCTGCCAGGGAAATTCCTTCCCGGAGAGGGGAGATCGTCGCCATCGTCATCATCATCGCGCTGGACTTCATCGGGATCATCATCACTATCAACATCATCATTAGCACCTTCATCTCCACCATCACCACGCCATCCCGCTATAACATCTTGGGTTGAATCTTGTTAAATTCTTAGGGGAAACTTTCCCGGTGTTGATTACCTTTGTAGTTGATGCTATTGAGTGGAACCGTTGAATTAAGGTTTATGTTCAGATTGTTATTTACCATTATTTCACCTCTGATCATGATCCATATGATGTCTTGTGAGTAGTTCATTTAGTTCTTGAGGACATTGGAGAAGTCAAGATGTTAGTAGTGAAACTATGTTGAGTAATATTTAGTGGTTTGATATTTATGTTATGGTGTTATTCTACTAGTGGTGTCATGTGAAGGTGGACTACATGATACTTCACCATTTATGGGCCTAGTAGAATGCATTGTGTATTTGGCTACTAATTGTGGGGTTGCCGGAGTGACAGAAACCTAAACCCCCATTAGGAAACCATTGCACCAGGGAGCGTAGGATCTCAGAGTTTAAGGCTGTGGTTAGATTTATCTTAATTACTTTCTTATATTTTTGGATGCTTGCAGGGGGGTATAATCGCAAGTGTGTATTAGTCCTAGTAAGGGTAGTATGCTAGCACAGGTTCACCCCCATAACATTTATCAAACCAATGAAGATTACTTAGCAGCATGAAGCGAAAGCTCTCGACAGAAACTCCCGTGTGTCCTCAGGAACGTTTGGTAATCATACGTTACATAAATGGCTTGTCCTTTGCTCTAGAAAGGATTGGGCCACTTGCAGCAGTTACTATTATTGTCTTTTATTTACTTGTACTTTATTTACTTGCATTACCAAATACCACTGAAAACTCGTTTGCTAGTATTTATAGTGAATCCTTGATCAAAACCACTTGTCAACACTTTCTGCTCCTCGTTGGGTTTGACACTCTTATTTATCGAAAGTACTATGATACACCCCCTATACTTGTGGGTCATCAAGACTATTTTCTGGCGCCGTTGCCGGGGAGTGAAGCGCTATTGAAGAGTGGAATTGGTAAAGGTAACCTTCGCTGTGAGTATTATTTTTATTTTTGTCTTTTATTTTTTCTTATTTTACCATGGAGAATTCTCCATTTGGTTCCCTATTTCGGAACGCTACTGCCTCTGCTACGGTACTAGATGAACCACCGCCTACTCAGTTAGATCCTTTTAAAATACCTATGAAAATTATTGAACGTGTTATAAATAACCGCTATTCAGGAGATGGAACTGTCCACCCGGGTGATCATTTACTATTAATACATGAATTATGCGAGTTGTTTAATTGTGCAGGTATTTCATCAAGCCAGGTTAAGAGAAAGCTATTCTCTTTATCACTGAAGGACAGAGCTGTGGAATGGTATAGGCTGCTCAAGGATGGTCCATCTATTGGCTGGGAGGAAATTGTACCTCTCTTTTATTCCAAATTTTATCCTCCAAGTGAGATTCATAAAGATCGTAATCAGATATATAACTTTTGGCCTCATGATGGAGAGAGTATTGCCCAAGCATGGGGGAAATTGAAGTCACTAATGCTCAAATGTGCCATTCATGAGCTCCCCAGTAATATTGTTATTGATAACTTTTATGCAAGGCTAGCTCTTCACGACAAGGATTTATTGGATGCTTCTTGCTTTGGATCATTTACCCATATGAAGGGAGAAGCTAAATGGGATCTTCTCGACCGTATTCAAGAAAATACTGAAGGATGGGAGAACAACAAAGGTAGAAAGTCAAGTATAAATTATGATTATGAATGCATTAAAGCTTTTATGGAAACCAATGACTTTCGTGATGTTACTGCTGTTTATGGTCTTGATTCCCAAATACTTTCTAACTGTTTTAAGGCCTTTGCCTCGTATCTTGATGTTCCAAAGAGGGATTGGAACAAGTATCATGTGCCTTATAAAGATACTATTAGTTGTGCTCCTACTAGAACTAATGAAGTTTGTACTGTTGATCGCATTTTGCCTGAGCTTTATCTTGAGAAAACGCCTTTCCCTGCTAAGGTAAAGGAACATTCTACTTTAGTTAGTGTGCTTAAGAAAAGTGCAAAGAAAGCTGTAGAACCTGATGAGCAAATTACTATTAAGTCTCATGTAGCTATAGTGAAGGATCTTATTACTAAAAATGTAGAAGATGAACATATTGTCTTTTGTGAAGATGCTTCTAACATTGTTTCACATCCTAGAAAATCTTGGAAAATAAGTGTTCCTATGCTCTCTGTCAGTATTGGTGATCATTGCTATTATGGTTTATGCGATATTGGTGCAAGTTCAAGTACCATTCCTTTCGAGCTTTACAAAGAAATCATGCATGAAATTGCCCCTTGTGAACTTGAAGATATTGATGTGGTTATTCAGCTGGCTAACAGAGAGACTGTCTTGCCAATTGGTATTGTTCGAGATGTGGAAGTTCTATGTGGTAAGACTAAATATCCTACTGATTTTCTAGTACTTGCTAAAGAAGCTAGTAAAACTTGTCCTATTATTTTTGGTAGACCCTTTTTGAATACTTGTGACGCTGTTATAGATTGTAAGAAGGAGAAAATTTTGACTAAGTTTGATGGAGAATCTTATGAGTTCATTTTTTCTAAGTTTACTAAAACTCCTTATGAAAATGAATTGCCTAATGAAGATTTTTGAGTTGAACAGCTTGCCTCTATTGCTCTTGCTCCTAATAATGCTTTGCAGCAATTTATGGAGGACCATGAAAGTGATGTCTTCAAGGAAGAAAGAGATGAAATTGACGACATTCTTCTTCATCAACCACCATTGATTAAACACAATTTACCTGTGGAGGATTTGGGTACCACTTTGCCACCTAAGGAAGATCCTGTTTTTGAATTAAGGCCTTTACCTGATGACCTTAAATATGCTTATATTGATGATAAGAAAATATATCCTGTTATTATTAGTTCTAAACTTTTAGGAAAGGAAGAAGAGAGATTATTGGAAATATTGAGGAAACACCGAGGAGCTATGGGATATACTCTTGATGATTTAAAAGGGATTTCTCCTACTATATGTCAGCATGCTATTAACATGGAGCCAGATGAAAAGCCAGTTGTTGAACATCAACGCCGCTTAATTCCTAAGATGAAGGAAGTGGTAAGAAATGAGGTATTGAAGCTCCTAGATGCTGGTATTATTTATCCTATTGCTGATAGTAGATGGGTTAGTCCTGTTCATTGTGTACCTAAGAAGGGAGGTATTACTTTTATGCCTAATGAGAATAATGAGCTTATTCCTCAAAGGGTAGTAGTTGGTTATAGGATGTGCATTGATTTTAGGAAGGTCAACAAGGTTACTAAGAAAGATCATTATCCTTTACCGTTTATAGATCAAATGCTAGAGAGGTTATCTAAGAAAACTCATTTTTGTTTTCTTGATGGTTATTCTGATTTCTCTCAGATTGCCGTTAAAAAGCAAGATCAAGAGAAAACCACTTTTACTTGTCCTTATGGAACTTATGCTTATAGACATATGCCGTTTGGTTTGTGCAATGCTCCTGCTACTTTTCAAAGATGCATGTCTGCTATTTTTCATGGCTTTTGTGAAGAAATTGTGGAGGTATTCATGGACGATTTCTCCGTCTATGGAACTTCTTTAGATAATTGTTTGCACAATCTTGATAAAGTTTTGCAGAGATGTGAAGAAACTAATCTTGTTCTTAATTGGGAGAAATGCTACTTTATGGTGAATGAAGGAATTGTTCTTGGACATAAAATCTCTAAAAGAGGTATTGAAGTTGACAGAGCAAAGGTTGAAGCAATTGAGAAAATGCCCTGTCCCAGGGATGTTAAAGGTATTCATAGTATTCTTGGTCATGCTAGTTTCTATAGGAGGTTTATTAAAGATTTCTATAAGATTTCAAAGCCTCTTACTAATCTTCTTCAAAAAAGATGTACCATTTGTTTTCGATGATGATTGTAAGGAAGCTTTCGAAACTCTTAAGAAGGCTTTAACTACTGCTCCTATTGTTCAACCACCTAATTGGAATTTACCCTTTGAAATTATGTGTGATGCTAGTGATTTTGCTATGGGCGCTGTTCTTGGACAGCGCATCGATAAGAAGTTGAATGTTATTCATTATGCTAGTAAGACTCTAGATGCTGCTCAGAAGAATTACGCTACTACTGAGAAAGAGTTTCTTGCTGTTGTTTTTGCATGTGATAAGTTTAGACCTTATATCGTTGATTCAAAAGTTACTATTCATACTAATCACGCTGCTATTAGATATCTTATGTCGAAAAAGGATGATTAGATGGGTGTTGCTTTTACAAGAGTTTGATTTGCATATTGTAGATAGGAAAGGTGCTGAAAATCCCGTTGCTGACAATTTGTCTAGATTGGAAAACATTTCTTTTGATCCTATTCTTGTTAATGATAGTTTTCCAAATGAACAGTTGGCTTCAATAAAGGTAACTTCGCGAGAGAATCCTTGTTATGCCGATTATTCTAACTTTATTGTTTCCAAGTACTTGCCTCCAACCTTTACAGCTCAGCAAAGAAGGAAATTCTTTTATGATCTGAGGCATTATTTTTGGGATGACCCACACTTATATAAAGGAGTTGATGGTATTATGCGAAGATGTGTTCCAGAATATGAACAACAAGAGATATTGAGAAAATGCAATGGTAGTGCTTATGGAGGACATCATGCTGGAGATAGAACTGCGCAAAAGGTTATACAATTAGGTTTTTATTGCCCAACCCTTTTTAAAGATGCTAGAAAGTTTGTTTTATCTTGTGATGAATGTCAAAGAGTTGGTAATATTTCTAGACGTAATGAAATGCCTATGAGTTATTCTCTTGTTATTGAACCATTTGATTGTTGGGGATTTGACTTTATGGGTCCTTTTCCTTCTTCAGAAGGTTATACTCATATACTTGTTGCTGTTGATTATGTTACTAAGTGGGTAGAAGCTATACCTACGAAGAGCGTCGATGGTGAGACCTCGTTAAAAATGCTTAAGGATGTTATTTTTCCTAGGTTTGGTGTGCCTAGATATCTTATGACTAACGGAGGTTCTCATTTTATTCATGGCGGTTTTAGGAAAACTCTTGCTAGATATGATGTTAATCATATAATTGCTTCTGCTTATCATCCCCAAACTAGTGGGCAGGTAGAGCTATCGAATAGAGAGATCAAGTCTATCTTGCAGAAGACTGTTAATAGATCTAGGAAAAATTGGGCTAGCAAGTTAAACGATGCTTTATGGGCTTATAGAACTACTTATAAGAACCCCATGGGCATGTCTCCTTACAAAATTGTTTATGGAAAAGCATGTCACTTGCCCTTAGAATTAGAACACAAAGCTATTTGGGCAGTGAGAGAGCTTAATAGGGATTTTAAACTCACCGGTAAGAAAAGGTTGCTTGATTTGAGTTCTTTAGATGAGTGGAGAAACGAAGCTTATGAGAATGCCAGACTTTTCAAAGAAAAAGTCAAGCAATGGCATGATAAGAGAATTTTTAAGAGAGAATTTCATGTTGGTGAGAAAGTTCTATTGTATAGTTCTCGTCTCAGATTTTTTGCAGAATAATTACTCTCGAAATGGGAAGGACCCTTTGTCATTGAAGAGGTGTATCGCTCAGGTGCGATAAAGATTGCTTCACTAAAAGATAACACTACACAAGTGGTGAATGGGCAAAGACTCAAACTTTATATTGCTGGAGATTCTTATAATGAAGATGTTGTGTTATTCAAATGATTACTCCAGAAAAATTTATCGAATAGCATATGCAGGAAACTGCAGAGTTCATTTTTGAATAGGTAACAGTTCTAGTCAGAAAAGGTTCACGATAAGTTTTTCTATTTATATTTTTAAAGTGTTTATTAAATATGAAAAACTAGCAGGGTGGCCCACGCATTTGCGCGGCTAGATTTGTGATGAGTTGTGTTCATAACTAATTTTGAGTTCCATTTGCATTTCATTCATTTACCACCTTATTTTTTTGTTTTTTTAGATTTTTAGCAAACTATTGAATATATCCCGAAATAGTCAGTCATGACATAATGCCAAAAATTACATCCTTGGTAATTTTGATTAGCGGGCAAACATATTGGAATGTCTCTTAACTATAAGATACTATCTCGAATGAAATTACACATCTTGGTGCTACACAAATTGTGAACTTAAGCAGTCTCTGGTTACCACAACTTTGTGTCCTGGTTGATAGTAATAAGTGTCCCAGCCTGTTTTTCTATATACAAAGATCAACATATTTAGATGGCAAGCAGTAAAAGTAATGAATTTCCCTAGCATCCATGTTCGGTCATTATTTCCAAAATTTACATCATTATTGTTTGATTTTTTTTGTGAGAGCCAAAACAATTTCTTTCATATGACAGAGTTCCAGGTTACAATCAAAGGCCATAGTCTTGTCCACCCGCAGGGGAGAACAATTATTTTAGGTCAAGTTTACTCCTGCGTTCCGCACATAAGCAGCACCTTCATGAGCTACATAGTTCTGAAACCTTTTGGCAAAATCACAACTCGAGACAGCTGGAAAACGCTCCTCAAGCGGGACACCGATGCCTCTTAAGTTGTTATATTTGTGACGATCTGGTTACAATTTCTTCTCGATGATCAACGGGTATCTGTCCCAGTCTGCGGCAATGCATGCACCTTCTAGCCGCGACATTGTCCCGACTTCCTCTACGTTTTGATTGTTTGACAGAATTTTACCTGCAACGACAATGTTCTTTTCTCGGTGATCTCTGATAATCGCACCCATGGCCGCCGCACCTGTTTCAGCGACAAAAAAAAATCTGTCTACGTTAGTTTTGAGCCAACCCTCGGGAGGTGGTTCCTAGCGGCCTGGAGAGGAGATTTTTGCGTGATTGCTGGCATTATCTTCAGTTATCCGCTCCATGTTCAAAACATCTATTTTCCGTTGGGGCAGCCAGAATCATGGTAGCTTCATTACAATGATCTGTAGCATCAGACTAAGAATTGGAATTCAAAGAGAGAAGGAAATTCACCAAATGATCAATTGTTGCCTCTCCTTTGGCATGCATGGTGTCATTTCTTAGATGCCAGGATCTCCACAATGTAAGGAGAATTTCTTTGTGTACGTCCATTTCAGTGTTATGTCCAGAAGGATCAAGAGCCAATTACAAGCGAGTTTCTAGAAAAGCATCTCCTTCGACATGTTCGAGAACTTCCACATACTGCTACATACGGCTTTTGCCTTTTGTGCATTCAACTGCTGCATGGTGGCTATCTTTTGTCCCAGTGCCACCAAAGTTGCAGCTCCCCAGATGCAAATATCTGACGACCGTTCAGCTCAAATAGCCAGAGTAGTTGTATCGACTGTTCCTCCAGTCCAATACGGAATCACCCTACCTCGCCTAGGACATGGCACGCCGCTCCTGTCCACCGCATTCTCCAGCTCAAATTACTCATCCAGTTCTTAATTTCCTATTAGTGCTTATCATTAGCATTCACTAATCCATAAAAAAAATATGTCACTCTACCGAGCAAAAGTACTTGAATCACTACCTCAGATGCGACATGGCGCGTCGTTCCCATCCGGTGCGTCCTCCGGTTTGAATTACCCATCCAGTTCTTGAACTTCCTATTAAAGTAAAATTCGTCGGACAAAGACTGAAATCTAGTATTACATATGTATCCGTTAGCTTTAAACAAATGGTTAAAAAATCTGTTAGTTCTTATCATTAGCATTCAGTCATCCATGAACAAAAATATGTCACTGCACCGAGCAAAAGTTCCTGGTAAGCTCAATTTACCTAAATCTTCAACTGATGCATATTTAGAATAGAATTAATATGCAGGTGGGAATAGTAGTATTTCCATGGCCTGTTTCATGGTCAATTCAGACGAAGAGATGAAGATAAAAGGAAAAATACAACCATATTCTGCTATCCTTTTCTTTATTTTCCAAATCTTATCTCGTGACCACTCTAGCAATCCTTGCAACAATATTCTAGAGCTTCGACCTGTGCATCAATATCTGTCATGTACAACAGCTAATAAATTATAGTACGGAGCACCACCACCTGTGAATAGACCACCGATCAAAAGTACTTGAATCACTCTACCTAGGATGCGACATGGCGCGTCGTTCCCGTCCGCTGCGTCCTCCGGCTTGAATTACCCATCCAGTTCTTGAACTTCCTATTAAAGTAATTCGTCGGATAAAGACTGAAATCTAGTATTACATATGTATTTGTTAGCTTTAAACAAATGGTAAAAAAGAATTCAGTTAGTTCTTGTCATTAGCATTCAGTAATCCATTAAAAAATATGTCACTGCACCGAGCAAAAGTACCTGGTAAGCTCAATTTACCTAAATCTTGAGCTGATGCATATTTAGAACAGAATTAATACACAGGTGGGAATAGTAGCATTTCCATGGCCTTTTTCATGGTCAATTCAGATGAAGACATGAAGATAAAAGGAAAAATACAACCATACTCTGCTATCCTTTTCTTTATTTTCCAAATCTTATCTCGTGACCACTGCAGAAATCAATGCAACAATGTTATAGAGCTTCGACCTGCGCATCAATATCTGTCAGATACAACAGCTAATGAATTGATATGTGTGTAAATTTGTCAAATAAATCACCAAAAATAATATGGCGCACCACCACCCGTGAAAAGACCCCAAGAGCTGATGCCTTTGCCACGTTCGCCCGCTGCCCATGCAGCTTGTTCTGTGGTGTATGTCTCCCATTGCCTGGTCGAGTGCTCCAAGCCGACAACCTCCTCTTCAATGGCCACCGCGAGCCAAGGAAGGGGATCGCCGCGCTCCATATCATCGTTGTGGATGATAACCTTGAGACAGTTGGCACAGCGGAGCAAAGATGGACTCGTGCGGTCGAGCGTTCCAGGATGACGGCCTCCTCTCCGGTGCCTGCCGCGATCCATAGGCGGAAGATCGCCGAGCTCTGTCTCATCGGTTTAGAAAAGCAATTGCGTCGGCAGTCGAGAGAGGAGATCACGCGGGGATAGGACTGCGTTTTCCCGATTAGATAGATAGAAGAGTTTGTGCACCATTAGCGTTGTAAAATCAGTCCGCGTTGGCCATCGACCAGTGTTGGTTTGGTTTTCAGATTGCATGTATCGTGTTGACGTCGGACATTAGTACATTACCTTCCTTTTTTTGCGGGGGACATTACCTTCCTTTTCAGATTGGTTGTACGTGTTGACGCGTGACAATAGCTTTTTTTTCGGAAATCAATCTCTAAATCTCTACCGTTCATACATCTGAGGTTTAGGGTGAGAAATCACCACCGTTAGTTGTTAGTTGTTTTAATAATATAACTAGCAGGGTGGCCCGTGCATTTGCGCGGCTAGACATGATATATTGATTATGTGATTTTTTATCTCCATCTCTCGTTATATATTACTGAGTTTTATCTTATAAAAATGCTCCTTATACATACATGAGGCTAATAGAAAATTCTCTACCTCACCCAATCATTGTTATAAGAGAATTTTTAAATTTTATTCAATTGGTCGTTCTGGCTCTTATGCACTCATAATCTTAGTAGCATCTACCTCCTCGATGTTCTGATATACGTAATTTTCTATATCTGATATAATCTATGGATAGAGATTATAGATTTATATTTAATTCATGATTTCCCTTCTGATTATTTTAGGGAACAGATCATATTTTTCTGTCCTTTTTTCTATTTAAATTCTATACAAAAATTTATATCTATCGTTTGTATTCATAAGAATTATATCCCATCTTAGTTTAATGCTATGTCCTTATTTTCAAATATTACATGTAGTATACCAACTTTATTCAAGCTGCATCATCCTTGTTCACCGAATTAAATTTCCTACCCATTGACCAGCTACTGTAAGAGTAATAATATAAACCGTGTCACGTTTTTAGTGCATCCATGCCCCAATGGATATTTTTTAAGTGAATTTTGGTTGCTGAAAATAAGTACCTAAAAGACATTTAATTACTTATGATGTATTTGTAACAACTCAGAAATTGTAATCCACTTCTTATTAAATAAAGTGCCAAATTTTGGACCCAGATAAAACTTTTTCTCTATTATTTTATGCATACATGTGTTTTCTATTCTAAGTGTTCTATGATTTCATGTGTGTTATTTTTGATTGAGCATTGGTTAGGTAATTATAAGTGAACCCACAGAATCAATTGAGAAGAATAGTAGGAATCAAAGAAACCAGAAATAATTATATCAAAGAAAAAGAGAAGAAAAAGATGATCTAGGGAATCTGTTTGACTACACCACTTTGAGCCCTTGGATTAAGAAATCTACAGCTCACCTTCATGTTTGGCCTGTTAGTTGAGCTTAACCAAGTTATGGACTAACTCAACCAACAAAGATCTACCAAAAATTCAAACTAGAGCATCACTCAAACTTGAGCCAAAGTTTGAATCCGAAACAGTAACCATACCCAATTTTGAAATATAAATTTCTGCAAAACCCAACCTTTCTCCACAACAAAAATATGACTGGATACCTTGGCCAATATGATGATCACTCAAACTGGAAAATTTCAAAAATTTGAATTTCAAACTCTTGCGGGCATTTCGTCGAACACTGGCAGAAGAAATCAAACCAAATCTTGAGTTACTGTGATGATCACTGTTCGAGCTCGCCTAAGCACTGTTGCCATGCTGCTGGACGACGCCGCGGTCGAGCCCAGCTTCCCCAGCCCCGACCCAAGCCGTGAGAAGAGGAGGGAGGAGGAGAAATGCGCCCAGGGCCCCCTCCCAGTTCTTCCTCTTCCTGCGCGATGCCGACCGCCCTGCCCTCGCCAGAGCAGACCCACAGCACCCCGCGGCCAAGCCATAACCCTCCCAGCATGCGAGCGTGGCCGCCGTGACCGGGGAGAGCTTCAAACGCAGCCAGGACCCCCGAGCCGGCGAGCTTCTGGTCGCCTTGTTCATCGACGCTCCGGCCTATAAAAGGCCCCGCCGATCAAACGAAGCAACTCACCCAGTCCCCAGCTACCTCCCAGACACTCTCGCCTAGCCCCGTTTGCTCTAGTTCGTCGACACCTGCACCGCCGGCGTGGTACTGGACGAGCGGAGCGCCGCCGCGTTCAACCACCCTGGAGCAAGCTGCTGCAGGGAATCGGTGGAGGAGACGCACCGCAGCCGATCCCGCACGTCGCCGATGAGCTCTGCATCCTCTACGCCACTCCCTCGCCGTCGAACGTTCTTCACTACAACGCAGGTGAGCTCCCGCCCGTGCTGAGGAAGACGACGCGTAGCAGCCGTCCGATCTTGATCCGACGCAAGCGTACCGATTCGGGATTCTAATTAGATCTGACCAGTAGGCCCCACCTGTCAGGTCCCGTGTTATTTTTCCCCCGCCGTGCGAAGCGTTTTTCTGGGCCGGCCCGTTCGGGTTTGACTCGAATTGGGCCCAGCCAGTTAGATTCGGTCCGTTTAGTTTTTAATTATTTTCCCGCCCGTTTGAATTAATTCGAATATGATTCAGATGTGATTTTCAAATTTAATTTCCAAGAGTTTTACAAATCCATTTGTAGCAAATAAATATGCGTTGGAAAGCTTATAAAATACTCTACACAATAGAACTGGTTAGAATTCAAAATAAGTTAAGAATTAAATTAGATATGAATAGTGTGACCCTAGCTTATTTAACCATAGAATATTTCTAGAAATTTATTTAAGCCATCAAAAATCATGAAAATTAAAATGTGAACTCACCCATAACCCCTCTTACTGTTAGTCAACCCTAGTCAACTCCAAACCCTATTAGTGTTATCAATGAGACCCTAACCCAACTATAGTTAGTAACATAAAATGATAGATTCCTATTGCATACTTAGAATTAATTTGCCATCAATACCAATTCACTTAGTTGAGCCCTCCCACTTGAACTAGTCTTAGTAACCCTAAATCAATGCCAATGCTTAGAAAGGGAACAACATATGACACTTAGTAGAAACTTGAATTTGCACACTTGATGGAAACTTATAAGCAAAACTTATAACCCAACACCATAAAAAGCAACATGAATGCTATTGTTAGCAAACCAAGATGTGTGCTTGGTGTGTGTGGTTAGCATTGTGTAGTGATTGTGTGCTCTGTGTTTATTCGTTATTAGACGCTAGTGTTGCCGAGGAGGATATCGGAGGGGATTATTATCAAGAAGAAGAAGAATACCCCGGACACTTTGCCAACCAAGGCAAGCCATCTTTTGATTCATACTCCAAATGCCTAGTTTTAATATTGCATTCTACTTGTTTTAAGTAAATTGCATGATTGAATTGCTAGAGTAGAATGATAGAAGAATAGTGATATCTTGCTTAACAAGAGCATCAAGTTGAGTTTATCCAACTCTAGTTAGTAGTCATCACTCATTGTAGTTGCTTAGTCGCTAATAATATGGAGGCCATCTATAAGGGGAACTCTAGTTGAAATTGGTGACTTGAACTTGAAACTTGAAATGGGAGATTGCTCCTACATGATGGCTTTATAAAAATAATTAATCATGACTAAGAACTATGAAATCTATTTCTACAATGACAACGAGTGATGTACTATGGGAGCCAATTATACCGTACGACCACATTACCCCTATATGGGAAGGGGCTTAATCCGTAGCTTGTTTATCTTAGTATGGGAGGCCTTGTATCAAAACTTCATGGAAGGACACCGTGAGCGGTTACTTCTGGACCAGGTGGATTCCACTAACCCGGCCTCCGGGATGGGCAGAACTAGAGGCGCCGGAGTGGGGGTTCCGTATCCCGGGCTCTAGGAAAGGATCCTATACTAGGGTGAGCAAGTGAAAGGTTTTGTTTGATTATCTAAACCTCGCATACTTTGTGTATGTCAAACCGTGGATTTCTCCCGGCAGATGTATCGAATCTTGTGGGTAAAGTGTACCCCTCTGCAGAGATTTTCAAACTATTCGAATAGCCGCGTCCGCGGTCATGGACGGTTGGCAAGCTGTACCTGACTTTTGTCAAAAATAAAAGTGACAATGGTGAACTTGGTGAATGACTTTACTTGAAATTGATGTTGACACAATGGAAGTTCTTCCTTAGTTGGAACTTAGAGAACTAAACCTCTTTCCTACCAATGAACATTCTTGGGAAATAAAACTAGCTTTTGCAAATAACTTAGTGCCTAGTCCACTACATCAACCTTGCATTTCTACTTCATCACTTCATTTATAAGATGGTTTGCGAGTGCATCCAATGTACTCACGGTTGTGTCCCTGGCTATCAACTTGGCCAGACTACGGGGAGGAATACCAGGAGGAAGGGTATGAAGAAGAGTACCAGAACTAAGCTCGTCTCCATGAGTCGCCATTGCCTGTAGGGTGAAGGCATGGACCCGAAGACGTTATTTCCGCTGCTATTTTGTGCTGTAATATGACTTGGTCTATATGACCATTGTATTTGAATCATCGTTTTGTAATGTCTATGGAACTGGATACCAACTACGTTATGTATATCGCAACAACGGTTCTGGGATTGCGGTGGAATACATAACGGGCACTTCGAATTTATATCAAATTTGAGGTTGTCACAAGTTGGTATCAGAGCCTAGGCTGACCATAGGAGACCTTAGTTAGAATGGGCGTTAAATGAAACCTTGATAAAAGCAAAGATATAAGTAATGGTTTCAAAATTGCTTAGTCTTTCCTCTCTAGTTGCAAAGTTTTATACATACTTCAGTTTTTGCCTACTTAAAATTTTGCACACTTGAGTTGATCACTAACTTGAACCAATCTAAAATTTTGTAGATGGCCCCGGTATTCACTGAGCAGTACCAGTTGGGCCATGGTGGCAGCCTTTGTTTCGAGCGCGACCTCACCACCTTGACCTTGTTCTTGGATCGTTTGTATCCGGAGTTCAAGGGAGCTGTGCTCGATGAGCACCCGGATGGAGAGCTACGGTGGCTCATCCGAGCTAGTTGCCGTGGCAAGAAGGGAAACTTGAGTTCTCCAAGGATCAAGTTTGAGCTTGTGGAGAACACTTGGGCCGATGGTTTGGTCCGAGCGATGCAGGAGATGCACGCCCGCTTGTGCGGACTGCATGTTGAGGAGGTTCAGGGAGGACGCTTCAGGGACTTTGCTCGGCGTGATGCGGATGGACGTCCCGCAAACATGCCCGGGCAGAATGAGCCGAGTACCTACATCGATCACATGGACTTCTTGCTGTACTCCACTCAGCAGGAGGCCGATCGTGCCCGTACCAAGGCCAACCTTGAGCACTTCGCCCTGGTTGAGGCGAGGAGCACTATCAGGATTCTTGCGAGGGAGCGCAAGAGTCTTCGTCGCCAGCGCGATGAGAAGGAGCAAGACCTTGAGGAGTTGAAGGCCAATGTGGCGGAGCTGACTGCGTACATTGAGAGTCTGGAGGATCACCTTGGTGAGGAGGAAGGCATTGACCTCCGCAAGGAGGATAATGCCCTCATTAGTGATGAGGATGACTTCATGGAGGACCTTGATGATCCGGAAGATGGTGGGCACAATGGATTCATTGTGAGTGATGAGGAGGAAGACCCCGAGGAGCCCACTGTTTAGATTCGAGATCCACGTGTTATCTAGTTATGAGTTCCACCTTATTTTTCACTTCGTGTAGGTGTGAGTTGTATCCCCCTCTCTATTAGACGAGTCGCAATAGTTTGATGTAAACCATTTGTAATGTGTGAACTCGTATGTATGAAATGTTTGATGAGTGTTGAATGAAATATGAATTTGGCCCTTAAGGCCTTAGTAAGACAAAATTGCATCATCCATGTTACCTTTAAATCTTAGCAAATTAGCTTTTCCCTCTTGTCTTACACAACTTATCTTCAGATGCCGCGAGCACCCCCACCCCCGAACCCGGAAATGGCCGAATTGCTAAGGTTGATCATGGAAGATCGGGAAGCAGCCCGAGCTGAGCGCCAAGCCAACTTGGCCACTCTTCAGCAGTTAACCCAGATGGCAATGAACCACAACAATGGCAATGGCAATGGTGAAGGAGAAAACCATGGCAATGGAGAGCACCGATCCAAGTTAAGGAGTTTCCAGAACACCAACCCTCCTATATTCACTAAGTCTGAAGAGCCCTTAGATGCCGATGACTGGCTTCGCACTATGGAAAACAACTTGGCAGTCGCCGAAGTTGGTGAGAATGAGAAGGTCTTATATACCACCCACTATCTTGCTGGAGCAGCGAGAGCTTGGTGGGATAGCACCTGTGCAATGCAAGCCCCAGGGTATGTGATGCCTTGGGAGGAGTTCAAGAGCAAGTTTAGCAAAGCCCATGTCCCTATGGGATTGGTTAAAAGGATGAGAGATGAGTTCAGAAATCTAAAGCAAGGTTCCATGTCAGTGGTGGATTACCGTGACAAGTTCCTTACCTTGTCTAGGTATGCCCCAGATGACACCAACACCACTGAGAAGAAGCAAGAAAGGTTTCTGGATGGACTTCATGATGAGATGCAATGTGTCTTGGTCAGCATTCACTTTGCCGACCTGGAGTCATTGGTTGACTCTGCCATTCAGATGGAAGGCAAACTCAAGCAAGCTACCGAGAACCGCAAGCGCCGTATGATGTATCAAGGCAACTCGAGCAACTCGCAGAAGCCAAGGGGGGATGCACCTATGGGTTTCGCCCCTAGACCAATGAGGCCGTCTGCACTTGCTCCACGTCCCAACTATCCCAACCGTCTACCCGGCAACAACTTCAACCGTGCACCTCCAAGACCTAGTGGCAACAACTTCAACACCAATACTCCAAGGCCAAATGGCGCCCCTGTGTTACCCAAGCCTGGTGACAAGTCTGATGTTACCTGTTATGAGTGCGGACTCAAAGGGCACTACTCCAATGAGTGCCCCAAGAAGCTGAATGATGCATCCAAGACCACTGCCCCTGCTCAGC
Source organism: Dactylis glomerata (assembly GCA_007115705.1). Classification (NCBI taxonomy): domain Eukaryota; kingdom Viridiplantae; phylum Streptophyta; class Magnoliopsida; order Poales; family Poaceae; genus Dactylis; species Dactylis glomerata. Next base: position 698,405 of record QXEO01001474.1, read on the forward strand.
AACAGTGCCATGTGGGAAATGGCAAGAACTATCCACCAAGGAACCAGCCTCATTCTCACGGCCGTCTGAATCACATGAATGTTGAAGAAGCTCAGGAAGCCACCGACGTTGTGCTTGGTATGTTCCCTGTTAACTCAGTTCTTGCAAGAGTTCTGTTTGATTCTGGGGCTTCACACTCATTTGTTACCCAATTATTCGTTGATAAAAGTGGACTTCAACCCACACCCTTGAAAGAGTTCATGTCTGTGCAAATTCCTGGGTCAGTAACCAAAGCTAGTTGTACCTGCTTGGCAGTGCCCATAGAAATTCATGGGGTAGCTTTCTTAGCCAATTTGATAGTATTGGGAACCAAAGGTTTGGAAGTAGTTCTTGGTATGAATTGGATGTCCCAGCATCAAGGAATTATAGATTGTGCCAAAAAGACCATCACAATGAGGAGTAGCCATGGAATTGTGGTAAGGCATGTGTCTGTGAAACCCACCAAAATTCCCAGATGTCATAAGAGTATCTCAGGACCAACCATAGGAGAAGTTCCCATCGTCTGTGAGTACCCGGATGTTTTTCCCGATGAGCTACCCGGAATGCCACCGGATCGGGATATTGAGTTTATCATTGAGCTTATTCCCGGAACTGGATCAATAGCCCAACGACCCTATCGTATGAACCCAGCTGAACTAGTTGAGTTGAAGAAGCAATTGGATAACCTTTTGAGCAAAGGATTGATTCAGCCAAGTTCTTCCGCTTGGAGATCACCCGTTTTGTTTGTGGATAAAAGTGACGGTTCTAGCCGACTGTGCACTGATTACCGCAAGCTAAACGATGTGACCATCAAGAACAAGTATCCTCTACCGAAGATTGAAGATTTGTTTGACCAACTGACTGGAGCCAGAGTGTTCTCAAAGATAGATCTTAGAACCGGATACCACCAACTGAAGATCCGTGCAACGGATATCCCCAAAACAGCCTTCACTACCCGATACGGATTGTACGAGTACACCGTCATGTCATTTGGATTAACCAATGCCCCTGCTTATTTCATGAATCTCATGAATAAGGTTTTTATGGAGTTCTTGGATAAGTTTGTGGTTGTCTTCATTGATGACATTCTTATCTACTCCAAGTCCGAAGAAGAGCATGCAACCCACTTGAGATTAATCTTAGAAACCTTAAGAGAGCATCAGCTGTATGCCAAGTTCAGTAAATGTGAGTTCTGGTTGAAGGAAGTTGGATTCTTAGGCCATGTGTTATCAGCCGGAGGAATATCCGTAGACCCCAAGAAGATCAAATCAGTCATGGAATGGGAAGCCCCTACCACTCAAACTGAAGTCAGAGGTTTTCTCGGATTAGCGGGATATTACCGCAAGTTTGTTGAAGGATTTTCAAGCATTGCCCGGCCGATGACCCAATTGTTGAAGAAAGACAAGAAGTTTGAATGGACCCCTAAGTGTGAAGAGAGTTTTCAAGAGCTCAAGAAGCGATTGGTGACCGCCCCCGTCCTAACCATGCCCGATATCACCAAAAACTTTGATGTCTATTGCGACGCTTCCAAACTTGGACTTGGTTGCGTATTGATGCAAGAAGGCAAGGTCATAGCTTACCTCTCTTGGCAGCTTCGACCTCATGAAGAAAATTATCCAACCCATGATCTAGAATTAGCAGCCGTAGTTCTAGCTTTGAAGACTTGGAGGCACTATCTGATGGGCAACCGTTGTGAGATCTACACTGATCACAAGAGTTTAAAGTATATCTTCACCCAGAAGGAGTTGAACATGAGGCAAAGAAGATGGATAGAATTGATCAAGGATTATGATCTGGAAATTCACTATCACCCCGGTAAGGCCAATGTAGTGGCCGATGCGTTGAGTAGGAAGCCAGGCTCATTGAATATGAGGATCAAAGAAGAGCAACCCATGTTGCACCAAGAGTTTGAAAAATTTGGATTGGAACTAGTCAGTCAAGGATTCTTAGCCAACCTTGAGTTTCAACCCACCCTGATGAGCCAAATCAAAGAAGGCCAGAAGGGAAATGAAAGTATTGAAGGAATCAAGCGCAGAATTGGTTCCGGCAAGGTGCCAGGATTTGAAGAAGATGATCAAGGAGTTCTTTGGTATAAAGGCCGTATTTGTGTGCCCGCTGATTCAGAATTAAAGGAAGTGATTATGAAGGAAGCCCATGAGACACCTTACTCCATCCATCCCGGTGGGACTAAGATGTACCAAGATTTAAAGGAACAATTTTGGTGGCATGGAATGAAGCGTGAGATTGCATCGTTCATCTCTAAGTGTGATATTTGTCAAAGAGTCAAGGCTGAACATCAACGTCCTGCAGGATTGCTGCAACCTTTGCAAGTTCCGGAATGGAAGTGGGAATCTGTTGGAATGGATTTCATCACTGGATTTCCAAGGTCTGGCCGTGGAAATGACTCTATCTGGGTCATTGTGGATAGACTAACCAAAGTAGCCCACTTTATTCCTGTCAAGACCACTTCCAACTCGGGACAGCTAGCAGACCTGTATCTATCCAGAATTGTCAGTTTGCATGGAGTCCCAAAAACCATAATTTCCGATCGAGGAACCCAATTCACCTCGAGATTTTGGAAGAGTTTGCATCAAGCCTTGGGAACCAAATTAGCTTTCAGCACCGCTTACCACCCTCAGACTGATGGACAGACTGAAAGAGTGAACCAAATACTTGAAGATATGTTGAGAGCCTGTGTTCTAGCCTATGGAGCTAAGTGGGAAGATTGTCTGCCTTTCGCGGAATTTTCCTACAACAACAGTTATCAAGCCAGTTTGCAAATGGCCCCATTTGAAGCTTTGTATGGAAGAAAGTGCCATACCCCCTTGAATTGGTCAGAAACCGGAGATAGTCAGATATTTGGACCAGATATTCTGCAAGAAGCCGAGGAGAAAGTTCGCATGATTCGTGACTATCTCAAGGCAGCCCAGTCAAGACAAAAGAGTTATGCCGACAAGAGACGGAGAGAATTAACCTTCAAAAGTGGAGACTTTGTTTACCTCAAAGTATCACCCCTCAAGGGAATGCAAAGATTCCAAGTAAAAGGAAAGCTCGCACCAAGATATATTGGACCCTTCAAGATACTAGACCGTAGAGGAGAAGTGTCTTATCAGTTGGAAATGCCCCCGGAATTGTCCGAAGTACACGATGTCTTTCACGTGTCTTTACTTCGGAAATGTCTTGAAGTGCCGGAGAAGCCAGAAATTTTCAAGAACATTGATCACTGATCTGTGGACATCAACAAGGATTTGACCTATCGTGAAATGCCTATCCGTATCCTCGAGGATGCTTATAGAACCACCCGAACCCGAAGCATCAAGTTTCTGAAAGTTCAGTGGAGTAATCACACCGAAGAGGAAGCCACTTGGGAACGAGAAGATTACCTTCAGAAAGAGTTTCCCAATCTTTCCAGTTCTTAACTAGTGAATCTCGGGGACGAGATTCTTTTTAAGGGGGGAAGATTGTAACAACTCAGAAATTGTAATCCACTTCTTATTAAATAAAGTGCCAAATTTTGGACCCAGATAAAACTTTTTCTCTATTATTTTATGCATACATGTGTTTTCTATTCTAAGTGTTCTATGATTTCATGTGTGTTATTTTTGATTGAGCATTGGTTAGGTAATTATAAGTGAACCCACAGAATCAATTGAGAAGAATAGTAGGAATCAAAGAAACCAGAAATAATTATATCAAAGAAAAAGAGAAGAAAAAGATGATCTAGGAAATCTGTTTGACTACACCACTTTGAGCCCTTGGATTAAGAAATCTACAGCTCACCTTCATGTTTGGCCTGTTAGTTGAGCTTAACCAAGTTATGGACTAACTCAACCAACAAAGATCTACCAAAAATTCAAACTAGAGCATCACTCAAACTTGAGCCAAAGTTTGAATCCGAAACAGTAACCATACCCAATTTTGAAATATAAATTTCTGCAAAACCCAACCTTTCTCCACAACAAAAATATGACTGGATACCTTGGCCAATATGATGATCACTCAAACTGGAAAATTTCAAAAATTTGAATTTCAAACTCTTGCGGGCATTTCGTCGAACACTGGCAGAAGAAATCAAACCAAATCTTGAGTTACTGTGATGATCACTGTTCGAGCTCGCCTAAGCACTGTTGCCATGCTGTTGGATGACGCCGTGGTCGAGCCCAGCTTCCCCAGCCCCGACCCAAGACGTGAGAAGAGGAGGGAGGAGGAGAAATGCGCCCAGGGCCCCCTCCCAGTTCTTCCTCTTCCTGCGCGATGCCGACCGCCCTGCCCTCGCCAGAGCAGACCCACAGCACCCCGCGGCCAAGCCATAACCCTCCCAGCACGCGAGCGTGGCCGCCGTGACCAGGGAGAGCTTCAAACGCAGCCAGGACCCCCAAGCCGGCGAGCTTCTGGTCGCCTTATTCCTCGACGCTCTGGCCTATAAAAGGCCCCGCCGATCAAACGAAGCAACTCACCCAGTCCCCAGCTACCTCCCAGACACTCTCGCCTAGCCCCGTTTGCTCTAGTTCGTCGACACCTGCACCGCCGGCGTGGTACTGGACGAGCGGAGTGCCGCCGCGTTCGACCACCCCGGAGCAAGCTGCTGTAGGGAATCGGTGGAGGAGACGCACCGCAGCCGATCCCGCACGTCGCCGACGAGCTCTGCATCCTCTACGCCACTCCCTCGCCGTCGAACGTTCTTCACTACAACACAGGTGAGCTCCCGCCCGTGCTGAGGAAGACGACGCGTAGCAGCCGTCCGATCTTGATCCGACGCAAGCGTACCGATTCGGGATTCTAATTAGATCTGACCAGTAGGCCCCACCTGTCAGGTCCCGTGTTATTTTTCCCCCGCCGTGCGAAGCGTTTTTCTGGGCCGGCCCGTTCGGGTTTGACTCGAATTGGGCCCAGCCAGTTAGATTCGGTCCGTTTAGTTTTTAATTATTTTCCCGCCCGTTTGAATTAATTCGAATATGATTCAGATGTGATTTTCAAATTTAATTTCCAAGAGTTTTACAAATCCATTTGTAGCAAATAAATATGCGTTGGAAAGCTTATAAAATACTCTACACAATAGAACTGGTTAGAATTCAAAATAAGTTAAGAATTAAATTAGATATGAATAGTGTGACCCTAGCTTATTTAACCATAGAATATTTCTAGAAATTTATTTAAGCCATCAAAAATCATGAAAATTAAAATGTGAACTCACCCATAACCCCTCTTACTGTTAGTCAACCCTAGTCAACTCCAAACCCTATTAGTGTTATCAATGAGACCCTAACCCAACTATAGTTAGTAACATAAAATGATAGATTCCTATTGCATACTTAGAATTAATTTGCCCTCAATACCAATTCACTTAGTTGAGCCCTCCCACTTGAACTAGTCTTAGTAACCCTAAATCAATGCCAATGCTTAGAAAGGGAACAACATATGACACTTAGTAGAAACTTGAATTTGCACACTTGATGGAAACTTATAAGCAAAACTTATAACCCAACACCATAAAAAGCAACATGAATGCTATTGTTAGCAAACCAAGATGTGTGCTTGGTGTGTGTGGTTAGCATTGTGTAGTGATTGTGTGCTCTGTGTTTATTCGTTATTAGACGCTAGTGTTGCCGAGGAGGATATCGGAGGGGATTATTATCAAGAAGAAGAAGAATACCCCGGACACTTTGCCAACCAAGGCAAGCCATCTTTTGATTCATACTCCAAATGCCTAGTTTTAATATTGCATTCTACTTGTTTTAAGTAAATTGCATGATTGAATTGCTAGAGTAGAATGATAGAAGAATAGTGATATCTTGCTTAACAAGAGCATCAAGTTGAGTTTATCCAACTCTAGTTAGTAGTCATCACTCATTGTAGTTGCTTAGTCGCTAATAATATGGAGGCCATCTATAAGGGGAACTCTAGTTGAAATTGGTGACTTGAACTTGAAACTTGAAATGGGAGATTGCTCCTACATAATGGCTTTATAAAAATAATTAATCTTGACTAAGAACTATGAAATCTATTTCTACAATGACAACGAGTGATGTACTATGGGAGCCAATTATACCGTACGACCACATTACCCCTATATGGGAAGGGGCTTAATCCGTAGCTTGTTTATCTTAGTATGGGAGGCCTTGTATCAAAACTTCATGGAAGGACACTGTGAGCGGTTACTTCTGGACCAGGTGGATTCCACTAACCCGGCCTCCGGGATGGGCAGAACTAGAGGCGCCGGAGCGGGGGTTCCGTATCCCGGGCTCTAGGAAAGGATCCTATACTAGGGTGAGCAAGTGAAAGGTTTTGTTTGATTATCTGAACCTCGCATACTTTGTGTATGTCGAACCGTGGATTTCTCCCGGCAGATGTATCGAATCTTGTGGGTAAAGTGTACCCCTCTGCAGAGATTTTCAAACTATTCGAATAGCCGCGTCCGCGGTCATGGACGGTTGGCAAGTTGTACCTGACTTTTGTCAAAAATAAAAGTGACAATGGTGAACTTGGTGAATGACTTTACTTGAAATTGATGTTGACACAATGGAAGTTCTTCCTTAGTTGGAACTTACAGAACTAAACCTCTTTCCTACCAATGAACATTCTTGGGAAATAAAACTAGCTTTTGCAAATAACTTAGTGCCTAGTCCACTACATCAACCTTGCATTTCTACTTCATTACTTCATTTATAAGATGGTTTGCGAGTGCATCCAATGTACTCACGGCTGTGTCCCTGGCTATCAACTTGGCCAGACTACGGGGAGGAATACCAGGAGGAAGGGTATGAAGAAGAGTACCAGAACTAAGCTCGTCTCCATGAGTCGCCATTGCCTGTAGGGTGAAGGCATGGACCCGAAGACGTTATTTCCGCTCCTATTTTGTGTTGTAATATGACTTGGTCTATATGACCATTGTATTTGAATCATCGTTTTGTAATGTCTATGGAACTGGATACCAACTACGTTATGTATATCGCAACAACGGTTCTGGGATTGCGGTGGAATACATAATGGGCACTTCGAATTTGTATCAAATTTGAGGTTGTCACAGTATTCCAGTAATTATCTGCAACCTACTCTACATACTTGCCAAGAAAAACATAGTACTAAGAATACCATGCCACCATATTTCATTTTTGAACCATAGAATATCCCCATATCTATGGTCTAGTGAACCATAAAATATTCAATCCACTCACTGTCTTCTTCAAGATACCTGAGAGCTTCACATGCTGATTTGCATGTTGGGTGAACGACTCCATTGATAGTTCTAATATCCTCAAAGAATATGCATAATGTTAGAAGCATAGTTAGGTATTTGATTGACCCTCTTGACATTTGGTTTTGGTTGTATGGCACGACAAATCTGTTGTCGAGCATGGATCCTCCTCTTTTGAAATGTCTTCCATTATCTTGCCTTCTATATATTGGAATTCCGTCATCATCTATTGTCGTATTGATACTGTATCTTTTTGGGAAGTGCTTGGTACTGCTGTTATCCAACATGCATGGTGATACTATATTTGCCCTCTGTATGTGTCCTGTGAATCATGGAGTTCTCATCAATAGCATGATATTGTTTGTATTAATGTTTGCCCTGATGTTGTTAGCTCACACAGATTCTTGTACGCCATGGTATACTGCCTTGAAGGTTTGTCAATTGATCATAATATATATGAACATGGAGATATAATATCAAAATAATTGAGTCTAGGAAACAATAGTATCCGTGACGTTGTGGTACACATCTGCACACTAGCTTACTTCTTTGAAAGCAGGAGTCGCAAGAGATGATTGGGCATGGAGATCTACCTGTGGATTCATCCGAGTATTTTGAGTTAAGGAAAAAGCAATTTCGCCGAACCAAGCGAAGCAGTCACCGCAGTTGATTCCGCTGATAGATTCATCGGTGTGAGAAGGAGGACATCATCCTCTATCAGAGTTTTGTTGAATCGGTCGAAGCAGTCTCCAAAGTTTGATTCAGCCGGGAGGATTGTCCGTCAACGTGAAAATCCAGACGCCTTCTAGCTGAGAAATTAGTCGAGGGGAGAAGCATGAAGGCCATGGACTCACATGTTTTTCTTCTTCCATCAAATTTGATTGTCCGTCAATGTGAAAATCACGCCTTCTAGCTGGGATATTAGTCGAGGGTGGAAGCAGGATCGCCATGGACTCACGTATTTTCTTGTTTCCGTCAAATTTGTCGCTTGATGGTTCCATGCGTTGGTGGCCGTGGTTGTCTAATTTGAATCTATCCCGTACGTGGTTTACGCTGCCTAATCTGAATCAATTTTCAGTTCGCATGGGATACGACACCGTTTGCGTGGAAACTACTCCATGTAGCTATGTGTCCTTGACATGTACGTTAATAGCAATCTCTAGACACGACCATGTGTCCTTCGCATACACGCATGATGGGTAGTAATCTGTGGACGTGGGCTTGTTAAATCTAGACTGTTTGTACATCTTAGTTTTAGAGCGAAAAATCTCCACCGTTGGTTGTTTGTTGTTTTAATAATATAATAGATAGATCACGAGACGAAAACGGGCAGAAGACGGAGTCCGGTGGCTCCTCGCCACCAGGGGGCGCGGGCCCACTCCAGGCCACGCCACCCTGTGGTGAGACCACCCCGGAGCTCATTTTCGTCCCGGTTTTCTCTTGTGACTTTGTTTCGATGTTTAATTTTCGCCTATATAACCCCCCGGATTACCCAAGGTCTGTATATCGTGTTCTTGCCATGTTTTTGTTTTGATCTGTTTCTGTCAGGAGATTGTTCTCAGTTTTAGAGGCATCATGGCCTCCGCAAGTAATGATAAGGAGAAGACACCTCCAGAAGATGATCACCAAGACCTCCAGCTGAAGGAAGAAGTTGAAAGTGAAGCCGAGGAAGAAGAGATGGAAGAATACAAAGGTTCACGCCCAAGCACCATGATTGCAAGCATTGGGGTGGTGACAAGTCATGACAAGTTCAAGAAGAGTGCACGTATAAGAATTAGAGGAGGTGTTCCATGTCACTCCTTAGCTCCAAGGACATCTTCTTCAGGCAACAACCCCTTCCATACTCTCATACATGAACATCAATTCCAAAGGGTGCCTAAAGCAAAGTTACCCTCTAGTTGGGATATAGATCGTTCTAACCGTGCAGAGAAAGAGAGTTCAAAAAGCGAAGAAGGTTGGGGAAATAACTCCAAGAGTTGGGATTCGCAGACCGACATGTTCATGAGCCAGATTGAGCACAATTCGGAGATAATTCATAATCTCACCTACAAGATTGATGAGTTGAAGGAACTTATAGAATAGTTTGCAGTGTGGAAGTATCCTCCTTTAGTTGGTTATCTATGTATCCCTTGGTGTGAGTTGCGGTTGAGAAATATTAATGAGAAGTTTTATCATTTACTTTTCGCGCACTTTATTTTAGTTTGCAATCTTTCGTATATGATTAGCCTTGTTGATTAGTATTGGTATCACTTTGGGAGCATGATTAAATTTAGTTGGTTTTGGCAAGCTTAGCTTGGTCAGTAGCAACATTACCTTGAGGTTTGAGTAGAAAAAAGAAGGAAGCATTTGTAGATACATCATTTTAGCTTTCCTTAATGTTTGGCTCATAAGCATTAGTATTCTCAAGTTAAAATCATTTGTACTTTCAAGGAAGTTTGCATGATTGTTCCTATTATATGTATGTTTGTTTGTTTTATGCAACTCTTATGCTTGCTACCCAGCCTTGCTAGCCAAAAACCTGTACTGAGAGGGAATACTTCTCGTGCATCCAATCCCCTAAAACTAAGTTACTTCCAAAGAGTCCACTATAAATTCCTATGCATGGTATTTCAAGCCATTCCAAGTAAATTTTCATGTGCTACCTTTTAAAAACCTTCAAATACTTCTAGTTTTGTGCCACTATTTTTAGCTCATGAGGACGTAGTGGTTGGATTTGTTATCTTCCATACTAAATTGAGTACCCCTCGACTAGGCAGCTTCATCTGCTCGTCATTAATTTGCAAGGGAGCTGGCCAGACCATTGTAATCTAAAAAAAGGGGGCACTCCTCCATGGTATGTGAAAGTTGGTGGGCACCCGGCGGAATCGGTTAGCCATGGTTTGAGAAAGGAAAAGTGGGGAGGAGTGCCAAGCTATAAAAGAGCACAATTGTGCCAATTAATCAACATCTCGGAACCGCTCTCACTTGTTTAGTATGGAAGATATCAAGAACTCCGTTGCTAGTCGTTGACAAAAGCAACCACCTCTCAAAACAACTTTTACCTCTGTTTTACAAATGAAAAGCTCTAGCACATGTTTAATCCATGCTTCCCTCTGCGAAGGGCCTGTCTTTTACTTTTATGTTGAGTCAACCTATTCCCTTCTATCACAAGCAAGCATTTGAGTTGTTATGTTTCACTCATCCATATGTTGATTTGTTCAATCATGTTTACTATCTTCCTTTGTTTAGTACGATGCTTTTTGTCTGAAGGAATATATCTTTGAAAGCTTTCTATGATTGTAAAGAGTTTGTTTTGTTGAGCATATGGTTTTTGCTATATTAGCTCTGTTATAAAAGGCTCCGTTCAAAAATAAGTATAGTTTGTTCATTGTTCTCTGACCAAGAACTATGGTTTGCCATCACCAATCATGATTTACCTTGTGCATCTTTATTTGTGATTCCCTTTTACTTATTGCAAGTCTATATTATATGAAGGGAAGTTGATGTCTATGATAACTTGTGCCTTGGTAAATGTGATGCTTCTTGTCTGTATTTTGTTTATCAACACTTCACTCCATAAACCTGTGGTCATATTTACCGAGTTCAGTTTTCGCTTGGGGACAAGCGAGGTCTAAGCTTGGGGGGTTGATACTTCCATTTTGCATCACTATTTTGTATCATAATTTACTGTTATTCATTGATATATTTCATATTTAGAGATGATACTTATGTTGTTCCCTCTGTTTTCACATGTTTGATTATCATTGGAGGACTTGCTGCAGGAGTTAGGATTCTGCTGGAAAAAGGACCGCAAGACACCATATTTCTGAAGATCAACCATTCCAGAGAAATACCCAGAAATTCATATAATATCAGAAGACGAAAGTAGCCAGAAGGAGGAGGCGAGAGGAGCAGTAGGGTGGGCTCACCACCAGGGGGCGCAGGCCCACCCCTGGCCGTGCCACCCTGTGGTGAGGCCACCCTGGCCCACTACTGCCATTGCCCCCTCGCGTATATCGTCGTCCCCGAAAACCTAAGTGAGGGGGGCATCAGAAATAGACACTGCCGCCTCTGCGGGGTGGAAAACACCGAGAGAGAAAAGCTCTCCGGCAGGGAGAAATCTACCGGGGAAATTCCTTCCCGGAGAGGGGAGATCATCACCATCGTCATCATCATCGCGCTATACTTCATCGGGATCATCATCATCATCACCATCATCATCATCAGCAGCACCTTGATGGCGCGGTGTTGATGTGGGAGCTTCTTCTTCTTCAGTCCCCGGTAATGGTGCCAAAAAACTTGTTGGTCTCTTGCTGGCGTGTAGTTGATGATGTAAATGACCGGCCAGTTGGAAACCCTAAGAGAAGGTTTGATGAGTACAGCAGCAAGTTTTTCCTCAGTAAGAAACCAAGGTATGTCAATCCAGTAGGAAAAAGCCAAACTCAAGAAGGTGATGCCTGCTAGCTTCGCGATAGCTCTGGACAATTTATAAGGCGCCTCGTCCAGGGCTTTGCTTTGCACCAGCAGCAACGTGGAACCTGCACACAACACAACCAAGAACTTTGCTCCCAACTTACAATGAGGTTGTCAATCTCACCGGTTTGCTGTAAACAAAGGAATGAGCGTATCGAGTGGAAAGCAATAGTAGTATGCAAGAAAGTAAACAGTGCAAGTAAAGTAAACAGGTAATAGCAATGTAAAGGAAATTGGACCGGGGTCCACAGTTCACTAGTGGTGTCTCTCCATAAGATAAATAACGACATGCTGGGTAAACAAATTATAATTGGGCAATTGATAGAATAAAGATAACGTGCATATGTCAAGAGGATCACTATGAGATTTACTCTGGGCATTACAACAAGATACATAGACCGCCATCCAACTGCATCTATGACTAATAATCCACCCACGGGGAATCATCCGAGGACCCCGTGAATATTAAGTTGCGAACAACAGATAACTGCATTAAGCAAAGTGTGTAATGTAAACAAAGCATATGTCCTTGGACATAAGAATGTTGTTTTCTCCCTAGTGGCAACAGCACATCTACAACCCTAGAGGTTTCTGTCACTCCCCCAGATTAAATAGAGGCATGAACCCAACTATCGAGTATAAATACCCCCTCTTGGAGTCACTAGTATCTACTCAGCCAAGATAGCTACTAACAACGGAGAGCATGCAAGATCATAAACAACATAGAGATAACATAAGATAATATTCAGCACATCAACTCAATCATAACACCAATATTCATCGGATCCCAACAAACACAACATGTAGAATTACATAAAGGTAGTCTCGGTCATGTAGGGCAGCTCACGAGATCTAAACATGAAGCACATGGTGGAGAAGACAACCATCTAGCTACTGCTATGGACCCATAGTCCAAGGTAGACTACTCACTCATCGCGCCGGAGGCAAGCAGGGCAATGAAGAAGACCTCCGGTGGCGATTCCCCTCTCCGGCAGGGTGCCGGGACGAGCTTCTGGACCCTCCCGATCTTGGGTCGACGACGGTGGCGGATCTCGATGTGTTTCTAGAAAATTGATCGGGTCTTTAGGTTTTTCCCGTCAGGGGGTCTTTATAGGCGAAGGGGCAGCCTCAGAAGTGGACCAGGGGGGTCTCGCCATAGGGCGGCGTGGCCAGGGCCTGGGCCGCGCCCCCTGGTGGTGAGACCAGCCTCTGGCTCAGCTCCGTCTCCTCTTCGGTCTTCTGGAAGCTTCGCTTAATATTGGGACGTTCGGCTTTTGTTTCGTCCAATTTCAAGAATATTTCCTGTGTAACTTTTCTGAAACACAAAAATAGCAAAAAACAGGGAACTGGCACTGTGGCATCTTGTTAATAGGTTAGTTCCGGAAAATGCATAAAAATGCCACGAAGTGTAATGAAACACTAAGCAAATGGTGTAAGAACAAGCATGGAGCATCAAAAATTATAGATACGTTTGAGACGTATCAAGCATCCCCAAGCTTAGCTCCTGCTCGTCCTCGAGTAGGTAAGTGATAACAAAGAATAATTTTTGAGGTGACATGCACCTACACAATCTTGATCATCTATGTAAGCATTGAGCGCTGGGATCAAAAGAACTTAAAACATGGGCATGAAAGACATAATCTTGATAGAAGAAACTTAGCAACCATGTTATAACATGAAGAAGAACACAAACGAAAGATCATAAAAATAAAACAATGAAAATCAAATGTGTGTTCAAATCATATGGAAAAACATAGCAAATGGTTTTTAGCTTGTCCTTCATGGAATAGCAAAACATAAATGCATAGGACACCTTCAAGTTTAAGAGGGCGACTAGATACAAATAATTTAAGAACAAGTGAAACCAAAATCATGAATCAATCAATGATAAACTTTGGGACAATGCACATTATACTAAAAATGACAACTTTGCTCTCTTAGACGGTGCATAAAGGTAGAAGGTGGTGACTCAACATAAAAGTAAAAGAAAGGCCCTTCGCAGAGGGAAGCAGTGATTGCAAGTTTTATAAACCTTCAAAAATTATGGTACTTACTAGCTTTGAGCTCTCATTGCCCCCATCATAGGCATCTTGAATGGTTAAAGTTAATGCGAGTACAATTATGAAGCATATGCTTGACAAATCATAAGTTGAAAACCTCATGTCCCATGAAGTACGAATACCCAAACCTCATGCTACTCGACTTAGAGTCCCAAGCAAGCTATTGTCATTGTAAATATATGTGTATCATCGAGAACCACCAACGGGGTACCTCCTACCCGATGACATGGAACAAGCCCACATCAAAATGACAAGACAAACAGACAATGAACACCTCGACATCTCTTTTATTTACTATTGGTATAGCTTTTTATTTTGAGATGCGTCGTCGAATGTCCACTATAGGCATGCTATAAATTTCCACCATAAATTATGCATGGCTTAGATTAGCGGCCCATGCGTTTCTCTAACACATATAAGAACTCCATGATCCCACAAGATTCCCAACTTGTTTCACATCGCGAGTATCCATAAACAATAGATCACGATATCAACTCAAATAAGAAGTGCAATGTTGAAAGCTTACCCCATGACGGCATGGTTTGGCTAATTTCCAACTTACAACTTTCAAGCATAACAACTCAACATAAGAGAGCCACAATGTCAAAATTTTAAGAACGAGAAGAGTAAAGTGTGCCATCAGGTTCGCGAGAGCTTTACTGACCAATTTTTGCATAACACCAAAAAGAGTTTAATTTGAAGGATAGATAAAAGCAAGTCAAATGTACTTTGGAATAGCAAATTGCTAATAGGTATATATGGTGGACACATTGGAACAACTTGGTTTTTAGGATTTGGATGCATGAGTAGAGCTCATACTCAGTACAAAATAAGGGCTAGCAAAAGACTGGGAGCGACCAACTAAGAGAGCAATAACGGCCATAATCATGCAAAGCGACAAAGCAACATTAAGAGAAGCATAAGATGGCATCAAAAGTCAAAAACTAAATGATCATAGAGGCTTATGGTGACTTTGTATGAGTCTAACATGTGTAAGCATGCGCCAAGTCAACCCAAATAAAGCATCAAGGAGAAAACCAAAATAATGCTTCCAAATAATAAAAACAAAGCATGATTTTTCAAAGGCTCATTAAGCAATCTCATTCATTTGAGACAAGTTATGCTACAGAAAAACCACTAAGTATACTATCAAAATGATATCAAGCACGACATGCAATAGCCTAGGCCACAGTCTGCACAAGCTCCTTTTTGTACCACTTTTTGCATGAAACTTTTTTCTCTTTTCCAACACCATTCGAACCTTTTTGAAATAACTCTTTTGATGAATACCAACATGGACCAGAGGTTAAAATACAGCTTTATGCAAAGATATAACAAGATCTGAATACAAATCAAGGCGAAAAATGAAAACTAAACACAGTAGCAGAAAAAAAGAACACTCGTTGAACGATAAGAGTGAAAATGGAGTGTTCTTGGCAAATGAAAAGCAAGGCAACTTCTCCAAAAGGAATTTGTTGGGGTCCAACCATTTATTGCAGAAAACAAAACTAAACAAAACTGAAAAATAAAAACTCTGATGCTCCAAGAAAAATGCATAGTGCATGAAGCAATAAAAATATAGTGTGTTGAAAGGTGACCTGATTTTTGCCGATAAAGAAGGGGTGCCTCGGGGGCATCCCCAAGCTTTGACGCTTGTACCTCTTGGATATTTCTTGGGGTGCGTGGGCATCCCCAAGCTTGAGCTTTTGTCCATTCTTCAACTCATCTCATCATTCTCCAATCCCTACACTTGAAAACTTCCTTCATACAAAACTCAACACAATTCTATTAGCAATATTAGTGTAAGCATAACAATGAATCACCCCTTTTTGCTTCAGGTTTCAACTCAAAACCACAGCATATAAAGCATATACTACTGTAGCAACTTCCCCAAAAGTTCTGTGATCAAAAGAACTCAAAAAGAAAGTGATCGAGAGGCAAACACAAATAATGGCAGAAATCTGTCAAAACAGAACAGCTGACAAAGGTCGAATTTTTAGAGGGTTTTCTGTTGCTCAAATCAAAAAGCGTGAAACTAATCAAAGTTTGGATATAACCTGGGGAATATGCACAAGAAATCGCAGGTCAAAAAGATATTTTGTGCATTTTCACGAATTTTTATGGTGCAGCGCCGAAATCTGTTTCAGGACAACAACTTCCCCAAATCTTACCTCACTCAAATTAGAGGCTTCTCTTGGCACAGCAACGAAATAAAAATGATAAGGAGAGGTTATTACAGTAGTAATAACTTCCAAGACTCAAATAAAAGAAAAAGAACTGAAAGTAAAACAATGGGTTATCTCCCAAGAGTGCTTTTCTTTAACGCCTTTGAGCTAGGCGCAGAAAGGTGGAAATCAAATATTTTCGAAAGAGGCATTAAGATCAACTGTTTCCTCAAGATCACCACTTACCACACTAGGCACTTTAGAGGTTCCCGAAGATGATTCAACCTGCAAGTCACTCTTAGTTGAACTAAAAGTCTTACCAATCTTAAAAACATGCTGCGGTTTAGGCACAGACACCTTGGGAACATACATAAATTTTTGCTATTTTCCAACAAAAGTTTTCTCCTTCTTAAACTTAAGAGAAGAGAAAATTGAACTTAAAGTTTCCATAGATTCCTCCAGTTTTCCAATTCAAAGATTTTGACTATCAAGAGTAGTGTTAGCCTCTAAAACAGTGATTCTCTTACCGATACTTTCTATCAATTCATTAACACGGCTAGCATTATCAAGGATATTTGGCAAACTTTTTTCTAAAGAGCTCAGATTTTCTAAAACTTCCTCCAAAGTGACCTCTGTTTTAACAACATGAATAGGTGGTACTCCCACTAAACTTTCAATTAAAGTGCATGCTTCAAGAGCGGGAGTACCCAGAAAATTACCTCCTGCAAGAGTATCAAGAACATACCTATTCCAACTAGATATGCCAACATAAAAATTTCTAAGGAGGATCATGGTAGAATGCTTTTTTGTACACCTATGATGAGAATTGCTAATACGGTACCAAGCATCTTTCAAACTCTCTCCCCCTTGTTGCTTAAATGTACGAACTTCAACTTCAGGATTATTCATTCTAACAAGACTAAAAGCAAGTAAATAAAAGCAACTATAAAGGAAACTAATTTTTTTTTGTGTTTTTGATAAAACAAAGCAAGTAAAAATAAAGTAAAGCAAAACTTAAAACAAAGTAAAGGATGTGCGTGCGAAACTCCCCTTGCAGAAGTCTTCTTTTTTCCCGGCAACGGCGCCAAAAAACTTGTTGATGGCGCGGTGTTGATGTGGGAGCTTCTTCTTCTTTAGTCCCCGGTAATGGTGCCAGAAAACTTGTTGGTGTTTTGCTGGCGTGTAGTTGATGATGTAAATGACCGGCCAGTTGGAAACCCCAAGAGAAGGTTTGATGAGTATAGCATCAAGTTTTCCCTCAGTAAGAAACCAAGGTATGTCAATCCATTAGGAAAAAGCCAAACTAAAGAAGGTGATGCTTGCTAGCTTCGCGACAACTCCGGACAATTTATAAGGCGCCTCGTCCAGGGCTTTGCTTTGCACCAGCAGCAACGTGGAACCTGCACACAACACAACCAAGAACTTTACTCCCAACTTACGATGAGGTTGTCAATCTCACCGGTTTGATGTAAACAAAGGAATGAGCGTATCGAGTGGAAAGCAATAGTAGTATACGAGAAAGTAAACAGTGCGAGTAAAGTAAATAGGTAATAGCAATGTAAAGGAAATTGGACCGGGGTCCACAGTTCACTAGTGGTGTCTCTCCATAAGATAAATAACGACATGCTGGGTAAACAAATTACAGTTGGGCAATTGATAGAATAAAGATAACGTGCATATGTCAAGAGGATCACTATGAGATTTACTCTGGGCATTAAAAACAAGATACATAGACCGCCATCCAACTGCATCTATGACTAATAATCTACCCACGGGGAATCATCCGAGGACCCCGTGAATATTAAGTTCCGAACAATAGATAACTGCATTAAGCAAAGTGTGTAATGTAAACAAAGCATATGTTCTTGGACATAAGAATATTGTTTTCTCCCTAGTGGCAACAGCACATCTACAACCTTAGAGGTTTCTGTCACTCCCCCAGATTAAATAGAGGCATGAACCCAACTATCGAGCATAAATACCCCCTCTTGGAGTCACTAGTATCTACTCGGTCAAGATAGCTACTAACAACGGAGAGCATGCAAGATCATAAATAACATAGAGATAACATAAGATAATATTCAGCATATCAACTCAATCATAACACCAATATTCATTGGATCCCAACAAACACAACATGTAGAATTAAATAAAGGTAGTCTCGGTCATGTAGGGCAGCTCACGAGATCTAAACATGAAGCACATGGTGGAGAAGACAACCATCTAGCTACTGCTATGGACCCATAGTCCAATGTAGACTACTCACTCATCACACCGGAGGCAAGCATGGCAATGAAGAAGACCTCTAGTGGCGATTCCCCTCTCTGGCAGGGTGCGAGGAAGAGCTTCTGGACCCTTCCAATCTCGGGTCGACGACGGCGGCGGATCGCGATATGTTTCTAGAAAATTGATCGGGTCTTTAGGTTTTTTCCATCGGGGGGTCTTTATAGGCAAAGGGACAGCGTCAGAAGTGGACCAGGGGGGTCTCACCATAGGGCGGCGCGGCCTGGGCCTGGGCCGCGCCCCCTGGTGGTGAGACCAGCCTCTGGCTCGGCTCCGTCTCCTCTTCGGTCTTCTGGAAGCTTCGTTTAATATTGGGACGTTTGGCTTTTGTTTTGTCAAATTCCGAGAATATTTCCTATGTAACTTTTCTGAAACACAAAAACAACAGAAAACAGGGAACTGGCACTGTGGCATCTTGTTAATAGGCTAGTTCCGGAAAATGTATAAAAACACCACGAAGTGTAACGAAACACTAAGCAAATGGTGTAAGAACAAGCATGGAGCATCGAAAATTATAGATACATTTGAGACATATCACACCTTCATCTCCACCATCACCATGCCATCCCGCCGTAACATCTTGGGTTGAATCTTGTTAAATTTTTAGGGGAAACTTTTCCGGTGTTAATTACCTTTGTAGTTGATGCTATTGAGTGGAACCGTTGAATTAAGGTTTATGTTCAGATTGTTATTTACCATTAGTTCACCTCTGGTCATGATCCATATGATGTCTTGTGAGTAGTTCGTTTAGTTCTTGAGGACATGGGAAGAAGTCGAGATGTTAGTAGTGAAACTATGTTGAGTATATTTAGTGGTTTGATAATTATGTTGTGGTGTTATTCTAGTAGTGGTGTCATGTGAACGTCGACTACATAATACTTTACCATTTATGGGCCTAGTAGAATGCATTGTGTATTTGGCTACTAATTGTGGGGTTGCCGGAGCGACAGAAACCTAAACCCCCGTTAGGAAACCATTGCACCAGGGAGCGTAGGATCTCAGAGTTTAAGGTTGTGGTTAGATTTATCTTAATTACTTTCTTGTATTTGCGGATGCTTGCAGGGGGTATAATCACAAGTGTGTATTAGTCCTAGTAAAGGTAGTACACTAGCACAGGTTCACCCCCATAACACTTAGCAAACCAATGAAGATTACTTAGCTGCATGAAGCGAAAGCTCTCAACAGAAACTCTCGTGTGTCCTCAAGAACGTTTGGTAATCATAAGTTACACAGCTGGCTTGTCCTTTGCTCTAGAAAGGATTAGGCCACTTGCAGCAATTACTATTATTGTCTTTTATTTACTCGTACTTTATTTACTTGCATTACCAAATACCCCTGAAAACCCGTTTGCTAGTATTTACAGTGAATCCTTGATCAAAACCACTTATCAACACCTTCTGCTCCTCGTTGGGTTCGACACTCTTATTTATCGAAAGTACTACAATACACCCCATATACTTGTGGGTCATCAGTACGCAGCTTAGTGTCATCAGAAAACAAATTACTCAAAGAAGAGAGCTCATTCATATGTCCCATAGCACTTTTATTTTCAGTACCACAAAAAGGTTCTTTCTCAACAATAGATATGTAAGATAAATCCAAAGAGAAATCATAATCCTTATCACTAATATTTTTGGGAGACGCAGCAAACTTAGCATCAGGAGATAACTTATATCTAACAGCACGTCTTGCAAGAAGATCTCTAATAGCACCAAGATCACTAGTAGCATGAAATTCATCAATAAAATCATCATTGAGCTCAATATAAGCTTCCTATAGATCATCACTAGGACATTCTTTAGACTCAGGCGAACTAACAGGTGTAACAGTAGTGTTCCCTATTTGCTTAGTCCTAGCAATTGTAGCATCTAAAAAGAAACCTAACAAACTACTCTCATCAAGCACAGTAGAAGCATCATCAAAACTATAATACATTATTCAATAGATCTCTCCTTTGAAAATTCATCAAAACGATGCCAGTGTAGCATCAAGAAAATTAAATTTCCTGTCAAAACAAAATCCGGCCACCTCAAAGTCGCCTCCGGGCACAACGTATAGCAGAGGCTTCGCAAGCAGCTCATGCATCAAACCAATAGAACACCGAATGATGCAAGGAAAACACATATTAGCAATGCGGCAGAAACTAACAAAGAAGTCAAACGTGACAGAATCACCTGATATAGAGTATATGGGAACTGTACGATCCAAGACAACCTGATCGATTGGAAACTGTATGTTACCAAAGGAATAACATGGAATCCATAAAAAAATCTTGAAGATGGGCTACCTGCAAAATTATGCTCAGCTACCAACTATGATGTGAGCGCCTATTTTTGCGTACACAACGCTCTACATTAAAATAAACTACTATAAATTGATGGTAAATACTTATCTTCAAATAACAATAAGAAAACCTCCAAATGTCATGTACCATTGAGACTTAATTTATTCTCCTTTAGCTCATCTGATTAGACAGCGAGTGAATATAGATTAGCTCATCTCGCCATAAAACTCCAAATCAAGATGCCAGCAAATGTTTGATAAGGAATTACAATAAACACGACGCATACATCCTGATGCTTAAAAGAAGAGAAGAGAACTATTACTCATGTTACCAAAACAAATCTGATCGATTTCAGATTTATCTCACAGGTGTCAAATTAAATTAATTGAGAACCTCAAACACTTCCTACAATGCAAACCGAGCTGAGAGGAGTACTCAGAGATAGACACATCATACTTGTCTTCTACTGATGCGACATAAAAAATCTAGTGATTTTGGCAGGTATTTTATGCGGAATAAGATAATTTGGAGAACCGAGCTTGCAAATTAAGAATTGGGATTACTGACCTTTGAGCCGATGAACTGAACGGTGTGCTCTTAGAGAGAACTATAGCATCATCAGACCACTGCACCACCTCCGTTAGGCCTCATCAAGGATGACGGCTGCTCGATATATCTGGAGAAACCTAGTCCAGAGCATGTGCAGGCATGATCTTGTCTTGCGTCAATAGCGATCGATCAGGAAAAGTGCCCCTTTGTTCTCGGAAACAATAGCCGACGGACGCCGTGTGATAATACCTAAAAGTATGTGTGATATCACCTCTTCCATCAAGTTGCCATGGGGAGGCGATTCGGCTTCACCACCATACAATGGCCGAGTCAATCGGAGGCAGGGCAAGTAATTAGGGGGAGAAGACAACTCCCAGATTTGTTTTTCCATTTTTTTCCATAGATAGACCAAGTAGCGCACGATTCACGTTCGTGTGGGCCAAAGGGATGGTGCGTTCCACGCTTCATCTAACGGTAAGAGAGACAATCACAACTTAATTGGATGGATGAAAATTCTCAACTTCTAGGATTAACGTGGTGCCTCGTTTGGTGCCTCCAATTAGTATATATATATATATATATATATATATATATATATAAGACTTTGGGGCCTTGGATTCTGAACAACGATATGTGTATACAACTTGCAGGTAAGATCAAAAACAACAATTATCATCATAAAACAATAACAAGTTTAGATCTGAGATCATGGCACTCGGGCCCTAAGTGACAAGCATTAAGCACAGTAAGTTGCAACAATGTCATAAGCACTAACAATGGATACTAGGCACCATGCCCTAACAATCTCATAGCAATTTCATGAATGATCTTATCCAGTCCCTACCATCCCCTTCACCTACAGCGGGAATTACTCACACATGGATGGGGGGATCATGGATGGTTGATGGAGAGACGAGGGTGATGATGATCTCCTCCAAATCCCCGTCCCAGGAGGGTGCCAGAACGGAGTTTCTGGTTCCGAATTGCGGTTTCTGATGGTGGCGACGCAGCGGAACTCTATCTGGGAAAAACGCCGAACCCCCGATATTTTTAGGTCAGAGGGTATATATAGGCGGAAGGAGGGGGCGAGGAGCTGGCTGGGGTGGCCACACCACCCCCTGGCGCGGCCTGGCCTGGCCCGCGCCACCAGGTGGTGTGGTGCCCTCCTGGCCCCTCTCCGTCTCGTACTCCGGCTCCGTATGTCTTCTGGTAAAATAGGATTTTTGCAATATTTTCCGGGATTTTTCCTGAAAGTCAGATTTCTGCACAAAAACAAGACACGAGGGCAATTCTGCTGAAAACAACGTTAGTCCGTGTTAGTTGTATCCAAAACACACAAATTAGAGGAGAAACAACAGCAAAAGTGTCCGCTGTACGTTTTGGACGTATCACCCGCCTCCTATCCCCGGTGTCCACGATTCTTCTCCGAGCTGCCGATTTTCTCCTGGATCTGGCGACTGCGGCCACGCCATCAGCAACATGCTCCCGCGTCGCAGCTGGGGACGAAGGCGACGGTTTCGGGCCGACGCGAGGCAGAGGAGTCGCGCACGATGCAGAGGAGTGGCATGACCTCGCCATGGAGAGTTGGGAGGCGGCGGGTGAGCTCCCGTTGTCCAGCATGTCATGGCGGACCAAGTCCTGGCCGCCTCCACCACATAAGCGCAGCCTACGACAAGGTGTGAGGAGAGAGGAAAGGGGACGGGGAATGGGAACTTGGGCGGAGGAGCGGCGGGGAGGTTGGGGAGGGAGCAAATTCTCTTGGCCTTGATAGCCCATTCGGTACCTGTGAGAAAAGGATGCGGGACGATCGTACTATCATGACTTTAATTAGCTACATTTGACATTTAACATTAATTATCCTTATTAACTGCCGTGCATAACCTCCCTCCTCCTAAAAACCCTCCCAGCCGCATACTAATTTCCATGATTTTCTCTCTTTCAGTTTCCAACCCCCTGCGTGGAATCCTTAATCAATTTGCATGCAGAGATTAATTGACGTACAAAATTTCTGTGATTCCCCTGATAGCTTAATTGCGTGTGGGGGTGGTAAAGGCTTAAATATGCCTAGTCTTGTAGAGGTATTTTCGTCACTCAAATGATGTATGTCGAGTGAGTGGCTTCACGACCAACTCGAATCTTATAGATAAAGATAACCATAACTTTTATCTATTTTTTTGGACAATAATACATTGATGTTTTTATGATGAAAACGTAACTCGTTTTGTGAGTGGCGTGCATTCCTTATATGGCTAGAATTTAGCAGATCACTAAGATCCACTATTTTGGATGTAGTGTTGATCTATTATTTAAATAGACAAAATAATTTCTGAAATCATAGAAACTAAATCGAGCATTCCTAAATAAGTAAAAGAAATGATTCATATCAAAGGGATCATAAATTGGGAGATTTTGAAATAAACTTAGCTAGCACAGTGCAACAAATTATCAATTGGATTTTTTGAATAGTTATAACATGAATCACTCGATTTCCTTAGATGTGTTTTTTTTACATATCATGGTTCAAACTTCGAGTTTGATGAGAGCTCATGATCCCACCAGCAGTGGCTATAGGAATCAACCCACGGACATTTTCCTTGGAAATAGGCTATCGTGACTGTAAGGTCTAACACATTTGTGACAGCAAAAATATATATACGAAAAGAAGGGCATTTTCTTTAGAAAAGGGCATGTTTTCATTGAGATAAAATAGGCACAGAGAAAATGCACAACCCATGCCCATGCCAAAGTTGAATATTTATTTTCATTCATCATGTAGATATACTATTTACAATTATTCCAACGGTCACGTCATTCATAATACCAAAGAGGGAAGAAATATCAAACCGAAAGCTAAACAGACAATCCACCACGTAATCAAATAGTACTGACCAGTTCACTGGGTCATATATGGTGCCCAACTAGGAGAAAACATCCGTCATTTTTCATCTCTTCAATCACCCTCTCAAGTATCAACCCCTATGTCTTGATGAGCCGCAGGTGACATGTCCTCATCCAAACACTGCAAGTACAGATATCGGACACTGACAAGTGACAATACATCATCTGCCTTTACTATCCTCGATGATGTTGGGGGACTTCTCAGGTTGGCTGACCTTTAGTGTATAGGGTCATTGAGCTGTTGCAGGACATGGCAGTGAAAGCAAAGTTGAGCTCCTTCATTTTTTCACAAGTGCATCGGCCTTCTTAGTAGTTAACTCTTTGAAGTAACAATTGAGAAGAGCATGTGAGATGAGTTTTAGAAATTTCTGGAGGTCCATGAACTACTACTCAGCAACAGCGATGGGTCTCGATTTGACGATAGGATCCAGGTGGAATGCTTAATCCCTGATAGTAGGATCCATCCTTCAATATGCCGATGACACAATTCTTTTTATGGAACATGACTTGGAGAAAGCACAAAACCTAAAGTTAATACTCTCAGCGTTTGAGCAATTATCCGGGCTCAAAATAAATTTTCATGAGAGTGAGTTGTTTTGTTTTGGTGAGGCTGTTAATGAGGTCCATGCCTATGCCAGCTTATTTGGTTGTGGGAAAGGCCAATTTCCAATGAGGTATTTGGGTATCCCGATACATTATCGGAGACTCACGCTTGCCGAATGGAAACTTGTTGAAGAGAGACTTCAAAAACATCTTTCTACTTGGAAAGGCAAGTTATTGTCCTTAGTAGGGAGATTAGTGCTAATTAATTCGGTTTTATCGAATATGGTACTGCATATGATCTCCTTCTTTTTGTTATCAAAATAAGTTCTTCAGAAACTGGACTACTACCGGTCTAGATTCTTTTGGCAAAGAGATAGCGAGAAAAAGAAGTATCGTCTAGCCAAATGGAGTGTCGTTTGTTGTCCTAAGGACCAAGGAGGACTTGGTATTCATGACTTGTCGGTCAAGAATTTGGCGCTTCTTGGTAAGTGTCTATTTAAGCTACTCACTGAGGATAGCACTTGGCAAACAATTCTTAAAAGGAATATATTGGCCAAAAAGCACTATCACAGGTTTTATGGAAATCAGGTGATTCGCACTTTAGGGCTGGCCTGATGGCTACAAAGAAGTTTTTCTTTAGCCTAGGTACTTTTTCCATTAAATATGGATCTGAGATTAGGTTTTGGGAAGACAGGTGGCTTGGTGCTACCTCACTTCAAGAATAATATCCAGCATTGTATAACATTGTGCGACACAAAGGTGATACTATTGCCAAAGTTTTGGAGACTTCCCCTCCAAACGTGTCATTCAGAAGAGATTTGTCTAGTCAAAGACTTGTATCTTGGAACGCCTTACTTCTATGTTTGGCGAATATCCATTTACAACCTAGGCATGACGAATTTCGTTGGAATCTTCACGAGAACGGTAAATTCTCTGTAGCTTCCATGTACAATGCACTGATCCAACCAGATCTTCCATTTGAAAAAGTTAGTAATAACAAGCTTTGGAAATTGAAGATTCCACTATGTATGAAGGTATTTGGATGGTACCTACGTAAAGGAGTCATTTTAACCAAAGATAAACTTGCAAAACGGAATTGGCACGGTTGTAGGAAATGTGTTTTTTGTCCCCAAGATGAAACAGTTAAACACCTTTTCTTCCAATGTTGTTTTGCACGTTCTATATGGTCAGTCATCCAAGTAGCTTCAACCTTATATTTGCCATGCAGTATTGCCAATATTTTTGGGAATTGGCTTAACAGTATAGACCATAGGTTCAAAAAGCATATTAGGGTGGGAGCGATTGCCTTTATTTGGTCGTTATGGCTATGTAGAAATGATAAAGTGTTTAACAACAAACAATCTCCTATTTTGTTGGTTATATACCGAGGTATCAGTACTCTCCATTTATGGTCTCTCTTCAGAGGGTGGAGGACCGAGACCTCTTTACGGAGGTCTGTGCATGATTGGAGGTTACGGCGAGGGATACTTTTTCCCAACATGGATGGCCGCATAGTCTTCGTATCGGTCCCTCAGTCTAGGCGAGATTACAATTGCTCATCATGATATGTAATTTTGCTTTTTAACCAGATCTTGACTGTGGTTTGGGCTGTGTGCATCATAGTTATGCAGAGGCCGGGTGTAATACTTAAACTTTAAGTAATAAAGCACTCTTTATCGAAAAAATATATTTTCTGGTCATAACTTCAATATAAGCTACAGGGGAGCCAAACCATACACGCCCCTCTATCGCCCCTATCCTTGCTACTGGTAAAGAAGAGAGAAAGAGAGCGGTCGGTCCGATTCTGAGCCCCTCCAGCGAGGATGCCGGCCTGAGGTGGCGGAGGGGAGGCACCAAAGTAGATTAGGGCCTGGTAGGGTAGGTTCTGCGGCATTTCTCGATGCGCTTTGGGCGTCTTGCCCGGGGCTGGATCTAGATCGGCCGAGATGTGGATCTAGCCGGGGTTGTCCGCCTCTCTCGCGTCGCTCCGGTGGTCGGATCTGGATGAGGACGGGCTGATCTGATAGACCTCTAGGATCATCTAGGTTAGATCTTGATGGTGGGATGGCTCTATGCATCTAGTTCATGGAGGCATCTGAGAGAGAAAATAGAGTGATGGGAGAGGGGAAGGTGTACCTTCACCTTGGCTCGATGAGCCTGTCGAGTTGGCCATGGTGGATACTAACGGTGACAGCGGTTTGTCTGCCGGCGGCGGCAGTAGTGCTTCCCATCACTATTGCGGTAACCTAGATCGGTGGGGTGTGTTGGTGGGGTGTGCGTCTCGCAACGAACCTTGTGTTGCATGCCGCCAGCTCCCACCTCTTTATATAGCACGGGTGATAGGGGCCCGCCAACCATATGTGGGTTGGGCGCCCCCGATCAGGGCGCGAATCTAAGGGCTGGGTGGGCCATTGGGCCCACACAGGAGGAGATCACTCTAACATTCTCCCCCCTGATCTCAACTTTTACCTTTAACTATATACTTTTACTTTACTCGTTTCATCATGGATCAGTACATAGAGCATGTTTCATCGTCGCAGCTCAATTGCCAATAGAATCAGACAGCTACAACATACTTCTATATTTTGAAACAAATTCTATTCCTTTTCGGGCCTCTCATGATCTAGGAATCATAGGATTTCCCTTAAAACCCATACTGGCTAAGTTTTCCTTGAACACATTGGGTGGTAAGCCTTTCATAAGCATATCCGCGAGCATATCCTTTGTCCTTATATGCTCGAGACTTATAGTGTGATCCTGCATTTTATCTTTCACAACATAATACTTTATCTCTACTGGTCTGGAAGCATGACTCGACTTGTTGTGAGCATAGAATACCACGGGATGGTTGTAGCAGTACATCTTTAGTGGTCTGTCAATGCAATCTACCACTTTCAAGTCGGGTATAAATTTCTTTAGCCATATCGCCTGCCTCGTGGCCTCAAAACATGCTTTAAATTCTGCATACATCATGGGTGATGCAACTATTGACTGTCTGGAGCTTCTCTATGAAATAGCCCCTCTTGCGAGAGCGAACACTGATGACCCACAAGTATAGGGGATCGCAACAGTCTTCGAGCGAAGTAAAACCCAAATTTATTGATTCGACACAAGGGGAGCCAAAGGATATTTATAAGCCTTAACAGATGAGTTGTCAATTCAGCTGAACCTGGAAACAGACTTGCTCGCAGCGGTTTATCAGTAGCAACAGTTTTATAGTGGTGATAGTAGCAAAACAATAACAGCAGTAGTAAAATAAAAGCGGTAATAGTAGCAATAGTAAATAGTAGGATAAAATATTGTAGGCATAGGGATGGATGTACGGGCATTGCATGGATAAGATAATTCATGAAATCAGTGAGACATGGGCAATTGCAGATAAATAAAGATAAAGCATACTAGTACTAAACAATCATAGGCATGTGTTTCGTATATAGTCTTACGTGCTCGCAATGAGAAACTTGCATGACATCTTTTGTCCTACCAGCCTGTTGCAGCAGGGCCTCAAGGGAAACTACTGGTAATTAAGGTACTCCTTTTAATAAAGTACCAGAGCAAAGCATTAACACTCAGTGAACACATGTGATCCTCACATCATAGCCATCCCCTCCGGTTATCCCAATTTCTGTCACTTTGGGGCCTCGGGTTCCGGACAATGATATGTGTATACAACTTGCAGGTAGGATCATAAATAACAAGTATCATCATAAAACAATAACAAGTTCAAATCTGAAATCATGGCACTCGGGCCCAAAGTGACAAGCATTAAGCACAACAAGTTGCAACAATGTCATAAGGACTAATAATAGATACTAGGCATTATGCCCTAACAATCTCATAGCAAATTACGTGAACAATCTCATCCAATCCCTACCATCCCCTTCGCCTACAGCGGGAATTACTCACACATGGATGGGGGAGTCATGGATGGTTGATGGAGAGACGTCGGTGATGATGGTGATAAAGATCTCCTCCAAATCCCCGTCTGGCAGGGTGCCAGAATAGAGTTTCTGGTTCCGAATTGCAGTTTCTGATGGTGGCGGCGCAGCGGAAGTCTATCTGGGAAAAATGCCGAACCCCCGCTCCTTTCAGGTCAGAGGGTATATGTAGGCGAAAGGAGGGGTCGAGGCGATGGCCGAGGCGGCCTCACAACAGGTGGGCGCGGTCAGGCCTGGGCCGCGCCCCCTGGTTGTGTGACGGCCTCCCAGCCCCTCTCCGTCTCGTCTTCTGGCTCCGTGGGTCTTCTGGTGAAATAGGATTTTTGCAATATTTTCCCGGATTTTTACTGAAAGTTGGATTTCTGCACAAAAATGAGACACCAGAGCAATTCTGCTAAAAACAGCATTAGTTCGCGTTAGTTGTATTCAAAACACACAAATTAGAGGAGAAACAACAGCAAAAGTGTTCAGGAAAGTAGATATGTTTTGGACGTATCGACTCCCCCCCCAAGCTTAGCTATTTGCTTGTCCTCAAGCAATTCTGTTAACAACTGAGAGTGATAAAATAAACTTTCATGAACACATTTGCTTCATAAGATGTACATATTCTAACTATATTATCAAGTACTCAGGCAATTCATAATAAGAAATATGCAACTTATGTTACCTCATAGTCGAGCAAGCTATGAAAGAGTGCCAATATACTAATAACAAGTAACATGAAACATAAGAAGTTGCAAGATTGTAATGCTCATAAACGATATGAAAGAGTGGTATCCCGCTTGCCTTTATTTGTGGAGCAAAACATAATGCTGGGGCACCTCTAAAGTCCAAGGGAAGACTAGAAGTAAAAATATCAAAGATACAAGCATCAAAGTTATACCACAATTAACCGTGTTCTGGGACAAGCACATTACACTAAGAATAACAGCTAGGCTCTCAAGAAGGTGCTTAAAGTTAGAAGATGAAGACTCAACATAAAAGTAAAAGAAAGGCCCTTCACAGAGGGAAGCAGGGATTAAACATGTGCTAGAGCTTTTCATTTGTAAAACAGAGATAAAAAATTTATTTGAGAGGTGGTTGTTTCATGTCAACGACTGGCAATGGGGACTTGCTATCTTCCATAATAAACAAGTGAGAGCGGTTCCAAGTTCTTTGAAAATTTGGCACATTGGTGCTCTTTTATAAAGCTTTGGCACTCCTCCCCACCTTTTTTCCTTTCTCAAACCATGGCTAACCGATTCCATCTGGTGCCCACCAACTTTTACATACCATGGAGGAGTGCCTTTTTCTTTCTTTGTTTAAATTAGATTACAATGGTCTGACCAGCTCCCTTATAAAATTAATGATGAGCAGATGAAGCTGCCTAGTCGATGGGTACTCAATTTAATATGGAAGATAGCAATTTTGACCACTACGTCCTCATGAGCTAAAAACAGTGGCACAAAATGAGAAGTATTTGAAAGTTTTGAAAGGTAGCACATGAAAAATTACTTGGAATGGCTTGCAAATACCATGCATAGGGATTTATAGTGGACTCTTTTGGTAGACTTGGTTTTTGGTAATTGGATGCACGAGAAGTATTCCCTCTCAGTACAAGTGAAGGCTAGCAAAAGACTGGGAAACGACAATCGAGAGAGCAATAGCTGTTATAATCATGCTTGCGACAAAACAAAATTAATATAGGCATAAAAATGATACAAGAACTCTGAGGCAAAGTAAATCATAGAGGCTTAGTTGACTTTTTGTTCAGTCATGTGCATGCTTGAGAATGTGCCAAGTCGATTCAAATGAAACTTTCAGAGGTGGATACCACAATGTTATACCATATTATGAATAAAACAATGCAAGCAAGTATCTACATGACATGCTACGAACTATTAGTAAATTGGAACTAATCATATGAGAGCAAGAACTACAAAGCATCCATTAAATAACATATACCTTACATGAACCGACTAAGCATGTCCATATAGATGAGTATATGTACAAAAATGAAAACAAATAGAGTTCATACCAGCCTCTTACCACATCTTGGATTGTCATATGTCATCATTATTGCCTTTCACTTGTGTGGCTTGAATAATATGAAGTGAATACCAAGCTCCAATGGAGTCACGGGAGACTAAACTCTGCAACAAACTTTACAAAACTGAAGAAGAACAACAAATATTTTTGGGTTTTCGATTTTGAAACAAGAACAGAAGGAAATAGCAAACAAAGCAAAATATTTTTGGATTTTTCAAATATCAAACCGAAAATAGAGAACAAAGCAAACCAAAGCTAGAAACTAAAAGGGATTTCTATTTTCGTGCCCCTGGTTCATTAGTTGTACTCAGTTTTCCCCAGCCGCTTAACTTTTCCTCAGTTTTCCCCTCCCTCTAGTTTGAAACCCCTCACAGATGCTCGGACGGGAGGGTTGCCGTCTGGTCAGAGGCCTTGACCGTTACCAGTGATGGCTAGGGAGCCGCGGTGGTTGTGAATTGACCGTTGCTTTTGAATGGTGTTGACTGTTGACCCAATGAGACACGTCGGACTGGCGGTCTCTCAATCACCCAAAGCTTTCCCCTCCGGTCGAGACTGGAAGAGCTCACACACCGCCCCTCCACCGCCACGCCATCCTGCCCTCCTACCTTATGGCGTCATCCGCCCCCGAGCCGCCCCCGCCCCCACCACCACCCTCGGGAGGTGGAGAGAGCTCCACCTCCACTAGATCTACTCCTATCGCGGTAGAGTTTGTACAGCCGTCTGGTGTGCCGATTATGCCCCTCAACGGTGGAGAAGATTGGGAATCGGAGGGATCTAACGCATGGATTCCATCTGGATAAGCATCGTCTGCCTATGTGAATTAACAGTAGGCAGTTTTTGAGTGTGAATTGTTGTTGCTCAACTAACTGTGTTGCTTTTCGAATAGGATTGATCCAGCGCTAGCTTTTCGGCTGGTGGTTAGGCTGGATACTAGCTTTTTGCATGATTCTGAACGCAATGTGAGCGGATTTTACATCCCAGCGGTGGTTGCAACCACCATCTTGTTGAGGGATTTAAAAGATAACATCTGCGCTAAGTACCCCTGGGGCGCTGGCGATTCAGTTGATTTCCAATATTTCAACAGCACGGAGGGAAGATATGTTCCACTAATTTCCGACGAGGATCTGGGAATTCTTTTTGCTTTAAATGATTCTTGTCGTGTCGGTAAAATTCGTATCCATGTGGACAGGGTCCAGGCATCATCTGGTGTTGGGGCATCATCAGGTGGTCGGGCATCATGTCTCTCTACTGTTGCTGCATCTGCTAATTGTGTGCGCTGCCCCACTCCTTGTAGGTCCACAGCAGAACCATCTGTCCCCAGTGCTAGTGGTAGCCAGATCATTCCTGCGGTCGATGTGGAGGACAATGCAGAGATTGAGGATCCGTCTCCTCAAGATGATGAGGATGAGTTGATGTTTCCTGAATTGGTAGATCGATGCAGTAAGCAGGCAATGGAGGATCAATACATGGAAGATATTGCACAAGGTGCCAGATTTGATGACACTGATGATGAAGAGAAGGATGAGAACAATGACAGCCTCGTTTTAGCCGATTACGAAGGTGATGACTTGCCAACAATTGAGTGGAACAGGGAGGATCCTCAGCTTGCAGAAGGCACCGTATTTCAAACGATGATGGACTGCCGTAATGCAATTACTACATATTGCATTCTCACCAAGAATGATTATGAGGTTATTAAAAGTGAGTCAGGTAGGTTCACAGTTAAGTGCCCATACAAGAGGTTTAGGTGGAGGCTGCATGCATCCACAATGCTCAGAAGCACCGTGGTTCGGGTGCTACGCCAACCAGTTGTGTATTTTAGATCATGATGTAAAATTTGTTAACTGTTACTGACATTCCTTATCATTATGTTTCAGATAAAGAACAACTCGATCGACCATACTTGTCCACCTCGAGCGGGAGCGCCAGAGGAGAAATCAAAGCTAGCGAAGACTAGGTGGTTGGCAGATGCAATCATAGATTGGCTGAGAGAAACTCCATCACTTGGTCCAACAGCACTCATAACCAAGATATCTGATAAGTTTAATATAAAAATACCTTACATGAGGATGTTCTATGCAAAGGAAATGGCTCTTGACAGGATCAATGGTCCATGGAATGAAAGCTTATAGTTGCTTTACACTTTCAAAGCTGAAGTGGAGATGGCTAGTCCAGGCACTATTGTAGCGACAGACAAGCATACAGTTCCCTACAAATTGAAAAGCGGAAGGATAATGCAGAAGGAATGTTTTAGAAGGGCTTTTGTTTGTTTCAAAGCTTGCTAGAAAGTTTTTCTGGATGGTTGCAGGCCTTATTTGGCCGTGGATGCAACAGCTTTTCATGGCAGGTTTAAAGGACAGCTAGTTGCTGCTACAGCAGTTGATGGACACAATTGGATGTTCCCTGTTGCTTATGCAGTTTTGGAGGTTGAGTCAGAGGAAAGTTGGACTTGGTTTCTGCAGAATTTGCGTGACCTTATAGGTCATCCACCAGGACTTACTATCCACACAGATGCTTGCAAAGATTTGGAGAGTGCAATAGAAGCAGTATTCCCTGGAGTGGAGCATAGGGAATGTATGTGACACTTGGTACAGAATTTTACAAAGAAATTCAAGGGTAAAGTTTATACTGACAACCTATGGCCAGCTGCATACACATGCAGCATTATGAAGCATCTATTTCATTTGGATGTGTTGTATAAACAAAAACCTGGGGTGAAGGAGTACTTGGATGAACATCATGGTAGGGTGTGGTCAAGAAGCCAATTCAATGAAATTTGCAAGGTAGACTATGTAACAAGTAACCTTGCGGAGAGTTTCAATGCAAAGGTCAAGTCATTGAAAGGGCTTATGCTGTGGCAAATATTTGATAAGATTAGGCAGATGATCATGATAAAGATCGATCTGTGTCAAAGAATTGCAGCCACAAAATATCTTGGCCATCTCATGCTCCCATCTTTGATTAAGTCTTTGCATGCCAGGGCAAAACAATTGAAGATGAAATGCATTAGAAAAGGAATGGAGGCTGAGGTAACCTACACTGACAGTAAAAAGAGGCAGTGGAGGTATCCAGTGAGTTTGGTTGATAGGACATGCCATTGTAGGTGATGGCAGATCCGTGGGATACCCTGCATACATGCATTGTTTTTCATGAGTGTTATAGGGGGTGCAGAAGGTGAAGTTGATCAGTATGTGTCAGAGTATTTCTCTGTTGCCAAATTTAGGGCTGCATATGCTATGAATGTTCCTACCTTGTTGGGAAAAGACCAATGGATGAAAGTTGATCTAGGCTTCAAACTGTACTCTCTAGTTTTGACTAGACCGGCAGGTTGGCCGAGGAAGAATAGGATCAGAGCTAGTGCAGAGGGTGGTGCACCGATTCGACGACGTAAGTGCAAATGTTGTGGAACCCCTGGACACATTGCTAGGCTTTGTAAAAATCCAGTTGACCTAGCTTTTGGAATGGAAGATCAGGCGGGAGCAGCAAATGCAGAGGAGAATGAAGCAGCAATTCAACATGAGGAGATTGAAGCAATGAATCGAGAGCTTCTTGAACCAATGGATCGAGAGCTGCTTGAACCAATGGATCGAGAGCAGATTGAACAGATGAATGGAGAGCTGCTTGAACCGATGGATCGAGAGTTGCTTGAACCGATGGATCGAGAGCAGATTGAACAGATGAATCGAGAGCTGCTTGAACCGATGGATCGAGAGCAGAGGGAACAGATGGATCGAGAGGCCGTTGAAGCAATGCATAGACAGCTGACTGAAGCAATTGATCGAGAACTGGGTAAACCGATGGATCAAGAGCAGATTGTAGAAGCAAGGGAAGAAAATGCATTAGAAGAAAGAGCACAAGCTTCGTATGATATGGTTGTCTCGGTCTTGGCACAACCCGAAGAGAAGAAGAAGAACAAGAAAGATGGCAAAAGGAAGGTAGACACCGGTAATATCCTTGGTAGGGTTACCCGGAGTAAGGTGGTGGACCCAGCGAGTCACACCAAGAGTAAGAGAAAGATTTTATTTTGAACAATTAATTTGAATTTGTATGAACAATTTGTATTGGGGATCCCTTTGTATTGAATTCGAACTAGTGTGACGTTCCCAAGTTTGTATGTTTAATAATCACAATAATGTATGTGTTATTGCAAGTTTTCTATGGTCATGCACCTCGAATAAGTTCATCGCTTAAGCCACATTTATCATTTTCTAAGTGACTAAACTCAAAAAATATAGTTTTGGGTTTAGTTTAATTCAAAATAATTCAAAATATGGTGGAACCTTCCCATGGAGTCTTGTTATGTTACCTACAACCTAGATAAATAATAATGGAAAAGGAAATATAGAGATATGAAGTTTTTCCCAAAACCACTTCCTAGTCCATGAGCTACTAGCTATGAAGATGCAGGGCTTTCTACTCAACACACCTCCCAAATACCCACTATGCTTACAAACTTTGTCCAAATAAGTCCAAATTCGTCACACTTATGTATCTTTGAATTGCAAACAATATCACATCGGCCAAAATGTACTATATTGTTCAAATAACACAATCTAACAATTTTTATGCCAAAAGCTTCAATTTCCCTTACTCCCTTTATTATTTGGGTGCCCCTGTTTTACTTAGTTTTACTCAGTTTTCCCCCTCCGGGTCCACTTGTTTTACTCAGTCCTACTCAGTTTTGCCCTTCCGATAAACATTTCCTCAGTTTTCCCCCTCTTAGTTCTACTAAGTTTTCTTCACTTGTACTCACTGGCTGATCTCTGATTGGTCGAGATGTATGTCACACGGATCTTGGTTGGTTGATAGCTCAACGTACGCTTGCACCATTGGATCATTTATGATCGGACGGCCTGTATATCTCTCTCTACCTCGATGGACGCATACGGAGAGAAGAGCAGAGCACATACCTACCAACCCTGGCAGTCGCATATTCCAGTCGCATCTTCCTCTCTCCTATTTCCTCTCTTACTCTGGCGGTCACGGCGGCGCGGAACTGCAGCGTGCTTGCGGCAGCGTGGATCTAACCATGCGTGCGGCCACGCGGAACTGCAGCGTGCGTGCGGCAGCGCGGATCTAATAGTGCGTGCGGCGGTGCGGATCTAATTGTGCGTGCGGCCGCGCGGAACTGCAGCATGCGTGCGGTCGCGCGGATCTAACCGTGTGTGCGGCAGCATGGATCTAAGAGTGCCGGTGAGGATCTAACCCTCAGAAATAGTTGAAATGTCTCTCTCTGTCTCACTTTCGTTTCTTTTATCAGATCTGTTGATGATGAAGAACACCAAGACGGCGGCCGTGCCAACAGTGGTCATCGATGCCAAGATCATTGAAGCCATCGCCTACAACATCGCTGCGATGGTGCAGATCCAGCCTTCAATGTTGGAGCCTGCCGATGTCTCACTTCCGTTGCCCTCCTCAGATCTGTTGCTGATGAAGGACACCAAGACGGTGGCCGTGCCGACAGTGGTCATCGATGCCAAGATCATTGAAGCCATCGCCTACAACATCGCTGCGACGGCGCTGATCCAGCCTTCAATGTCGGAGCCTGCCGATGTCTCACTTCCGTTGCCCTCCTCAGATCCATTGCTGATGAAGGACACCAAGACGGCGGCGGTGCCGAGAGTGCGAATCGATGCCAAGACGATTGAAGCCATCGTCTACAACCACGCTGCGAAGCCGCCGATCCAGCCCTCCTCAGATCCTTCGCTGATGAAGTACACCAAGACGGCGGCGGTGCCAAGAGTGGTTGCGAAGCCACAGATCCAGCCCTCCTCCATGTCCGAGTTTGCGGATGGCGCAGATGACCACCCCTCAGCCGCCCGTCGTCTCGGGCCCTTCTAGCCCATCGCTGCGCGGCCGTGTTCGACGCCGCAAATTGGGATAAATTATGATAAATTTGTATTTTTCAATTTCAAATTGGGATAAAATTGTTCGAACTACTACCTCCGTCTCAAAAAAAGCTTCTCCACTTTCTCGATGTGTCCATGTACATCCGTATGTATGATTTGAATTCTATCCCAACTTGATTAGGCAGATTGATATGTATTTAATCCGAGAGGCTGGTACATGCTTTCACTTTTGGGATCCCTTCACTTTTATAAGATGTTCATGCATGCTAAAATTATCGCGCGCATTACTTAGCACAACTAGGAAATTGTACGCCAAAATACAGTGGTTAGAGCCACACCAAAATATAGTGGTTAGAGCCATCTACTGAATAACAATTCTATACTATCTAAATCATCTACCACAACCACATAACTGCTCGGATAGGGATGACACCTAATAAAACTACCCAGATGGATCTACTTTTCTCCTCTCCCATCACTTGAAGTTCATGTTCTAGATTTTCTACCACTTGATCAAATACGGCAAGATCTGTCTCAAGTATCAACTTCTCCTTGCGAATAAGCTCTGAATTCTTCTTTTCTTCCTCCACAGTATGCTTCAGCTCGAATATCATCAGGTTTTTACGGGCCAATTCATCACCTAAATTGGCCACCTTCTCCTCCAAATCCATCCTCTGGCTACACCACTGGGTTGATTCATCTTGGTATGCAATGTACCATGGATCATCGGCTTGTCTGGTAAACTGTAACAATAATGGAAAAAAGAACAACTGAAATCACTCCAACAGGCCATGGCGGCACTTCAAATTCAATGGTAGTACAGAGAGCAGAAGCTAGATACCTGCACTTCCAACGAGGTAGGAGAAGTAGAACGTGGCCACGACATGATCGAATCCCCACCCTCGCCGGTGTGCCCACTACGACCAGACATTGAGGACTATTTTGCACCTACAAACTCCAATAAATTACGGGAACCGAATTGATTAGGGGGCAGGGGAGGCAGAAGTGGAGGTCTTACCAAGCTATACTACCAATTGGTGCGCAGAACAAATCCCGGTCGTCGTGGGCGGCGGATCTGCTTGCGGCAGACTTTCCTGCGGTGGGTACAATGCGTGCGGATGAAACAAGTGCTGGAGCCGTGGTTGACGTGCAGCGCCGCAGTCCGTCTGACGCCGCCGGGGGATAGACCCGGCGGCGCGACGA
Organism: Dactylis glomerata; assembly: GCA_007115705.1. Lineage (NCBI taxonomy): Eukaryota > Viridiplantae > Streptophyta > Magnoliopsida > Poales > Poaceae > Dactylis > Dactylis glomerata. Next base: position 735,870 of record QXEO01001474.1, read on the forward strand.
GGCGCCGGTGATGGCTGCTCCGTCCGAGGGTGGGGAACGAGCTGCCAGCGGTTCTCCGATGACTAATGAGATACACAACACTAGGTTCCAGCCATGTTTAGCATAAGATTCACTTTAGATTAAGCTGCAAAAATAGTCACCTGCTGGGTCTAGCTTAAGAAAAATTAATTAGCGAACTTGTTGCTTCTCTCTAACTAAAAGCAGGGATATATGCCTTTTCACTAAGGGCGACCCCAGCGATCATTGGCTGAGGCGGCCCAACAGAGCGGCTCTATATGATTTTCTCTAAATAAATAGATGACCCCAGCAGTCATTGGCTGCGGAGGCCCCACATAGTGGCAATATATGATTTTCTCTAAATAAATAGATGACCCCACTGGTCATTGGCTACGGCAGCCCCACAGAGCGGCAATATATGTCTTTTCCTGAAAAATACACGACCCCACTGGTCATTGGCTGCGGCAGCCCTATAGAGCGGCCCCATTTGTCTTTGGTAGCACCGCGTATACAATCAGGAAATAAAATGGCCCACACGTCAGCGATAGATGGATGGCTGCTCCGACATGTCTCCCGACCCTACCCGTCAGCACCATTCAAAAGCAACGGTCAATTCACAACCACCGCGGCTCCCTAGCCGTCACCGGTAACGGTCAAGGCCTCTGACCAGACGGCAACCCTCCCGTCCGAGCGTCTGCGAGGGGTTTCAAACTAGAGGGAGGGGAAAACTGAGGAAAAGTTAAGCGGCTGGGGAAAACTGAGCACAACTAAGGACCCGAGGGCACGAAAATAGAAATCCCAAACTAAAAAGGCAAACAAAGAGAAACAACGAAAATATTTTTGGTCTTTTTGTGTTTTGGAAAGAAGAAATAAGAATGGGAACAATAAAGAAAATAAAGAGAAACATAGATATACAAAGTACCAACAAAATATGATATGTAGATGAGTGAATCGTCGGCGTACCTCCCCCCAAGCTTAGGCTTTTGCCCTAAGTGGAGATCAATCCCAACTCGGCCAGCTCGGCCATGAAGTGGTGCCTTCCAAGTGTGACGAAGAAGTACCTTCGTCCTGGTACGAGCTCGAGGATGCCCCGGTGTGGTATGCGGCGTAGTGATCAGCCGACGCCTCCTCTTCCTCATGGTCCACTGCGCCGTGCTGAACATGGAAGCCGAGCAACCTAAGCTGCTCGTCCAACTCCTCCTTTGAGCGTGACCATGGCCTCCTATGAATAGTGAACAAACTGGACTGCGGCAAAGGAATTTCCCTTTCCTCTCCATCAGTGAATAATATTCTATAAACTAATTTTCCTGCACATGAGTTAGCAGTAACAAAGTGATGGAGCTTCATGGCAGCAAGATCGAGGCTCTGTGGAGCCAACAATATATCATGAGGAGCAATAGAAAGTCCTAGAGCAGCAACAATGCGTGCAACAACAATGCCTTCATAAATAGGTCCCCTAGCGGCTAGGCAACGCGCAATAAGAGCACCGAGGTTATACTTCTTGCTAACATCAAGAGCGATAGCTAGAAAAGCTAAATGATAGTTAGAGATATTGCTAGTGTTCCCCCTACCAAGAATGCTAGTGGCAAGATAGTAAGTAAAATATATAATAGCTGGGAGTTGAATGTTTCTTATCTTGCCACGCTGTGCTATGCGGTCATCATCATTCCTTACTCCTCGGTAGAGCTCCAAAAAATCAGTGGGTTGCTGCAGCATCTTCTTGGCTGTCCCAAACATGGGAATACCTAGAATATCACAAAACTTCTCCAAAGACATGGTGATAGACTTATCATAAATCTTAAATGCAATGGAAGGCTTGAAATGAGAGTTAGTGAATTTAAAGCTTTCAACGAAAATCTTTGTGAGCAAAGCATATTGATTACTCCCATCCGACATGTATGTAGTCAATCCAACCCTGTTGACAAGGAGTAAGAAATCCTCAAGAATCCCTGCATCACTCAAAAAGTTAGCACAAGGGAAGGTGGATGGATGTGCATCTCCATCATCCCCCTCAATGTTCAGTGACATAAGATCTTCATTGTAGGATATCCTATATTGAGTAGTAGATCTTGAAGGCCTTGATGACCTTGGTGCTTCTCTTTCAAAGACTTCTCCATAGGTGTAGTTGTCCATTTCCCTTTTCTGAATTTTTTTGACAAACCTCATAAAAAATGATTTTGAGACAAACAAGTGTAGGAAACTACTATAGGGAGTTACTAGAGGGCTAACATGCATCAAAATAACATTTCTAAGCAATTGGACAAGCATGCAAACTCATTTCACCTGCAGCCTATAGAGCTAAAATACTCAAGAAATACTCCACTAAACAAAGTTCTACTTGGACAATCGAAGGAGTCACATACCGGAGAACAAATGCTCCAAATCTCAGCAACAATGATGGGCGGAGCAAAGAGATCAAAAAATCGAGATGGAGAGCAGCAAGAACACGGGTTTGAGCTGGGGTGTCATGATTTTTCGGGAGAGAGAAAGAGCTGGGGATGAATAGATAAGTGAGAGGCCAGGGGGGGCCCCTCACCATGGGTGGGCGCGGCCAGGCTTGGGCCGCGCCCCCTGGTGGTGAGGTGGCATGGTGGGTCCCCCTGAGGTCTCCCAGGTGCCTCTCTGCCCCATTTTTTACATAAAAAAATAAAAAAAATCTGGAATTTTTCGAGAAACTTTATTTTCGAGGATTTTTCAGAAATTGACAACAGATTAAAAACTCGGGAAAGCGAACATGGAATGATTACAAGCAAATCAAAACCAAGTATGCAGCAGCTCTAAGATACTCTAATCATGTAACTAACAAAGGGAACAAAAATGGTGAAAGTAAAAATGAGTGAGGTAAAGTAAATGCGGTGAAAACGAAGTTTCATTCATATAAAATCACTTTGTTAACAAGGTTGATCAAGTCTTGTTACCAAACTAATTTTATATGAGGCAAAACTTTGCATTTCACTATATGCTTATGTTACCTCGACCTTGATAGGCATAGTCCCAATCAGAATAATTTTATATTCTTCCTTGGGCTTTCGCTCTGAACAAATAATCTGACCAACTCTGATGGTCTCAACATTCTTGATTTAATTTAGAGCATTCTTTCTATCAATCTTCTTGGGAAAATAGACCGTATATTCTTTGTCATTGACATTAAAAGTTACTTTTCCTTGATTGCAATTAATAACAGAGCCTGCAGTGTTTAGAAAAGGTCTCCCAAGAATAATAGACATATTATCATCTTCAGGCATTTCCAACACAACAAAGTCAGTTAATATCAAACAACTGTTAGCAACTTGAACAGGAACTTTTTCACATATACCAATAGGAATAGTAGTGGACTTATCAGCCATTTGCAAAGATATATCAGTCGATACCAATTTTTCTAGATCAAGTCTCTTATAAAGAGAAAAAGGCATGACACTAACCCCGGCTCCCAAATCACATAAAGTAGTTCTAACATAGTTATTTTTAATGGAGCAAGGAATAGTTGGTATACCTGGATCTCCAAGCTTCTCCGGAACTTTACCATCAAAAGAATAATTAGCAAGTAAAGTGGAAATTTCCTCATTAGGAATCTTTCTTTTGTTAGTAATAACTAGCAAGGTGGCCCTCGGACATCATATTTATCATGCTGAATATGTTAACAAAATAAGTTTATGGTCTCAAAAAATTTGGGAACTCAAAGTATTGGATTCTATAGCTATCGTAATAAGTACAACGATAGGTAAAAACGCGTCTTTTTTGGAATCACCTTGGAATGAAACAAATATCTGATGTGTTGTTCTGTTAGAAAAGGAAGTCTATTTTCCATTTCATAATTTAAAATTACACAAATCATTATTACGTTGGAATTGTTTTAAACAATTTTTTAAAATATTGCTTCCTCCGATCCATAGAAAGTGTTGCCGGTTTAGTACAATTTTATAGCACTAATTTATACTAAATCATTTGACACTTATTATGGATCGGAGGGAGTAATATTTTTTATCTATTTTAAATTTTATACTCTAAGTAGTAGCATTATTGTCTTAGCATACTCATTCAAATATACGTAAATATATAACTCAATAATCATGTATTTTCTATGAGTAGCCGAACGGATGATCTAGTTGACCATAAATTATTTTACACGTAAACTGGACACAAATATTTACAGAGAATATTAATATTTACACAAATTATTTTACAGAGAATATTAACATTAATATTCTCCAAACTAATATTATTTTCCATGTGGTGCCCTAGTATGTTCTGTTATGATCCTGCGAGTGTGTATCGCCTTGTATTCTGTTCTGCTTATGAACATGCAGTGTTTCCTTCACACAAAAAAACTGACTTTAACCTATGACCACGTTGGTACATGGTTTTTGTGTCCGCGTGCTAAGAGTCCTATGCCTCCATGCTCTAATTTTTTTCACGTCTTATCATTTGAGTAGTTCATATTTGGTACATATCTCTAACATAAAACATGTGCCCATGAAAAAAAACACAAAACATGTTGAGCTAGATTACACAGTGTTACGTAACAGTTCATCTTATTTTAAATCTTAGCCATATATTTTAGATCTAACATGTAAAATAATTAGGATGATATGGATTAACATGATGTCTCTATTTTAGACTCTATACGGCCGATCGGATATAACACATCTAAGGCTCTTTACTGCCGATTCTCGGTATCGATCTATAATATTGTGAGACTATTTGTGTTAGACACCCACATTGATTTGTACATAAATAAAATCAATTAGGAGATGGCATACCTCTGACAAACTATTGGCGACGAACTTAACCCACTTAATTCTAGAAAACAGAAAAATATCTTGTGTATTTTTCTTGAGCCTCGAGATTAATTCCTGGTTATCGTTTTCGCACGTAACGTGGAGATAGTAGGTAAGTTTTCCAATTTTTTCCTACACATCTATACTGGTACATATCTAATTTGAACATGGAGAATAAAATGTTTCTACTGTTGTACGCTATTTCTATTTAAAAAGGAAGAAAAAGAAATACAACTTTTCAAGTGTCGGAATTTTTCACTAATATAAAGAAAAAAAACCGGTGTACATGGGATCTGGATGGAGAAATACAACTTTCTAAGTGTTATATGTTTTTTTAGTACTCTAAGTGTTATACGTTTTCTTCTAATCTAAAAAAAAAAGTGTTGTGAGTGGGCACATGGATGGTAGGAATTCCTTTTTTTTTATGGTTACATATTACGTGTTGGTTGGACGTGATAACTATTACGTAACTTTAATCTAGCCTTTAAATCTTAGCCTTTCATTAAAGATCTAACAGTTTAAATAATTCTAATGATGTGGATTAACCTCGTGTCTCTATTTTAAACTTGCGTATTGTGCTTTTAGTATATAGTAGATATCTTTCATATACTTTGAATAAGGAGGCATTTTAATAGCTTCAGTCAAAGGAATTTGCAAAAATAGAGGTCTCATCCATTTACAAAACCTGTTGTAGTGTTCTGCTTCCTTGGATTTATGTTTCTTACCAGGAAAAGGCATTGGTTTCTGCACCCAAGGTTCTCTCTCATTACCATGCTTGTTGGCAATGAAGTCTTCTTTAGTGTACTTTGCATTCTTAGCAAGCTTTTCTGGTTCCTCTTCAACTTCTTCTTTATCGGAATCATTACCTAGTTCATTTTCAGCATCAAAAATAGAAACACTGTTAGGATCTTTACCTGCTTCAGAGGATTCTGCAACTATTTTATGCTTCTTCTTCTTCTTCTTAGAAGGAATATCATCTCTTGAAGTGCGTTGAGAATCTTGCTCGATCCTCTTAGGATGTCCTTCAGGATATAAGGGGTCTTGAGTGGTAGCACATCCTCTTGTGTGTATTTCACACGCTTGTTTTTCTCTTGCGCATTAACTAGCAAATCTTTTTGCACCTTGGTAAGCTGATCAATTTGAGTCTGAACCATTTGAAAATGTTTAACAAGTATCTTCACATCATTGGAGGTTCTCTCCACAATATCCTGCAACTTGTTAATAGCTCTAGAATTTTCCAACAAATGGTTCTGCACCCTTCTATTAAAATTATCTTGCTTAACAATAAAATTATCTAATTCATCTAAGCATTGATCAGGAGGTTTAGAGTAAGGAATATATCTATCATCAAAGTGTTGGAGAGAGTGTACCTCAATAGTGGATGAGTGAGGGATTGGCTTACATAATTCTTCTATAGGAGGTAAATTCTTCACATCTTCGGATTTAATACCTTTCTCCTTAAGAGATTTCTTGGCTTCCCTCATAGCTTAATTATTTAATTCAATCATTCCTCTCTTCTTTGGTGTTGGCTCTGTAGCTGGCGCTGGTGTTGGTGTTGGCTCAACTAGAGTCCAATCATCATGATTCTGGCTTATTTTAGCCATTAGTTATTCAGCTTCGGCCGGAGTTCTTTCCCTGAAAACACAACCAGCACAACTATCCAGATATGTCTTAGATTCATCAGTTAGTCCATTATAAAATATATCAAGGAGTTCATTTTTAGGCAATGGCTCCTTAGGCAAAGCTCTAATTAAAGAACAAAACCTTGTCCAAGATTTAGGCAATATCTCTCCTTTTCCTTGTTCAAAATCAAAGATTTTCTGCATAGCAGCATGTTGAGCACTACCAGGAAAATATTTCTAAAAGAAAGCATTAACCAAAGCAATAGGACTATGAATAGATCCAGGAGACAAGTTATTAAACCAAGTTTTAGCTGCATCTTTCAATGAGAAAGGAAAAATCTTAGCAACAAAGTAAGTGCAAAGCTTAATATCATCAGAAAACAAATTACTCAAAGTAGAAAGCTCATTCATGTGCTCCATAGCACTTTCATTTTCAGTACCACAAAAAGGTTCTTTCTCAACAATAGATATGTAAGATAAATCTAAAGAGAAATCATAATCCTTATCTCTAATATTTATGGGAGAAGCAGCAAACTTAGCATCAGGAGATAATTTATATCTAACAGCACGTCTCGCTAGAAGTTCCTTGACAGCATTAGTATCACAAGTAGCCCGAGCTTCGGCAATAAAATCATCATCAAGCTCAATATAAGCATCATCAAAATCATCACTAGGACATTCCCTAGACTCAGGTGAACTAACAGGTGTAATAGTGGTGTTTCCCATCTTAGCTCTAGCAATTGTAGCATCTAAAAAGAAACCTAGCAAACCACTCTCATCAAGCACAGTAGAAGCATCATCTAAATTATCAGTGGCATTTTCAAGCTCAGCAGAAGAAGTAGCAGTAGCGTGTGCGTGCGGTGGTATAAGCAACTTACTCATAACAGATGGTGAATCAAGAGCAACAGAGGTGTTCAAAGTCGTACCTCTTCTTGTAGTGGACGGCAATATAGGAACTTTTCCATCACGAGGTTTACCCATGATGAAAGGATTACAGCAAACAATATGAATTCCAAGTGAACTTACAAATAAAGCTATGCTCCCTGGCAACGGCGCCAGAAAATAGTCTTGATGGCCCACAAGTATAGGGGATCGCAACAGTCTTCGAGGGAAGTAAAATCCAAATTTATTGATTTGACACAAGGGGAGCCAAAGGATATTTATAAGCCTTAATAGATGTGTTGTCAATTCAGCTGCACCTAGAAACAGACTTGCTCGCAGCGGTTTATCAGTAGCAACAGTTTTATAGTGGTGATAGTAGCAAAACAATAACAGCAGTAGTAAAATAAAAGCAGTAATAGTAGCAATAGTAAACAGTAGGATAAAATATTGTAGGCATAGGGATGGATGTACGGGCATTGCATGGATAAGATAATTCATGAAATTAGTGAGACATGGGCAATTGCAGATAAATAAAGATAAATCATCCTAGTACTAAACAATCATAGGCATGTGTTCCGTATATAGTCGTACGTGCTCGCAATGAGAAACTTGCACGACATCTTTTGTCCTACCAGCCTGTTACAGCAGGGCCTCAAGGGAAACTACTGGTAATTAAGGTACTCCTTTTAATAAAGTACCGGAGCAAAGCATTAACACTCGGTGAACACATGTGATCCTCACATCATAGTCATCCCCTCCGGTTATCCCAATTTCTGTCACTTTGGGGCCTCGGGTTCCGGACAACGATATGTGTATATAACTTGCAGGTAGGATCATAAATAACAAGTATCATCATAAAACAATAACAAGTTCAGATCTGAAATCATGGCACTCGGGCCCAAAGTGACAAGCATTAAGCACAACAAGTTGCAATAATGTCATAAACACTAATAATAGATACTAGGCACTATGCCCTAACAATCTCATAGCAAATTACATGAACAATCTCATCCAATCCCTACCATCCCCTTCGCCTACAGCGGGAATTACTCACACATGGATGGGGGAGTCATGGATGGTTGATGGAGAGACGTCGGTGATGAAGATCTCCTCCAAATCCCCGTCCCGGCAGGGTGCCAGAACAGAGTTTCTGGTTCCAAATCGCAGTTTCTGATGGTGGCAGCGCAGCGGAAGTCTATCTGGGGAAAACGCCGAACCCCCGCTCCTTTCAGGTCAGAGGGTATATGTAGGTGGAAGGAGGGGTCGAGGCGATGGCCGAGGCAGCCTCACAACAGGTGGGCACGGTCAGGCCTGGGCCGCGCCCCCTGGTTGTGTGACGGCCTCCCAGCCCCTCTCCGTCTCGTCTTCTGGCTCCGTGGGTCTTCTGGTGAAATAGGATTTTTGCAATATTTTTCCGGATTTTTACTGAAAGTTGGATTTCTGCACAAAAATGAGACACCAGAGCAATTCTACTGAAAACAGTGTTAGTTCACGTTAGTTGTATTCAAAACACATAAATTAGAGGAGAAACAATAGCAAAAGTGTTCAGGAAAGTAGATACGTTTTGGACATATCAAACACGTATCCTGACGTGGATTTTCTATCATCTTTGTCTCCCGCAAAATCTGCGTCTGAATACCCTCTTCTCTCTAGGGAATCAGATCTTCTATATGTTAGCATGAGGTCCTTTGTGCCTTGCGCATAACGCAATGCTTTCTTTCCCATCTTACAGTGCTCTATGCGTGGATTTTCTTGATATCTACCGAGTATCCCGGTGATAAAAGCTAAGTCAGGATGAGTGCACACTTGTGCATACTGTAAACTTTTAGCAGCCAAAGCATATGGTATTGCTTTCATTTGATTGATCTCGTATTGATTCTTGGGGCATTGAAATTTCCCAAAACTATCGCCCTTGACTATAGGAGCAGGTGTTGCATTACTCTTATGCATATTATACTTCTTTAGAACCTTTTCTAAATATGCCTTCTGCGATAGTCGTAAAGATCCATTTTTCCTATCTCGGTGAATTTCTATTCCCAAAACATATGATGCTTCACCAAGATCTTTCATATCAAAGTTTGAGAATAAGAACATCTTTGTTTGTTGTAGCAGACTAACATCACTGCTAGCAAGCAAGATATCATACACATACAAGATTAAGAAAATATATTTCCCATTTTTTAACTTTGCACAAACGCAGTTGTCCTCAACATTCTCTTTAAATACAAATCTTTTAATTGTCTCATTAAATTTTTAGATACCACTGTCTAGAGGCTTGCTTTAATCCATAAATGGATTTCTTTAGATGGCATCCCATATCTTCCTTGCCTTCCATGATAAAAACCATTGGGTTGTTTCATGTAGACACTTTCTTCTAAATCCCTGTTTAAAAATGTCGTCTTTACATCCATCTGATGTAGCTCTAAATCAAAATGTGCAACTAATGCCATTATGATTATGAAGGAATCCTTACATGAGACTGGAGAAAATGACTCATTGTAATCTACCCCTTCTCTTTGTGTAAATCCTTTTGCCACAAGTCGTGCTTTAAATTTTTATACATTCCCATTAGAGTCATACTTAATTTTGTAGACCCATTATAGCCTACTATTTTGGCTCCTTTAGGAACTTTTTCTAAGTCTCAAACATTGTTGGAAATCATCGATTCATCTCATCTTCCATGGCCTCCAGCCACTTTAATGAGTGAGGGCTTCTCATGGCTTCTTCATATATAGTGGGATCACCTTCTATATGAACTGTTTCTGTATTATAAATTTATAATCAGTACAAATAGCTGATTTTTTAACTCTTTTAGACCTCCTAAGGGCCTCATTTTCTGGCACATTCTGTGCATCAAATTCGGGCACATCTTCTAAAGGTGGTTGCTGCAGCTCCCTTTCATGCTCAACAATGGGTTCAGTCGGCTCCTGACGGACAGGTTCTGGATCTTCACCTAGTGTTGTCGCGGGTGGAGTTACAGGTACAACAGGCAGTGAAAATGGCTCCTGAATCATCGGATTATGTGCATATACCCTATTCTCCTCAAGATCAATTTTCCGAGCTACCATGCTCCCCCTCATCATTTTGTCCTCTAAGAAGACTGCATATCTTTTTTCCATAAAAAATTTGTATCTTTCTAGACAGTAGAAACGAAAACCTTTTGATCTATTAGGGTAGCCAATAAAGTGGCAACTAACTGTTTTGGGATCTAGCTTTGCAATATTTGGATTAAACACTTTGGCCTCAGCTGGGCTCCCCCACACCCTCAGATGGTTTAGAGAAGGCACTCTGCCTGTCCACAACTCGTACGGTGTTTTGGGAACCGACTTGCTTGGTACTTTGTTGAGGATGTAAATGGCAGTTTTTAATGCCTCCATCCATAATCTCAATGGTAAGGTGGAGTAACTCATCATACTGCGCACTATATCCATAAGTGTACGATTACACATTTCAGCTACTCCATTTTGCCGAGGCTCGCCTGGCATTGAATACTGGGACACCATGCCAATCTCATGTAAGAACCTTCCAAAAGGTCCAGGGATTTGGCCATATGGAGTGTGCCGACCGTAGTACTCCCCCCCACAGTCAGATCTCACTATCTTTATTCTTTTGTCATGCTGATTTCAACTTCAGCTTTGAATATCTTAGATTTATCCAATGCTTCATATCTTTCTTTGATTGGATAAATATAACCATATTGGGAGTAACCATCTAAAATATTATGAACGAATCATAGCCATCCACACTTTTCATAGAAAATGGTCCACAAATGTCAGTGTAAATGATTTCTAGTGTTCCTATGCTTCAATTTGCACCTTTTTGATTTGCTTTACATATTTTCCTTTAATGCAATCTATGCATTGTTCTATGTCTGAGAACTCTAATGGAGGAATAATTTCATTTTAACTAGTCTTTCTATTCTCCCTCATGAAATATGGCCCAAGCGATAGTGCCATAATTTTGATGAGTCATGAGTTCTCTTTCTTTTCTTTTGTTCTTTATCCGACGCGGAAACATGCGTATTCACTTTACACATAGAATACACTTTTTCACGTAGGGATAACAAATAAAGTTCATTGTGAAGGAAAGCAACACCGACATAAGCATTATTAAACCATATGGCACACTTGCCATGTCCAAAATAACATTCAAAATGATCTTTGTCCAAACGTAAAACACTAATCAAGTTTCTGTGTAATGAAGGAACATATAAAACATCTCTAAACAGAATCATGAATCCATCAGCTAACTCAAGTGAGATGTCGCCGACAGCTTCAACGTCTGCTTGAACTGCATTTGCAACTTCAATGCGTCTTTCGCTTCTTTGTGCAGTCCGTGTCGACTGGAATCCCTGTAAAGAATTTGCAACATGAACAGTTGCACCTGAGTCAATCCACCAAGTAGATTTCAAAAACTATGTATACAAGGATTCATTTACAAAGGAAACAGTGTTGTTACCTTTCTTTGCCATTATTGACTTTAGCCAATCAGGGCAATCTTTCTTGTAATGCCCAGTCTTCTTACAGTGAAGACATGTATCTTTGTCTACTGGAAAATGCCTTTGTTGATGTTGATGTTGCGTGGGAGCTTTTCCATGTGTATTTGAAGGGGAACTTTGGTTACTTTGATTGTAGTTCCTTTTTGTGTTATCCTTCGCATAGTTTATAGAGCCACCATGTGAGGTTTTAAGTCTTTCCTCTTCTTGCACACACATGGCTATTGCCTTTTCAATGTCCCACTTTTATGGCGACATGTTGTAGTTTACAACAAAGGTGCAAACTCTTTTGGCAGTGAATCCATAACCAGGTGAACAAGGAGTGCGGACTTGAGCTCCAAATCAGCATCCGTCGGCTTGAGTTTAGGTTCCATGTTGCTCATCCTGAGGATGTGCTCTCTTATCCCATGTCCACCTCCAATGTACTTTTCTGTTACCAGTTGCTTTAGCAGCTGGGTAGCATATATCTTTGAAGAACAGTGAACTGGCTCTTTATCTTTTCAAGATATTTTCCTATGGAGTCACACTCCGCAACTGAGCACACAATGGCCTCCTCAATTGTGTTCTTTCTAAAAGCCATGCATTTTTTGTTAGCGGTTTGCCACTTTTTTCAAGGGTATATGCTATCTCCAATGGAGCATAATACCTTTGATATTTCTCCCAAGCAGCATCATCATCTTTATCACCTTTGACTAGCTCTAGTGGTTTGACTGGCTGCGGAGTGTCAACAACCTAGTCCACCTCAGCACAAACGAAGGCCAAGTCATCCTTATTTTTGCATTCAGTGTAGTTGTCACCTCTGAGGGTTGGAATATCCTTGATGGAGCTCATCTAGTACCCTCCTGAAACCACAATGAAGTGAGATCATAACAACAATTGCATGCATTAATCCAATGTTGGTCAAAATTAAAACATACATCTGTTCATGCAATTAAATCTATATCACCGTTAGGCAAAAAGTAGAAATAAAAGCACATATAATACCAACAAATCATGATTATGTTATTAAAAATGTTGGCCATAAAATAATAGAATCATAATTGTTTCAATAATCACTTCATGCTCTTAAAATTTCATTCTCATTTTAGTTCTATTTACATTTAAATAGCAATTTTAACTATTTGGAGTGGAAATTATGAATAACAAATTCATGAACTTTATACTTTTCAGAAGCAGTTCTGTCAGTTTTCTATTTTTCTAAAATAATTTTTTGTTCGATTAGTTTGAATAGAAGAAACTGGGCAAAAATTTGCCAAAAACTGAACATAATTCACTAAACTATTGCTCCTGAAAAAACAGAACATTAAGCAGAATTCGTTAAACATTTTGGCCCACAGCCTGCTGTGCGCGCGCCGCTCTGCGCGAGATTTACTGCTGTGTGCGCACCGATCTGTAGCCCGGTTGTTCAAGGCCCATGGCCCAACTGGGCAGATGCTGCCCCTCGATCGTGGCTGTACGATTGCAATCGGTTAGTCATCCGCAATGATCACCCAAACAAAACCATGACCGCCCTGGCCACCCTAACCCTAGCCCCCATTTCACCTCCTCGCCAACTCTGTCCTGCCCGCACGTCCCCGCATTGGCGGCGGTAACTGGAGAAGGCACCCGCGGCCGGTGCCCCGCCGGTGACGGTGATGCACCCCACCGCGACACGTCTTTCCCTCTCGCACGGTGGCAGCGAGTGGAGAAGGCACTCACGACCGACGCGTTCCGGCGACGGTGATGGATCCCATAGCGGCGAGCCTTCCCCCACCTCCCCTTCTGTCTTTCCTCTTCCCAACACCTTGTAGTGATGAGAAAAGACCATCACCCCACTGCCCCCCTTGCCGGCGTGTGCATGCACCCGCAGGTGGGCGCACCACCGTCAAGCGGCTCAGCGGCGGTGCCCTTTGCCGGCGACCGCGTGGCCATGGCCGGTAAGGACTCTCTCCCTTTTGCCCTCTTTGATTGTTAGGGTTAGGGTCTGGTGGGGTGTGCTAGATGAACTAGGGTTAGGGTTTGCAACTTCTCTTTTCCTGTCTACCCGAGAAGATCTGCGACCTAGCATGCTCTGATACCATTGATAGACCTCTAGGGTCATCTAGGTTAGATCTTGATGGTAAGGCGGTTCTATGCATCTAGTTCATGGAGGCATCTGAGAGAGAAAACAGAGAGATGGGAGAGAGGAGAGGGGAAGTTGTACCTTCACCTTGGCTTGATGAGCCTGTCGAGTTGGCCATGGAGGAGAGCAACGGTGAGAGCAGTGTGTCTGCTGGCAGCGGCGGTGGTGCTTCCCATCACTACTATGCTAACCTAGATCGGTAGGGTGTGTCAATGGGGTGTGTGGCTCGTGATGAACCTCGTGTTGCGTGCCTTCGGCCCCCACCTCTTTATATAGCGCATGTGACAGGGACCCGCCAACCATATGTGGGTTGGGCGCCCCCGATCAGGACGCGGATCTAAGGGCCTAGTGGGCCATTGGGCCCACACAGGAGGACATCACTCTAACATGATCTACTCTGGCATCCCCTAATAAAGGGCCTAGGAGCCGGCTTCTGGCAGGGAAGCGGAGCTGTGGCGTCTTCCTCAGCTAGCCGTGGTGGCGAGGAACGAAGGTGCGTTGATGGCGGGCGTGTTGTTCTTCTCTTCTCGGCCGGCCGTGGTGGCGAGGGGGCTGCGGAGTGCTTCTCGGCCTCTTCTTCCTCGTCTGGATGCTGGTGCTGTCTGTGTCACGACGGGCTTCTCCCTCCTGCTGGTTTTAGCTACCTTGGTGGTGGCTCTATTAGCCGGAGTCGGAGACCTGTGGCTACGGTTCATGAAAGGAGCTCTTCTCCGGTGATTATCGACGGCCTTCGTCCCGTCCTCTCGCCGGACCAAAAGGCAGTAGGGCTGTCGCTCCGCCGCTGCATCGCTATGTGTGTCAGCGCTTCTCTGCGATGCGTCCCAAGTGGTGCGTCACCAGCGGCGCCTCTGCAGGCTGGCACCGGAGCTCGTCATCGATCTGGAGGAGGAAGGACAAAGGACTAGATTGCTTTTCCATGTTTTTGTCAAGGTCCTCTGCACAATTTTCTAGGGCCTTGGTGTAATTTTTCTTTTCTTTTGGGCCTATTTGTAATCTCCGCCGACTTAATGCAGCCTTTGTCAGGTGCTTTGCACCCGTACACCGTTAAAAAAACAGTATAAACTGCAGAAATAAACAAAATAAAAAGGGTAAAGAACCACCACAATCAGATATGCAACATTCAAAATTATATACGATCTCCACCTGGGATATGGTATATGAATTTAATGTTCTAATTTTATGTTGTGATCATATCTGATAATAAAGTAATAAATGGTTGCATGCATCAATCGATGTAGAGGTGGGGTCTTCCGCATTTTGAAAACTTGAGCCGATAATGTGTCAAAATGCCAAAATAGATGATGGGAAACCGGCTTTGCAGCCAAAAAGTTCGGCGTAGAGGGTGGCTTCTGTCTGAGCCTCACCGAAGCGAAATTAATTAGCAGACACGAGCTATATTTTTGAACTCAGGCCGCGTTTGTCAACTTGGTTACTTACTCTGTATTTTCTTTGCGGGAAAACTTTGTTACGTATTACCTACCGACGCGTACTTAGACTAGGACTATGGATGATGCGTAAGTGAAGTGACGCTGGCTATAGGCCTATAGCCAAATTGAAAGAGAGAGCACAAGTTTATTTAGAGAGATGAATTTTGCTGATGACAAGTATTTGGCGGCAATGCTTCTCTGTCTATTTCTCTCATATTACCTTGTGAGGATTACTGAACTTTATACCTTTCTGTATATATCACGGTGATGCTCCTGAAACACTTTGGAATGGTGCAATGAATTAATGAGGTGCCGATGTTGTCAAATGAAAAAATAGCAGCCACTAGTAGAAAAACGGCTTTTAGTCCCGGTTGGTAAAGGCCTTTAGTCCCGGTTGTAGCAACCGGGACTAACCAATCGGGACTAAAAGTCCCCCTCTTTAGTCCCGGTTGTGCCACAACCCGGGACTAAAGACCCTCCACGTGGCCGCCCTGAGTGTTGCGGCCTGGAGAACCCTTTAGTCCCGGTTGATAACACCAACCGGGACTAAAGGTTATTTTGTTATTTTCAAATATTTTCGAAAAAAGTTTCAAATTATTTTAATTTTTTTTTGAATTTTCCTATTTTTGGATTTTTGATTTGTTTGATAGTTTCCCCTCTAATCTCTAATCACCAGCCCTATGTCATGTCAAAGTATATAATCGTGGTCCCACTTCCCGGCCGGTCACCCATCCTTACACTACTCCACCCTTAGCACGCTTAACTTCTTCATTCCTTCCCTACTAGCTTCCAGGACTGCGCTCGCGACTTCTTGATAATACTATGCTATGAATTGTATTAACCCCTTAGACTTTGATAATATATCATTTTACTTTTTTGAGTTCCAAATAATTTCAAAAATAAGTAATAATGATTAAGTAATAATAAGCATCAATGAATTTCAAATAATCTTTATGCATAATTTAATTATTAATTTTAAAACTCAAAATATTCAAAAAAAACAAAAAAATCAAAAATCTTAAAAAATTCCAAAATAATCTAAAAACTTCAAAATAACTAAAAAGTGGAAGAAACAACTAAAGAAATAAAAAAATCATTTTTTTTCATTTTTCTAACAAAAACTAAAATCATTTTTTTTTCATATTTCCCTTTGGAATTTTGAGAAAGTAGAATTTGTGCAAACGGCCTATGGCTGTTGAAATCGGATGTAAAATTTTGTGTAGATAATTTTTCATATATTATACGTTTTTTTTTCGAGTCCGTATGCAAAAGTTAGAGCCGTTTTAATTTGGAACATCCTTTTTTTGCAAAAAAATTCAAAATTCAAAATTTCAAATTTTCCATAAAAGTTAGTTGCATGAGGTACGTGCATGTCAAAGGATTTTGAAATTTGAAGTTTTTATCATTTTCGTTTATTTTTTTTAGACGTTTTTTCTACGCGGGGGGGGGGGGTAGGCATGAGAGGAAAATTGGGGGAGACCCTTTAGTCCGGGTTGGTAACACCAACCGGGACTAAAGGGTGGGGCTTTAGTCCCGGTTGGAGATACCAACCGGGACTAAAGGTCACTAACCCTTTAGTCCCGGTTCGTATCTCCAACCGGGACTAAAGGTCCCATTTGAACCGGGACTAAAGATTTCTGGCCCACATAGTCTTTTGAACCGGGACTAATGTGAGCATTAGTCCCGGATCAAAACACAACCGGGACTAAAGCTCAAATTCATCCTGGATATTAGGCCTGTTTTCTACTAGTGAGCCAAACCAATAATTATCCGTGGAATGTTACGTATTGCATACCGACGCGTATTTAGATACTCCAGTTCTATCTATGACTACGGAGGATGTATATGCCATCCAAGCCGCGTGCGTTTTTTGCCTGATGCGCAGCCGGAGCTTTGTCTTCAGTCGATCAGGTCATTCCATCAGAGAACAGAATATTTACATCCGGTCTCGTACTTGGTTGTTTAATCGTCACGGACCAGATCAAAGCAAGTTGCTCCTTTCTTCAAAAGGTAGGATGCTTCCTCTAATGACATTGATCAAGTCTCTCTTTCTCACGTGCGCCACCTAACAACACGTACGCGAACAGGTTCCTTGGTCATTCCTGGCTGCTATATATACATTCATACCATACAAACAGATGACAGAACACAAGAACATAACATTCTTCTCGAGATCAAACATGGATTTGAGGACAGGATTCTGTTACGCTCTGCTACTGGTCACACTGTTGCCTCTTTCAGCTAATGCGTCGAGCAAAGTAAGATGCTTTCTATTTGTTCAGAAGGGCTTAACTTTGCATAGTTTCTGCATTTACTTGGCTAGTTCTGATACTGTCTCCTAACGATTTTCTGCATCAAATCCTCAGCTCTACATAGTGTATATGGGGGATAAGAAACACGATGATCCATCCATGGTCACTGCGTCGCACCATGACGTACTAACCTCTGTTCTCGGGAGGTACTAGCCTTTGATAGTTCGTGTTACATATTACTACTGCGAAACAGAAGTGATCGCTGACATGTTTGTTTTGCCTGCAACAGCAAGGACGAAGCCTTGAAATCGATTGTCTACAGCTACAAGCACGGATTTTCTGGGTTCGCGGCAATGCTAACTGAATCTCAGGCAAAGACAATAGCAAGTGAGTAGTTGTCGATCCTGAACATCTTTATATTCTACATGCACAATCGACGTAAACTAATCAGCCACTCCAAATGTAGAATTCCCTGATGTTGTCAATGTGAAGCGTAACATATTCCACAAACTGCATACAACTCGCAGCTGGGACTTCCTTGGCCTAGACCACGACCAACCACCTCAGCACCCTGGCCTCCTCCAAAAAGCAAAGTACGGTGAAGATGTAATCATCGGCGTCGTGGATACAGGTTTGCAATCCCATCTCTAGCTTAAATCTAAAGCATGAAAAAAAAACTAAAGATTGGCCACCAATTGACCCCATACTTATCCATATGATTCTCTTACAACATGCATATGGCCTGAATCACGAAGCTTTGACGACAACGGGTATGGTCCTGTGCCGGCACGGTGGAAAGGAAAATGTCAGGCAGGCGAGGAGTTCAACGCCACGAGTTGCAACCGAAAGATCATCGGCGCACGGTCGTACGACCGTGGTATTAGTGCTGAGTCACTCAAGAGCGACTATAACTCGCCTAGGGACATCAACGGCCACGGCACGCACGTCGCCTCGACGATCGCTGGTGTGGAGGTGCGAGGTGTGAGCTACGGGGGTCTAGCCACCGGCATGGCACGTGGTGGGGCTCCACGTGCGCGGCTCGGTATCTACAAGGCGTGCTGGGAGGGCGATGGTTGCCCTGATTTTGCCGTCCTGGCAGCCATCGATGATGCCATACATGATGGCGTGGATGTCTTGTCGCTCTCGTTGGGAGGGGCTGGTCACGAGTACTCCGGAACATTGCACGCCGTGCAAAGAGGGATCTCCCTTGTGTTCGCCGGTGGGAACGATGGCCCCGTGCCACAGACAGTGACGAATGCCGTGCCTTGGGTCACGACGGTGGCCGCTAGCACGATCGACCGGGCTTTCCCGACCCTGATATCTCTTGGGAACAACGAAAAGCTGGTGGTGAGTTCAAACAACCTTCAACTAATTATTATTTAGTGTGTGCGATGGATAGTTCAAAAGGAACGGTCAACTTGACTTGGCTCAGATCAGGTGAGTATAGCGTGCACGAATAATGAATCATATAGCTTCCTTTATTGACTCTTTAATTTGTTTGCTAAAACGCAGGGGCAATCTCTTATGTACAACGCGTCTCTGATCAGCGGCGACTTTAAGGACCTAGTTTACGCAGGAAGGTAAAAATATCACTTGGCAGACTTTCTGTAGTTCATCTCTTAATATGTATATTCAATTTATTACTTTTGTGCAGCTGCGACGCAGAGTCACTGGCCGCGAGCAATGTCACCGGCAAAATCGTCTTGTGCTATGCACCAGCGAATGCGAAGGTGACGCCGCCCAGGGTAGCAATTCCGGATGCCATCAACAATACCGCCATGGCTGGCGCCAAGGGGCTCATCTTTGCACAATACACCACCAACATCCTCGACGGCCTCTCTGGGATTGAGAGTGTTATGCCATACGTACTGGTGGATTTTGAGATGGCGCAAAGAATTAGATCCTACTGGGAGATGGCAGGGTGAGATCTCAAACTGTCCCTGTTGTCTGAAACTTTATGAACGTGTTCTTCCTCTTGCTATATCTCTAACTATTCAAGTATTGTCTTGGGTTATGCTAGGAGCCCGGTGGTGAAATTCTCGCGTACCGTAACCGTTACTGGAGCCGGGGTGGTGTCACCTAGGGTTGCCTTTTTCTCGTCGAGAGGGCCAAGCCCTGCCTTCCCCGGCATACTCAAGGTATGTATCAACATCTTGTTTAAAACGTATTATCTGAAAGCAGTCTACACGCTACATCGTTTTCTAGCCTATAAGACTTGTATTTATGTATTTGGACAGCCTGACATAACAGCGCCCGGAGTCGGCATCTTGGCAGCCGACGGCGACTCCTATGTACTCAAATCTGGGACATCTATGGCGTGCCCGCATGTTTCAGCGGTCACTGCACTGCTCAAGTCGGTTCACCCTGACTGGTCGCCTGCTATGATCAAGTCCGCCATTGTTACCACAGGTAAGCAGCGAGAGCATACTGAAGTTCTAACACATAGATCAGCATAATTAATGACTAAATCAAATATTTCCTTTGGATCCCTTGCAGCCTCGGTGACCGATCGTTTTGGTATGCCGATACAAGCAAATGCGGTCTCGAGAAAGTTGGCCGACCCATTTGACTTCGGTGGTGGCCACATGGACCCGGACAGGGCTGTTGACCCTGGCTTGGTTTATGACGTGGATGTGAAGGAGTACACCAAAATCCTTAATTGCACCATAGGATATTTAGATGGTTGCAGGTCCTACCAGCTCGATCTTAGGCCCCCTTCTTTTCAGCTTATTTTCCAGATTCTCCCAGAAGCTACCCTCCACCAGCTTCTCCGAGAATCTCGTTTCTAAAATTTTCACAACAATCTAGATTAGTCTTCCCAATACTTATCTAGATTGTTGTGCAAATTTTAGAAACGAGATTCTGGGAGAAGCTGGTGGAGGGTAGCTTCTGGGAGAATCTGGAAAATAAGCTGAAAAGAAGGGGGCCTTAATCTCCCTTCAATCGCTGTACCGAACCTCGAGAACCAGGTCACTGTGTGGCGCACTATCACAAATGTCGGCCCGATGGAAGCAACTTACAGAGTGATTGTTGAAGCTCCAGCAGGAGTAGCCATGTCTGTGGAGCCATCCGTGATTAGTTTCACTCCAGGTGGTAGCAGAAGCGTGACATTTAAACTAACGTTTACAGCGAAGGAAAGAGTGCAAGGTGGGTACACCTTTGGCAGTTTGACATGGTCTGACCAAGGTGCATACTCAGTGAGAATCCCTATAGCTGTACGGACTGTGATACAAGACTTTGTCGCAGATACGTCATAAATTCATCAGTTATCTTCCTCCATTTAGGTGTTTGTCTTAGATACGAGTTGGGGGAACCCGCAAAATGTAATTTTTTTCATTCTTATTATTCTGAAATTGTTTACATGATATATATTATCTCAAGACATTTTTTTCACTCATTTCAGTATGTTGGTGTCAAATACAGCATTTGTTTATATCAAATTCAATAGTAAAATAATATTGGTGGGATGCACCTAACTAAAGGTCTATATGTTGGCAAAGTACATAAGCAATTGTGTTTTACTCACCATTGTACACCATGCTCCAGAGTGTATCTCCAAGATGGTAGCCTACAATTTCAAGACTATCAAAGGCAAAATTTGACCACGGTTCCAAATGAATGCTTTCCAGAATATTAGTGATCCCTTATCTCTTGTGAAATGAGAATTATGGCTTTGCCTATCTCCCAGTGACCTCACGGAATTATGCCGTCATCACACGGAGGCTATAAAGAATGACCATGTCTTGCAACAACTGCATCATTGGACTGTCAGAACATATTAGCCTTTTATCAACCATAACAAAATTGATTCGTGTGTTAGCATGACATGGAATAGACACAACTCAACTGCTGACATGACAACATCCCCGGAAACATATTTCACAAACGGAATGTCTTCTTGGTTAGCCTAAGCCAATTATGAAGAAAGGAAAACTCTAAGCGGATGCACCTAAGCCAATTAGATGGAGCATTGTTATGTTTGTAGGAAAAAAGGTACTAGCAGAAACCGTAACTCAATATAAACCCACAGATTATCCATGGGCGAGAACCCCTGTTTGTTCCCAATCCATGAGTTAGCATGTACCTGCCATATGAAATCCGTGGGCTTAACCGGCCCTCCATACTTTGTCCGGCAGGTCGGAATTGCAATTCTTACCTGGTGCCACACGAGGTTCACAAAACATTGCAGACCTGACAATGCCATAAAATGTTCCAATTAGGTGATAGAATGACCACATATTGGTTAATACCTAGTCATGGTCATGCAGTGCGGTTTCAGCTACACCTTCGAGTTAAAATGGAAGGAAAATAAAATATGTTAAGCAATTCGTTCTCTTGCGTATTTTATCATGCCAATCGATGTCCTGGTGCAGGTGTTCTTCTTTTGAATTAATAAGACCCCTCAACTATCATCAAACAACGACCGGGCGCATCAGTCACAACGCAACTATACATGGCATCTACACATCCATGAATATTTCCAGTTTTGGGCAAAAATGATGAACCGAAAGTAGAGACCGAACAAATGTGGCACCGGTACAATGCAGATCAAGAATAGCATCACGGAGCTTGCCATGATTCCACAACAAAGCGAACATTGTCCATGTACAGAATTGGGCGCATTTGAGTTGAGCCAGCATACACGACTAATCTCTGAAAGAGGCCGCCTTGCTCGTCCCGAAATCGAATCCGTCGTCGCCGGCGAATGAATCTCTCCCAGGTTGGACACGACGTATCACGAAGCCGCGGCGACGGCGTCGGCCTTGAAGAGGAGGAAAGTGAGGCGCTCAAGGGAGAAGTAGATGAAGGTGCCGCTGGAATGGGTGAAGAAGCACCCGAAGTTGGCGCCCACCACGCACTGCCACCCGACGCCGTACCGCTTGTCGAACTCCTGCGGAGAAAAAACGTCCACAGCTCCGGCGAATCAAGATCAGATCTTCACAAACGACAAACCAATCGGAGAGACGGAGATGGGCGGAAAGGGGACGTGCCGTCTTGATGTGGCCGGCGATGGCCCGGCAGTCGGCGACGTCGAAGAGGTCGAGCGCGTGGGAGGCGGCGGACGTGGCCGCCGCCTGCATCCGCGCCGGCATGTCGGTGTCCTCCACCAGCGCCTTCCCTTCCAGCATTCTCTTCCCGGCAGGTCTCCTTCCCAGTCCTGGATCGTGGTTGGTTTCCTTGATTCTTGGAACAAATGCGGGAGACGGTGAGCGAGTGGGGGAATCGAGAATGGACGAAGAGGGTGAGGAGGTGGATGGTACTGCTCTGATTTTAGTTCCGGGTTTGCAGGAAAGTGCCATTTTTATGAGGAATCTTATCTTTTTTAAGGCCAAGGGGAATCTTATCTTTTTTAAGGCCAAGGGGAATCTTATCTGGTCCTTGTACTTTTTTTTAGCAACATCAAGGTCTTTTGTACTGGTGCAGGGACTTTGGACCTTCTTCTTTGATAGAAAACGGCAACTATGAAGAACTTTTACATAGAGATCTGCTTCCAATTGGAGTAAATTACATAAAATTATTATATTTGGGGCACAGTTTACGGGTTAGTACCACTTTTTTAATTTTTTGCTAAAATCTATCAGTTTTGGAGCGTGACGTTACTAATTGGACTAATACTCGTCTAACTATGTATTAACAGCAGATCTGACCAATGGGGTCTATTTGTAAGCGCTGAGTTGACAGCACACGTGGAGAAGACGATGAGATGGCAATGGGGCTCATCTATCAGCCCAATTAAATTTAAAAATATAGAAGAAAAAATTATTTTTATGGCATAACTCAGGCTAAAATATTTTTCCACAAACCTGAATACCTAATTTTTATAAAAAGATATTTTTTTAGAAAAGACAGATACATGGTCAGTATGCACGTATAAAAATTCCTTTTGGGCTATAAAAAAGGAAAAATATCTAACAGTTTATAGAACCAAAATACGTATTATTTTTAGAAATCTGTCCTTTTGTATCTCACAAAATACATGGTATTTTGAAGCAAAAATTTATGTATAAAATATACTATATTATTTATGTATATGTGCACCACATATTTACGTATAAATATATTTATTTATGTATTCACGTATGCTCTAGGTGATATAAATTTTGCAAAATACGGGGTGCAGTGTTTTATTTTGTCCCGTAGAACATATGTAAATAAGATAATATGCAAAAAAAATTTGCTTTTATTTATATATCTTGCAGGAATACATTGAAATTATTTGGCGATATTTAACAAACATGAGTTCACGCGGCGAAAAATTGTCCCTGCGTGTCAAAAAAAATCAGACAATTTGAATTTAAACTCCAACTTATGATCAAATGGGGACCGTATACTGTATGAATCACATGGAGCTCAATGGCGTGGTGGTTTATTTCTCATCAGTATCGCATGGTCACGTGTTTGAGTTCTCGCATCAGTGATCATTTTTTGTTAATTTTATTCTTGTTTTGCTGCAAATTAAAATAGTGCGACGCCGTGATTCGAGACCGCGACAAGTCGTGAGTTCAACTAGAGCTCTTACCACTGTGTTGCATATGCAGTTGTAACAAACTGCGGTAGAAATATATTTGATGGCGCTCAAAAAAATTGAATTTAAATTTTGTTTGAATAATCTCGTCTGAAAAATACGGAGATTTACGAGATTCACGGTAACCGAATTTTCTGCTGACCTCCGGTAAAAAAATGTTACGAGAAAAAAACCTTGCTGACCATATATATGTATTTTCTAAAAAAATATTTTTCATAAAAATTAGGTATTTAAGTTTGTAGAAAAATATTTTAGTCCCAGTTATGCCATAAGAATATTTTTTATTCTTTATTTTTTATTTTTAATGGACTGACCAGTGGACCCCACTGCCATCTCATCCTCTTCTCCACATGTGCTACTGCCAACTTAGCGCTTATAATGGGCCTTATTGGTCAGATCAGTTGTTAAAACATGGTTAGATGAGTATCAGTCCAATTTGTAATGCCACGCCCTAAAACTGGTAGATTTTAGTAAAAAAATAAAAAAGTGGTACTGACCCGTGATATATGACCCAAATGTGGTAGTTTTATGTAATTTACTCTTCCAAGTGAGATCTTCCCAAAACCATCATTACATACTTTCTTACCACATTAAATAACAAAAATCATGATCTACCTATATCAATCCTTGCCAAATACTCCCTCTGTTTATAAATATAAGATGTTTTAGCTTTGTGAAGCAAATGTATCTAAATATCTTTTAGTGTGTATATTCGAGTGAACCTATACATTAAAAGATATCTAGATTCATTTGCTTCACAAAGCTAAAACATCTTATATTTATAAACGGAGGGAGTATGAGATAACCTTCATCTTGGTGTATATAAAAGAGTAAACACTATAACAATGTGGTCTTCAATGCATCGAGTCTGATGGCTCACACGATCATCTAAATCACTAGCATGGAGTACAAGTCGTGGAAGACATCAGGGTTCTTCCGCGGAGAGGTGATCGGCACCGCATTGGTTGCTTGACGGAGAGTAGGGTTTAGAGGAGAGTTGTCAGGGTGTATTCTAAGAAAACTTGCCTCTTGGCATTTCTTCTATGATACATGATACAACTTTTTAAGGTGTATTTTAAGAAAAAAAGTTGTGCGACTCTCCCGTACTTCCTAATTTATGCTAGCACTTACATAAATAGCTAATATTTTTTACATCTAGATTAATTACTCCTAAAACCCCTAGCTCTTTAGATTGACAAAATATCTAGCCACCTAGCCAAGCGATATTTAGATAAATAATATTCTAAAATGATATTACATAACTGACATAGACAAGGGGAAATAAGCCCATATTTCAGAATCAACTTCATCTAACTAAACAAAATTACCGGAAAGTTTTATTTAGTTATATGAACCGAATTATGACTAAATAGCTTTTTATGTTTCGATCTTCAAACACAATTAAATCATTAACCAACTATAGAAATAATATGAAACTTTCTCGGAATACTCTACTAAAGTTCTATGATTTACTGGAATGTTTTTGTTGGGGTTTGAAGCAGAAAACAAAAAAAAAATCCTACAAACCCATAGCCCATGATCTATTCTACGCAGCTGTAAGATAACGGAGTAGCGGTGGTGTTCATACCTTTGAAGACCGAGAGCGGAGATTATGTTCCCGCACAAACATTGACGATGAAGACCGTCGAAACCGACCTCATGGTCATGTAGTCGTACATCTCAACAGAGACAAGCGCCACAAGAGCAGCGCCTCCGAGGGATTATACATGTACGCTGTATAGACGTCATCCGGGCTTCAGTCCAGCGAAGCAGCGAAAGAAGATGGACTCGAACTAGAAATCCGGCAGCATGACGGCATCCGGCACATGGAGTTTCCTCTAACTTGCGGGCATGGCTCCAAACAAGGCTAGAGAGAAGAGAGGATGGGAGATGGATGATTGAGCCAAGGGGGTCATGGGGGGTTTATATAGGCGGAGGGGGTAGGTGGCCGCAGGCCCTAGGAAACCCTAGGGCGCCACCCACCCCCCCCCTTGGATGCCGCCGGCCCTAAGGGAAACCCTAGGGGCCAGGCACCTGGGGCCTGGCCGCCGTCCCCCAGATGGGCTACCACATGGTGGCCCATTAGGGGTTTTTCCTTTTTCTCTTTTTTATTTAATTATTAGTTAATTCTCTTTTAATATTTAATTACTTTAATTAAATACAAAACCCATTAATTAACAATTCCCTTGGCATAATTCTTTCACCGAAATCTTTCCGATAAAGTCCAGAACCTTTCCGATGTCTCCGGAACCCTTCCGATATTACTCGGTACATTTTCGCTTAACTCCATATGATTTCCATTAATTCCGAGTCTATCCCTAAGCATCGTATACCCTTAAGTGTGACACCCTATGGGTCGGGGAATACTCTAGACACGATCGACACACCTCTCCGATCAACGATCAACAATCAGCTCTAGAAAGACATGCTGATCCCTGTGCATTCCATGAAGCTATTCGTTGATCCGTAAACATCGTATCCCATTCATTCGTCTCGTGATACTAGATCTTGTCCGAGGTTAGATCACTGATATCTCTATATCGTGTTCACCCTCGTTACCGACAAGTCTTTTACTCATTCTCATGACATTGCATCTTCCGTGACCTAGTCACTCGCTCGCAAGCTTCGTAGATGCAACTATCACCGAGTGGGCCCAGAGTATCAATCCATCACGCGGATGGACAAATCCCGCTCTTGGTGCACACGCCTCAACATACCCCATTGGCATACTGATTGGCGGTGCTTAGCCACCCAGTTGGAAACCCTAAGAGGAAGATATGATGAGCACAGCGGCAAATTTCCCTCAGTATGAAACCAAGGTTCAATCGAACCAGTAGGAGAAAGAAACCACTTCCGAAGGTTGATGCTAGCTGGCTTGGCGATGCTCCAGATAATTTGTGTATGGCGCCTATCTAGGCGAAGCTCTGCACCAGCGGCAACATGGAACCTGCACACAACACAACCAAAGTACTTTGCCCCAACTAGCAGTGAGGTTGTCAATCTCACCGGTTTGCTGTAAACAAAGGATTAAACGTATCGTGTGGTAAAAGATAGTTGTTTGCAAGAAAGTAAATAATGCTTGTAAATAGTAAACGGTAATATGAATATAAAAGAATGGACCAGGGTCCACAGTTCACTAGAGGTTTCTCTCCATAAAGATAAATAACATGCTGGGTAAACCAATTACAGTTGGGCAATTGACAGAATAAAGAATGCAAGCAATGCATGTACATGTCATGAGGATCACTATGAGATTCACTTGAGCATTACAACATAATACATAGACTGTAATCCAACTGCATCTATGACTAATAATCCACCCGCCGGATATCATCCGAACAACCGTTGGGTATTAAGTTGCAAGCAACAGATTATTGCCTTAAGCAAAGTGTGTAAAGTAAACAATACAAATGTCCTTGAACACAAGATTATTGTTTTCTCCCTAGTAGCAACAGCACATCTACAACTTTAGAGGTTGTTGTCACTCCCCCAAGTTACCAGAGGCATGAACCCACTATCGAGCATAAATACTCCCTCTTGGAGTTACTAACATCTACTCGGCCAAGATATCTACTAGCAATAGAGAGCATGCAAGATTATAAACAACATAGAGATGATAAATCACAAATCAACTTGACATAGTACTCAATATTCATCGGATCCCAACAAACACAACATGTAGAATTACATAATGATGATCTTGATCATGATAGGCAGCTCACAAGATCTAAACATGAAGCACATGGAAGAAAAGACATCCATCTAGCTACTGCTATGGACCCGTAGTCTAAGGTAGACTACTCACACATCACTCCGAAGGCAGGCGTGGTGATGAAGAAGGCCTCCGGTGGTGATTCCCCTCTCTGGCAGGGTGCCGGGAAGAGTTTCTGGAGCCTCCCGATCTCACATCGATGACAGCGGTGTCTTGCAGTATGTTTTCTGGAAAAGAGTTTTGGGCCTAGGGTTTTTTCATCGAGGAGAATATATAGGCGGAAGGACGATGTCAGTGGGTGGACCAGGCGGTCACACCCCCTAGTGGCACGGGCTAGCCCTAGGCCGCGCCACCAGTAGGTGCGGCTGGCCCCTGGTCCGTCTCCTGCTCTCCTTTGGACTCCGTCTTTGTGTCAGGTAATTAGGGAATTCAGCTTTTGTTTCGTCCAATTTCGAGAATATTTCCTGTGTAACTTTTCTGAAACACAAAAACAGCAGAAAATAGGAAACTGGCATTGTGGTATCTCGTTAATAGGTTAGTTCCAGAAAATGCATAAAAACGCCACGAAGTGTAAACAAAACACACACACAAAATGGTGCATAAACAAGCATGGAGCATAAAAATTATAGATATATTTGAGACGTATCAAGCATCCCCAAGCTTAACTCCTGCTCGTCCTCGAGTAGGTAAGTGATAACAAAACAATAATTTTTGAGGTGGCATGCACCAACACAATCTTGATCAAAATGATGTAAAGCATTAAGTGTTGAGATCAAAGTACTCTAAACATGGGCATAAAAGATATAATCTTGACAATAGAACTTAGCAACCATGTTATAACATGAAAAGTAACACAAACAAAAGATCATGAGTAATAATGCATTGAAAGTCAATTGTTTGTTTCGAGCATATAGAAAAACATAGCAAAGTGGTATTCAGCTTGTCCCTCATGGAGTAGCAAAACATAAATGCATAGGACACCTTCAAGTTAAGAGGGCGACTAGATACAAATAATTTAAGAACAAGCAATACCATAATCATGAATCAATCAATAAGAAATTTTGGGACCATGCACATTATACTCAGAATGACAACTATGCTCTCTTAGACGGTGCATAAAGGTAGAAGGTGAAGACTCAACATAAAAGTAAAAGATAGGCCCTTCGCAGAGGAAAGCAGGGATTTAGCATGTGCTAGTGCTTTTCATTTGTAAAACAGAGATAAAAATTGCTTTGAGAGGTGGTTGTTCTTTTCAGTGACTGGCAATGGGGTTCTTACTATCTTCCATACTAAACAAGTTTTGAGAGAAATTGGCACATTTGTGCTCTTTTATAAAGCTTGGCACTCCTCCCCACTTTTTCTTTCACAAACCATGGCTAACCGAATCCTTCGGGTGCCCACCAACTTTCACATACCATGGAGGAGTGCCTTTTTTCTTTTCTTTTTTCCCTTTTTTCTTTTTGAAAGGTTACAATATGGAAGGTAGCAAATCCGACCACTATGTCCCCATGAGCTGAAAACAGTGTCACAAAATGAGAAGTATTTTGAAGAGTTTTTTGAAAGGTAGCACATGAAAAATTACTTGGAATGGCTTGCAAATACCATGCATAGGAATTTATAGTGAACTCTTTGAAATAACTTGGTTTTTGGTTGTTGGATGCATGAGAAGTATTCCCTCTCAGTACAGATGAAGGCTAGCAAAAGACTAGGAGCGACCAACTAAAAGAGCAATAACGGCCATAATCATGCATAGCGACAAAACATTATTAACCAAAGCATAAAGTGGTATCACAAGTCAAAACCAAATGATCATAGAGGCTTGAGGCGACTGGTTTGTAGTCAAACATGGTGTAAGCATGCGCCAAGTGAACCCAAATAAAGCATCAAAGGAGAATACCACAATACTATGCTCCCCTATAATAAAAACAACGCATGATTCTTTCAGAGGCACATTAGGCAATCTCAGTCATTTGAGACAAGTCATGCTACAGCAAAAACTACTAAGCATATAATCAAAATAACATCAAGCATGACATGCAAAAGTGTAAGCCACGGTCTAAACAAGCTCCCATTTGTACCACTATAGGCATGAAACTTTTTACTCTTTTCCAACACCAATCAACCTTTTTGAAATAACTCTCAAAGATGAAAATCAACTTAGACCAGAGGTCTAAACACACCTAGCTATAAAGAACTAACAAGTTCTAAACAAAAATCAAGGCCAAAAATGAAAGCTAAACACAGTACTAGAAAAAGAGAACACTCGTTGAACGATAAGAGTGAAAACTAGAGTGTTCTAGGCAATGAAAAAAGGAGCGTGTCTTCTCCAAGAGAAATATGTTGGGGTCCAACCATTTATTGCAACAAACAAAACAAAAGAAAACTAAAAGCGAAAATAAAGACGCTCCAAGAAAATCGCATAGAATACGAAGCAATAAAAATATAGTGTCTTGAAAGATAACCTTATATTTTTTCGATGAAGAAGGGGTGCCTCGGGGTATCCCCAAGCTTTGACGCTTGTACTTCTTGGATATTTCTTGGGGTGACATGGGCATCCCCAAGCTTGAGATTTTGTCCATACTTCATCTCATCTCATCATTCTCCTTTCCCTACACTTGAAAACTTCCTTCATACAAAACTTCACACAATTCTTATTAGCAACATTAGTGTATGCAAGATAGTAAATCCACTCTTTTGGTTCAGTTTTAACTCGAGTATAACACCCATTAAAGCATAAGCTACTGTAGCAACTTCCTCAAAAGTTCCATGATCAAAAGAACTCAAAAAGAAAAAGATCAAGAGGCAAACGCAAATAGTGGCAGAAATTTGTCAAAACAGAACAGCTGGTAAAGATCGATTTTTTTGAAAATCTTTTGTTGCTCAAATCAAAAAGTGAAAAACTAATGAAAGTTAGACAACAACCTGGGTCATGTGCACAAGAAATCGCAGGTCAAAAAGATGTTCGGAGAATTTTCATGAATTTGTACGGTACAGCGCAGAAATCTGTTTCAGGACAGGAACTTCCCCAAATCTTACCTTCCTCTAATTAGAGGTTCTTCTTGGCACAAAAACGAAATAAAAAATGATAAGGAGAGGTCATTACAGTAGTAATAACTTCCAAGACTCAACAAAAAGAAAAAGTACTAAAAGAAAACAATGGATTATCTCCCAAGAGTGCTTTTCTTTAACGCCTTTGAGCTAGGCACAAAAAGTGGAAATCAAGTATTTTTAAATGAAGAAGCATCAATTTCATAATTTGCTCTAATGATAGAGTCAAAAAGTAACTTCTTTCTCTTTCTAGGGAAGTGTTCCATACCTCTTGAGTGGGAAATGATATTTAATGGTGTCTTCTTTTATATCAATAATAGCACCAATAGTTCGAAGAAAAGGTCTTCCCAAAATAATAGGACAAGAAGCATTGCATTCAATATCCAAAACAAGGAAATCAACGGGAACAAGGTTATTGTTAACCATAATAAGAACATCATTAATCATTCCCAAAGGTTTCTTCTTAGCAACATTAGCAAGAGGAACATCAAAATAACAATTTTCAAGCGGTGGTAAACCAAGCATATCATAAATTTTTCTAGGCATAATAGAAATACTTGCACCAAGATCACATAAAGCATGACA
Organism: Dactylis glomerata; assembly: GCA_007115705.1. Classification (NCBI taxonomy): domain Eukaryota; kingdom Viridiplantae; phylum Streptophyta; class Magnoliopsida; order Poales; family Poaceae; genus Dactylis; species Dactylis glomerata. The sequence goes on from QXEO01001474.1 coordinate 767,295, forward strand.
ATCAAAATAATTCACATTCATCTCAATGATGGGCTCCCAATCATCTTCTAACTTATTAGGAATAGAAACTTTTTGTTTCAACTTATCCTCTCTAATTTGCATGAGAGCATTCGTAATATGTTTTGTAAAAGCCATATTCATAGAACTAGCATTAGGACTTTTAGCAAGATTTTGCAAGCACAAAATTACTTCAGAGATATTACAGCCATCAACATCAAAATCATTAAAGGTAGTAGAACTATTATCTCCCATACTCCGAAAAATTTCAGCACTTTTATTAGAAAAAGTTTCTGTAGTTTAGGCAATTTAGCACAAGGAGTAGGAATCTTCTCTACACCAATCACTCTATCATTAAAATAAGGAGGTTTGCTAGCATTTGAAACAACATCACTAGTGGTGATAATAGTACAAACCTTCATATTTCTAGCCATCTCATCTTCTCTTTCCCACCTAGCATGCAATTCTGCTGACATCCTAACATTGTCATCAATTCTAACCTGAATGGCTTTCAAAGTCTTGCTTTCTTTCACATCATGAGGCAAAACCTTTAGTTTTAGAAGTTCAACATCAAGAGCAAGGCTATCAACTTTAGAAGCAAGAACATCAATTTTACCCAACTTTTCCTCAACAGACTTATTAAAAGTAGTTTGTTTACTAATGAAGTCCTTGAGCATGACTTCAAGATCAGAGGGCGTGCTCCTATTGTTGTTGGAGGAATTACCATAACCATTACCATTGGTAGAAAGATACGGCCTATAATTGTTGCTAGCAAAATTGTTCATATACGCACTGTTGTTGAAATTATTATTTCTAATGAAGTTTACATCAACATGCTCTTCTTGAGCAACCAAAGAGGCTAAAGGAACATTATTAGGATCAACATGAGCACTATCATTAGCAAGCATAGCCATAATGGTATCAATCTTATCACTCAAGGAAGAGGTTTCTTCAACAGAATTTACCTTTTTACCTTGTGGAGCCCTCTCGTTGTGCCACTCAGAATAATTTACCATCATATTATCAAGGATCTTTGTTGTGGCGCCCAAGGTGATGGACATAAAGGTACCTCCAGTAGCTGAATCCAAGAGATTTCTTGAAGAAAAATTTAGTCTTGCATAAAAGGTTTGGATAATCATCCAAGTAGTCAGTCCATGAGTGGGACAATTCTTTATCAAAGATTTCATTCTTTCCCAAGCTTGGGCAACATGTTCATTATCAAACTGTTTAAACCTCATAATATCACTTCTCAATGATATAATCTTAGCAGGAGGATAATATTTTCCAATAAAAGCATCCTTGCACTTAACCCAAGAATCAATACTATTTCTAGGCAAAGATAGCAACCAATCCTTAGCTCTTCCTCTTAAAGAGAAAGGAAACAACTTAAGCTTAATAATATCTCCATCTACATCCTTATACTTTTGCATCTCACATAGCTCAACAAAATTGTTGAGATGTACTGCAGCATCAACAGTACTAACACCAGAAAATTGCTCTTTCATAACAAGATTCAACAAAGCAGGTTTAATCTCATAAAAATTTGCCTCGGGAGCAGGTGGCGCAATAGGAGTGCAGATGAAATCATTATTGTTTGTGCTAGTAAAGTCACACAACTTGGTGTTCTCAGGAGTACTCATTCTAGCAAGACTAAAAGCAGACAAGTAAAAAATAACAACTATAAAGGAACTAATTTTTTGTATTTTTGATAAAAAGATGCAAGCAAAAATAAAGTAAAGAAAGTAAGCAAAACAATAACAAAGTAAAAGATTGGAAGCGAGAGACTCCCCTTGCAGAAATCCTCTTTCTCCCCGGCAACGGCGCCAGAAAAATTGCTTGATTGGCGGTGCTAGCCACTCAGTTGGGAACCCCAAGAGGAAGGTATGATGAGCACAGCGGCAAGTTTCTCTCAGTATGAAACCAAGGTTTAATTGAACCAGTAGGAGAAAGAAACCACTTCCAAAGGTTGATGCTAGCTGGCTTGGTGACGGCTACAGACAATTTTTTTATGGCGCCTATCTAGGCGTAGCTCTGGTACCAACAGCAACATGGAACCTGCACAAAATACAACCAAAGTACTTTGTCCCAACTTACAGTGAGGTTGTCAATCTCACCGGTTTGCTGTAAACAAAGGATTGAACGTATCATGTGGTAAAAGATATTTGTTTGAAAGAAAGTAAATAATGCTTCTAGAAAGTCAACAGTAATATGAATGTAAAAGAATGGAACGGGGTCCACAGTTCACTAGAGGTTTCTCTCCATAAAGATAAATAACATGCTGGGTAAACAAATTACAGTTGGGCAATTGATAGATTAAAGAATGCAAGCAATGCATGTACATGTCATGAGGATCACTATGAGATTCACTTGGGCATTATAACATAATACATAGACCGTAATCCAACTGCATCTATGACTAATAATCCACCCGCCGGATATCATCCGAACAACCATTGGGTATTAAGTTGCAAGCAACAGATTATCGCCTTAAGCAAAGCGTGTAATGTAAACAAAACAAATGTCCTTGAACACAAGATTGTTGTTTTATCCCTAGTAGCAACAACACATCTACAACCTTAGAAGTTATTGTCACTCTCCCAGATTACCAGAGGCATGAACCCACTATCGAGCATAAATACTCCCTCTTGGAGTCACTAGCATCTACTCAGCCAAGATATCTACTAGCAACGGAAAGCATGCAAGATCATAAACAACGTAGAGATGATAAATCACAAATCAACTTGACATAGTACTCAATATTCATCAGATCCCAACAAACACAACATGTAGAATTACATAACGATGATCTTGGTCATGATAGGCAGCTCACAAGATCTAAACATGAAGCACATGGACCCTCCCGATCTCGCGTCGACGATGGCGGCGGCTTGCAGTATGTTTTCTGGAAAAGAGTTCGGGGCCTAGGGTTTTCCCGTCTAGGGTATTAAATAGGTGGAAGGGCGATGTCAGGGGGTGGACCAGGCGGTCACACCCCCTGGTGGTGTAGCCTCGGGGTGGCTCGCGCCACCAACAGGTGTGGCCAGCCCTTGGTCTGTCTCGTGCTCTCCTTTGGACTCCGTCTTCGTGTCAGGTAATTAGGGACTTCAGCTTTTGTTTCGTCCAATTCCGAGAATATTTCCTGTGTAACTTTTCTGAAACACAAATACAGCAGAAAATAGGGAACTGGCACTGTGGCATCTCGTTAATAGGTTAGTTCCGAAAAATGCATAAAAACGCCATGAAGTGTAAACAAAACACAAAGCAAATGGTGCATAAACAAGCATGGAGCATCAAAAATTATAGATACATTTGAGACGTATCACGCAACGATCAAAAGACTCAGGTTTGGAAGGAACTCCAGGAGCCTGTGAACTAGCCGTATCTACCGGCATCAAGCCGCGATCAATCATAGATATATCAACATCAAAAATAGGCTGGACAAGAGAGAAATAGACAAATTGAAATACAAAATAAGCAACACCACATAGAGTATGTACAAGGAAGGGACGATTGTCCGAACAACAAGGCGGAATTTATGTTACAGCAAAAGGAACAATGCACAACATCATCTAAAAGGAGACAAGCAGAAGTCTACTCCACCTCAGTAGGCGAGGGATCCGTAGGAGTAGACGCACTTGACGAAGGCACAGTAGTCGAAGGCGTCAGCACGGGAAGAATCATGGAAACGAGATTGGGCGCAATTTTCTTTGTCTTCGAGAAAAATTCGTTCATTTCTTCTGGACGTCGAGCGTGAGATGAGCTCACCTTCTCCCAGTCAACATCTTCGCCATGAGACAGGGCCAAGGCAACCATCCCCTCGACACCTCTTTTCACAGAGGATAGCTTTAGCTGAAGCGTTGGATCTTCGAGAGTGTCAAAGGCTTCGACCAATTTTCTAAGGTTACCTGTCGGCATCTCTTTCTTCTTCTTTGGGAACAACCTAACAAACAGGCAGGGAGCACATGTCGAGTACGCTAGAGAATGTTCCTGACATTCCTCCAGTTAGATTCTAGAATGCCAACAATGTCCATGAGAGGGTCTTTTACGGCACCTGCGTGAAGCTTGACGACTTCTCCAAGGTGCTCTGCTGCATTACGAAGATATAACTAGTAAAAATGCAGGTCGATGAAACACAAAAAATTAATACAAGCCAACAGGAAGAGAACACTTACTACTAATGGAAGTGAGTAAGTCATTGATCCGTTTGACAATGGCTTCTTCACGTTGCGTCTGCCTCTTGGAAACCTCGGCTAGGGTTTTTTTGGTTTTATTAGCCCTTGCCTCTGCCTCCTTAACTTCCTGATTGGTAGTAAGCTTGGTAGCCGCAACTTCTTTGGCACACTTTTTGTCAGCTTCTCCCAGAGCCTTGGTGGTGGCTTTGAGTTTTGCTTCCAACGCACTTGCAAGGTTCAAAGCGTTGGCCAAGGAAACTGTAATATTTAGAAGACAGATTCACTGAAACACAAGAATAATGAAGAAGGTAAATACACTCAATAAGAAGGGAATGATAACATCTACCCCTCGTTTTGTCAGCAGCTTTCCAAATTTCAAGACACTCGGTGCTAAGAGATAGAAATTTCTGCATCAGAGGCTGAAGGGAAAAGAAGAGAGAGTAAGGCTAACATGGCGTATTACGAAGCCTGGGCAAATAATATACTTACATCTCGAAGAAGATGTGGCCTGATGTGCCTCAAGTGAGGCGGCTGCAGACTTTGTCTTTCCTGCGGCGCTTGATCTTTGGATCCGCGACATATTTCTCAAAGACTTCTACCATTGGAGCTTCTTTGGCAGCCTCTTTTTGCGGGTTCTTCTACACAGCTACAGATGCCAAGGGAGGAGGAACTGGAGCTGTGTCTTCCTTTGCAACGCCTTCATCACTGGAAAAAAATTAATCGAGTTCAATAAAATAAATACAACAAGCCTGACAAGACAACGGGAATAATCAAGACAAAGAGGAAAAACTTATGAGTCAGACTCAAGGAAGTCATACAGATATGCAAGTGGTTTCTTGGAAGTTGACTGGTCCTGGGGTACATCCTTCGATTTTGACGTCCCGAAGAAATCAAATCTTCTTGTCATTTTCTTTCCCTGCCTGCATCTTGATCTTTAGATTCAGCTGGGGGAGGCGACTGAGTGGAACCGCTCCCTTCCAATGAACCTTCAACTCCTTCCCCGCCTTGATTTTCAACGGTCTCGGGGGCTTCAGGATCAGAGGAAGCAATTTCTGTGACTAGCGGCCCTTCTTCGGGAAGTTGGGGATGCCAAGTCAGGGAAATATGACCATGTGACAAGGCAGATAAAACCAAGAAACAAAACATCAGAGAAAGAGGAAGGAAATCCAAGGGAAGTGTAAAAGTACAAAAGTATTTATTCGGGTTACAGAACTGGTACCTTTGGCAAGGGATTTGTGGCATCAAAAGGAACTGCTAGACAAGCAGGTACTATCTTCTTAGTAGTAAGCGTGGTTAGTGATCTGACCCTCTTCTGGAATTCTTTCATCGTCTGGTCCTTCTGGGACACTCGGGAAGGTTCTTTTGCACCCGAATATGTCCACATCTTAGAAACTCTAGCTTGCAGTGACTGAATTTGTCGTTGAAGGAAGAGAACTATGAGATGTGTCCCATGGAGTTGCATTCTTTAGCTCTTGGATACGAGCCAGCAGTGGCTTGATTTCCTCAGCTTCAGCCACCAACGGAAGAGCATCCCAGGAGGTTAGCTTTGTTAGAGCTTTGGCGGGATCAAAAGGAGCCAGTCCATATTCTTCGACTTTAGAAGATTTGTGGTCTTTAATGTAGAACCACTTTTGCCTCCAATTCTGAACCGATTCAACCATCTCAAATGCAAGATATTGGGATTTTAATCAAACAGACACGATGGCACCGCCAAGATCGTGAATTTCTTCATTGGATACATTGCGGCGTAGACGAAAAAGATATTTCCATAGGCCCCAATGGGGATTGATGTCCAGGAAAGCTTCACACAGAATGATGAAGCAGGCAATATGCTAGATTGAATTTGGCGTAAGCTGATGCAGCTGCACGCCGTAAACAAAACGAAGCCCACGAAGAAATTCATGGGCAGGGAGAGAAAGACAGCATAAAAGGAAGGCAAGAAACATCACCCAGAAACCAGGCTGCGGGTGAGGGATGACCTCGGTGCTGGGGAAGATGACCTCCAAAGAGGCCGCTAGAAAGCCCTCCTCCTTAGCCTTCTCCAGATCTGTTTCCATGAGAGTGGAAGCAATCCAGCCCACATCTTACTTCTTCACGGATTTCTTTGCCATTTGGTTGTGATGGGAGACACGCTTGATGGGCATGCAATGGCGAGGCGCTTGGAGCTGAGAGGAGAGAACAGGCGGAAGGAAGAAGAAGAATTGTTGGCGGCGGAGGAGCAAAGGTCTGTAAATAGTAAAAACAAAAGGATTTACCCTTAAATAGCTTGCGTTGGAAGGAACATGGGCTACGACGTGACGTGAAAAGCGGAATCAGCAAGCCCACTAACGGGCGAAAATTTGGATAATTACCACGTTACCCATGTGCGACAGATAGCTTTCTGTCAAATCAAGACTACGAGTTGTCACATCATGGCACTGACGTAATGCTTTCGGCAAGTCAAGGATTATTTCAACAAGAGAAACCTATGAGGCATAAGTCGAAGAAATTATTGAGCCTATAATCGGCTGCAAGCACCCCATTATAGCCTCGGGGGCTCCTCCCATCGGAAGTGCTAAGCGCACACCCGATGAACAATACGAAAAGAAAATGGATGCAGAAATCAAAAAGAAAAAGTGAAATAAATTTTATAGTTTCCACTGCAAGATTGAAGAAGAAGAAAATTCTAAGCCTATACTTGAATAAAAAATTCGACTATAGCCTCAGGGGCTACTCCCATCGGGAGCGCTGGTCACGCACCCGATGAAGATGGAAATATCGGCTCCAATGCAGGAGTAAAAATCGACCTCATCATTGGTGGCAAACACCGGATAATAAACCTAGATTTCCTTCCGTGATACGTAGAGTGCTGAAAAGTTTCTTGAATTAAACTAATTCTATTTTTTTAGCTTTTCTGAAGTTAGAACAAAAGCTTAGACACTTATTTCTGATCAAAGGAATAATATTTTCTCCGCCCCAAATTAAGCGATGCAACTTCTTCTAGATATATACACATAGTTGTGTCTCTTTATTTGGGATGAAAGGAACATATTTTTTGGAGATCTTTGCACAACATTAAATAAAGAGTGATGTGTAGTCGAAAAAGAATCTCGAAAAGGAAAGCCCACTAACCTTTTTATTTCGTTTTTGTGCCAAGAGTAACCTCTAATTGGAAGAAAGTAAGATTTGGGGAAGTTGCTATCCTGAAACAGATTTCTGCGCTTCACTGTAAACATTCGTGAAAATTCCCAGAACGTCATTTTCATCTGCGATTTCTTGTGAACATGCCCCAGGTTATTATCTAACTTTCATTAGTTTTGCACTTTTTGATTTGAGCAACAGAATAATTTCGAAAACATGATCTTTACCAGTTGTTCTGTTTTGACAGATTTCTGCCACTATTTGCATTTGCCTCTTGATCTCTTTCTTTTTGAGTTCTTTTGATCATGGAACTTTTAGAAGAAGTTGCTACAGTAGCTTATGTGTTAATATGTGTTGTACTTGAGTTGAAACTGAACCAAAAGTGGATTTACTATCTTGCATAAACTAATGTTGCTAATGAGAATTGTGTGAAGTTTTGTATGAAGGAAGTTTTTAACTGTAGGGAAAGGAGAATGATGAGATGAGATGAAGTATGGAAAAAAGACTCAATCTTGGGGATGCCAATGTCACCCCAAGAAATATCCAAGAAGTACAAGCGTCAAAGCTTGGGGATGCCCCATGGCACCCCTTCTTCATCAACAAAAATATCAGGTCATCTTTCAAGACACTATATTTTTATTGCTTCATATGCTATGTGTTTTTCTTGTAGCGGCTTTATTTTTGCTTTCAGTTTTCTTTTGATTTGTTGGCTGCAATAAATGGTTGGACCCCAACATGTTTCTTTTGGAGAAGACACACTCCGTTTTCATTGCCTAAAACACTCTAGTTTTCACTCTTATCGTTCAACGAGTGTTCTCTTTTTCTAGTACTGTATTTAGCTTTTGTTTTTCACCTTCATTCTTGTTCAGAACTTGTTAGTTATTTGTATCTAGGTGTGCTTAGACCTCTGGTATTTGTTGCTTTTCATCTTTGAGACTTGTTTCAAATAGGTTGATTGGTGTTGGAAAAGAGTAAATTGTTTCATGCTTATAGTGATGCAAAAGGGAGCTTGTTTAGACTGTTGCTTAGACTTTAGCATGTCATGCTTGATATTATTTTGATTATATGCTTAGTAGTTATTGTTGTAGCATGACTTGTCTCAAACAACTGAGAGTGCTTAATGTGCCTTTAAAAAAATCATGCGTTGTTTTTATCTTATAGAAGCATTATTGTGGTATTCTCCTTTGATGCTTTATTTGGGTTGACTTGGCGCATGCTTACACCATGTTTTGACTTTAAACCAGTTGCCTCAAGCCTCTATGATCATTTGGCTTTTGACTTGTGATATCACTTTATGCTTTGGTTAATAATGTTTTGTCGCTATGCATGATTATGGCCGTTATTGCTCTCTTAGTTGGTCGCTCCCAGTCTTTTGCTAGCCTTCACCTATACTGAGAGGGAATACTTCTCGTGCATCCAACTCCCAAAAACCAAAGTTTTTCCAAAGAGTCCACTACAAATTCCTATGCATGGTATTTCAAACTATTCCAAGTAAATTTTCATGTGCTACCTTTCAAAACCTTCAAATACTTCTCATTTTGTGACACCATTTTTAGCTCATGAGGACGTAGTGGTCGGGTTTGCTATCTTCCATATTGAATTAAGTACCCCTCAACTTGCATGCTTCATCTGCTTGTCATTAATTTTGGAAGAGAGCTGGTCAGACCATTGTAACCTCTAAAAAAATAAAATAAAAAGGCACTCCTCCATGGTATGTGAAAGTTGGTGGGCACCCGAAGGATTTGGTTAGCCAAGGTTTGTGAAAGGAAAAGTGGGGAGGAGTGCCAAACTTTATAAAAGAGCATGTATATGCCAATTTTTCAAGAACTCGTAACTGCTCTCAACTTGTTTAGTATGGAAGATAGCAAGAACGCCATTGCCAGTCGTTGACAAGAACAACCACCTCTCAAAACAATTTGTATCTTTGTTTTACAAATGAAAAGCTCTAGCACATGTTAATCCCTGCTTCCCTCTACGAAGGGCCTTTCTTTTACTTTTATGTTGAGTCTTCATCTTCTACCTTTATGCACCGATTAAGAGAGCATAGTTGTCATTCTGAGTATAATATGCATAGTCCCAAAATTTATTATTGATTGATTCATGATTATGGTATTGCTTGTTCTCAAATTATTTGTATCTAGTCACCCTCTTGAACTTTGAAGGTGTCCGATGCATTTATGTTTTGCTACTCCATGAGGGACAAGCTGAATACCACTTTGCAATGTTTTCTATATGCTCGAAACAAACAATTGACTTACAATGCATTATTACTCATGATCTTTTATTTGTGTTATTTTTCATGTTGTAACATGGTTGCTAAGTTCTATGGTTGGAATTATATCTCTTATGCCCATATTTAGAGTACTTTGATTTCAGCATGCAATGCTTTACTTTAAGTTGATCAAGATTGTGTTGGTGCATGTCACCTCAAAAATTATTGTTTTGTTATCACTTACCTACTCGAGGACGAGCAGGAGTTAAGCTTGGGGATGCTTGATACGTCGCAAATGTATCTATAATTTTTTATGCTCCATGCTTGTTTTACACCAATTGCTTTGTGTTTTCTTTACACTTAATGGCATTTTTATGCATTTTCTGGAACTAACCTATTAACGAGATGCCACAGTGCTAGTTCATGTTTTCTATTGTTTTTGTGTTTCAAAAAAGTTACAGAGGAAATATTATCGGAATTGGACGAAATGAAAGCCAAAGTTCCTATTTACCTGACACGAAGACGGAGTCCAAAGGAGAGACGGAGAGGGGCCAGAGGGCAGCCGCACCATAGGGTGGCGTGGGCCACCCCCTGGCCACGCCACCAGGTGGTGTGGGCCCCTGGTCCACCCCCTGACATCACCCTTCTGCCTATAAATTCCCTTCAACGGGAAAACCCTAGGGGGATGAACACTTTTCCATGAAACAGACTGCAAGCCACCGTCGTCATCGTTCCGAGATCGGGAGGGTCCAGAAGCTCTTCCTGGCACCCTGCCAGAGAGGGGAATCATCATCGGAGGCCTTCTTCATCACCATGCCAGCCTCCGAAGTGATGTGTGAGTAGTCTACCTTGGACTATGGGTCCATAGCAGTAGCTAGATGGTTGTCTTCTCCTCCATATGCTTCATGTCTAGATCTTGTGAGCTGCCTATCATGATCAAGATCATCGTTATGTAATTCTACATATTGTGTTTGTTGGGATCCGATGAATATTGAGTACTATGTCAAGTTGATTGTTGATTTATTATGTCTATGTTATTTATGATCTTGCATGTTCTCCATTGCTAGTAGATATCTCTGCCGAGTAGATGCTAGTGACTCCAAGAGGGAGTATTTATGCTCAATAATGGGTTCATGCCTCTAGTAATCTGGGAGAGTGACAATAACTTCTAAGGTTGTAGATGTGTTGTTGCTACTAGGGAGAAAACAACAATCTTTTTTTCAAGGACATTTGTATTGTTTACATTACACACTTTGCTTAAGGCGATAATCTGTTGCTTGCAACTTAATACCCAAGGGTTGTTCGGATGATATCCTGTGGGTGGATTATTAGTCATAGATGCAGTTGGATTATGGTCTATGTATTATGTTGTAATGCCCAAGTGAATCTCATAGTGATCTTCATGACATGTACATGCATTGCTATGCATTCTTTATTTTGTCAATTGAACAACTGTAATTTGTTTACCCAGCATGTTATTTATCTTTATGGAGAGACACCTCTAGTAAACTGTGGACCACGGTCCATTCTTTTACATATATTACCTTCTACTGCAAGCACTGTTTAATTTCTGCAAGCATTATTTATTTACTTACTGCAAACAAATATCCATTTCCACACGATATGTTTAATCCTTTGTTTACATCAAACCAGTGAGATTGACAACCTCACTGCAAGTTGGGGCAAAGTACTTTGGTTGGGTTGTGTGCAGGTTCCACGTTGCTGCTGGCGCCGAAGCTACGCCCCAGACATTCTTTACGCGCTGTCAACAAGTTTTCTGGTGCAGTTGCCAAAGTCAGCTAGCAACAACCTTCAGAAGTGGTTTCTTTCTCCTACTAGTCGATTAAACTTTGGTTTTATAACTGAGGAAAAACTTATCGTTGTGCTCATCACACCTTACTCTTGGGGTTCCCAACTGGTCGTCAACACTATGCACCATGAAGTACCAGCCTTCTTTTTCGACGTTCTTGGCCCATCTGACTCGGAACATTGGCATCTTCTCTCCACAGTAGTTGAGTTCCCAGATCTCCTCGATCCTCCCAAAGAACCTTTCATTGACGGTGAATTCCTTGTCTGCGTAGGACAACATCATGACTCCCGAGTTCTGGTGTTTGCTCCTCTGGTCCTTTTCCTTGGTGTAGAATGTGTAACCATTGATGTCGTACGCTTGATAGGTCCTCACGTTCATCGCGGGGCCCTATGACAAGACGAATAAGAGTTTTTGCTCTTCCGTGGAAGGCGTGTTACCATGATGAAGCTGGAGTAGCTTTTCCTTGAACCAACGCGTAAAGCTGGAGTTGTGCTCTCTAGTTACGTCTTCCTTCGTCCTCCGTCTGCCCGTGTCATTGAACTTCTTCTCAATGAAGCTTTTGTGCTCTAACACCCAAGGTGCGACCAATTCAAGGTGTTGTAGCACAACTCGGTGTGCCATGTCAAAGTCTGGTTGTCGGACTTTGAAGACGACGTGCATGGGGATGAAGCTATCGCGGTGACCAAACCCATGGATCCTGCCGAGGTGCCTCCTGATTGGCAGACCAACAGGGACATCCTCGTCCCCGTCCTTGTTTTGTAGATAATTCTGGCAGAATGATAAGCACTCGTAGGACAGGAAGCCCTTGGCTATGCTTCCATTCGGACGCGCCCTGTTGTGAACGTAGCCTTTGAGAACGCCGTTTAGCCTTTCAAACGACATCATATTGTGGAGGAATGGCGGCCTGAGGTGGATGACATCATCCATGATGTGGACGAGCAGATGCACATGATGTCGTGGAACACGGGGGGGTGATACGTCTCAAACGTATCTATAATTTTTGATGCTCCATGCTTGTTTTTACACCATTTGCTTAGTGTTTCGTTACACTTCGTGGCATTTTTATGCATTTTCTGGAACTAACCTATTAACGAGATGCCACAGTGCCAGTTCCCTGTTTTCTGCTGTTTTTGTGTTTCAGAAAAGTTACACAGGAAATATTCTCGGAATTGGACGAAACAAAAGCCGAACATCCAGAAATTTACCGAAGCTTCCAGAACACCAAAGAGGAGACGAAACGGAGCCAGGAGGCGGCCTCACCACCAGGGGGCGTGGCCTAGGGCCTGGCCGCGCCGCCCTATGGTGAACCCCACCTGGTCAACTTCTGACGCTGCCCCTTCGCCTATAAAGACCCCCCGACGGGAAAAACCTAAACACCCGATCAATTTTCTAGAAACACATCATGATCCGCCGCCGTCGTCGACCCGAGATCGGGAGGGTCCAGAAGCTCTTCCCGGCACCCTGCCCGAGAGGGAAATCGCCACCGGAGGTCTTCTTCATCGCCATTCTTGCCTCTGGTGCGATGAGTGAGTAGTCTACTTTGGACTATGGGTCCATAGCAGTAGCTAGATGGTTGTCTTCTCCACCATGTGCTTCATGTTTAGATCTCATGAGCTGCTTTACATGATCGAGACTACCTTTATGTAATTCTACATGTTGTGTTTGTTGGGATCCGATGAATATTGGTGTTATGATTGAGTTGATGTGCTGAATATTATCTTATGTTATCTCTATGTTGTTTACGATCTTGCATGCTCTCCGTTGTTAGTAGCTATCTTGGCCGAGTAGATACTAGTGACTCCAAGAGGGGGTATTTATGCTCGATACTTGGGTTCATGCCTCTATTTAATCTGGGGGAGTGACAGATACCTCTAAGGTTGTAGATGTGTTGTTGCCAGTAGGGAAAAAACAACATTCTTATGTCCAAGGACATATGCTTTGTTTACATTACACACTTTGCTTAATGCAGTTATCTATTGTTCGCAACTTAATACTCAAGGGGTCCTCAGATTGATTCCCCGCGAGTGGATTATTAGTCATAGATGCAGTTGGATGGCAGTCTATGTATCTTGTTGTAATGCCTAGAGTAAATCTCATAGTGATCCTCTCGACATATGCACATTATCTTTATTCTATCAATTGCCCAACTATAATTTGTTTACCCAGCATGTGCTATTTATCTTATGGAGAGAAACCACTAGTGAACTGTGGACCCTGGTCCTATTTCCTTTACATTGCTATCACCTATTTACTTTACTTGCACTGTTTACTTTACTCGCATACTACTATTGCTTTCCACTCGATACGCTCATTCCTTTGTTTACAGCAAATCGGTGAGATTGACAACCTCATCGTAAGTTGGGAGCAAAGTATTCGGTTGTGTTGTGTGCAGGTTCCGCGTTGCAGCTGGCAAAGCAAAGCACTGGACGAGGCGCCCTATAAATTGTCCGGAGCTGTCGTGAAGCTAGCAAGCATCACCTTCTTGAGTTTGGCTTTTTCCTACTGGATTAATAACCTTGGTTTCGTACTGAGGGAAAACTTGCTGCTATATTCATCAAACCTTCTCTTGGGGTTTCCAACTGGTCGGTCATTTACATTATCAACTACATGCCAACAAGTTTTCTGGCACCATTCAACACCGCGCCATCAACAAGTTTTCTGGCGCTGTTGCCGAGGTAAAAGAAGACTTCTCCAAGGGGAGTTTTGCACGCACATCCTTTACTTTGTTTTAAGTTTTGCTTTACTTTATTTTGCTTGCATCGTTTTATCAAAAACACACAAAAATTAGTTCCTACTATAGTTGTTATTTTTGTTGGTCTGTTATTGTCTTGCTTTATCATGCTATCTATCAATGGTTGGTTTCTTTGAAACTAAATCTTTTTGGCAAGGTGGGTTCACGGAAGAGAAACAAAAATATTATGAGGAACACCGCTTGTCACAAAAAGGGAAACACTTATGGGAACAAATTGATAAATTGTATATCATTGCTAGAGATGTGTGCTCTACTTATGATGTTACTTATTGCTTTGATAAATCTTGTTGTTGTAGGAGGTATAAACACCTCCCTTTTCAATGTGAGTATAATGATGATGTTACCATATCTTCTTATATTAATGGAAATTATGACTTTTATGATGTGGAACAAATTGAAGAATTTATTGCTTGGAAGGGTGCATTTGAACTTGCTTATTTGCTTGAAAATACTGATGATGCACCTTATAAATATGAGGTCTATGATATACTTAAATTTTGCTTTGATAATTATAAGGAAGAAAATGGCTATATTCTTAAATATCTTAATAGATGCTCTCCAACGGAAGAGGCTAATGCCTTGAAGGAGCCTATGGAAGAAGAAATTGCCGAAACTGGAAGCTCGTTGGATGAAAAAGAGGAGGAGAGTGATGATCAAGAGGAGGAAGAATGGAGCTACCCATGTCTACCTCCCAATAAGAGTAACTCTTTAACTAATACCTTATTTGATCGCCCTCCATGCTTAACAAAGGAGGATGAGTGTGATATTTATATTGTTGAGTTTGTTTATAATGCTACCGAAAATTATTATGAGAGAGGAAAATATGGTTGTTGGAATTCTCATGTTACTAAAACACCTCTCTTTATATTGAAAGTTCCGAAGTTGCCCTTGTTTTATCTACCAATACTTGTTACTATGTGCTTCTTTGATTTATTTTCTTACAAGATTCCTATGCATAGGAAGTGGGTTAGACTTAAATGTGTTTTATATTTGCTCCTTGATGCTCTCTTTTACTTCAATTCATATTTCTTATGTGAGCATCTTCTCAAATTACTGAGCCTAGCTCAAAGGCGTTAAAGAAAGGGATTTCTATTTTCGTGCCCTCGGGTCCTTAGTTGTACTCAGTTTTCTCCAGCTCCTTAGTTTTTCCTTAGTTTTGTCCAAGCCCTTGTCTGAAACCCTCACAAGTGCTAGAACGGCCGGTTGCCCGATGGGTCAACAACTTTGACCGTTATCTGCTGACTAGTGGGGCCACGTAGAGTCCGCAAAGACACGTCAGACCATCCATCTTTGTTTGACCATAAGTATCGCCGTATCCCTGACCAAAACGCGGACGAGTGGGGCTTCGGTATATCGAATGACAAGTGGGGCCATGACGCTGATACAAGGAGCAATACACGGGTAGGATTAGATTTTTAAACGGAGCTCTACAGCGATGGCACGGAGGAGGTGGCATGCGGGGTGCCGAGATGAGATTGACGTCCACAAAGAACTACATGAGGCGAGACCAGACGCATTAGATAGATATGAACTAGACGCGTTTAACCATGCAAAGAAGAGAAGAAATGGTTGAGGACATCGACGACGACCTCAACACTTTGACTGACGGTGTCAGACACGAACGCGAGCAATGTAGAGAAAACTAGTGTCTCTCCTTTCTGGCGTGTATAGATGCGTGCTAGGGGAGTGTGGTGGCGAAGGGAAAGACCTCGCGGTGGCCTGTGGCGTCCAGCATAGCGGGGCGGCGTGGCCATGCCCACAGCGGCGTGCATGTTCGGCATTGGCATCAGCATGTATGTTCGTCATTGGCCTCGGCGGTATCTCTGCTGTGTCAGTGATAGAATGAGGGGACGGGATTGAGGGTGCATCCCGATGGTGACCTAGCAGTGGCAGCGAGCATAGCCGTTCTGCCCATGCCGATATCGGCATCGGCATTGTTTGGAGGCTGTGGTGCTCGAATCATGGTGGAAATTGCGATATTATTTTTACATGCATAATATATAGAAAATAGCTAGATCTCTAAATCGATGCATATGAAGCTACATATATATTCTTGGTCATAATCCCCTTATCTAAAGGGGATGGATGCATGGCTTCACGTCGTCGTCGCTTTCATCGTCAGTATCTTTGTCGTTCGTGTAGTAGTACTTTCTACACATTGTTTCGTCGAACACCTTCACTGTGAGCACATCATCGCCTTCATATTTGAAGTGTAGGATGCAGCCGAAATCCACACCATGCGTGATGGCGAAATTCTCCCAGCCCTTGTCGAGGTACATCCGGCCTTGTCCGTCAAATAAGACCTCCACGGTCCAGAGACGAGGACCGCAGTCAGCTACTCGCAGATACACCTTAGCGGGCTCCTGGCCATCAAGATAGTCCGCAAACTTTTTTGGGAGTGCCTGCAAAGAGATCGAGCGCCGATCGTTTGAAATTAAAGGTTTTTTCGAACATGCACATAATTAATCACATGCATCATATATGTGGGAACGCGTACGTACCTTCTTGGCCAAAGGGTCTTCATAGATGATGATTAAGAACTCCTCTATGATCAATGGCAGTGTTGACGGTGGTGGTGGCAATGATGATGATCCACCACCCCGGCTGCCCCTTCCCCTTCCCCTTCCCCTTCCGGTCAGCGTCCGAGACATGGCAGCCATGGCAATGGATCAAGTGTATGTGAACGAAGAAGAGAGAGGCAGAACCTATTGACATGAGGGATGGCCGTTGTCGGGGTTTATAAGGGAGAGATGACCGTTGTGGGGTTTACACCATAAATTAAGGTAGAGATGACCGTTTTGGGGTTTACACAATAAATTAAGGAGGAGATGACCGTTGTGGGGGTTTATATCTCAACAAAAAAGTAATGCGGACTATCTTGACAGAAATGGAAATTCATGATAGTTTATCATTTTACCGTGAAAAGTAATGCCTAAAAGAAATGGAAATTCGTGATAGTTTATCATTTTACTGTGAAAAGTAATGCCTAAAAGAAATGGAAATTCGTGATAGTTTATCATTTTACCGTTAAAAGTAATGCCTACAAGAAATGAAAATTTGTGATAGTTAATCATTTTACAGTGAAAAGTAATGCCTAAAAGAAATGGAAATTCGTGATAGTTTATCATTTTACCGTGAAAAGTAATGCCTACAAGAAATGGAAATTCGTGATAGTTTATCATTTTACCGTGAAAAGTAATGTTGGGGATATACCAAATAGGTATACCAGCGACGTAGTCCTAAATCAGCAAGCCATGGTGGCCCATCAGGGGTGGTATGGCGGATTCGCCATACCGGGCGGCCCAGTTGCTGAAGTTGCCACGGCGGTACTGGACGCAGGCGTTATGGCGGATCCTTAAGACAGGTCCATGGCGGATCCGGAAACAGGCCCATGGCGGACCACTGACGACATGCCCGTGGCGGGTCCGGAGACGGCCCATGGCGGGTTACCTTGTTGTACACGCATAGGACTTAGTCTAGGACTCCAAGTTGTATCCGCTCCGGTACCAACATGTAGCCCACGCCAGGCGCCTTTATAAGCCCGGCGTGGAGCAGCCCTTGAGGCACGTTCGAGTCATACGGCCAATCGCATAGCGAAACAGCCAACCTCATCATTGTAATCGAGCACTTGTTGCCATATAGTGAATTATAGTAGCACGTAGGATCTTGCCACCGTCGCGGGATCTGAAGCTGGGTAAACTCGTGCTACCACCGTCCCGGATCGCTCCTTCGTGTTCACCCCCTTCCACAAACTGCCATACCCCTACCTCTATGGCAGATCTGTTGACGAAACCACGACAATTGGCGCCCACCGTGGGGCAAAGCGCGTCTGGAGCGCGGATCCAGGCGGGATCCGCCTTCGCAGGCATCGGCGACACCGTCGCCATCGGGCGTGTCCTCTACGATTCCGGCTTCCCCATCATCCCAGCGGATAACCTCTGGGTGCCGGCTAGAGAAGACCCTGCTCGATTCACTGTCGTTCTGATTGGAGATATCCATATCTTCATTGGAGAGACAAACCCTACCCCCGCTACGGAAACCAATTTCTGGCGGATCGGTATGGCTGAAATCCCCAAACGGACCGCTTTCGAGCTGGAGATGGAGGAGGACTCATCTGACCCGGAACTTTCCAAGTTGCCCAGATCGGATCTGAAAAATAATCCCACCCAGCCCGCCCTAGAGGTAGAGGAAGTGGTGGAAGACCGCTGTGAATCCGCTATGAGTAATCTAGCGTTAGAGACACCACGGTACTGCCTTGTTGCGTTCGCAGGTATCACTTCGGGATCTACCTCCAATGGAGAAGATAGCCCAGGTGAATCCATCCTTGAGGCACTTAACGAAAGTGGTGAATCGGATGACTGGGACAGCAAGGGCTATGATTCTGACAATTATGACGCCGCCATGAGAAAAATCGAGGCAGAATTAGCGCAGCAGGCACTTGAAGAACAGCAAGCAGCAGCCAAGCAGGTGTTCGTAACCAATAAAGGAGATGATGCTGGGTAGACAACTGGTGATCCGCCATCTCAGGCAGTCCATGACGGAGATGCCGGCAAAGAGCAGGGCAACCCGCCACCAGCCGCCGATCCCGCCACGGAGCAACTTCCTGAGATCCACGGCAGGCCCAGGCCTCTGCAATCCGCCATCCCCGAGGACCAGCACCTAGAAGACTTCACGACCCCGCTGGATAAGGTCGTCTACGGAACTCTAGCAGATCCAATCACCCCTGACTATGTTAGAGATGTGAACGATCTCGAGAAGAAGAGGCGAGCACTCCTCAAGGAAGCAAAGCGAGTCGAGAAGATGGGCCAGCAGCTTGATGGCGACATTGCTAAAGCTCAAGACACGCTGAAGCGCGCAAGGAACATGGAGGATAAGTATGTTACTCTCATCCAGAACCAGATGACCGAGGGAGGCGACCCGCAGCTGGTACAAAACCTTGAGTTCACCGTACCAACAGCGGAAACTCTGGCCAAGATGTACATCAAGAATCCGCCATACGTGGATAAAAACCGCGATGAAGTCAGGGCTACGCCCATTGAAAATATCATGGCTGCAATGGAGCTATTGGAGCATAATAAGAGCCCAGCAGCCCTAGAAACGGCGGTGAAACTGATGACCAAAGCATTAGTGCAGCAGGAGAAGGCTACGTCGTCACGACGACTCGAATCTAATCCTACGCTATGCAGGTCCAGCACTGCCTCTAAGGCTCGGGGGGCTGGCAACCATGGTACGCGCCCTGACAACAAATCTCATACCGGATCCTCAGAAATCCGAAGAAGAGAAGCTCGCAACCGGGCGAACGCCATCCCAATATCCTCCGATGACAAA
This sequence comes from Dactylis glomerata, assembly GCA_007115705.1. Classification (NCBI taxonomy): domain Eukaryota; kingdom Viridiplantae; phylum Streptophyta; class Magnoliopsida; order Poales; family Poaceae; genus Dactylis; species Dactylis glomerata. Next base: position 786,686 of record QXEO01001474.1, read on the forward strand.
CCAAATGGCAAAGGCCCACAGAGAAATCCATCGCCACCCCAAAAGAACTACCCTGCCTATGGATACCACCAAGACAATGCTGCCCCTCGCCATAAGACCAACATGCCGCCACCAAAGTATAAGACGTTCGAAGTCCCAAAGGGAGGGATCGTCATACGCGACAATGATGGCAAGCAAGGATGAAGCCGTGACGCTGGACGTAGAGACGATCCGCCACGACGGGAAACCAGCAGAGACGGCAGATCCAAGAGAAAGGACCGATCTCGCCATGACGACGGCGCGCACCGTGGCGGCGACAAGGACAAGAATCGCTCCACTCGCCACCACGATGACAAAGGGCAAGGCTCCCGCCGCCATGACGACGATCCATCTCCGCGAAAAACATAAGAAGGCCGTCGTAGCTGCAAAGATCAGTCGCAGGACGACGAGAGTAAACGACGACGTGACCCTTTGCCATCCCCATCAGGGAGCCCCCATGGCGGTGGCGGTGGTGGCGGCGGACCAGCAAGGTCACGCAACTCTCGCAAGGATCCGCCGGACCAGAAGCCCTATGACGCTCGTACCCATTTAAACGAGATTGCCAAGTCTCAAACCGCCTTCTTCCTCGGCCCAAAGTGCTTTGGACAATGGATTCGTGATGAGCCTATACCGCATGGGTTCAAGATCGAGAAAAATATCCGCCAGTACAATGGGGTCGATAGGCCTTTAACTTGGCTACAAGACTACTTCAACGCAGTGCAGTTCGCCGGGGGATCACCCAATGTTGCTGTCCATTATTTGCCCCTGATGCTATCCGGCACTGCGAGGCAGTGGATCAATGACTTGGCAGATAACTCCATCCAAACCTGGTTTGATATGCAAACTGCGTTCACCAAAAATTTTGAGGGGACTTACAAGAGACCCCATAACATTGGTGACCTCCAACGGTGCCGACGGGCCGACAACGAGACCTCCCGAACTTTCCTCGCACGATGGCTGGATATGAAGAACTCCTGTGAAGGGGTTACTGATGAATCCGCCATCCTCGCGTTTATTGACAGTTTGGAGAGAGGCCAACTGCTCCGCCATCGCCTGTTGCGGGAAAGGAACGAAGGGAAACTGACCCTAAATTCCATGATCACCATTGCAAGCAACTACGCGGCCGCCGACGACGATGCCCGCGAATCTCTGAAGGCTTCCGCCGTCCAGAACACTGGAAAGCGGAATAGCAGCAACAAACAGAAGAATCCGCCAGAAGAGCAGCAGGCTTCGGATATGGTGGCCACAACCTTCACTGACAAGGGCCAAAGCGGCCAGCGCGGAAGAGGACGCGGTACTAGCAGTGGCCAGCCGCGGAGTTCTGCAACTCCCGCTTCGGCGCCATCCGCCCCCGTGTCTTACGACGAATACCGCGATATGCCATGTTTCGCCCATCGTGACGCCTCGGGAAAGTGCAATCACACCAACCGGAACTGCAAGTTTGTCAACGACCTTAAGGCGGATCAAGAGGCTGGCTTCAAGCGTAGCCGGCGACAACGGCCTCGTGGCAAAGGGAAAGCGGACAAAGACAAGCAGTCCAGGGATGGCAGTGACATGGACGAAGACCCTGCGCCCAAACCCGCCGAAAAGGCAGAGGGTGGCACTGGCAAGGGCAACCCAATTAAGGACAAAAAAGGTGCCTTTCACACATTCCTTGGACCCCCCACGGCTAAGGCACAGAGAGCTGCTATGCGCTCACTCAATGCCACCGTGCCAACAATCCACCAGTACGTCCGATGGTCCGAAGTACCGGTGCACTGGAGCCGTGATGATCATCCAGAACACATCCCAGATGGATATTACGCCATGGTGGTAAGCCCTGTAATCCACGGCTATGAGTTCTCCAAATGCTTAATGGATGGCGGCAGCAGCCTGAACATCATGTACGTGGAAACTTTGACGAAGCTCGGCCTTACCAAGACCCAACTCTGCCATAGCGCGGTCACCTTTTATGGGGTGGTTCCTGGTCGCCAAGCCAAGTCCCTCGGGTCCATCATGCTCAAGGTTGCCTTCGGTAGCGAGGAAAATTACCGTGAAGAGCCTACAACCTTTGAGGTAGTCCCGTTCAAGAGCACATACCACGTGATCTTCGGTCGCCCTGCCTTCCACAGCTTCCATGCCAGGCCATGTTACATCTACAATCAGCTGAAGATGCCAGGCCCGGATGGCATAATTACCGTTTATGGCAGTTTCAGAAAGGCAAAGGAGTGCGAGGAAGGAGAAGCCACCTTCGCGGAAGCAGTGTTCTTCGGTGAGGAGTTCAAAGAAATCCACGCCGCTACGGACCCCGCGGAGATGCCGGCATCCAAGCAGGAGATTTCCGCCTCCCCGCCCACCTTTAAGCCTACAGTCGATACAAAACAGGTGGAACTTGTCGCTGGCAATGCCGCCAAGACCACCTCCATCGGGACAAACTTGTCCCCCAAATAGGAAAGCGAGCTCGTCGAGTTCCTCCGTGAGAACCGGGACATCTTCGCATGGCAGCCATCTGACATGACGGGTGTACCCAGGGAACTCGCCGAGCACGCTCTGCAGATAATTCCTGGCTCCAAGCCAGTAAGACAAGCCATGAGACGCTTCGGAGATGAAAAGCGCCGCGCCATAGCAAAGGAAATTTCCAAGCTGTTGAAAGCAGGCTTCATCAAGGAAGTGATCCATACTAAATGGGTGGCAAATCCGGTGCTAGTTCCTAAGAAAAACACAAAAGTTCTGCGCATGTGTATAGATTACACTGGCCTGAACAAAGCGTGTCCAAAAGACCCTTTTCCCTTGCCTCGCATTGACCAAGTCATTGACTCGACGGCGGGATCGGAGCTGTTGTGTTTCTTAGATGCCTACTCAGGATACCACCAGATCAAGATGAAAAAGTCCGATCAGCTCGCTACGTCGTTCGTAACACCTTATGGCACATATTGCTATGTCACAATGCCATTCGATCTGAAAAACGCAGGAGCAACGTATCACCGCACTATGCAAAAGTGCCTGACGGATCAAATCGGACGAAATATCCACGCATACGTGGATGACATAGCGGTTATGTCTAAAAAGCAAGATGGCCTTATAGCGGATTTGCAAGAAACCTTTGACAATCTTAGGAAGTACAACATGATGCTTAACCCCACGAAGTGTGTCTTCGGGATGCCAGCTGGACAACTTCTAGGATTCATCATCTCCCACCACGGAATTGAGGTTAACCCGGAGAAGATCAAGGCAATCCTCGACATTTCCCGGCCCATTGATCTAAAAGATGTACAGCGACTCACAGGCTGCGTGGCAGCAGTGAGCAGGTTCATCAGTCGTCTTGGCGAGAAGGCTTTGCCACTCTACAAGCTGATGAAGAAATCAGACGAATTCGTCTGGACCGACGAGGCAGACGCTGCACTCAAGGATCTGAAGAGAGTGTTATCCACTGCACCAGTCCTAGCGGCTCCCGACGACCAGGAACCCATGTTACTATACATGGCGGCAACTAACAAGGTGGTCAGCATCGTCATGGTGGTAGATCATAAGGAAGAAGCGCAGGAGTATGGCGTGTAGCGACCAGTCTACTATGTCAGCGAGGTCCTGACGAAATCCAAACAGCGCTACCCTCACTACCGAAAATTGGCATACGGAGTTTTCCTAGCTTCTCGTAAGTTGAGGCATTACTTCTATGACCATAAGATCACAGTGGTGAGCAAAGCCCCACTGAAGGACATCATCAACAACAGCGACGCAACAGGACGAGTTGCGAAGTGGGGCATTGAATTGGCCTCTTTCGACATCGACTATAAGCCTCGCACCGCCATCAAGTCTCAGGCTCTGGCAGAATTTATGGCGGATTGGAAGGAAGCGCAGGAAACTACGCCCATCCCAGAACCAGAGCATTGGGTGATGCACTTTGATGGCTCGAAGTTGCTACACGGCTCGGGGGCTGGAGTGACACTCAAATCTCCCAAGGGAGATGAGCTAAGCTATGTTCTCCAGATCCACTTCCCCACCACCAACAATATCGCGGAATATGAAGCTTTACTGCACGGGCTGCGTGTCGCAAAGGAGATCGGCGTACAACACATCATGTGCTGTGGAGACTCTGACCTTGTGGCTCAGCAGGTGGCTGGCACATACAAAGCTCGGAACGAAGTTATGGCGGCATATAGAGACGAAGTGGATGAGATGGCCAAAAGTTTCCTCGGCTACGACATAAAACACGTACGACGAGAAGATAATATGGCGGCCGATACCTTGTCCAAACTAGGATCTAGCCGTAAGGCAGTTCCGCCAGGAGTATTCCTCGAGCATCTGCGCGTACCATCGGTAAAGATGGTGGATCCAGAAAATCCGGAACTAGCAAGCTCCCCCGTCATGGCGGTTTTGCTCAGCAATCTACCATGGGCAGAGCCCTACCTGGAATTTCTGACGAACAAGAAGCTACCCGAAGACGAAGTCCAAAAAAGACAAATCGAGCGTAGAGCCAAAGCGTACACCATCATAGATGGCCAGCTCTACAAACGAAGCACCTCGGGAGTTTTCATGAAGTGCGTATCCCAAGTGGATGGAATCAAAATACTAAGAGAGATCCACGAAGGCGAATGTGGGCATCACGCCGCCGCCAGATCCCTAGTAGCTAAAGCATTCCGCCATGGATTCTACTGGCCAACAGCCAAGGCAGATGCAGACCGTATTGTAGAGCTCTGCCACGGTTGCCAGATGTACTCCAAGCAGACCCATATGCCCGCCACAGCACTGCACACGATTCCTATAACTTGGCCTTTTGCAGTTTGGGGGCTGGACATGGTGGGTCCGCTAAAAACAGCACCTTCGGGATTTACGCACCTCCTGGTAGCGGTAGACAAATTCATGAAGTGGGTGGAAGCTAAGCCCATCAGAAAACTTGATGGCAAAACTGCCCTCAAATTTGTCAAGGACATTGTGGTTAGATTCGGCATCCCACATAGCATCATCACCGATAATGGCACTAATCTGTCTCAGGGAGAAGTTGAAGAATACTGCCATCACAACGGAATCCGCCTTGACCTAGCATCCGTGGCGCATCCACAGTCTAATGGCCAAGTTGAGCGGACCAACGGACTAATCATGTCAGGGATTAAGCCACGCCTAGAAGCACCGCTGCACAGAGCAGCTGGAGCCTGGGCAGAAGAATTGCCATCTGTGCTGTGGAGTCTACGGACAACGCCAAACAGATCAACTGGCTTTACCCCTTTCTTCTTAGTCTATGGAGCAGAGGCAATCTTGCCAAGTGATGTTTAGTACGATTCTCCAAGAGTCGAGGCCTACAAGGAAGAAGATGCAGAAGCGTCCAGACAACTATCTGTGGACCTGCTGGAAGAAGAACGAGACCTAGCAGCCCAGAGATCCGCCATCTACCAGCAGAATCTCCGCCGCTATCACAGCCGGCGAGTTTGCTAATGCTCGTTTAAAGAAGGTGACCTGGTGCTACGCCTCAAGCAGCAGAAGTCCCACAAGCTATCCCCGCCTTGGGAAGGACCCTTCGTCATCAGCAAAGCTCTACTGAATGGTTCCTACTACCTCGTTGATATTCGCGAGCTAGATAAACGACCAAGTAAGAAGCGCAAACGAAGAGACCCTGACGATATCTATGACGAGACAGATCGTCCATGGAACATCGCATAGCTACGTCCTTTCTACACTTAGCACTTATCTAGCTATGTAATGGCACCTCTATATGATCAATGAAATAAAGCATTTGGTTCACTCTTGATTTTTTCTGAGTCTTTTACCTCCTTTATTGTTCATTTAGATCGTATAGAACCTTTTTGCGCAATTGTGCTTTGCACTTGCGTCTCTTTTAAATCCACCATAAGCGGTCCGCGTAGCTTTTTTATGTTTTGATCTTCATTCGATGTTTTCTATGTGGATTCCAGAGTAGTGACTTTTTGACGATCTAAGCCGCCATCTGCTCAGGGTTTTGGACGGTTGCTATTAAGTATCGTCGCCCTAGCGGATTGTTCGTGCGAAGATTTCGCCATCTCACGAAAAGTCAAGCACAGAGAGCCGGATGGCGGATCGCATAATCCTACGCGTAAAAAAATTTCAAAGTGTTGTTTTTTGGGCATGTCAAAAACTGCAAGTTGCATAAAACTAGGCCTGGCAGTTTCTTCGCACAATCAAACCACTTCATAAAAAACAAGCTGCAAGAGTTCAAAAGCATTCCACTGATCCGCCACAAACAGATCAGTCCCAATGCAGAAACATTCACACGCAGTTTAAGTTTAAATTATAGACCCACTCAGGGGCCGAATTGATGCAAAGTATTTTTTTCCTGCCATATTGCAGGGCACGTCCTAAGAAGACGGCGGAACCTTGGAGGACACCTCGTCACCGCCATCACCACCTGCAGTAGCTGCGGAGACTGATGCCGAAGCCTGGCTTGGCGACCCTGGCAGCTCGTATGCTTCATAGTATACATTCAACTGAGTGCCAAGGGCACACAGTTGATCGTATCCAAGCACGCTCTGCCGGATGGCGGCCTCGTCCACCAGCGCACCATCCTCGCCGCTCTCCGGGATGCCGGAGGTGAGCAGGTCCAGGTCCATCTCGGGATAGTGGGCCTTCGCCAAGGTTAGAGCGGTCCTGGCACCACCCCGAGCAGAGGACTGTTTCCAGTCCGCCATGAGCCCTGGCACTAGCAGCAGCTTCTGGGTAAGCGCAATGGCGGGGAGGTTGGAAGAACCCGCTATCTGCAGGCTCCCGCACGCTTGGCGACCAGCGTTGAGAAGGCCATCAAGCTCCTTCTTCGCTGCATCGGTGGCCATGCGCAAGCCTTCGGTGGTATCCGCCTCGCCCTGCCCCAAAGCGACTGCATAGCGGAAAAAGAAGATGCGTCATGCACGGCATAGCAGAAATTAAAAAACTTTATGTTATAAGAACTGGTACCTAGCAAGGTGTCCTGGAAGTGATGGAGGAGCTCGTTAAAGTCTTCACGCCGCTTTTCAAAATCAGCAGCGGCTTTGCGGAGATCCTCTATCTCCTTGTCCTTCTTGAGGTTATGGCGCTTCTGGTCCTTTAGCTGCTCTTCGAGGAGGGTGTTTGCAGCCAGCGATTTCTGGAGCTGCTGCTGCAGCCCATCCATCACAATGGCGTGGCCCTTCTCCACCCCCTCAAGTGTGGACTTGAGTTTGGCAACATCTGCATGGCGGAAGTGTTAGCACATCATTGATTGAATAAGCATAAGGGAATTAAAACTGGTTAAGTAAATTACCGCTATTCTCAAGCTTTTGCTGCAAATCCGCCACAAGAGCGCTTTTGGTTGCCAGCTCCTTCTCTTGCGAGCTGACAACCTAGACCAGGTCCTCTACCACCTTCTTGTAGTTCTGGCAAAATAATTTGAAGTGTTAGTCACTCTTAGAGCTTTATGCCGGATAGGTATCCGCCAGAAGGAAGTTCTCAAGTGTAGGGATTAGAGAATGATGAGAGAAGTTGAAGAATGGACAAAAGATCAAGCTTAGGGATGTCCACGTACCCCAAGAAATATCCAAGAGGTACAAGCATCAAAGCTTGGGGATGCCCCCGAGGCACCCCTTCTTCATCGGCAAAAATCAGGTCACCTTTTAACACACTATATTTTTATTGCTTCATACACTAAGCATTTTTCTTGGAGCATCAGTTGTTTTAGTTTTCAGTTTTTTTTAGTTTTGTTTGCTGCAATAAATGGTTGGACCCCAACAAATTTCTTTTGGAGAAGTTGCATTGCTTTTCATTTGCCAAGAACACTCCGTTTTCACTCTTATCGTTCAACGAGTGTTCTCTTTTTCTACAACTGCGTTTAGTTTTTATTTTTCGCCTTGATTTGTGTTCAGATCTTGTTATATATTTGCATCAAGGTGTGTTTTGACCTCTGGTCCATGTTGGTTTTCATCAAAAGAGTTGTTTCAAAAAGGTTCGAATGGTTTTGGAAAGAGAAAAAGTTTCATGCAAAAAAGTGGTCCAAAAAGGAGCTTGTGTAGACTGCGGCCTAGGCTTTTGCATGTCGTGCTTGATGTCTTTTTGATAGTATGCTTAGTAGTTTTTTTGTAGCATGACTTGTCTCAAATGACAGAGATTGCTTAATGAGCCTTTGAAAAAATCATGCGTTGTTTTAATTATTTGGAAGCATTATTTTGGTTTTCTCCTTGATGCTTTATTTGGATTGACTTGGCGCATGCTCACACATGTTAGACTCATACAAAGTCACCATAGCCTCTATGATCATTTAGTTTTTGACTTTTAATGCCATCTTATGCTTCTTTTAATGTCGCTTTGTCGCTTTGCATGATTATGGCCGTTATTGCTCTCTTAGTTGGTCGCTCCCAGTCTTTTGCTAGCCCTCATTTTGTACTGAGTATGAGCTCTACTCGTGCATCCAACTCCTAAAAACCAAGTTGTTTCAATGTGTCCACCATACATACCTATTAGCAATTTGCTATTCCAAAGTACATTTGACTTGCTTTTATCTATCCTTCAAATTAAACTCTTTTTGGTGTTATGCGAAAATTGGTCAGTAAAGCTCTCACGAACCTGATGGCACACTTTACTTTTCTCGTTCTTAAAAATTTGACATTGTGGCTCTCTTATGTTGAGGTTTTATGCTTGCAAGTTGTAAGTTGGAAATTAGCCCAGCCATGCCGTCATGGGGCAAGCTTTCAACATTGCACTATCTTTCATTTGAGTTGATATCGTGATCTTTTGTTTATGGATACTCATGATGTGAAATAAGTTGGGAATCTTGCGGAATCATGGAGTTTTTATATGTGTTAGGGAAACACCTGGGCCGCTAATCTAAGCCATGCATCATTCATGGTGGAAATTTACAGCATGCCCATAGTGGACATTCGATGACGCATCTCACAATAAAAAGCTATACCAATGGTAAATAAAAGAGATGTCAATGTGTTCATTGTCTGTTTGTCTTGTCATTTTGATGTGGGCTTGTTCCGGGTCATCGGGCAGGAGGTACCCCGTTGGCGGTTCTTGATGATACACATATATTTACAATGACAAGAGCTTGCTTGGGACTCTAAGTCGAGTAGCATAAGGTTTGGGTATTCGTACTTCACGGGACACGAGGTTTTCAACTTATGATTTGTCAAGCATATGCTTCATAATTGTACTCGCATTAACTTTAACCATTCAAGATGCCTATGATGGGGGCAATGAGAGCTCAAAGCTAGTAAGTACCATAATTTTTGAAGGTTTATAAAACTTGCAATCACTGCTTCCCTCTGCGAAGCGCCTTTCTTTTACTTTTATGTTGATTCTCCACCTTCTACCTTTATGCACTGTCTAAGAGAGCATAGTTGTCATTCTTAGTGTAATGTGCATTGTCCCAAAGTTTTCATTGATTGATTCATGATGTTGGTTTCACTTGTTCTTAAATTATTTGTATCTAGTCGCCCTCTTAAACTTGAAAGTGTCCTATACATTTATGTTTTGCTATTCTATGAAGGACAAGCTGAAAACCATTTGCTATGTTTTTCCATATGATTTGAACACATGTTTGACTTTCATTGTTTAATTTTCATGATCTTTCGTTTGTGTTCTTCTTCATGCGATAACATGGTTGCTAAGTTTCTTCTATCAAGATTATATCTTTCATGCCCATGTTTTAAGTTCTTTTGACCCCAGCACACAATGCTTACATAGATGGTCAAGATTGTGTAGGTGCATGTCACCTCAAAAATTATTTCTTTTGTTATCACTTACCTACTCGAGGACGAGCAGGAGTTAAGCTTGGGGATGCTGATACGTCTCAAACGTATCTATAATTTTTGATGCTCCATGCTTGTTTTTACACCATTTGCTTAGTATTTCGTTACACTTCGTGGCATTTTTATGCATTTTCTGGAACTTACCTATTAATGAGATGCCACAGTGCCAGTTCCCTGTTTTCTGCTGTTTTTATGTTTCAGAAAAGTTACACAGGAAATATTCTTGGAATTGGACGAAACAAAAGCCGAACATCCAGAAATTTACTGAAGCTTCCAGAACACCGAAGATGAGACGGAACGGAGCCAGGAGGGGGCCTCACCACCAGGGGGCGCGGCCCAGGGCCTGGTCGCGCCGCCCTATGGTGAGCCCCACCTGGTCAACTTCTGACGCTGCCCCTTTGCCTATAAAGACCCGCCGACGGGAAAAACCTAAACACCCGATCAATTTTCCAAAAACACATCGCGATCCGCCGCCGTCGTCGACCCGAGATCGGGAGGGTCCAGAAGCTCTTCCCGGCACCCTTCCCGAGAGGAGAATCGCCACCGGAGGTCTTCTTCATCGCCATGCTTGCCTCTGGCGCGATGAGTGAGTAGTCTACTTTGGACTATGGGTCCATAGCAGTAGCTAGATGGTTGTCTTGTCCGCCATGTGCTTCATGTTTAGATCTCGTGAGCTGCTTTACATGATCGAGACTGCCTTTATGTAATTCTACATGTTGTGTTTGTTGGGATCCGATGAATAATTGTGTTATGATTGAGTTGATGTGCTGAATATTATCTTATGTTATCTCTATGTTGTTTATGATCTTGCATGCTCTCCATTGTTAGTAGCTATCTTGGCCGAGTAGATACTAGTGACTCCAAGAGGGGGTATTTATGCTCGATAGTTGGGTTCATGCCTCTATTTAATCTGGGGGAGTGATAGCAACCTCTAAGGTTGTAGATGTGCTATTGCCACTAGGGAGAAAACAACATTCTTATGTCCAAGGACATATGCTTTGTTTACATTACACACTTTGCTTAATGTAGTTATCTGTTGTTCGCAACTTAATACTCAAGGGGTCCTCGGATTGATTTCCCGCGAGTGGATTATTAGTCATAGATGCAGTTGGATGGCGGTCTATGTATCTTGTTGTAATGCCCAGAGTAAATCTCATAGTGATCCTCTCAACATATGCACATTATCTTTATTCTATCAATTGCCCAACTGTAATTTGTTTACCCAGCATGTGTTATTTATCTTATGGAGAGACACCACTAGTGAACTATGGACCCCGGTCCTATTTCCTTTACATTGCTATCACCTGTTTACTTTACTCGCACTGTTTACTTTACTCGCATACTACTATTGCTTTCCACTCGATACACTCATTCCTTTGTTTACAGCAAACCGGTGAGATTGACAACCTCATTGTAAGTTGGGAGCAAAGTATTTGGTTGTATTGTGTGCAGGTTCCGCGTTGCAGCTGGCAAAGCAAAGCACTGGACGAGGCGCCCTATAAATTGTCCGGAGCTGTCGCGAAGCTAGCAAGCATCACCTTCTTGAGTTTGGCTTTTTCCTACTGGATTGATAACCTTGGTTTCGTACTGAGGGAAAACTTGCTGCTATAACCTTCTCTTGGGGTTTCCAACTGGCCGGTCATTTACATCATCAACTACACTCCAACAAGTTTTCTGGCACCATTCAACACCGCGCCATCAGGGGGGAAGTAAATCGCGAGCTCACATAGTATCATGACGATCTCACGTTGTAGCCTTTCGAGCTGCTTCATGTCAATCGATTTCCTAGAGAGGACGTTGAAAACGTTGCAGAGGCCAAACAGCGTCTCACGTACGTGCTTGTCCATGATCCCTCGGAGCGTCATCAACACGTGGCAGTCGTAAGATTTCATCTCGGAGAACCTCTTCTTTCTTTCATCCAGGTATCGTGATATCTTCCCTCCGTAACCGGTAGGAAGCTAGACTCTCAGGAGGATGCTGAAAAACTGATGGAGCTCCTGCTCACTAAGAGTGAAGCAGGAAGGGGCAGTAGTTGTTGTTCCTCTTAGCCTTTTTGTGCATATGACCTTGAGTCTCCTGCGTCTCATCATCATCAGCATCATCGGGGCGTCCTCCCTGAAGTTATTTCCTGATGCCCAGCTTGATCAGGTCGTTTCTTGCCTTTGGCGCATCTTTGGTTTTCTCTGGCATGTTGACGATAGTGGCAACTAGACTCTCGCACACGTTCTTCGTGATGTGCATGAGATCAAGGCTATGAGGCATGTGGAGGTATTTCTAGTACGGCAGGTCCTAGAAAATGGACCTCGCTTTCCATACACCGAGCAGCGGCTTTACCCTCGGACGCTTCTTTCCCGGCATGGGGCATGCTTCCCATTCTTCCAGCAAGTCATTGATATCCTCTCCAGTCCACCTAGGAGGGGCTGTTTCGAGCTCCTCACTACCATTGAACAGATCTCCATATTTTCTCCAAGGGTGATCCGCGGGAAGCCACTTTCGAATCCCAGGGAACATAGTTTTCAAAGAACCGGGGTCCTTCGGTAGCTAGATATGCGGGGTTTTATCCACGCACCTGACACATGCATTGTATCCGTGGGCCACCTGGCAAGAGACATATGCGTAACCAGGATAGTCTTGCACCGCTGTGAGTAACGTGGCTCTCAGACCAAAATACTCTCCTTTGTAGGTGTCCCATGTACGTACCGGCGTCTCCCACGGCGTGGCTAACTCCTCTTTCAACAGCTCAAGATACAGGTGCATGTCGATACCCGGTTGTTTCGGCCCCTGAATAAGAATACTCATGTGTACGTATCTCTTCTTGGTGCACAACCAGGGGGGAAGGTTGTATGGCCATACAAAAACGGGCCAGGTGCTATGCATGCTACTCTGGTTGCCGAAGGGATTGAGTCCATCTGTGCTCATAACCAGCCTAACGTTACTGGCATCATCCCCGAAACCGTCTTCCATGTCCAACATGAGCCACTGGCTAGCGTCCGCAGGGTGTGTCAGGATCATGCCCTTTTCCGGATCGTCTCTGGGCTTCTCCCTTTCCGCATGCCATTGCATGAGCTTCACTTCCTTAGGGTCCACGAAATACCGCTTCAGACGGGGGGTGATAGGAAAGTAGCATACCACTTTTCGAGGAACTTTCCTGCTCCCTCTCTTGTATTGTGATTGGCCGCACACCAGGCATGTGGTTAGTTCCTTGTACTCACCCCAATAAAGTGCACAATATTGATGCAGGCGTCGTATTTGACGTGCGGTAGATCGAGAGGGCACGCGACTTTCTTGGCCTCCTCGGTACTCCTTGGCAATGTGTTCCCCTTGGGAAGCTTCTTGTGCCAGTATTCCAGGTTATCATCGAAGCTCACGTTGGTCCATTTGTGTTGCACTTTAATCTCCAAAGCCTTGAGGGTTACGTTCAGACGTGTATCCCCGGGCCGGCACCCAGGATACATCGGAGTTTTCCCGTCTTTCTTCATTTGCGTCAGCTTGTCTTTTCTCTCGGGCAGCAGCTTTGGCGTTGCTCGTCTCCTTGAGGAGCAGTTCTTGAACATGAGGGTCCTGCAAGGCTGAAGTTAGCGGTGTCTACGTGTCCGTGTCTTCTCCACCACCATCGAATCCGACATCATCATGATCATGTCCCGCATCTCCTTCATCATGTCCGGGTGACTCTTCGCCTTCTCATCGGCCTCCCACGTCACCATTTCCTGCCGGCGGGGGGCCGTTATTGACGTCCTCGTCAATGTAGCCTTTCGTGAAACCACTCATGAGCAAGTGCTTCTCTAGTGTCCCATAATCAGGCTTGATTAGGGTCCTGAGGTTGCATCTATGACAAGGACATCTTATCTCGGTCATGTTTTTCCGAATTATGACAGCTGTCGCGTGTTCCTTGTATCTAGCCACCATACCTTCGCTCATGTGGCGCACCATTGTTGCCTGCACGGTATATGGAGCAAATGAGAATATTTAGAACATATATGGTCATCACCGGAAAATTCGGCATGACCTTCCCTATAAATAGGACATATATGGGTAGTGCAAAAGTTTGCTGAAACAGAAATTAATCAATATTTCGGCAAACATCCATGCACCACACCGGTACCTGCACAAAGCATACACAAGCATGCATGCAAACATATCGTATGTCATCTGAGCAACGACGACAAAGCCTCTCTCGATCACATACAAAACAAATGCCATATCTCACATACACCGCCAACGCGTGCCGCACCGGCCGCCACAAGCAAGCAAGCATGTTTCCATCCAACCATATACTCACCTGTTAGACAAGTTACCGACAGATCCGTGAGCGGAGAGCCAAACTTGAGGGAGACAAGCTATGTATATATCTAGCTAGCTAGGTGCTTTAGTGGGAGGAGTAGAGCTAGATGTGGGAGGGAGGAGGAGGAAGTCACACTTTACATATCCATCCAACCCAAAAGGGTTTTGGCTACCTAAAATGGATCATAATTGAAGAAAATAGGGTGGAGAGGAAGAGGAACTCGAGCTATATCTATGGGATAAAGTGTGGTATTTGGAGTGGTAAGTAGGGGGAGATGCCACCTTTTTTATAGGTAGCACGACATAACCGTGGAACACCCCCATTCGGTGCGCCACAGACCTCCATGTCAGTGGCGCACCTCATAGTCGTGCGCCACTGATACACCTACCACCTTTTCCAGACCATGGGCCCACTTAACTCAGTGGCGCACTGAAGCGTGGTGCGTCACAGATACATGCGATATGCGTGGCACATGGTGGTATGATGCGCCACGGATATGGGGGCCTGCCACCCCCGGCGTTGGTGCCCGCTGGGGCCCACATATGAGTGGCGCACCTCACGTTTGGTGTGCGGCGGTTAAGGCCAAATCTGTGGTGAATATTTTGGGGTGCACCGCAGATACTTATCCGTGGAGCACCAAAACATGGTGCGCCGTAGATAATAGGTCCATGGATAAGGGTTTTCCTAGTAGTGTTGAGAACGAGCGGGACGACAACATCTATGACCAAGGCTGGGATTTTCAGGGTGAGTTGGCTGAGCCAGCGGCATGGGTGGCATCTTGGGAGCAGTTCATGCATGTCACGGAAAATTTGCATGATCGCCACATCCATGATCGGCTTCAAACTGATTTGATTGAGCATATTTGGACATTTGCGGGAAACCAACAGGGTTAATCCGCTTATTAATTTCATGTAATATGAATTATATTTAAATCTTCATATCAAACTATGTTGTTGTAAAGTATTTATATTGATGAGCTACTTTTTATTTATTCTAATTTTTTCCTAGTTTTCAATTGGCTGCATGGCCAACTTCAACCAAATAAAGGCCATCGCAAGCCACAAAGTAGCCAGCGTTGGACACGATGCGTCGCGCCGCTACGCGCGCCGGCCAGGTGGGCTAGACCACGACCCATTTTCTGTCCGACGCCTGACGCAAACGGACTAGGATGGACAGTTTTCGTCGGTGCGATGTATCGGCTCGCTGGAGATTCCCTCATGCCATGCCATCCAAAGGAATGCACGGAAAAAATAGAACAGGGACCATTCAATTAGTTGGTCGCCCTAAATATGGTTAAATAAATACAAGAAAAAACTCTATTCCCTCCGTCCCAAATTAACTCATTTAATTTTGTGACATATTAACATACTAACACTACTAGGAAAATAGGCTGTTTCCGCTATGAAAATCTTCAAGGGTATGAAGATCTAAATCTCTCTCTTGTTGCAAGTATCTCCTATATTGGATCCTACTTTTATTCGCTCTTGTAAGAAATAATTGTTTCATGTTGCGAAACCCTTCATAATCCCCCATAGTTGAAGTTTTTTTGGTATGAACCCTAGCTAGCTAGGGCTAGCCATCGTTCAGCAGCTTTGAAGGTTTTTTTTTCCTATATGAAGCCTAGCTAGCTAGGGCATAGTTTAAAAAACCGGACCGATAATCGAACCGGTGAGGTTATTGGTTCAGGTTTTTACTGGTCGGACCACTGGTTTACTGGTTCATTGTCTGGTTTTTTAAGATATAAAATAATAAATATTGTATTATGAATTTTCTAGTAAAAAGATAATTATGTACAAAAAATATTTCAGACTTGGCATAACAATTCGCATAAAAATATAGAAGTAACAAAACATCATATAGATGGCTACTACTAGTATAACCGTACACAATTGGTCATTTTTTTTAACCAGCAGGCTCATCGACAAGCAGCAAGCAAGTAATCGTCATAACCAACAGAACAAGCCATCAATATGTACAAAAACAAAACTATATATACCGTGGTAGCTACTCACCTACCCAACAGCCTACACGTGTCTAACGCCGCTAGTTTGGTAGAATCTTTCCACTTCACTAGCCTCTACGGCCACAGCCACTCCCCTCCAAACCTTATCTTCTCCATTTCTTTCTCTCTCATCTTCCCACCGCTCTCACCCGTGACGCTCATGACTTGCAGCCCGGCGGCGGCCTCTTCTCCACCAGCAGGCATGAAGCCTCTTCTCCCCCAGCAGCCGATGGAGCTCCTGGTGGCCTCTGTCCAGGCGGGGAAGCGGGCAAGCGCGGCGACCCGGGGGCTGTGAGGACAAGCTTGATGTCGGGCGGCGGCGGGGTGTGTATAAAGGTCCATCCGGGGCGGCGCGCGGGGCGGCACGTGGGGCTGCACAACAGCTGCGATGTGGGGGCTCGGGGTCTAGGAGCTCGAGGAGGTCGCCGTGGTGCGTGGTGCCCGTAGCTGGATCAGGGGGCGTGCAGTGGCAGGGCGCGTGCGCGCATGCGGCCTGCCGGCGGCGGCGAGTGGAGTGGCAGGGCTATTCGCCGGCCGAGGTTCCCCGCGTGGCAACTCGAGTGGCAAGACCGGCCACCACCACCAACTGCAGGGAAGGCGCTGCCTCTGTCCACGTCCTCGCTCCTCCTCGCGACGCAGCTCGTCTTCACCATTGTCTTTGCGGTCATCACGGCTGCCGCGCTCCGGGCTCGTGCTGCCTCTCGTCGAGGTCGCCATGGAGCGCTACGGGCAGCAGTCGGACCAGCTGCTCAACCTGGTCATCATGGGGCTCATCACCTGCGCGACCCCAGCGTGGTGTCCTGCAGCTCGTGCAGGGACCGCGGCCCGGCCGCCGGCGTGTCGCCGGCCATCATTTTTGTTTCTGGTCTGATTTGGTTCAGCTCCTCTTCTCTGATCTGGATTATGCTTCGCTATTTGAGGAACCAAGTCGCTGCTAATTTTTTTTGTAGGTGTGCTTCCGATTCAAGTTTATTTGATCTGTATCTCATGTTCATTCAAGTTTAGTTTACAGAAAATGTGCAAAAGATGATTCATTATTGTTTCTCCGGATGATCCAAAATCATGCCCGTGATCTATTTTCCATATGATGTACACATTTGTGATTTTTGTTCCTGTAAATATTGATTAGACTCTAATTTCCGCTATGAACTCCTAACTAGCTGTCATGAGCTCCTAATAGCTCATAATTAGTCGTTTTGGTCTGTTTTTTTGTCCCAAAGCTTTTGCTGCTAATTAGCTGTTTTCTGCTAATTTTGGTTGAGCAGTTTGTCACCTCGGGATAGAATCGAATCTTAGACAATAGTTCCGATGACAAGTCACTAGGCGACAAGATATGGAGTATCTTTTATGCATGCATACCGTGACCGTGTGCTAACCGTTAGTTAGCTGTTAGTTACCGAGAGAATTCAACGGTGCTAAAAAGCATCCAACAATTATGCATAGGTGTGTACGTACCCAGGTGAGTACCAAATCCACTCTCTCAATATGTATTGGTGTAAACAAACAAGTACTCTGCGGCAGAACTCTTGGCTTGCTGGCTGTGGGAGATGAAGCGAGACGGTGAATTGCTACCGCGTCTGACGGCAGCCTGTGGAGGTCAAGTGAGCACTAGTGGAGCCATGACCGACGGGGCACGGATCTGGAGCAGGGGCCAGCAATACGCGGGACTCGGGCAGGGGCGGAACTCCGGCAAAGGCTGGACAGACTCAGGTGGCGGCCAGCGGGACGCGGGGCTCGAGTAGGGGCCAGCGGGACGGGGAACTCGGGCAAGGGCCGGCGGGACGGGGAACTCGGGCAAAGGCCGGCCAGACTCAGGCCGCGACCGACGAGCAGCTTGACGAGTGGCCGAGGAATCGACCAGCGGCAGCCCCTGGAGCCAGGCATAGTCGCAAGCAGCCGCCGGCGGGACTCAACATCGAGCTGCCATGGTTGTGCCGCGTCGGCCTCGAGGTCCAGTGGGGTGGCGGGAGGCGAGAAAGAAGGACAGAATCAGGATCGATTGGATCCAAACCTAGCAGAAGCCTCGTTTTCCTTCCTTTCCGACTGTACCCTTGTATTTTTCACGTGAAACTCAATCCAGCGAGGGGTATTTCTGGAACGGTAGTGAACCGGCCAGCTCACTAACAACAGCATGGTTCGCTGGTTTTGGCAAAAACCGGCCGGTTCAAATGTTTTTTTCCGGTTCGGTGGCGGGGACGGTCCAGTGCGCTTAACAGACCAGTAAGGTCATCGGTTCCGGTTTTTTCCGGTCCAACAAGTGAACCGTCCGGTTTTTAAAAACAATATAAGCTAGGGGCTCGGTGCATCGAGCCAATTTATGCGCTACCACATTCGTATCACGATAAGAAAAAGCTAAAAGAACATGACTCAAAGTCCGTTGCTAGCACTGGTGGAAAAAAGGCCATTAATCCCGGTTTATAAAGCCCATTTGCACCGGTTGTAGCAATCGGGACTAAAAAAGCGGGACTAAAGGCTCCAGCCTTTAGTCCCGGTTGTTTACGAACCGGGACCAATGGACCTCCATGTGGCCCGGGTCATGTGCTGCGGCTGAAGGACCTTTGGTCCCGGTTCGTAACACGGACCGGGACTAAAGGTTCATTCGGAATAAAATTTGTATTTTCTATTTTGGAATTTCTCTATTTACTTTATTTCTTTATTTTTCTTTATTTCTCTATTTTTCTTTATTTCTCTAATATCTAATCACCTCTATTTTCATATCAAATTAGATACTTATGGCTCTCACTCCATTCTCATGTCAAATTACAAGTACTTGTGGTCCTCACTTCCCGATCGATCACCCATCCTCACACTGCTCCACCCTTAGCACGCTTAACTTCTCCATTCCTTCCCGACTAGCTTCCAAGACTGCACTCGCAACTTCTTGATAATGGTATGCTACCAATTCTATTAACCTATACACTTTGGTAATATATAATATTACTTTTTTAAATTCCAAATAAATTCACAAAATAAGCAACAATGATTAAGTAATAATAAGCAACAATGAATTCCAAATAATCTTTATGCATAATTTAATTATTAATTTTTAATAATTGAAATATTCAAAAAAGCCAAAATACTTGAAAAATCCAAAATTCGAAAATTAATAGACTTGTTAACCGAAACAGAGGGAGTACATTTTCCAAACATTATACTCATCCAATAGAATAACAATAAGAGACACGAGAAATCTCGAAGACTCACACAACCACACATCTACGATCATCCACCTAATAAATGTTGAGACGATCAATACGGCTATTGTAGCCTTTTAGCTTCCAATAGCTCCTAGCAATCTCAAAGCCCAGGCAAGTGTCTAGAGCGGCATATACCACTTGCTCGAAGCTCAATGGAACTTTGGCCCAACCAAATATTAGTTCTTCTTCTTCCTTCTTCTTTCTCCTTCTTGTCCTTCTTCTTGTCCATCTTCTTTCTCCTTCTTGTCCTTCTTCTTGTCCATCTTCTTGTCCTTCTTGACCCTCTTCTTCTTCTCAAGATGTTTCCCAATAGTAGCATTGGCCAGATCATAGAGACTTAGAGTTAGTTTGTCGGTGGGGTTTGGGACAATCTTTTGGAGATCGTACGCAGACAGAATTTCAATTTCGTATGTCCTCAGCATGCGCACATCATTGGCGATAGCCGCACCGCAGAATTTGATGGTGGTGTCCTTCAAGAATTCCTTGAGCAGCTGCGGCACGCGATTGGCCCAACTTATCTGGAAGATCAAAACCTTGGACGCCACCGAGAGTTGAAGGACGGCGGCACGCTGATTGACCTTATCGTGAGGGGTGGTGAACTCATAGTCCAACCCCACACACTTGATCGGTGCGGCGTCGAGGAAGTGTTGCTTGACGGCGCGGATCCACTTCTCCACCCTTGATGCACGGAGAGTTTCCGTGACGGTGAAGCTCATCTCTTCGACGGTGATATAGTACAGCCAAGATCGAGGTAGATCTAGCTCCGCCATTGGAATGAGAGGGAGAGAGAGGGCGCCGGCGGTGGTGAAGATGCTATGCGTGGGATGTGAAGATGTTTTGGGAGAAGATTAGGATGAAGAGATGTGCTTAAGATGAAAATATGAGTGTTCTTATATAATAGAGAGAGGGAGATGAAGAAGCTGCAGCCGCCGCCGGTGATCAAGGCCGGCCGGCGGCGCGCTTTCCCGAAGTGTTTCTGGCAGAGAATGAAGCGACGCTGCATAATTGGCGATCGATTTCAAAGCGTCGCGTCATAACTGGCACGGGAAGTGGACGGTTTGTTTGAACGGGCCTTTGGTCCCGGCTCGTGACACGAACCGGGACTAAAGGGTGCCCTTTAGTCCCGATTTGCTCCACGAGCCAGGACTAAAGGCCCCTATCCATTAGCCCCGGTTGTTGACAAAAACCGGGACTAAAGGGCACATTTGAACCGGGACTAATGCTCCCTGACCCACATTTTTGAATGAACCAGGACTAATGCGCCCTTTAGCCGCGGGTCGAGCAGTTTGGGGACTAATGGGGGTGAATGGAAGCCCTTTTTTCTACTAGTGTAGAGACTTTATATCTCGTATAATCGTACCCATAGTCGAGCGATCCTGGACCTCGGGCTTTTTTTGTTGGATTAGCAACATGTAATCTGAAACCAGTGCTACCTTGGAGACAACATGATCCTTTGCCACAGACAGTGCACACCGGGAAGCTAGGGCTTCAGTGAGCTCCGGAGCTGGAAAACAAGCCCTCGTGAACACAAGGATGAAATTCCCATCATGATCACGCAGGACAACACCCCATCCCATCTGATGTTCCGTAGGGAAAAGAGCCGCATCGACGTTGATGATGATGACTCCAGGCGGGGGTGGCATCCACTTAGGGCATGATTGGTTAACTGGGGGCCTTTTTTGGCTCCCTGGGGCTATGCGATGGGGAGCCTGTGTCGCACTGTGTAATGCAACCATGCCCTTGGTCGTTTTCGTTGGTGTCGTTTGGTAGCCTATGATACATTGTGGCTGCATTTTTGGAGCCACTTTCATCCAGATGTTTGGATGCATGCAGTCTCATTTGTAGTCTCACCATGGTGTACTTACCACACACACACACACCACTACAGGTGTTTCTTCCTCCTATCGTCACTATCAAACAATGGCTAGGCACAGCCATCATGTCGCTGCTCCCCACCGGTAACAGTCGAAGCCGGCGAGTCCGTCGCGCGGCGTCGCCGCTCATCACTGGTAGCCGCCAAAGACGGTGAGTCAGTAAACTTGTGCCATGCCCAGTTAATTTAGGTGACAACTGCTAGCATGAAGACAGAGAAACATACATATGTACTTCTTTCAGTATACAGAGATATGGAGATGGAATTACCTATGACCACCGAAACAAAAAACTTCCAACACGAAAGTTGTGTGAAACGATGCGCTGAAGCTACTCATAAAAGAAAATTTTAAACGACAGACCGTGTGTGAGGATTTTGACAAATTTGTTCAAAACGCTTTCAAATGAAATTGAAGATGTATACCAAACGAAACTCAAAATCGATAGTCAAAATGGATTCATCTCGTTGAGGTTCATCTTTTTCGTGTAGAGCACACGATTAAACGAATAGTGGTTATGCTAACAAGAATAGTGTATATGCACTGTGAAGAGGCCGGGCCGACGCCGTCGTGACGCCATAGCCGGCGAGTCTGTCCCGCCGCGTCGGCGCTCACCGTTGTTAGCCACCAAAACCGACAAGTCTGTCGCGCCGCACCGCGCCGCATACCGATGATCTATGCTACATCGACAAGCATGAACACCTACAGTCCAAAGAGGATGAACACACATATGTACACCATTGCAGTATACAAGAGAGATGCAAACCATATTTTCTATGATCATCAAAACAAAAACTTACAACACGAAAGTTGTGTGGAACAGTGTGGTGAAGCTACTCGCCAAAGGAAATTTTAAACAGCGGCTCATGTGCGACAAATTTGACAAAATTCAATCAAATCAGTTTCAAACGAAATTGAAGCTTACACCAAACGAAACTCGAAACAGATGGCCAGAATGGATTCCCCTCGTCGAGGTGCATCTTTTTCATGTAGGACACATGTTTCAACGATTCATAGTTGTGGTACTATAAAGGGCTTATGAGGAGCTGTTTAGAGGAATGAGAGAGAAAGTTAAACAAGGGTGAGGGGAAGCGAGTCTTGGTATAGGCGTTGACCGCTTTTGGCTCATGGGAGCCAGAGATGATGGTGGCTCTGAAGATAAGCTCGATTCAGAGGTATCCCCAGGGCTTGTGTGGAGGATGCATTACGCACCGTGCCAGCCATCTTGGTGAGACCACTCTTATTTGGATGCCTACGAAAATAGGAATCTTCTCTACTCATACGAGTCTATCAACCATCATACAGGATGCCAAACGCGCCCTTAGGTTGCGGTGAGACATGGTTACCTTTGTCATCCTTGGGTGCTTTGAAGAGATGCTCGATTATCATTCTGACATAAGCAAGGACCTGGGGAGGCCACCCTTGAAGGATGCAACTGCATATAATTATTCCTGGCCTCGTTGCGAGCCTGCTAGATGTGCCAACACATGACAGCTAGTATAGTAGCATGATAGCATTTTATTCTCTGAAGGAAATCAAATGCCCATTGTTTAGCATTAGCTAGCTCTCTTTTATGTGTAGCTATAGAGGATTCCTTGATCGCCCCCAAACTGATCTTGTGAAAGGGAGAGAAGGAAAAGATATTCAACCTGATCGTGCTAGCAACATAAGACACATCGCCCGTCCACATGGACGTGCCGATGCATCAGCTGATGGCCTGTCGGCAGACAGTCATGAATCTACACCATAGTATGACCTTCATCTTTCCTAGTGCTTGGATAGACCATACACCTTCTAGTTCTTATGTTCGGTCGCCGTGTCAGAGGATGGGGCTTCCCTGTGCCCGCTCCATGCGACCATCGGTGCGACCTGGATGCGTGGAAGTCATCCAGCGGCTGCCGCTCTTGCACCTGCCAGAACCAGTTTTTTAAGTAAAAAACCGTAGAGATACAATCCATTCTGGCCTTCCGTATCCCTCACACCACCGTGTATGATTCAGTCTTTCCCCTTCTATATCCCTCACATAGCTGAAGCATTGGAAGCTCAGACGACCGGCCGACGAGATATCTAGGCCCGCCATGCTCCCGTCCCTCCGGTCTCTGATACGTCTCAAATGTATCTATAATTTTTGATGCTCCATGCTTGTTTTTACATCATTTGCTTAGTGTTTCATTACACTTTATGGCGTTTTTATGCATTTTCTGGAACTAACGTATTAACAAGATGCCACAGTGCCAGTTCCCTGTTTTCTGCTGTTTTTGTGTTTCAAAAAAGTTACACAGGAAATATTCTCAGAATTGGACGAAACAAAAGCCGAACATCCAGAAATTTACCGAAGCTTCCAAAGAACCAAAGAGGAGACGGAACGGAGCCAGGAGGCGGCCTCACCACCAGGGGCGTGGCCCAGGGCCTAGCCGCGCCGCCTTATGGTGAGGGCCACCTGGTCCACTTCTGACGCAGCCCCTTCGCCTATAAAGACCCCCCGACGGGAAAACCTAAACACCCGATCACTTTTCCAGAAACACATCGCGATCCACCGCCATCATCGACCCGAGACCGGGAGGGTCCAGAAGCTCTTCTCGGCACCCTGCTGGAGAGGGGAATCGCCACCGGAGGTGTTCTTCATCGCCATGCTTGCCTCCGGCGCGATGAGTGAGTAGTCTACCTTGGACTATGGGTCCATAGCAGTAGCTAGATGGTTGTCTTCTCCACCATGTGCTTCATGTTTAGATCTCGTGAGCTGCCTTACATAATCGAGACTACCTTTATGTAATTCTACATATTGTGTTTGTTGGGATCCGATGAATATTGGTGTTATGATTGAGTTGATGTGCTGAATATTATCTCATGTTATCTCTATGTTGTTTATGATCTTGCATGCTCTCTGTTGTTAGTAGCTATCTTGGCCGAGTAGATACTAGTGACTCCAAGAGGGGGTATTTATGCTCGATAGTTGGGTTCATGCCTCTATTTAATCTGGGGGAGTGACAGAAACCTCTAAGGTTGTAGATGTGTTGTTGCCACTAGGGAGAAAACAACATTCTTATGTCCAAGGACATATGCTTTGTTTACATTACACACTTTGCTTAATACAGTTATCTGTTGTTCGCAACTTAATACTCGAGGGGTTCTCGGATTGATTCCCCACGAGTGGATTATTAGTCATAGATGCAGTTGGATGGCGGTCTATGTATCTTGTTGTAATGCCCAGAGTAAATCTCATAGTGATCCTCTCGACATATACACGTTATCTTTATTCTATCAATTGCCCAACTGTAATTTGTTTACCCAGCATATCGTTATTTATCTTATGGAGAGACACCACTAGTGAACTGTGGACCCCGGTCCTATTTCCTTTATATTGCTATCACCTGTTTACTTTACTCACACTATTTACTTTATTCACATATTACTATTGCTTTCCACTCGATACGCTCATTCCTTTGTTTACAGCAAACTGGTGAGATTGACAACCTCATCGTAAGTTGAGAGCAAAGTATTTGGTTGTGTTGCGTGCAGGTTCCGTGTTGCAAGCTATCGCGAAGCTAGCAAGCATCACCTTCTGGAGTTTGGCTTTTTCCTGGATACGATTAAACCTTGGTTTCTTACTGAGGGAAAGCTTGCTACTGTACTCATAATACCTTCCTCTTGGGGTTCCCAACTGGACGGTGATTTTCATCAACACACCGTGCCGCATCAAGACTCTTTTCTGGCGCCGTTGCCGGTGAAAAAGAAGATTTCTGCAAGGGGATTTTTGCACGCACATCCTTTACTTTGTTTTTGTTTTGCTTTATTTTATTTTTGCTTGCATCTTTTTATCAAAAGTACAAAAAAATTAGTTCCTACTATAGTTGTTATTTTTGTTGGTTTGTTATTGCCTTGCTTTATCATGCTTTCTATCAATGGCTGGTTTCTTTGAAACTAAATCTTTTTGGCAAGGTGGGTTCACGGAAGAACAGCAAAAATATTATGAGGAACACCGCTTGTCATAAAAATGGAAACTATTATGGGAACAAATTAATAGATTGTATATCATTGCTACAAACGTGTGCTCTACTTATAATATTACTTATTGCTTTGATAGATCTTGTCGCTGTAGGAGGTATAAACACCTCCCTTTCCAATGTGAGTATAATGATGATGTTACCATACCTTCTTATATTAATGGAAATTATAAATTTTATGATGTGGAACAAATTGAAGAATTTATTGCTTGGAAGGGTGCATTCAAACTTGCTTATTTGCTTGAAAATACTGATGATGCACCTTATAAATATGAGGTTTATGATATACTTAAATTTTGCTTTGATAATTACAAGGAAGAAAATGGCTATATTCTCAAATATCTCAATAGATGCTCTCCAACGGAAGAGACTAATGCCTTGAAGGAGCCTATGGAAGAAGAAATTGCTAAAACTGGAAGCTCATTGGATGAAAAAGAAGAGGAGAGTGATGATCAAGAGGAGGAAGAATGGATCTACCCATGTCTACCTCTCAATAAGAGTAACTCTTTAACTAATACCTTATTTGATCGCCCTCCATGCTTAACAAAGGAGGGTGAGTGTGATATTTATATTGTTAAGTTTGTTCATGATGATACTAAAAATTATTATGAGAGAGGAAAATATGGTTGTTGGAATTTTCATGTTACTAAAACACCTCTCTTTATTTTGAAAGTTCCAAAGTTGCTCTTATTTTATCTACCCATGCTTGTTACTACGTGCTTCTTTCACTTATTTTCTTACAAGATTCATATGCATAGGAAGTGGGTTAGACTTAAATGTGTTTCATATTTGCTCCTCGATGCTCTCTTTTGCTTCAATTCATATTTTTTACGTGAGCATCTTCTCGAATTACTGTGCCTAGCTCAAAGGCGTTAAAGAAAAGCACTCTTGGGAGATAACCCATTGTTTTACTTTTAGTTCTTTTTCTTTTATTTGAGTCTTGGAAGTTATTACTACTGTAATAACCTCTCCTTATCATTTTTATTTCGTTGTTGTGCAAAGAGAAGCCTCTAATTTGAGTGAGGTAAGATTTGGGGATGTTGTTGTCCTGAAACAGATTTCGGTGCTGCACCGTTAAAATTCGTGAAAATTCTCTATATATCTTTTGGACCTGAGATTTCTTGTGCATATGCCCCAGGTTATATCCAAACTTTCATTAGTTTAACACTTTTTAATTTGAGCAACATAAAACCCTCTAAAAATTCGACCTTTGTCAGTTGTTCTATTTTGATAGATTTCTGCCATTATTTGTGTTTGCCGCTCGATCGCTTTCTTTTTGAGTTCTTTTGATCACGGAACTTTTGGGGAAGTTGCTACAGTAGTATATGCTTTATATGTGGTGGTTTTGAGTTGAAACCTGAAGCAAAAGGGGTTGATTCATTGTTATGCTTACACTAATGTTGCTAATAGAATTGTGTTGAGTTTTGTATGAAGGAAGTTTTCAAGTGTAGGGATTGGAGAATAATAAGATGAGTTGAAGAATGGACAAAAGCTCAAGCTTGGGGATGCCCACGCACCCCAAGAAATATCCAAGAGGTACAAGCATCAAAGCTTGGGGATGCCCCTGAGGCACCCCTTCTTCATCGGGAAAAATCAGGTCACCTTTCAACACACTATATTTTTATTGCTTCATGC
Organism: Dactylis glomerata; assembly: GCA_007115705.1. NCBI lineage: Eukaryota > Viridiplantae > Streptophyta > Magnoliopsida > Poales > Poaceae > Dactylis > Dactylis glomerata. Next base: position 813,402 of record QXEO01001474.1, read on the forward strand.
ACTATGCGTTTTTCTTGGAGCGTCAGTCTCTTTAGTTTTCAGTTTAGTTTAGTTTTGTTTGCTGCAATAAATGGTTTGACCCCAACAAATTTCTTTTGGAGAAGTTGCCTTGCTTTTCATTTGCCAAGAACACTCCGTTTTTCACTCTTATCGTTTCAACGAGTGTTCTCTTTTTCTGCTACTGCGTTTAGTTTTCGTTTTTCGCCTTGATTTGTGTTCAGATCTTGTTATATGTTTACATCAAGGTGCATTATGACCTCTGGTCCATGTTGGTTTTCATCAAAAGAGTTGTTTCAAAAAAGTTCGAATGGTGTTGGAAAAGAGAAAAAGCTTCATGCAAAAAAGTGGTACAAAAAGGAGCTTGTGTAGACTGCGGCCTAGGCTTTTGCATATCGTGCTTGATATCTTTTTGATAGTATGCTTAGTGGTTTTGCTATAGCATGACTTGTCTCAAATTACTGAGATTGCTTAATGATCCTTTGAAAAAATCATGCGTTGTTTTAATTATTTGGAAGCATTATTTTGGTTTTCTCCTTGATGCTTTATTTGGGTTGACTTGGCGCATGCTTACACATGTTAGACTCATACAAAGGTGCCATAAGCCTCTATGATCATTTAGTTTTTGACTTTTGATGCCATCTTATGCTTCTTTTAATGTTGCTTTGTCGCTATGCATGATTATGGCCGTTATTGCTCTCTTAGTTGGTCGCTCCCAGTCTTTTGCTAGCCCTCATTTTGTACTGAGTATGAGCTCTACTCGTGCATCCAACTACTAAAAACCAAGTTGTTCCAATGTGTCCACCATACATACCTATTAGCAATTTGCTATTCCAAAGTACATTTGACTTGCTTTTATCTATCCTTCATATTAAACTCTTTTTGGTGTTATGCGAAAATTGGTCAGTAAAGCTCTCACGAACCTGATGGCACACTTTACTTTTCTCGTTTTAAAATTTTGACATTGTGGCTCTCTTATGTTGAGTTGTTATGCTTGCAAGTTGTAAGTTGGAAATTAGCCCAGCCATGCCGTCATGGGGCAAGCTTTCAACATTGCACTATCTTTCATTTGAGTTGATATCGTGATCTTTTGTTTATGGATACTCGCGATGTGAAATAAGTTGGGAATCTTGCGGGATCATGGAGTTTTTATATGTGTTAGTGAAACACCTGGGCCGCTAATCTAAGCCATGCATAATTCATGGTGGAAATTTACAGCATGCCTATACCAATGGTAAACAAAAGAGATGCTGAGGTGTTCATTGTCTGTTTGTCTTGTCATTTTGATGTGGGCTTGTTCCATGTCATCGGGCAGGAGGTACCCCGTTGGCGGTTCTCGATGATACACATATATTTACAATGACAAGAGCCTGCTTGGGACTCTAAGTCGAGTAGCATGAGGTTTGGGTATTTGCACTTCACGGGACACGAGGTTTTCAACTTATGATTTGTCAAGCATATGCTTCATAATTGTACTCGCATTAACTCTAACCATTCAAGATTCCTATGATGGGGGCAATGAGATCTCAAAGCTAGTAAGTACCATAATTTTTGAAGGTTTATAAAACTCGCAATCACAGCTTCCCTCCGCGAAGGGCCTTTCTTTTATTTTTATGTTGACTCGCCACCTTCTACCTTTATGCACTGTCTAAGAGAGCATAGTTGTCATTCTTAGTATAATGTGCATTGTCCCAAAGTTTTCATTGATTGATTCATGATGTTGGTTTCACTTGTTCTTAAATTATTTGTATCTAGTCGCCCTCTTAAACTTGAAGGTGTCCTATGCATTTATGTTTTGCTACTCCATGAAGGACAAGTTGAAAACCATTTGTATGTGTTTCCATATGATTTGAACACACGTTTGACTTTCATTGTTTCATTTTCGTGATCTTTTGTTTGTGTTCTTTTTCATAATATAACATGGTTGCTAAGTTTCTTCTATCAAGATTATATCTTTCATGCCCATGTTTTAAGTTCTTTTGATCCCAGCGCACAACGCTTACATATATGGTCAAGATTGTGTAGGTGCATGTCACCTTAAAAATTATTTCTTTTGTTATCACTTACCTACTCGAGGACGAGCAGGAGTTAAGCTTGGGGATGCTGATACGTCTCAAACGTATCTGTAATTTTTTATGCTCCATGCTTGTTTTTACACCATTTGCTTAGTGTTTTGTTACACTTCGTGGCATTTTTATGCATTTTCCAGAACTAACCTATTAACAAGATGCCACAGTGCCAGTTCCCTGTTTTCTACTGTTTTTATGTTTCAGAAAAGTTACACAGGAAATATTCTCGGAATTGGACGAAACAAAAGCCGAACATCTAGAAATTTACCGAAGCTTCCAGAGAACCAAAGAGGAGATGGAACGGAGCCAGGAGGCGGCCTCACCACCAGGGAGCGCGGCCCAGGGCCTGGCCGCGCCGCCCTATGGTCAGGGCCACCTGGTCTACTTCTGACGCTGCCCCTTCGCCTATAAAGACCCCCCGACGGGAAAAACCTAATCACCCGATCACTTTTCCAGAAACACATCGCGATCCGCCGCCGTCGTCGACCCGAGATCGGGAGGGTCCAGAAGATCTTCCCGGCACCCTGCTGGAGAGGGGAATCACCACCGAAGGTCTTCTTCATCGCCATGCTTCCCTCCGGCGCGATGAGTGAGTAGTCTACCTTTGACTATGGGTCCATAGCAGTAGCTAGATGGTTGTCTTCTCCACCACGTGCTTCATGTTTAGATCTCGTGAGCAGCCTTACATAATAGAGACTACCTTTATGTAATTCTACATGTTGTGTTTGTTGGGATCCGATGAATATTGGTGTTATGATTGAGTTGATGTGCTGAATATTATCTTATGTTATCTCTATGTTGTTTATGATCTTGCATGCTCTCCGTTGTTAGTAGCTATCTTTGCCGAGTAGATACTAGTGACTCCAAGAGGCGGTATTTATGCTCGATAGTTGGGTTCATGCCTCTATTTAATCTGGGGGAGTGACAGAAACCTCTAAGGTTGTAGATGTGTTGTTGCCACTAGGGAGAAAACAACATTCTTATGTCCAAGGACATATGCTTTGTTCATATTACACACCTTGCTTAATGCAGTTATCTGTTGTTCACAACTTAATACTCGAGGGGTTCTCAGATTGATTCCCCGCAAGTGGATTATTAGTCATAGATGCAGTTGGATGGCGGTCTATGTATCTTGTTGTAATGCCCAGAGTAAATCTCATAGTGATCCTCTCGACATATGCACGTTATCTTTATTCTATCAATTGCCCAACTGTAATTTGTTTACTCAGCATGTCGTTATTTATCTTATGGAGAGACACCACTAGTGAACTATGGACCCCAGTCCTATTTTCTTTATATTGCTATCACTTGTTTACCTTACTCGCACTGTTTACTTTATTCGCATATTACTATTGCTTTCCACTCAATACACTCATTCCTTTGTTTACAGCAAAGCAGTGAGATTGACAACCTCATCGTAAGTTGGGAGCAAAGTATTTGGTTGTGTTGTGTGCAGGTTCCGCGTTGTAGCTGGCAAAGCAAAGCACTGGATGAGGCGCCTTATAAATTCTCCGGAGCTGCCGCGAAGCTAGCAAGCATCACCTTCTGGAGTTTGGCTTTTTCCTGGATACGATTAAACCTTGGTTTCTTACTGAGGGAAAAGCTTGCTGCTGTACTCATCATACCTTCCTCTTGGGGTTCCCAACTGGACGGTGATTTTCATCAACACACCGTGCCGCATCAGTCTCCAACCCTAATTCGCGGGATCTCGCCGCTGCGCCATTGAACTCTGGATGAGAGCTCTAGCCTCGACCTGGATGAGCGCGGCCATGCCTCAGTTCCTCCACCGCCGGCCTATACCCGGCAAGCGCGTCGGTCGAAGAGCATGGTGGTAAGCGGCGGCAGCATAGACATCTACACGGTGGTGGCCGAGCCCGAGAAGATCGTGTGGGAGGTGGGGCTGGGCGGGAGTCTAGTGCAGAAGCCGCAGTCGCCGGACGATGACCGGGAAGCCGTGGAGACCATCCTGGTGCTGTGTCAGATCTCGCTAGTCGAGATCAGACTTAGCTCCCAATATGGAGACCCGATCGATGAATATCAGGAATTTGCTAAGATACAAAGAAATAAAGGCAGAAGGGTAAAGCGGAAGCTAGGGTTTGCTTGTAGCATAATTCTCTCGATAGCCCAAGCCACTCAGAGGAGAGCTTATATATATATAGTCTGAGTACAGAGGATAAGATAGCAGCGGTAATTATTACAACGGGTAAGTAGTGATTAGTTGGCGGTAACAGCAGTGACGCCAACTTGAACGTCCACCGTTGGATTGCCTCGAAGAATCTCAGCCATTGATCTTCAGTAACGAGTGAAGCGGTACGATATGTTATGTTTTCCTCTGCTTCTAGACTTTGGATCTGACAATGCCCCCTCCTGGGAATGGCACTTGTCCTCAAGTGTCAGTATCAGGGAACCATCCTTTGATTGTATCGGTGTAGAAGTCGGGAAAGATGGTCTTGATGAAGTTAGCGTCTTCCCACGAAGCATCAAAAGCTGGTAGATTCACCCATTCGACAAGCCATTGTGTGACCAGAACGCCATTGCGGGGAAGTGACCTCGTCTGTAGAACCTTGGCAGACACCATTTTGATGCAGCCGTCAGTGGTGATCAGAGGGAGCCCTGGCTCAGGAATAACATTTGCGCCAAGGTGTTTCTTGAGTTGGCTGACGTGGAACACTGGATGGATCTTCACTCCTGCTGGTAACTGTAACTTATATGCTAGTTTGCCAATTTGTCCCAGTACTCGAAAGGGGCCATAGAACTTGCTGGTGAGCTTGATGGATTGATGAATACCGAATGCAGCCATGTGATAGGGTTGCATTTTGATGTAAACCATGTCCCCAATATCCAGTTTCCTCTCTGTCCTCTTCAGATCAGCATATTTCTTCATTCGGGCCTGCGTCTGGGAGAGGTTTTCCTTAAGTTGGGCAAGCATTTGTTGCCTTACCACGAGGAAGTCCTGTGCCTCAGTGTCCCCTTGGAGAGGAATGGAGAATTCACTCAACATGGGAGGGGGATATCCATACAGAACTTGAAATGGGGATAGTTTTAAAGCTGTATGGTAGCTTGTATTATACCACCATTCTGCCATAGGGAGCCATGAAGCCCATTTTTTTGGCTCTTGGAAGACCATGCATCTCAGGTAAGATTCCAAGCATTGGTTGACTCTTTCAGATTGCCCATCTGTTTGTGGGTGGTAAGCAGTGCTGAGTTTCAGTTTCACTTTCATGGCCTTGAAAACCTCTTGCCACAGTTGGCTAGTGAAGATTCTATCTCTGTCAGTGATGATACTGGCAGGAGGTCCATGCAATTTAAAGGGAAGGCCTCAGCCACTGAGTGAGCAGTATAAGGATGTGACAAAGCAATGAAATGGGCAAGTTTAGTCATTCTATCCACTACCACCAAGATGACCTCTTTACCTTGGGATTTAGGGAGCCCTTCCACAAAATCCATAGTAATGTGTTGCCATGCCATATCAGGTGGATCCAGAGGGTCAAGGAGTCCAGGGTACTAACAGTGTTCTGCTTTGGCTCGTTGGCAGACTGGACATTCAGAGATGTACACTGTTAATTCTTTCTTCATGCCTGGCCAGTAGAAAAGTCTCTTGAGTCTCTGGTAGCTGACTACAATGCCAGAATGTCCTCCAATAGCAGAAGCATGGAATGAGTGCATGATCTGCTTTCTGAGTTCTGCATCTTTGCCAATATAAATCCTACCCTTGTACCTTAGCAGGCCAGCATGAAGGGTGATAGGAGGGTGAGCAGTGGGTGACAGGGAAAGTTTCTATAGTAGCTCCTGGCAGTGGGTGTCTTGAGTGTAAGTATGTTCAACTGATTCAGTCCAAGTTGGCTGGATGACTGTAAGTGACAGTAGGTTGCTATCTCTTCTACTGAGAGCATCTGCTGCTTTATTTTCTTTGCCCTTTTTATACTCAATGGTATAGTTGAACTGGAGAAGTTTGAGTAGAAGTTTGTGTTGAATTCCCTCGGCTACTTTCTGCTCAGTAATGTATTTGAGGCTCTTCTGGTCAGTTTTGATGATGAGATCACTGTCCAAGAGGTAATGCCGCCACCTTTTTAATGCTTCCAAGATTGCTAAGGCTTCTTTGTCATAAGTTGACATGGCAGCATTGCGAGGACCAAGTGTTCTACTGAAGTAGGCTATGGGCTTGCCTTGTTGCATGAGTACTGCTCCAATTCCTGTGCCACAAGCATCTGTCTCGAGAGTAAAAGGCAGAGCAAAATTAGGCAGGGCCATGACTGGTGCAGTAGTGAGCTTGGCCTTCAGTGTGTTGAAAGCTGTAGTTTGCTCCGAAGTCCAGGCAAATGAGTTTTTCTTGAGCATGTCATGTAATGGCCTGCAAATAATACCAAAGTCCTTGAAAAATCTTCTGTAGTAACCTGCCAAGCCTAAGAACCCTCTCAGTTGTGTGATAGTAGTTGGAACTGGCCAATCTTTAACAACAGCAATTTTCTGGGGATCTGTTGCTACTCCTTTTTCTGATATTACATGGCCGAGGTACTCCACTTGTTGTGTAGCAAAGACACACTTACTGAGTTTTGCATAAAGCTTGTTCTCTCTTAGAACCTGGAGGATAGTCTGCAAGTGTTGTGCATGGTCTGCTAGGGTTTTACTGAATATCAAGATGTCATCAAAGAAAACAAGCATGATTTTTCTCATCAAGGGTTCAAATACTTTGTTCATCAGTGCCTAGAATGTTGCAGGGGCATTTGTGAGGCCAAATGGCATGACCAAATACTCAAAATGCCCAAAGTATGTTCTGAAAGCTGTTTTATGGATGTCTTGTTTATTCATCCTTATCTGGTGGTATCCTGCTCTTAGGTCCAGCTTGGAAAAATACCTAGCACCATGTAATTCATCAAGCATGTCTTCTATCACAGGAATTGGGAATTTGTTCTTGATTGTGTGCAAGTTTAGTTTTCTGAAATCAATACAGAGGCGCCATGTACCATCTCTCTTTCTGACCAAAATGGCTGGTGAGGCATATGGACTCTGGCTAGGTTGTATGATGGAAGCTTCCAGTAACTGTTTGATTTGAGCTTCCATTTTAGCTTTTTGTTTATGGGGAACTCTGTATGGTCTCATATTGGGTGGGCTAGAGCCCTCCTTTAGTGGAATGGTGTGATCACATTGTCTCTCAGGAGGGAGGGTTGTTGGTTCCTCAAAGACATCAGAGAATTCCTGGAGCAGAGCTGCAATCTCTGGGTGAGTGGAAGGAACACTCTTATCCACTGCTGTCAGGGAAAACAAAAAATACCCAGTAGCTCCTTTTGATAGTGTTTTTTCTAATTTGTCCATGGACATCAATTGCACTCCTTTCTGGAGAGAAATGTCAGGCAGCTGTATTTTGGTTTTGCCCTCTAATCTGATCTTGAGTTTCCTGGTGGCATAGTCAAATTTGACAGGGGAGTGGGTGAGCAGCCAGTCTCCACCCAAGACAACGTCATAACCTTTTAATGGTAGAATTTTGAAGGAGTTCTTGAATTGATGGTTGTGGATGGTATAAGCTATGTCCTCCACCTGTGACCCTGTGACCAACTCACCTCCCCCAGCCACTATTACTTTTTCAACAGCATCACTTGTGGTAGGGCAGTCAAGTTTAGTGGAGAACTTTAGGTCCATAAATGTGTGTGTACTGCCAGTGTCAACCAATGCTGTAGCAGTTTTGCTGGCTATCAATATTTGCAGTGTGAAGGTATTATTGGCAGGTTGGCCTCGAACAGCTTGAACAGAGATCTGCATCAGTTTGCTGTTGTCTGGTGTGTCCTGGGAAGAGTTTTCTGTGTTTTCTTCAGGTATGGTATCATGGAATTGTTTCTCTTCCGAGTCATTGTTCTCCTCGGTTGCCATGAGATTCAGACGCTTGAATTGCTAACATCTATGACCAAAGAACCATTTCTGTCCGTAGTATTTACAGACTCCCGGTTCATTAAATTTAGCTTCAGGTCTGGGTCTAGTCAAGTCTTGCTCTTTCTTTTGTGCTGTGATGATAGGTGCTTGTTCGACGGGAGGATGTTTGCTTTGTTGGTATTGTCCACTGAAACCATATTTAGAACCCCCAGCTGAGGTAAGGCGTCTGTTATGGCTCTAGGCTATAGCCAACATTCCTTTTCCATATCTTTGGCATAAACCACAGCCTCATAAAGGTTGACAGGCTTCAATGGTTTCATATAGTGTTTAATTTCTCCTCTTAAACCATTAATGTAGCATTTGATGTAGTATGCCTCCTTGACATCAGGATTTTCCTGCCTGTAATTAGCCATTTTGTCTTTGAATTTATCAGTATATTCAGAAACTAAAGTATACCCCTGCTTGACAGAGTTGAACTCTTCCACTGTCTCATAAGAGCTGCCTGAGTGGAATCTTTGAACTACCACATCACAGAACTGATTCCAAGAGAGGTTTTCATCTAAAACCCCCGAATTCCTTAACCAGGTGTCAGCTCGTCCAATGATGTATAACTGGGCATAATCAAATTTTGCAGACTCTAGGCGTATACCATTCCAAAATATTTGTCAGTCATGCGAAGCCATTCTTCTGGGTTTGTACCATCAAACCGAGGAAAATCCATTTTAGGAGCCTTGGCTATGGATTTATAGAATTGGGCATCTCTATCAAGTTCAGTGTGACGATTGCCTCTATAGTAGTCGTCTCTGTCCTGGTGGGGATGTTGTCTGTCTTGGTGTTCATACTGTCTGTGGTGGTCTGGCCGTTGGTGGTGTTGTTGGTGGTTTGGAAGAGGTTGAACCTGTACTGAGTGTGCAGGGTTGGTAGGTGGTGGTGCATAGAGATGGGGTGGTGGAGGTGGGTGTGGTGGGTAATAGGGAATATATTGGGCAGAGTATGGATCGGGAGGGAAAGGGTATGAGAAATTTGTGGTAGGTTGGTGTGGAGGGTATGGTTGTTGTGGAGGAAAATGGTGAAAGTTGTGTGGTATGACTGGAAAAGACTGGTGTGGGTGCTGATATCCATCAGCTTGGTACTGTGCTTCACCAGAAAATTGCATCTCGCCCTGGGGCTGCCTCTGTTGGTGCTGGTCATGGGACTCAGGGTAAGAAGTGTGCATGTCCTGAGTGCCCTGGACTGGAAGATCCTACCTTGGAGGAACTTCAGTATCCGGACGTCGTCGCCAGTGTGGTGGTCCGTCATGCCAAGTTGGTTCAGATTGCTCCACAGATGTTGAAGGTTTGTCATTTGGCTGCGTCAGTGCTTGGCTTGCGTTCTCCGTGTCCTTTGGCTGTTCAACTGCTTGGTTTGCGGTTTGTTTCTCCATGGTAGCCGTGAACATTGCTTCTAAATGGGAGAATTTGTCCGAGAGCTCGGTCATCATGGCTTGCACGGTATCGACTTTTCCTCCGATTTCTTCTTGGCAATTGTTCATCCCTTCCATATCCATCTTCATGGCTGCGAGTTCTTGCTTAGTTGGTTCGGATGCTTTTGACTTCGGCATCGTATCAAACACCTGGAAGGCACTGTCTACCGCCGCCAACGCCTGCCTCCAAGACACACGGATCAAGAACAACACCAGAATTTCACCACCGGTTTGAGTGTTTCCCCGACAACCGTGCTGCTTCACTCGATCTGTGTCCGATCTGTGCTGCCGCCGCCAAGCCGCTGCCGTCGACTGTGCACCCCGCCGCCGCAAGAAGGGTGAGGAGGGTGGGATTTTATGAGAGAACCCAACCACCGTCCCTACTTCGACTTGGTTCGCCGCCGTGGATCTGAGCTTGCGCTAGATCGAATTTGTGGTCGCAAAAATCGCTGGCTCTGGTACCAATTTGTCAGATCCTGCTAGTCGAGATCAGACTTAGCTCCCGATATGGAGACCCGATCGATGAATATCAGGAATTTGCTAAGATACAAAGAAGGGTTAAGTGCACTTTTGGTCCCTCAAGTGTTGCCAAAGTCTAACTTTGGTCCCTCAACTTTTTTTAGTCTAAAACTAGCCCCCAAACACTTAATTAGGTCTACTTATCATCCCCGTCAACGGTTTTGACCGGTTTTTTACTTTTTTGTGCCACGCTGGAAAGTGTTTTGCAAGATTTTATCGAGGTAGGCTCATCTAAACATAGGGATCTGTTGTCCTTGATCAACATTGCCCTCTCGATCTCTTAACAAACCCTAGCTAATGGCCGAGTCTATGCAGATGGAGGTGTGACGGAGCTAATCAACGACCCTACCTCCTTGGACGTCCGCCCTATATGGCGCCTGCATTCCATGGATGACAGTTTTGAGTCCAGGATCGTCGATTAGCTCCATCACACCTCCATCTTTATAGACTGGACCATTCAGAGTGGGTTTGTTAAGAGATCGAGATGGCAATATTGATCAAGTACAACGGATCCCCACGTTCAGATGAGCCTACCTTGATACAATCCTGCCAAAAACTTTCCAGCGTGGCACAAAAAGGAAAAAAAATGGTCAAAAACCGGTGCCACGGATGATAAGTAGACCTAATTAAGTGTTTGGAGACTAGTTTTAGACTAAAAATAGTTGAAGGACTAAAGTTGGACTTTTGCAACACTTGAGGGACCAAAAGTGCACTTAACCCTACAAAGAAATAAAGGCAGAAAGGCAAAGCGGAAGCTAGGGTTTGCTTGTAGCATAATTCTCTCGATAGCCCAAGCCTCTCAGAGGAGAGCTTATATATATAGTCTGAGTACAGAGGATAAGATAGTAGCGGTAATTATTACAACAGGTAAGTAGTGATTAGTTGGCGGTAACAACAGTGACGCCAACTTAAACGTCCACCATTGGATTGCCTCGAAGAATCTCAGTCGTTGATCTTTAAAGTAACAAGCGAAGCGGTACGATATGTTATGTTTTCCTCTGCTTCTAGACTCTGGATCTGACATGCTGGTCTCCCCCAGCAGCGGCGACGGCATGAAGCGGGCGCAGTAAATCCTCGTCCGAAGCCGCGGTCGCTGGTCGACGACCGGGACGCCGTGGAGGCCATCCCAGTGCAGGTCTCCACCAGCGGCGGCGACGGCGGCGCCTCGCCCACCTCCTCAGTGCTGCTGGTAGCTCGACCAGAGCTCAACGCAGTGCCCCCTTCTCGCGAGAGTGATGCGCAAGCTCCCTGACGGAACCGTAGGAGGAGTTTGTCGCTTGCCTCCACTGTTCTGCAGACATGTTCTTGGATATGCAGTTACGATCAGTACAGGTATGTCTTGGATGCCCTTTAATTTTATTTGGACTATCATTCTTTATTTAGTTGTGCTTGGTCTCAGATTCAAAATCGAATTCAATGTGCATGTTCATGCTCGTATAAGGGTTCTACTTGATCATCTCGGAATAACTGAAAGATATACAATTTCGTTCCATAAATGAGGTGCTTCTACTGTTCCTTGTGTACATTATTTCATCTCTGTATTTTGATCACTTAGACAGCATCGCACTGATAAGAATTATTTACATGTTTTACTTCTCCTTATGCAGTCTAATCTTGGTACAGAGCGAGAGGATCCAATCTTGTATGGGCAATTAGTTGGAAGCAGACTGACATTGTACTTCCGTTTTCTTATGGTCAAGGTAAGCAGGGTCATGGTATTTGCTTTGGTTCTGAAACAGAGGTTGTTCATTTTCCTAATCACTTCACGCCATTATATGCAGAACATCAGCAAAAAAAAGCAGGTCGAATGTCCAGTCCTAGTTATACGTGTGAGATGTTTCCAGAAATTTTGCAAAGACTTATCTAGGCCGATGTGTGCAGAATTTCTGCAATCGGTTAAAATACAATAAGTTGCAAATGTCGACTATGATTCATCATGAATAGGGGTCATATTTCTTACTTTGCGGGAGTGAGATCCTTCCCCATCATCATGCGCATGATTGCTGTAAGCTATCAGCGATTTGGCTTGGAGGATTGTTCAATTGGAGGATAATTGCTGCGTTTTATCCTCCCCTGTTTCTATTTGCATAAGCGGCAGATCAGATTTTGGCGCGCATCACTGTATTTCCTAGATGTGTTCCCACGCAAGGTTTATCCCCTATTTTGTGTTTTGTTTTACTAATATAATATTGTATGTGCTTACGGAAGCGAATCGGTACAAAACAGGAGGGATACAGACGGGGCTGTATTCTGGGTTTTTTTAAAAGAAATAAGCCAAAGCTGAGGGGGTACGGAGGCATGGCCGCTGGAGGCCTTCCACGCGTCCAGGTCGCACCGATGGTCGCATGGAGCGGGCACAGGGAAGCCCCGTCCTGTGTCAGAACTAGCCCCTCTCCTTTCCCTTACTTAATGGCAGACGAAGGAGGTAACACATGCTAGATTATACGCCAACCTGATAGTGTAGACGCCATGCTTGTCGTGAGACGTGAGGCCAGGACACAAAGTCTTCACCTCCCCGCCGACTAATGGGTATTTGGAGGATTATTCCCGCTAGCTCTTTATCAAAGAATGCACGGACAATATCCTCCTAATCTGTACCTTCTATGTTCATTAGGTACCGCACTTAAGCAGTCGCAGGATTGGAGACAGAGGTTTAAAAGTACCTTTTGGATAGCCCGAAATCTACGTATCTTGCACAATACTCGTTCTCTCTCCATTACCAATGCACCACTGGATCCCTCTCCTCAACAAGTCGCTACCAAAATGAACCAAACACCAAGTGAAGGAAGATCACAGTTTAACAGCAAATAAAAAGTCTATGCCCGGGTAATAGCGCCCCTTTAGGACCCTCGGACGCAGGGATGAGGACTTAGTAATAAGCCGCCAACATTGCTTGCTCAACATTGTTTGGTTAAAAAGAACAAAGTCTCGAAAACCCACTCCACCGAGTCTTAGGAGAGGGAAGCCAAGCCCATGATTTTCTAGTGCATTTTCTCACACCCATCCTCAAAGCCCCACCAATGATCAGCAATATTTGTCTTCCACTTATCACACGTTGAAACCAAAATCTAGAAGCAACTCATAACGTGAATAAATATGGCATGAACCACTGCTTTAAGCCACAGTTCTCTGCCGACACGAGGCAGCGGACACCCAGACACACTAGTGATGCACCTCCACACCCTTTTAGATAGAAATTTGAAGGATGAAGTGGCTGCCTGATACGTCTCCAACGTATCCATAATTTTTGATGCTCCATGCTTGTTTTTACACCATTTGCCTAATGTTTCATTACACTTCGTGGCACTTTTATGCATTTTCCGGAACTAACCTATTAACAAGTCGCCACAGTGCTAGTTCCCTATTTTTTGCTGTTTTTGTGTTTCAGAAAAGCTACACATGAAATATTCTCGGAATTGGACGAAACCAAAGCCAGTCGCCCAGAATTTTACCATAGCTTCCAGAGAACCGAAGAGGAGTTGGAGTGGGGCCACGAGGTGCCCTCACACCAGGGCGGCGCGGCCAGGGGCTGGGCCGCGCCCCCTATGTGTGAGACCACCTCGGTCCACTTCTGATGATGCCCCTTCGCCTATAAAGACCCCCCGACGGGAAAAACCTAAGTACCCGATCAGATTTCCAGAACACATCATGATCCGCCGCCGCCGTCGATCCAAAGATCGGGAGGGTCCAGAAGCTCTTCCCGGCACCCTGCCGGAGAGGGGAATCGCCACCGGAGGTCTTCTTCATCGCCATGCTTGCCTCCGGAGCGATGAGTGAGTAGTCTACGTTGGACTATGGGTCCATAGCAGTAGCTAGATGGTTGTCTTCTCCATCGTGTGCTTCATGTTTAGATCTCATGAGCTGCCTTACATGATTGAGATCACCGTTATGTAATTCTACATGTTTGGTTTGTTGGGATCCGATGAATATTGGTGTTATTCTTGAGTTGAAGTACTGAAATTTATCTTTTGTTATCTCTATGTTGTTTATGATCTTGCATGCTCTTCGTTGTTAGTAGCTATCTTGGCCGAGTAGTTGCCAGTGACTCCAAGAGGGGGTATTTATGCTCGATAGTGGGTTCATGCCTCTATTTAATCTGGGGGAGTGACAGAAACCTCTAAGGTTGTAGATGTGCTGTTGCTACTAGGGGGAAAACAACATTCATATGCTTAAGGGCATATGCTTTGTTTACATTACACACTTTGCTTAATGCAGTTATCTGTTGTTCGCAACTTAATACTCATGGGATGTTCGGATGATATCCCCGTGAGTGGATTATTAGTCATAGATCCAGTTGGATGGCGGTCTATGTATTTTGTTGTAATGCCCAGAGTAAATCTCATAGTGATCCTCTCATCATATGCACGTTGTCTTTATTCTATCAATTGCCCAACTGTAATTTGTTTACCCAGCATGTGTTATTTTATCTTATAGAGAGACACCGCTAGTGAACTGTGGACCCCGGTCCTATTTCCATTATATTGCTATCACCTGTTTACTTTACTCGCACTATTTACTTTACTCGCATACTATTATCACTTTCCACTCGATACGTTCATACCCTTTGTTTCAAGCAATCCGGTGAGATTGACAACCTTATCGTAAGTTGGGAACAAAGTATTTGGTTGTGTTGTGTGCAGGTTCCACGTTGCTACTAGCTGAAGACGCGCTAACTCCTTTTATCGTGAAACGGTGCCCTTGTTGGAGTGTCACTAGGCTATCAAGCATCACCTTCAGTCGTTTGTTTGCTCCTCTCCAGATCGACAAACCTTGGTTTCTTAACTGAGGGAAAATCTTGCTGCTATATTCATCACACCTTCCTCTTGGGGTTCCCAACGGGCTGGTCATTTACCAGGCATCAAGCTCTTTTTCTGGCGCCGTTGCCGGGGAGGAAGTAGAAGACTTCTACAAGGGGAGTTTTCGCACGCACATCCTTTACTTTGTTATTTGTTTTGCTTTACTTTACTTTATTTTTACTTGCATCGTTTTATCAAAAACCCAAAAAAAATAGAATCCTTGGTAGTTGTTATTTCTTTACTTTAGTTCATTATGTTGTTCCCTAAGTACGTTCTTGAGGACGTCTCAGTAGGTAGTGGTTCAATTATTGGGAAAGATAACATTGAGGAGTTCTTTAATCACATTAGTATGCATAAGGAAGTTGAGGAAAAATCTTTGGTTGAGCTTGCTCCTAGTTATGAAGTTGCTTCTGCTTATTTAGTTCACATGTTAGAAACTAGGTTTGCTAGCCTTAATCCCTTTTTGCAATACATGTTCCTTAAGCTTCATAAAATTGAAGATCCTGAAAAGAAAGCTTTCATATTAGAAACTTTGCGCATAGAATTTAGAGATGTTGCCAATGAGGCTAGAATTTTTTTTAAGAAATTTAATAACCTTGGCTCACCTGTAGCGGTTGTTGGTACACCCAATGAAGATTTTAGAGTGCCAATACCTTATAAACTTGCAGGACTTCATGATGCTTGGATTTGCCCTGAAAATCCTTTCGATGAAAGTAGTGTACCAAAGCGTGATCATAAGGGATGCTCAAAAACTCATTTGGACACAATTCCCTTCATTGTTGAAAAGACTCCTATATTCGATCCTAATGCTTCTTTCATAATTACTTGATTCGCAATTTTCTACGCCTAGCTCAAAGGCGTTAAAGAAAAGCACTCTTGGGAGATAACCCAATGTTTTTATATTCAGTTCTTTTTCTTTTATTTGAGTCTTGGAAGTTATTACTACTGTAATAACCTCTCCTTATCCTTTTTATTTAGTTTTTGTGCCAAGAGAAGCCTCTAATTTGAGTGAGGTAAGATTTGGGGATGTTGCTGTCCTAAAACTGTTTTCGGTGCTGCACCGTAAAAATTAGTGAAAATTCTCTGTATATCTTTTGGACCTGCGATTTCTTGTGCATATGCCCCAGGTTATATCCAAACTTTCATTAGTTGAACACTTTTTGATTTGAGCAACAGAAAACACCTTAAAAATTTCACCTTTGTCAGCTGTTCTATTTTGACAGATTTCTGCCAATATTTGTGTTTATCGCTTTATCGCTTTCTTTTTGAGTTCTTTTGATCACGGAACTTTTGGGGAAGTTGCTACAGTAGTATATGCTTTATATGTGGTGGTTTTAATTTGAAACCTAAAGCAAAAAGGGTTGATTATATGTTATGCTTACACTAATATTGCTAATAGATTTGTGTTTAGTTTTGTATGAAGGAAGTTTTCAAGTGTAGGGATCGGAGAGTGATGAGATGAGTTGAAGAATGGATAAAAGCTCAAGCTTGGGGATGCCCATGCATCACCCCAAGAAATATCCAAGAAGTACAAGCGTCAAAGCTTGGGGATGCCCCCGAGGCACCCCTTCTTCATCGGCAAAAATCAGGTCACCTTTCAAGACACTATATTTTTATTGCTTCATGCATTATGCGTTTTTCTTAGAGCGTCAGTTGTTTTTAGTTTTCAGTTTAGTTTAGTTTAGTTTGCTGCAATAAATGGTTGGACCCAAACAAATTTCTTTTGGAGAAGTTGCCTTGCTTTTCATTTGCCAAGAACACTCCGTTTTTTATTCTTATAATTTCAATGAGTGTTCTTCTTTTTCTAGAACTGCGTTTAGCTTTCGATTTTCACCTTGATTTGTGTTAAGATCTTGTTATATCTTTTCATCAAGGTGTATTTTTGCCTCTGATCTTTATTGGTTTTCATCAAAAGAGGTGTTTATAAAATTTGAATGGTGTTGGAAAAGAGAAAAAAGTTTTATGCAAAAAAGTGGTACAACAAGGAGCTTGTGTAGACTGCGGCTTAGGCTTTTGCATGCCGTGCTTGATGTCTTTTTGATAGTATGCTTAGTGGTTTTGCTGTAGCATGACTTGTCTCAAATAACTGAGATTGATTAATGAGCCTTTGAAAAAATCATGCGTTGTTTTTTTATCGTTTGGAAGCATTATTTTGGTTTTCTCCTTGATGCTTTATTTGGGTTGACTTGGCGCATGCTCACACATGTTAGACTCTTACAAAGTCGCCAATAGCCTCTATGATCATTTAGTTTTTGACTTTTGATGCCATCTTATGCTTCTTTTAATGTCGCTTTGTCGCTTTGCATGATTATGACCATTATTGCTCTCTTAGTTGGTCGCTCCCAGTCTTTTGCTAGCCCTCGCCTTGTACTGAGTATGAGCTCTACTCGTGCATCCAACTCCTAAAAACCAAGTTTGCCAAAGTGTCCACCATACATACCTATTAGCAATTTGCTATTCCAAGTAAATTTGACTTGCTTTTATCTACTCTTCAAATTAAACTCTTACTAGTGTTATGCGAAAATTGGTCAGTAAAGATCTCACGAACCGGAAGGCACACTTTAATTTTTCTTGTTCTTAAAAATTTGACATTGTGGTCTCTTATGTTGAGTTGTTATGCTTGCAAGTTGTAAGTTGGGAACTAGCCCAGCCATGCCGTCATGGGGCAAGCTTTCAACATTGCACTTCTTATTTGAGTTGATATCGTGATCTTTTGTTTATGAATGCCCGCGATGTGAAATGAATTGGGAATCTTGCGGGGATCATGGAGTTTGTATATGTGTTAGGGAAACGCCTGGGCCACCAATCTAAGCCATGCATAATTCATGGTGGAAATTTGTGGCATACCCATAGTGGACATTCGACGACGTATCTCAAAATAAAAAGCTAAACAAATGGTAAATAAAAGAGATGTCGAGGTGTTCATTGTCTGCTTGTCCTGTCATTTTGATGTGGGCTTGTTCCATGTCATCGGGCACGGAGGTACCCTGTTGGCGGTTCTCGATGATACGCATATACTTACAATGACAAGAGCCTTGCTTGGGACTCTAAGTAAAGTAGCATGAGGTTTGGGTACTCGTATTCACGGGACACGAGGTTTTCAACTTATGATTTGTCAAGCATATGCAGCGTAAGTGTTCTCGCATTAACTTTAACCATTCAAGATGCTTATGATGGGGGCAATGAGAGCTCAAAGCCGGTAAGTACCATAATTTTTGAAGGTTATAAAACTTGCAATCACTGCTTCCCTCCGCGAAGGGTCTTTCTTTTACTTTTATGTTGAGTCTCCACCTTCTATCTTTATGCACCATTAAGAGAGCATAGTTGTCATTCTGAGTATAATGTGCATTATCCCAAAGTTTTCATTGATTGATTCATATTGTTGGTTTCACTTGTTCTCAAATTACTTGTATCTAGTCGCCTTCTTAAACTTGAAGGTGTCCTATGTATTTATGTTTTGCTCTCTATTAAGGACAAGCTGAAAACCATTTGTATGTTTTTCCTTATGATTTGAACACACGTTTGACTTTCATTGTTTCATTTTCATGATCTTTTGTTTGTGTTCATTTTCATGTTTATAACATGGTTGCTAAGTTTCTTCTATCAAGATTATGTCTTTCATGCCCATGTTTTAAGTTGTTTTGATCCCAGCTCACAACGCTTACATATGTGATCAAGATTGTGTAGGTGCATGACACCTAAAAAATTATTTCTTTTGTTATCACTTATCTACTTGAGGACGAGCAGGAGTTAAGCTTGGGGATGCTGATACGTCTCCAACGTATCCATAATTTTTGATGCTCCATGCTTGTTTTTACACCATTTGCCTAATGTTTCGTTACACTTCGTGGCACTTTTATGCATTTTCCGGAGCTAACCTATTAACAAGTCGCCACAGTGCCAGTTCCCTATTTTCTGCTGTTTTTGTGTTTCAGAAAAGCTACACAGGAAATATTCTCGGAATTGGATGAAACCAAAGCCAGTCGCCCAGAATTTTACCGGAGCTTCCAGAGAACCGAAGAGGAGTTGGAGTGGGGCCACGAGGTGCCCTCACACCAGGGCGGCGTGGCCAGGGGCTGGGCCGCGCCCCCTATGTGTGAGACCACCTCGGTCCACTTCTGACGATGCCCCTTCGCCTATAAAGACCCCCCGACGGGAAAAACCTAAGTACCCGATCAGATTTCCAGAACACATCGCGATCCACCGCCGCCGTCGACCCGAAGATCGGGAGGGTCCAGAAGCTCTTCCCGGCACCCTGCCGGAGAGGGGAATCGCCACCGAAGGTCTTCTTCATCGCCATGCTTGCCTCCGGAGCAATGAGTGAGTAGCCTACCTTGGACTATGGGTCCATAGCAGTAGCTAGATGGTTGTCTTCTCCACCATGTGCTTCATGTTTAGATCTCATGAGCTGCCTTACATGATTGAGATCACCGTTATGTAATTCTACATATTTGGTTTGTTGGGATCCGATGAATATTGGTGTTATGCTTGAGTTGAAGTACTAAAATTTATCTTTTGTTATCTCTATGTTGTTTATGATCTTGTATGCTCTTTGTTGTTAGTAGCTATCTTGGCCGAGTAGTTGCCAGTGACTCCAAGAGGGGGTATTTATGCTCGATAGTGGGTTCATGCCTCTATTTAATCTGGGGGAGTGACAGAAACCTCTAAGGTTGTAGATGTGCTGTTGCTACTAGGGGGAAAACAACATTCATATGCTCAAGGGCATATGCTTTGTTTATATTACACACTTTGCTTAATGCAGTTATCTGTTGTTCGCAACTTAATACTCATGGGGTGTTCGGATGATATCCCCGTGAGTGGATTATTAGTCATAGATACAGTTGGATGGCGGTCTATGTATTTTGTTGTAATGCCCAGAGTAAATCTCATAGTGATCCTCTCATCATATGCACGTTGTCTTTATTCTATCAATTGCCCAACTGTAATTTGTTTACCCAGCATGTGTTATTTTATCTTATGGAGAGACACCGCTAGTGAACTGTGGACCCCGGTCCTATTTTCATTATATTGCTATCACATGTTTACTTTACTCGCACTGTTTACTTTACTCACATACTATTATCACTTTCCACTCGATACGCTCATACCCTTTGTTTCAAGCAAACCGGTGAGATTGACAACCTCATCGTAAGTTGAGAACAAAGTATTTGGTTGTGTTGTGTGCAGGTTCCACGTTGCTACTAGCTGAAGACGCGCTAACTCGTTTTATCGTGAAACGGCGCCCTTGTTGGAGTGTCACTAGGCTATCAAGCATCACCTTCAGTCGTTTGTTTGCTCCTCTCTAGATCGACAAACCTTTGGTTTCTTAACTGAGGGAAAATCTTGCTGCTATATTTATCACACCTTCCTCTTGGGGTTCCCAACGGGCTGGTCATTTACCAGGCATCACTGCCCTAGTGATCTTAGTTGGCATACCCAGGTAGCAATCCCGAAGAACCTCATTCGTAATCTCCAACTTGTTCTTCACCATAACTTTGATGCTATCCTGACATATATTGACAAAGAAAACCGAAGACTTTTGTAGATTAACTTTCAGACCAGAAGCCCCACAGTAGATTTCGAGAACTCCTTTCAAAGTTTCAACACTTTTTGGATCACTTCATGCAAAGAAATACTATCATCTGCAAATAGTAAGTGTGATATAGAAGGGCGTTGCCTTCCATTATGTAAACCTTGTAGCTCATCAAGACCCTTCTTCTTCTGCAATAGATAAGATAAACCCTCCTTGCACAAAAGAAATAAATAAGGACTGATATGATCTCCTTGTCAAATACCTATTGACGGAACCACCGACAAGTGAGGTCCCCATTTACTTTTAAAGCGTACCTAGCTGAAGTGACACACCTCATCACGGAGGCCATCCAACTAGGATCAAAGCCCAACTTGAACAAACATGCATGTGCTCTAGTAAACTGTGAGAGCGAACTAGCACCTCACCTAAGCCATGTCAACAGGCTGAGGTGGTGTTCTTTCTAATGCTTGGCAGCTTTGGACCAAAACGGTTCAGTTGAAATTGTCCAGGGTGTTGAGTGGAGATCTGATGCACATGGGCATCAATGATCTCACTTTTTTAAAATTTTAAAAAATCATTTTTTTAGTTAAAAAAAATGAAAAAACTATTTGAATGTAGCCAACTATGTATCCTACAAACATGCAAAAATTCATGTTCAAATACTTTATATTCTGATCTACACATAAATAACAAACAGGTAGATCTATTGTGTATGTTTTCAAATTTACAAATCTTACCATAATTTGTTATTTTTGTGTAGCTCATAATATAAAGAATTTCGTATTAAAATTTGCATTCTTGTAGGTTACATCACTGACTATGTCAGTATGTCCAGATTTGTTTTCATAACTCTCTGAGATTTAGCAATATATGCTTTTTAAATTTTAAAAAACGAAGGAATCACTGAAACCCAGGAGCCAAAAACACTTTCTCCCAGGGTGTTTACCTAATTTAATCCTGATCACCATAGTAATCCCATCGGCCAACTAAGCAAATTAGCGAGGCCGGCACGGCACAGCAAAGCACACGCGCAACCCCCAAACAGAAGAAGCCAGCAACGGCGGCGCCAGCAGCAGGCCAGCAGCAAGAAAAAAACGAAGCAGGCGAGAGGAATCCACCACTACCGTCAATGGGCGACGCTAAGCCGTCGGTGCTTATCCCGATGGCCAGCCGCGACCGTGATCGCGACCCGCTCGTGCCGCCCACGCCCGCCGCCGCAACGTCCTCCGGCGCCGTCGCGGGCTCAGACGACGACGACGAGTCCAAGCCATCGTCCGCCTCCGCCGCCGCGGCGGCGGCGCAGACTGGCCGCGAGGTCGCCATCCTCACCCAAACTCCTCTCGTCTAGCACGTCTTCCCGAATCAGATTTGATCTGGTGGGGGGCAGTAATGCCGGAGTCGCGGTTTTGTTCTTTGAAATGTGACGGCTTCCGTTTCTTGTTCCAGGCGTTCCATAAGGTCGTTCATAGCTGGGCTTCCAAGAAGTTCATGACCGGATGGTATGTCTGCGTCTGCTCTTGGATTCTGAGACTGCTCCTTAATTTCGTGCGGTTCTGCTTTGTGCAATCCAGAACTAGATCTAAATTTCGTATTTTTACTACTTTGCTATGCAAATTAGATTGGTTTGGTGCTGCTGAGTTTATTTCCTTTTGAGTTAAGCCATTCAAATGTTGAAATTGTATCCAGTTTGTTGGGTATGCCTCTGAGTAGGTCAATATTAATTGAATTCGGATGCACACCATAGCCATGTTAAGAATGGAACTATATCATTGTTGTGAATTGTCTAATGCTAATGGTGCGGAGGTCGCCCAGCGAATTAGTATTTATATTCTTAGCATAAATTTGAGTACTGTAGCTCAACCTAAACTTACTGGCAATGTATGAATCTTTTTTTGGAGTTGCACTACATATTGTACCTCCCTACTGCAAGATTTTTTTTGGATGAGTACATAGCATACTATCTTCACTTCAGTTTGAGAAACTGTATGGGCTTACGCAAGCTTTGCATCCCTAAGAAACTTCAGAGAGTCGTGGTTATTTTATTCTTAACATTTCCCCTTTATTGCAGAGTACTGATGAAATATTCCCCTTTTGTTTCAGTGTAATCCTTTTCCCGATTGCAGTTACATTCTATATAACATGGTGGTTCTTTTGCTTTGTGGACGGCTTTTTCTCGCCCATATATGCTCATCTGGGAATCAATATAATTGGTACGAATAATGCTTGAAAATATACTGTTTGTTGTTGCACCAGGTTCTTACCTATGTGTTTATCTTGCTCCTTGGATATTTATAGATACTAGCTAAATACCCGTGTGTTGCTACAGATAGAAACAAAGTACTACTTGGTACAGCGAGAAACTTTTGCTAGGCTAGACTTAATCCATATAAAGAAGCCAGATGTTCAGTTGTAAAAAGTGCCAAATTTGACCTTTTAGCATTTTAGCTAAATGAGGATTTCATACCCGCTGGAGCTGCTGTGTTTGGATCTAGGCTATAACACATTTAATTAAAATAATTCTAAATCTCACTCACTTCTTTGTGGAACATTGGATCTCACTGAATAGTTCATAGATCGTCTTCCTCCTCCTAACCGTCTTCTTCCTCCAACTCACAATACAACCCTAATGTACCTCCTTCCAACGCCATCCAGGACTCCTGCTGCTGCCACTCGCAAATGACGGCGCTGCCGTGCACGCCTCACTGCTCGTCGTGTTGCTGTTCTCCCTGGCCATCACTCTATAACCCGCGGGCGTCAACCTCTTACTCCCCTCCACCGGCAATGCGGCTTCCCGATGTCTTGTCAGTTTCAGGTCTCTCCTGGCTCAGCCTCATTGGTGTCCCCACGACTTGCTGACGCTCGCCGCGACACCCCCATCTTTGGCCTCGGGCCTCATTGCTCCTTTCTCCTTGTATCTATACGAGAAGGAAATCGCAAATTCCAGTCGCATGTGATATAGCAATCCATTTTTGTAACACAATATGAAACATTTAGTACCCAAAAGCTTTTTTATCATCTAATCCTCTCTAACCTGGCGGGTAGTCGACTAGTCGTTGCATATCAAATTGAACTATGGATTCTCATTATTTCTTATCACATGTATCAGAAGCTTGCAAAATCTTCTAAATAAGTTCCATACCTTCTTTACATATATCAATCTGTGGGCATAACTCTAGGACATACTAGCCCTGGTATCAAAGGATCATTTCGTTTGAAACTCTCAAAACCCTTTCTAAAAATTGGATTGCTGACTTCAGTCTTCAGATAGCTAGATAGTCTGCTGTCTATTCACATAGTTAGATAATCTTCTGTCTCTATACGTATACTAAGCAGATTTTTCTCCTCTTTGTACATGTAAGATAAAAATTTCTGTTCTCTTAAAAAACACTTCTCAAAAGGACGACCGGTAAAAAATTTATTTAGTGAAGAAGAAAATTAACATGGCGTTCATGCTTCCATCATAATGAACGCTAGCATCTTCTCCCCAGCCCAGTGGCTATGCATCCCACATTTCCATTAAAGTATTCTAAGTAAATAATCAAATTAATAATAAATACACTGTATAATACCAGAACGTTGAAACCCAGTAGTAGAAAAAAATCATCTGAAAACATCAAATTTTTATGTGTACCTGAAATCATGGATCCAAAGGCGCGCTGACGTAGCAAACCTTGAACACAGGACAGGTGGTTTCCAACCTATACCCGTACACCAATCCAAATCATCAATAAACTAATCAAACTTGCAGACTTCAACAATGATGAGAAGAAGTGAGAGATAATTCGTCATTTTCCATGAACCGATGGATGAGCTTAAGGAGGAACAACAAATAATTAAACGGTGTTCCCAATTTGCCGTCGCCGTCTCTTGTATTGCATAACCATCTTGTCTTGATTGGTTGATGCACTGCTATCTGTAAGCGTAGTATTGGCCCTGAAGAATTGCGCCACAACCAGCTTTTATCTGCCTTAGCCCCTTTCGCCATACTACACACAGAAGAGCTCGCTGGTCGCTCTGAACTCTGGAAAAAAGATGAAACTGAGCCTAACTGACAGCGCCACGTTTTTGGGTAAACGTTGGAATAGTTTGTTGGGATTTTCCAGGATAAAAAGGTGTGAGATTTTTGGGATAAGGATGTACCTAAGCTGTTTGTTAGCGGTGGCATATTTTCGTAATTACTCAGAAGTGTGACAACGCCAGACGCCGCTTTCGCTTTAATAGTAAAGATAATAAACTGATTAACTGATACTCCTTAGTTCTTATCATTTGTGGGAAAGTGTACTTGCAAAATGCTGATTATAGAAGCCGCCCTGTGAACATTTAAATGCTATCTTGTGCCTAGTACTTCCTTGTAGTTCAATATCTGGTGATGTATTTCTTTGTGTAATGTCGGGCTAAAGCTCCTCCTCGAACTTGTTTGCCATCCTTTATCTGCTTGTGGTTCTATGGTGTATATGTATATTGAGTCTCTATTTGTCAAACATATCCATAGTACGTTTCTCAATTGGAGCTCATTCTGTGCAAACTCACTATTTTCGTACCTGAACTGAAAGTACCACTGCTGTGTGCCTTTTATGTTTACAACTGGGCATATTTTTAATGAATTCGAGGGATACCTAGGGATTTACAATAGACTCTGAAGATTTTACCTCTTTTGCAGGCCTTGGTTTTGTAACTTCCATATCGTTCATTTTTGTGGTTGGAGTGTTCATGTCTTCTTGGCTCGGGGCTTCTATTCTCGGACTGGGAGAGTGGTTTATAAAACGAATGCCATTTGTTCGCCATATTTACAATGCATCGAAACAAATCAGTGCTGCCATTTCACCTGGTTATACTTCTTACCTTTTGTTCTGTAAATAGCAATTGAAGTATTGAACAGCCCAAGTGTAGATAACTTATATGGTTTCAATGCAGATCAAAACAAGCATGCATTCAAGGAAGTGGTCATCATAAGGCATCCTCGAATTGGGGAATACGCTTTTGGATTTATCACTTCAGAAGTTCTACTTCAGGTTTGAAAGACATCATATTTACATCTTCAGCCGCCCATTTAGGCATCATTTCATATTCTTGTACAGTCGTACTTATTTTCATGATTTCCAGTTGTATACTACTGCATTAAGATGTTACCCCACTCTTCTAGTTATTTGATGGATGCTTTCTTTAAAACTGACACTTCTAATATCATTTTAGAATTTCCCCTGTTAAAATTAGATGACCATTATGTAACATTAGATGAACTTTGCTACATTTAAAAAAAGAGAGATGAAATCTGCTACATTTCACAAAAGAAAGTAAGAGCAAGATAGATGAACTCTTCCAAATGATAGTCCATATGGTCCAAAGTTTCCCTGGAGAGTGCTGGCATCTTCTGCAGAGGGGTGAGTGCTGGCATCTTCTGCAAAGGGGTGAGTGCTGGGAGCTATTGGTACTTGGTATGTATGGGTCCATGTTTAACTGTTTACAACAAGTGTGATGGTAGTGCAAGGATTACGAGTCGATCTGGGGTAGTGACTCATAGACTAGCCATGACTAGTCGACCTAATCGAGGCCCATCCCCCAAAACAACAGCAGATCAAGAGCAACTGAAGGAGAGGAGGACATAGTTGGCTGCAGCCGGTGGAGGTCCAGATTAGAAGCAACCGGTGAAGGAGAGGCGGCGGAGGAGCCTGGGCCTTAGGGTGCGTGTGTACTACTTAGTTCATTTCTGATGTACTACTTAGTACACTAACTCAGGTAACTAAGGCAGTGAGTGAACTTCTATAGTAGCTATTACCTGTCAATAGGAATACCACGCTCTCCTCCTGTGGTGCTGCTGGATGTCATCTGGTCATCCATGGCGCTTGTACTGGGCTACTGGCATAACATTAATGTTGTTATTTTGGAGAAGGATCTAAATTTGGAGATTCCTGGCACTTCAGTGTTATTTTATGTGTTCAGTGCTAGTGTGGTCAAACAGGACTTCGGGAAATCTCTGATTTGCACTAGTGCCTACAGATTACCTGAAGTGTTGTCAGTGGGCCAGTGACTTTCTGCATCGAAAATCTGATACAGTCTAACTAAACTATTAGTCCTCAGTTAAATTCCTAGTTTCAGTTCTAGCATTTGGTTCCAAAACATGTCCAACCATGTTTGTTGGATTGACTCTTATGTATCTTTGTCTTTCACCATGTAGTAGTCATCAGTACATAATTTTGATAACTTAAGCGCATGCATAATAATGTGTGTATTAAGGGTGTGTATTTCCTTGTTTCTCAGAGCTATTCTAGAGAGGAAGAATTGTACTGTGTATATGTCCCAACAAACCATCTTTATATTGGGGACATGTTTCTGATCACCTCGAGCGATGTTATTAGACCAAACTTATCTGTCCGTGAAGGCATCGGTATGGTCGTCTTCTTTTTCTTTATTCACGTTAGCATCTTGTCCCATATAATGGAGATGACCATGGTTAGTGCTTTTGTTTTATATTGTTGCAGAGATGGTTGTCTCCGGGGGCATGTCAATGCCTCAGGTATTGTCAGTACTGGAAACAGAGGACAACCAATTCAACAGGATGAGGTCTAGTACGTCAAGCTGAGATAGCTCTAACATGCCAGATTATTTATCTACCCTGCCATTGAACCATTGCTGGTCACATTAAGTACCAGAGCAGTATCTGATCTGATTTGATGGATAGATTATGCAATTATCCTGACTGGAATGGGCAACCTTTTGTACACTCCCTCAAGCATTCACTCACTGCACACTCCCTGAAGCAGTCAATCGACCATAATCTGCATGTGTGTGGGCTCACTTGTCCAAGAAGTAAGCCTGGCTCCTTGGGAAACCGACATATGGTATGTTTAGCAAGTAGAGTTGACCGTGAATGACAGGCCCGGCTTACCCGGTATAATAGAATTTCTTAGCATATGTTTCTTGGTATCGAGGAGCTTTAGGTCGGGCAATTTTTCTAGAGCTTTCAATGTTTGTTGACCTAAAGAACTACCGCTTTGTGCTGTGATAGTTCATGTATAAGTTCCTGAGATTGTATTCAGGATGTATATTATGTAGAGGTGCATTTTAACTATGAATTTAGTAGGACTTGTCGGCCAGTGCCCAGTGGCGTCAATTCTACTGGAGGAAGGTCCAGAGGAGAAGTTATCAGCGTGCATTTCATGGCTGTCGCCATCTTTTGCACTTTCTCCATTCTCGCATGTAAAAGAAACATGCTGCCAATTTCTTTCACTGTACTGTAAGTGCACGTTCAGTACAATGGGATGGCATGGGAACATGGAATTTTTCTTGCTTTCGATAAATCCAAGATAGCATAGAGCTTTTGCAGGTGGTTCAATCAATTGCACAATAAATTTGTAGCATTGCTTGCTTACAGATCTCATAAATATCCACTTCAAATGGGATGAATCACGATTATAATTACATCGGTCCAATATGTGAGTGTGAAGTTTTGGCCCATTGGCTCGAGGGAGCCCTGATTTAGGAAATCCCGGGTAACGGAAGTTAAAAAAAAAAATCCAAATTTTCTGCATTGATACATATAATTGTTTTCTATGGATCTGTACATTTTTAATAAATACTTCCTCCGTTTCAATGAATAAGGCTTTTTTTAAAAAAAAAAGTCAAGCAAACTAAAGTTTGACCAAATTTTTAGCAAAAACTATCAACAACCATAATATTATATAGACTAGCTAAATGCCCGTGCGTTGCAGTGGATTCTCTTCTTTCTTTCCTTTTTCCTTCCACTCTTTCTTCTCAATAGTGTGTTATATAATTATACATGAAGCAAAGAATATTAATCCATCATACATAAATCTTAAAGAATAATGTTATTCTCTCCTTCATTCTCGTACTTCCTCCGTTTCTATATATAAGTCGTATAGCTTTTTTTTTAAAAAAATCCTAAAATTCCAGACTTATGCCAAATTTTCCGCTAGAATTAAGGAGGACCTGACTCCCACATTTTTAACCGCCCTATGCATTCCCTTAGAGTTAAGAGTCTAGAATAAATACTCGTAGGTGTTTTCTTCTTCTTTCTCTATCATAAATCCCTGATTTGCATTAATCTCTAATTTACATTAATCCCTGATTTGCATTAATCTCTGATTGTTTTCCATGTATTACCAATTCTGGTGATCCTGTCATTATGTAAGGGGTATATTCGTCACTTACATGTTGTATGTCGAGTGGGTGGCTTCACCACCAACTCGAAACCAATAGTAAAGATATCATATGAAAGTATATTTCATGATGTATCTAACGGTATAGATTTTGCATTGTATATATTAATGATTTATTCTAAAATTTAGTCAAATTTTATATAGTTTAATTTTTCAGAAAACATATAAGCCTTATTCATAGGAATGGAGGTAGTAGCACACTAATTTGCGGGCTACAGAGAAAAGACAAATTAGTGGTTCAGAGTTAAAATTAATAGATTTAGCTCCACATATTTGTCCGTTAGTAGAAGTTTCTAAGTAGAGGTGGCCCAGGGGAGAGCCTTTTTTGCTCGTGCACCCTTTATTTGAAATACATTTTTGATATATTTGAAAATATTAAAAAAATCAAAACAAAAATCTTTTGAGTATATGTTCATGTTCTAAGTGTCTATATAGTTGTTTCAACAAAAACCAACTTTTTATACGGTCTATGTAAAAATAATAAAATTTGGTACTAAAATAGGCCTTTCCGTGATGCATGCTTTTGTCTTTTTTGCATAGGGTATAAAGAATATCCATTTTTCACGAAACTTTGCGTGACCATGTAGAATATGGAGATATATACATGTGCGGATTTTTTCTAATTTTTTTAACATTTTAAAATTTATTTTCCGAATAAAGGGAGCATATGCACATGAGATCAAAAGTGCATTTCCCTGGCCTAGGCGCCTATCTTTGTTTTGTTTGTCCGTTAGTAGAAGTTTCTCCAAGAGAAGTAAATCGTGCTTCGATAGATCGCACATAGCATGAAACCTATGTTTAATCCAATACATGACGAGACAGATTGGAATTACAATTCCATTAGCCATTTGAGCCCAATGTCAGTCCTCTAAACTTATGATGAAATGCCTCTGGAATCCGGCGAGAGAAATCTCGTTTAGGCCGGTAGGTGCAAATAAGTTTTTCATCCAGTGCTTTTGCCTTGGTGATTAGGAGAAGGTGATGGAACGCGGACCCTGGTTATTCCGCGATTGGGTAGTGATCATTATTGGGTATCCTCGGCTGTGAGGAGATAGTCAAATGAAGCCTTTCAGGCGGCCCAAACAGGTGCAAGAGCCCACCAACCTTTAGGGTTATGACCAAGGGTCATTTTAGACTTTGCACATGAGGGGAAAGGGGATGATAAGCCTCCTTTCCAGCCACCACAGTGGTAAGGACGAAAATTAGGATAGCCTCCATTGGAGAAGAAAACCAAGAGAGAAGGGAAGAGGAGAAGTTGAAGGAAGAAGCTGAATCAAGCGCCGAGTCTTGCCCACAAGGTTGTGAAGACATCAGATCTGCTACCTTGTCTCCTTCAAGCTGTTGTTCCACCAAGCTTGGTGAGATTGCTCCACTCTCTAGCTCTTGTTCCCCAAATCTTGTAGAAGCAGCCACAGATTCGTGTGTATCTTGGTGCTTGAGATCCTCTAGTGCTCTCTAGAGAAGAACTTGTTGTATCCCCATTTGATAATAGTGGAAGAAGATTTGGGTGGCTTCGGCCCGTGGTTTTTCCTCTCAAGTTCAGAGGTTTTCCACGTAAAAAAGATTGGTGTCCTCTGTGTGTTGATTTACTACTGTTGCAGCTGTTATGAGACCTCTCTCCCTAGGACAGAGACTGTCTTAGATCAGGAGAGAGCCAAGGGCTGCTCCTATTTCCTCCATATATGTTGATGCATATGTTTCCTTCCGGCACGAGCAAAGATCCTTGAGTTAGAGTACAAGTGGCTGAAGTTTACTTTGATTCCGCTGCGTATTTTCAGTCAACGCTAATATTGTGCTAATCTCTAAATTAAGGGGTTAACCGGTGTGCCCAGTTTTCCCAACGGAGTGGTATCAGAGCACAGGTTGCTCAAAGTCTGCTCAGAGTTGCTCAGAGGTTGCTTGCTGGTCGCAATGGCTTTGGAAGAAGGCGTCACTACAAGTGGCATGATAAAATTTGATTCTTCCAATTACTCATTATGGAAGCCTATGATGGAAGACATCCTTTATTGTAAGGATTTGTATGAGCCAATTGTGAAAGAGAAGATACCGACCGGTGTCACAGAAGAAGAATGGAGAGTACTGAACCGAAAGGCAGTAGGTATGATTCAATTGTATATCAACCACAATATTTTCCACCATGTTGCAAATGACACAAATGCATATGAGATATGGCAGAAGTTGGAGTCAATGTATGAGAGGAAGACAGCTATGAACAAGGCCTCGGTGATCAAAAGGCTAGCAAAGCTTGAGTACCGAGATGGTAGTAGTGTGATTGAACACTTGAATGTCTTCCAATGTCATATAAACCATCTTTCAGCCATGAAGATCAACTTCGAGGATGAGGTGCAAGCATTGTTGCTGCTGAGTTCCATGCCTGATAGTTGGAATACGCTTGTTGTGTCAGTTAGCAATTCAGCTCTGGATGAGAAGCTGACGTTGGAGATGGTGAAGAATAGCATGCTGAATGAAGAAGCCAGAAAGAAGGAAAAAGGCGATGCCTCCTCATCTAATGCTTATGTGGCTGAATCCCATGGCAAGAAAGATGCCCGTGGACGTGGCCAAGCAAGATTTTAGCAAAGTAAAGACCAGAAATCCAGGGGGAGATCAAAGTCAAGAAAGAGACAAGAAATCACTTGCTTTTATTGTGGCAAGCCAAATCACAAGAAGGCCGACTGCAGGATATACACGAGAGATCTTGCAGAGGGTAAAGTTGCAAACAAGAACGAGCAAAAAGGCGAGAATGGTGCCGCCATGACTGCAGAATGTGAACAAGGTGAAGATTACCTTATCATTGAAGATGAAGAATGCTATAGTGCTGTTCGTGATGATGCCATGAGTTGGGTTGTGGATTCAGGTGCGTCCTTCCACATTACATCACACAAGGAGTATTTCACTTCCTATACCAGCGGTGTTACCGGCTCGGTAAGGATGGGAAATAGCGGTTCATCAGCTATTGTTGGCAAGGGCACTATATGCATTGAGACAAACACAAGCTGCAGGTTTGTGCTCGATGATGTGAGGCATGTACCTGATATACAGCTGAATTTGTTGTCAGTTGGCAAGCTTGATGACATTCGCCATGGAAGTTATTTTGGTAATGCAAAATGGAAGCTCACCAAAGGCTCTTTGATTGTGGCTCAAGAAAGCAATCAAGGCTGTCTCTATGTGACTAAAACCAAGCTATGCAATGATGTGCTGACCGTCATCAAGAATGACACTATGGCAGAATTATGGCACAAGAGGCGTGGGCATATGAGTGAGAAGGGCATGCAAGCTCTTGCTCGGATGGAGTTCCTCCCTGAGTTGAAAGGTATAACCTTGAAACCCTGTGAACAACATAGGGTTGCATTTCGTACACGCCCGCCGCATCGTGCGGAGAATATTCTTGACATAGTGCATACTGATGTTTGCTCTATGAACGAAAAATCTCTCGGTGGAGCATTATACTTTGTGACATTCATTGATGACCACTCAAGAAAGATATTTCTCTATGTGTTGAGAAACAAGTGGCAGGTGCTCGACGTATTCAAGGAATTCCATGCCAAGGTTGAAAGAGAAACTGTCAAGAAATTGAAGTGCATAAGATCAGACAATGGTGATGAATACCGAGGTCCCTTTGAGAGGTATTGCAGAAAGTTTGGTATCAGACTTGAGAAGACTCCACCAAAGACACCCCAGCTCAATGGCCTTGCTGAGAGAATGAATAGGATACTCACCGAGAGGGTCACAGCTATGCTCTCTCATGCAAAGTTACCTAATTCTTTTTGGGCTGAAGCATTGAATCATGCTATGTGTGTACTAAACCTGTCCCCTTCAGTTCCTCTTGCAGGTGATATTCCTCAGAGAGTTTGGTCAGGTAAATATGTGTCATACAAGCAATTGAAGGTCTTTGGTTGCAAGGCATTTGTGCACATCCCGAGGGACGAGAGATCCAAGCTTGATAGCAAGACAAAGCAGTGCATCTATCTCAGCAGTCCAAGTGATGAATTTGGATACAGATTGTGGGATCCAATAAAAAAGAAGACCGTGAGAAGCCGAGATGTGGTTTTCATTGAAGATGAGACAATACAAGATATTGGGAAACCGGAGAAGCCGAAGACCAACACACGTCAGGTTGACTTGGATCCAGTTAATCCTCCTCTCGTGCATGATGATCATGGGGGAGATGATGAAGATGCTGAAGATAGTGATGATGCAACTGAACAAGGCAATACAAGTCAGGGACATGACCAGCCATCAAGTGATAATGATGAAGAAGATGAAGATGATCCACCTACACCACCAGTGCAACAGCCGAGAAGAATTGGGAGAGATCCAGTTCCTTCCACCAAATATCCTCCACATCAATATGTGTTGATGACTGATGCAGGTGAGCCCTCATGCTATCAGAAAGCAGTGTCTGATGAGCACAAGAATGAATGGTCAGAAGCCATGTAGGATGAGATCAAATCCCTCTATGAGAATAACACCTTTGATTTGGTGTCTTTGCCAAAGGGAAAGAAAGCACTCAAGAACAAGTGGGTGTACAGAGTGAAGACTGAAGAACATAGCTCACATCCAAGGTACAAGGCCAGATTGGTTGTGAAAGGTTTCAGTTAGAAAAAGGGCATAGACTTGGATGAGATATTCTCTCCGGTGGTCAAGATGTCTTCGATCCGAGTTGTGCTTGGCATTGCTGCCACCATGGACTTGGAAATTGAACAACTTAATGTGAAGACAGCGTTTCTACATGGTGACTTAGAGGAGGAGATATACATGGAGCAGCCGCAAGGATTCATTGTTGAAGGCAAGGAGCACCAAGTGTGCAGATTGAAGAAGAGCTTGTATGGCTTGAAGCAAGCTCCTCGGCAGTGGTACAAGAAGTTTGAGTTATTCATGACCAAGCTTGGTTACCGTAAAGCACAACCTGATCGTTGTATGTTTACGAAGAGGTACGCCAAGGGTGACTTTATTATTCTCTTGCTATAGGTTGATGACATGCTGATTGTTGGAAATGGCACAAAGAGGATTGCTCTCCTCAAGAAGGCATTGAGTAAATCATTTGCCATGAAGGCTTTAGGACTAACTAAACAAATACTTGGCATGAAGATCTCCCGTGATAGATCAAAGAAGTTACTTTGGCTCTCACAGGAAAGATACATTGAGAAGGTACTTGAAAGGTTCAATATGCAAGGCGCAAAGTCTGTTGCATCTCCACTTGCAAGCCATCACAAACTAAGTAAAGAACAATGTCCTAGCAGCAAGGTGGAGAAAGAAGCAATGAGCAAAGTACCATACCAATCTGCCGTGGGCAGTTTGATGTATGCCATGGTGTGCACTAGGCCTGATATTGCCTATGCAGTTGGAGTTGTTAACCGGTTCATGACAAATCCAGGAGAAGCTCACTGGAATGCAGTGAAGTGGATTCTCAGGTATCTCAAAGGTACTTCTAGATCGTGCTTATGCTTTGGAAGTGGTGAACCTGTGTTGCAAGGCTACACAGATGCAGATTATACTGGTTGTGTAGATTCTAGGAAGTCTACCTCGGATACATGATGACTTATGCAGGGGGAGCAGTGTCATGGCAATCAAGGTTGCAGAATGTGTTTCATTGTCAACCACAGAAGCTGAGTACATAGCAGCGGTTGATGCATGCAAGGAAGTACTCTGGATGAAGAACTTCTTGCAAGAGCTCGACATAAAGCAAGAGAGGTATACTCTATATTGTGATAGACAGAGTGCTATCTATCTTGCCAAGAATCCAAGTTTCCACGCTCGAACCAAACACATTGAGGTGAGGTATCATTGGATTCGACAGGTGGTGAGTTCCAAGTTGGTGCAACTTGAGAAGATCCATACCGACAAGAATGGGTCGTACATGATGACCAAGATATTGCCAAAGGAGAAGTTGCTTGTATGTTGCAAGGCAGCGGGCATGGCGATGCCCCCCACATGAGTCAGATGGGGGAGAATGTTGGGTATCCTCCTCATGTGGGCTGTGAGGAGATGGCCAAATGAAGCCTTTCAGGCGGCCCAAACAGGTGCAAGAGCCCACCAACCTTTAGGGTTATGACCAAGGGTCATTTTGGACTTTGCACATGAGGGGAAAGGGGATGATAAGCCTCCTTTCCAGCCACCACAGTGGTAAGGACGAAAATTTGGATAGCCTCCATTGGAGAAGAAAACCAAGAGAGAAGGGAAGAGGAGAAGTTGAAGGAAGAAGCTGAATCAAGCGCCGGGTCTTGCCCACATGGTTGTGAAGACATCAGATCTGCTACCTTGTCTCCTTCAAGCTATTGTTCCACCAAGCTTGGTGAGATTGCTCCACTCTCTAGCTCTTGTGCCCCAAATCTTGTAAAAGCAGCCATAGATTCGTGTGTATCTTGGTGCTTGAGATCCTCTAGTGCTCTCTAGAGAAGAACTTATTGTATCCCCATTTGATAATAGTGAAAGAAGATTTGGGTGGCTTCGGCCCATGGTTTTTCCTCTCAAGTTGAGAGGTTTTCCACGTAAAAAGGATTGGTGTCCTCTGTGTGTTGATTTACTACTGTTGCAGCTATTGTGAGACCTCTCTCCCTAGGACAGAGACTGTCTTAGGTCAGGAGAGAGCCAAGGGCTGCTCCTATTTCCTCCATATATGTTGATGCATATATTTCCTTCCAGCACGAGCAAAGATCCTTGAGTTAGAGCACAAGTGGCTGAAGTTTACTTTGATTCCGCTGTGTATTTTCAGTCGACACTAATATTGTGCTAATCTGCAAATTAAGGGGTTAACTGGTGTGCCCAGTTTAGCGCCCTATGATGGTCTCTCTGATCTAGATGAAGTAGAGCTTGAGTTCATGTCGATATGGATGCAGAGGCATATAGAAAGGAAATAGTGGTGCGTCCGATGGTTGCTAGGCAGATTGGAGAGGTGGTCAATGTGTAGATGCAACCACCTAGAGGTTTTAGGGGAGACTTTGTTCATGTTCATATCAAGCAAGATGTGCGTAGACCACTCTCCCATTTTGCTTCCATCTATCTAGGAGGAAAATGATCGATTTTTTGCAGTGAAATATGAGAAACCGGGCATGTTTTGTTCTGCATGTGGCTTGCTTGGGCATATCCACGAGGAATGTGGTCTTGGGGTTTTTTGAGGACAAGGAACTTAAATATGGAGACTGACTCCATGCTTTTCTGGGTAGAGGCCGTGGTGCAACAATTCCCCGTGGTGGCCTTAGAGGAGGAAGAGGCCCTCCATCTTCTGCTAGAGGTCGAGGCATGTATACGGATGGTGGCACTACCTTGGGTAGAGGTTCTTTCGGTGCTCTTTAGGTGATGGGCAGGGGTACCTTTGTTGATTGGAGGGATCATCCGGAAAGGCGGGTGCAAGATTGAGAGCTTGATGATACATCAACCAGCCCACATAAAAATGTGACACTCATATGTCTGATATAGACAAGAATGCAAAGAAAAGGTTGTCTTATGAGGAGAATGGAGGAAATATTGGTACTGCTCTTGCAATTACCAACACAATGCATCCTTTGGAGGACATGCAAATAGATGAGAATGAAAATGTTGAGCCTTTGGTGAAGGACAAGAAGCAGCACAAGAGACTTGATGGTACTGTTACACCGGCTAACTCTAATGGATCGGCGGCATCCCTCGAGGATGACCGCCGGGCACAATGGATTGTTTAGGCTAGAACTATCGGGGAACGGGGAACAAACCGATAGTTCGTGAGCTCAAGGGTTTGGTCAAAATAAACCAAGTGAGCATTGTGTTCCTCTGTGAGACAAGGCAAAAACTAAAAAGGTCCAAAAGATGCGAACTAGAATAGGATTAAAAGGCTTTGTGGGGACATGATAGTGATGGACCCAGTGGTGGACTAGCGTTGATATGGAATGAGAACCTGGTTGTGGATGTGTTAGAGGTAAAAGAAAGATTTATTGATGTACATATTCAGTTGTCTCCGGAGGATCCGCTCTGGCGCCTTACTTATGTTTATGGCGAACCATGAATGGAGAACCAACACTAGATGTGGTTGCAACTACAAGACCTAAAGACTTGTTCTGATATACCCTGGTGCATTATGGGGGATTTCAATGAGGCTATGTGGTCGTTTGAGCATTTTCCAGTAACATCAAGACCGAAACAACAAATGATTGCTTTCAGAGATACATTGGAAGTATGTGAGCTGGTGGACTTGGGTTTCTCGGGTCTCCCCTATACATATGATTACAAAAGACATGGTCAGGGTAATGTGAAGGTGAGACTACACACAGCTATCGCAAGTAATGATTAGAGATACATCTTTGCCGAGGCTTCGGTAGTGCATTTGGTATAACCTTGCTTGGATCATTTACCCATTCTCTTGAAATGCAAGAAAGAAGAACAAGTGGGGTTCAAACCTGTTCGAAACTATTATGAGATCATGTGGGAACGCAATGCGAGTCTGCCAGAGCATGTTGTAGTGGCCTGGGATGATGCAGGGCCAAAACAGCACCTAGGTGATATACGAGCGGGTCTAGGCAAGGTTATGGGCCAGCTAAAATCTTGAAGCAAGATAGCTTTTGGTTTGGTTGCTAAAGAAGTTGAAAAATCTCAAACTCGTCTGGAAGAGCTAATGCCAATAAATGTGGATAAACAAGAGTTATGCAATGTGACTGAGAATGAATTGCTTTATAGGGAAGAAATGATGTGGCTCCAATGATTAAGAGTAAATTGGCTTAAAACAGAGAGACCGTAACACAAAGTTTTTCCATAGGAAAGCAGTCTGGCAGGCACTTAAAAACAAAAGGGGCTGGAGGATCAACAAGGTACTTGGCATACTGATGAAGCTAAGATGAAGAGTATGGATTTTTCAGGATATTTTTCAAGGGATCCGCACTTGAATCCAGCCGAAGTGGTTGATATGTTTGATTAAAAAGTTACTGAAGATATGAATGAAAGGTTATGTGCTGAATTCTCGGACCGTGATATTGGAGATGCACTTTTCCAAATAGGCCCACTTAAAACCCCTAGCCGGATAGTTTTCTAGCCCAGTTCTTCCAGAGAAATTGGGGGGGGGGGGTGTTGGAAAAGGAAATTGTTGCAGCGATTAAACATTTCTTTGTTACAGGAATCATGCCACTAGGGGTTAATGACACTGCTCTGGTTCTTATACCCAAAGTGGACAATCCAAGGAAAATTACCGAGCTATGACCTATTAGCTTGTGTAATATAGTATATAAGGGGGTGTCAAAGTGCTTGGTTAACTGCTTGCGTCCTATGTTAGGTGACATTATTTCTGAGGAATAGAGTGCATTTGTCCTGGGTAGACTCATTTAGAAAATGCTCTGTTGGCTTTTGAGTGTTTGCATTACATCCATACTGAGAAAAATCCTAGTAAAAGTGTTTGTGCTTATAAACTGGACCTTTCTAAGGCATATGGCAGAGTTGATTGGGGATTCTTGAAGCAAGTGATGGAAAAGTTGGGCTTTGCTCACCAATGGGTTGACTGGATAATGTCTTGTGTCACTACGGTGAGGTACTCTATAAAACTTAATGGATCCCTCTTGGATTTGTTTGCACCGCCGCGTGGACTACGGCAAGGTGATCCCCTATCTCCTTTTCTCTTCCTCTTTGTGGCTGATGGTCTTTCGGCGCTTTTAAAGCGTGGTGTGCAGAGACAAGAGGTGGATCCAGAGTCAGAGTTTGTCCGAGGTGTCTCACATTCGTTGTTTGTGGATGACACCATTCTCTTTTTCCATGCAAAACATGAACAAGCCAAGAAAATCTCATATATTATTAATGTTTATGCTTGCGCCACTGAGTAGTTGATTACCCGAGATAAATGCTCCATTACTTTCGCTGATCAATGTCCAGATAATATAAAAGAGCAAGTTAAAGGTGCTCTACAAGTTCAGGGAGATGGCCTCGAAGAGAAATATCTAGGCCTTCCTACCCCAGACGGGCTCATGCATAAAGGAAGGTTTCAAAATCTACAAGAAGGACTAACTAAAAGGATCCTAATGTGGGATCAAGCTTCACAAGCCCACAAGGAAGTGTTAATCAAGACAATAGGCCAAGCCATCCCAACTTATCTGATGGGTGTCTTAAAATTGCCTATGTCGGTCTACGATGATCTTCGCGATCAAAAGTGCGTGCTGGTTGGCACTTGATGAACGCCAACGACCTTCTATAGGTGCCACGAGCAGGGCACCAGATGGCCATCGTGCCATCTGGGAGGCATTATGGGGGTGCCCTGCCCCCCAAAGGTACACATCTTTGCATGGAAATTGGCTACAAATGCTCTAGCCACTTGGGAAAATAAACATAAAAGAAATTTGGAGATCTCTAACATATGTATAATCTGTAGTGTTGAATGCAAGGATCTTTCCATGCCTTCTGTAGGTGCCCTTTGGGGGTAATGTTTGGCGTGAAATGGCGGAGGTCTGGGCCCTTCTAGACCCAACATCTATCACCAACAACGGAAGAGAGTGGGTACTACACCTCCTCCTAGGAAGATCAGAGCTGGATCGTACAAGAATCTTGATGGTTCTTTGGAGGATTTGGCATGTTCGCAATGAGGTGGTGCATCTCAAGCCGGCACCACAAGTGGAGGCATCAAGGCGGTTCCTATGCAGTTATTTGGAGTCCATCATGACCATCAAATACTATCCACAAGATGATTTCATCAAAGTAAAGGCTCGAGCGGTTGACTGCTTTCTAGAGCAGCCTACAAAACTGAAAAGGGTAGAACGAGAGGAGGCGATGAAGAGGCGGTGGTCGCTACCACCGAATGGATGGGGCAAGCTAAATGTTGATGGCTCTTTCACGCTGGAGACACATTCGGGTTGTGCGGGCATGATCCTACGGGATGAGCAGGGGGAATCATATTTTTCGCTTGTCGGAAGCTACGAAGTTGCTTATCACCTCTTGAGACTGAACTGATGGCATGTATTGAAGGGTGTACCCTAGCCCTTCAATGGAGTACAAAACCCTTCATCGTTGAGATGGATTGTGCTAAAGCCGTGGGGATGATTAACAGTCCTGAGGAGGAAAGATCATCTAGTACTTTCCTAGTTAAAAAAATAAGGCGGCTGATACGTTGCAAACGTATCTATAATTTTTGATGCTCCATGCTTGTTTTACACCAATTGCTTTATGTTTTGTTTACACTTCGTGGCATTTTTATGCATTTTCTAGAACTAACCTATTAACAAGATGCCACAGTGCCTGTTCCTGTTTTCTGCTGTTTTTTTATTTCAGAAAAGTTACACAGGAAATATTCGTGGAATTGGACGAAACAAAAGCCAAACCTCCTATTTTTCCTAACACGAAGGCAGAGTCCAAAGTAGAGACAGAGGAGGGCCAAGGGCTAGCCACACCATAGGGTGGCGCGGATCATCCCCTAGCCACACCACTAGGTGGTGTGGGCCCCCTGGGTGCCCTGTGACAGCGCCCTTCCGCCTATAAATTCCCTCCATCGCGAAAACCTTAAATCAATCGGCATACATCCACAAAAAGTTCTGTAGCACTGCCGCCATCGAAGGCAAAGTTCAGGGGACAGAAGTCTCTGTTCCGGCACCCTGCCGGGATGGGGAATTGCCCCCAGAGCCGTCTCCATCTGTAACATCCCAAGATTTTATCAAATTTTGGGGGATTTTTTTTTTGCTTTTGCTTTGTATGTGTTGATTGAAAATTCACAGGGATTTAAAACTTTTGAGTTTATTTGAAAGCTTTATTGGAAAACTATTTTAAACTCCCTAAATTTTGGTTGAAGAATTTATTTTATAAAACCAAGTATCAAAAATGTTATTTTCTACTCTTATTCAAACCTATGCAAGCTTGCTTGCAAAGGAATGAAATTCAAAAGTGTTTATAAAGTTGGTATTTCAAAACTATGATTGAGTATGGTTTTCAATTATTATTTTAAAACTATTATTTGATTACTTTAAAAAGAGTTATTTTCTTAAACCCTAATGCATATTTTATGCAAGCAAAATCCTTTTGCTATGCATATAGGTTTTATTAGAAAACATATTTTATTTTGAAAACTTGGTTATTACTGGTTTAAAACTTAGTGTTGCATATTAGAATAATTTAGAATGTGGTTTGGTTTGATTTGAAACAAATTTGCAGAAGAATAGAAATAAAAAGAGAAAACAGAAAAAGAAAAGGAAAAGAAATCAGAAATAAGAAAAAGGCCGCGGGGAAGCCATCTAGCCTAGGCACGGTTTCGGCCCACGGCCCATCCGGGCGCAGTCCCGAACTGGTACGCCGGGATCTCCCCTCTCTCACTGACGCTGGGCCCCGGCCCGTTAAATCGTGAACCCAAAAGGGTACCTCTCCCCCCTCCCGTTGGACGCTGACATGTGGGACCCACATGTCAGGTCATCTCCCAGCTCCGGCCAGGAGCCCTGGCAGAGCATGGTGTCCTCCTCCGCTTTCGATCTCCTCTCTAGCCCAAAACCCTACCCCCTCCTGCACGTCTCCCTCTCTATAACCCCCCCCCGCCAGCCGCCTCTCTCTCTTTTCTCATCTTTTTCGAAACCCTAGCCGAGATCGATTCGATCCCGAGACCACTGTCCGCCGCCCAAAGCTCCAACGAGCAATCGCCGAGGCACCCGACCACCTCGAGCCCTCAGACCTCGCCACCATGCCCGCCTCGCCATCCCCTACCTCCTGGTGAAAGTGCAGCTCCCCAACTCCTCTGCATCGGACACGCCGGAGCGCGCCCACGACCACACCGCCACAGAGCACCCCTCCAGCCGCTCCTCTGCGCCAGTCCAGGATGAATTCAACATCCTCGATCTCGCCATCAGGTTCGCCACTTCATGCCGCGCCCCGTCCTCTACTTCCTCATCTCGAGGAACCCCTGGAGCTACGCCGGCGACCTCACCCGAGCCGCAACCTCACCGGCGATCGCCGAAACCCTAACTCCCCACGGTAAGATCTCTCCCCTCTCTCTTCGTCCGTTTGATCTTGATCGAATGGCTCAGATCCCGTCACTTAAATGAAGGGGTATCCTTCGATCTGGTCCATCGGATCATCCTTAGATCCAACGTTTCACAGGCGTGATCCTACCGAACCGGTACCCACCAACCAGAACACGACACGTGTCAGCTCCTAATTTAAAACAAGTTTCAAATAGAAATTTGAATCAGATTTCATCCAAATCTCCAGAAAATCATATCTTTTGATTCCTGCGTCCAAATTTAACAAATAATAAATCAATGGAATCCTTGAAACATGTAGAATACACTAGTGCACAAATATTTCATAGGTTCAGTACACAATTTGAATCTATTTTCAAAATGAGTTAAACCCTTCTGTTAGCTTAGTTAATTCATATCTTTTTAACCAAGTGTCCAAAAATTATAAATTTGTAGTCTCTGGAATCCTCTAATAATGTAGAACATCATAGGATCAGGAAAATCCCAAGTTGATACGTGCACACACTTTGTACATTCAAATCTATTCAAATCACTAATTTGAACATAATTTGTTTTCTAAAATTGATTTTTGAAAGATTCCAATTGCAGTGACTTTGTTTTACTGCAAGGTATCCAGTAGCATCACTCCCATATTTTAGTAAACCACTTCACAATTATTCAAGTTCTAATATGAGAATTTGAGTATTTCCCATATAGATTAATTCTATTTCTTTTCCAATTAATGTTCCCTTATACTTTTGTAAACCCTATGTTCATAGCCAGTTATCAAATATCATCTAGACATCACCTTGATCCAAATTTTGTTCATCTAAACATATTTTGTCTAATTCATATATATATATTCAAATTGCAATTGTGCTACTTGAGTAGAATATGAATTTATCTCTATCATAGATCCTGTTCTTGCTATTGTGGTATTGATTCAATTCTACTACCATAGCCCAATATCATACTTCAATTGTTCAATGAACCCGTTGAGCTATGTTCTCAAAAGTCAATTGTTCATACCCAATCCTATGCCTACCTAAACTTGTTCACATGTATTGAACTATTCAACTTGCAAATGTGCTAATTGAGTACTTCAAGCATTCTCGAAACCTAGCCTAGAGCCTAAGTGTAATGTATGCTATTTAAGAGTAACTGTTGTCACATTTACTCAATAGTATTGTTATTGCACTAATTGCCACTTGTGTGATCTAATTCACATGAGTCTTATCAAGATTTTGTTCATGCTTTAATAAAGCATAAAGACTTCATCAATTATATTTTGCCTAGTTCAATTCTCTCAATTCACATTGATCTTTCCCAACCAAGCTCTCAAATCCATATCTCACAATTCATATTTCCCTTGCCATATCTTTCTTATCATAACATCTTAATAAAACTAAATTGTTAACAAACACATTTCAATTGTTTGTTTTGTTTGATTGTGTTGTATGGTTTGTTTATGTATTGCTATTTTTGTGCTATAGCTTGTGTGAAGAGCTACATGATTAGTTGAGAGAAGAGTGAAAGATCATATTCTTCAAAAAGGCAAGTGACACACATATCTTCTACCTATTTTTATTATGCATTAGTGATTTTCAGTAGTATGCATGATAGGTGAATATTCAACTGTTTACAAAGTGCTAGATCCTAGTAGCGAGTAGCTATCCCTCAAACACCCACCTGGTAGGATGCTAAATATCTGAATATGATGCTATGCTTTGATCATATGAAAAGTTGTTTTGCGAATAAATTAACAACTTCAAGTAAAATGAACTACCTGGGTGGAATGGTATGTGATGGAAAGTGAAGTAGGTGGGTCCTGGGCACATGCTAGGACAGATGTGTAACTCAGGATGCTGCTCGGGATGGCCACTTAGGATTCAAGGGATTAATAAGGCTTCCATGATTAAAGTACTTCTAGTGCAGCCTTATGACAATATGAGCTCTGTCAAGAAAGAGTAGGATTAAGGGTTCAACCAAGAGTACTGACAGCAGGTGGTAGCATAATATAGGGGATACGGTCAGACTAGTTTGGTTGAATGCTTTTTCTGAAAGGTCTTGTTTCATTTTATGTATGGGCATAAAATGAAGGATAAGGTGGAAGTGAACAACCCTTGCAAGGTGTTAAAATCTAATCGATTAGCCAAGTCCTCAGAATGGACAATTGAGTCTCTAGCCATGGAATGATCGGAAGAATCTCATCATCTTTTCTGAATGCTTTAAAATTTGACTAGCAACAATCAGGAGAAGCTCAGGGCCATACACTCCGAGGGGTGGTGGTTTCTGTAGTTTCACAACTATGTTGAGTTTCACCCAGAAACTACATGCCTAGCTAGTATGTAATGTATGGGAGTTATTTCAACCCTTCGTAAATAAAATTTTGATAAAAAGGTTTTGGAAAGTTATAGGATAAAATTGGCTTTCTGCAAAACTAGCCTTTGAGATCCACTAAGCCAGATTTCATGTAGTTTAGTCTTTTCACAAATGCCACAAATATGTGTCATTTGCCAGTACGTTGTTGTACTGACCCCTCTGGGGCTGCATATTCAAATGTGCAGGTTTTATTTCGAATAAGGAACCAGGAGTAGGATCTCGAGCTTACATTCCAACATGTCTGCCTGTGGCACTTGATGAAGATGGAAGCTCACTGCAACTATGCTTTATGCTGTGTACTCGTAAGGTTGAAGACCTATGTAACTGGATTTACGTTATATTATTGATGCTATTGCAATGATTACTTATTTTGTACTATGGTGCTATCTACTAATCCAGGGAATGGCATAGATACACATGAGTTCTGTCTTTTGATAAGGCAGGGCGCTACAGAATGGTATCAGAGCATAGTGTTGCCTGTAGGATCGAGACCCTAGGATTGGAATAGACTAGGAAGCCCTAGGAGTTCTCTCCTCTACAAGAAAAATCTTCTTTTCAGTTTTCTAAACAAAAACTTGTCTACTTATCTGTCTAAATCTCTCTTGTAAGACTTACCACATTCATTTGTTTTACACCACTTTTCTTTCTATTTTAGATGACCAGCCTCACTGGTCCTTTCTTGAGGGATTCAGCGTCACCTATTAAAGGACCAGTGATGATCATGACTCTAAAGTGTGAAACTGAGTTTCCCAAAGCATTGAAGAACCATATGTTAAACCTGGGAAAGTAAGGAGAAACAGTTTACAAAGGATTTCCCGTGATTGATGAAGGTCAAGAATATAGGTGCAGTTGTACCCACAAAAGATGAGACTTTGGAATCTTCACCTATACAAGAACAAGGAAGACGACCACAAGAAGATGGGACTTTGGATGTTTACCAACTCCGAGATGCATCCAT
The DNA here is from genome assembly GCA_007115705.1 of Dactylis glomerata. Lineage (NCBI taxonomy): Eukaryota > Viridiplantae > Streptophyta > Magnoliopsida > Poales > Poaceae > Dactylis > Dactylis glomerata. The sequence goes on from QXEO01001474.1 coordinate 858,038, forward strand.
CATTCCTTGACTCAGCAAGATGTGCTGCTTGGTCAGCAATAAAGGAGCTCGGAGAAAGACTCAAGTGGAGACTTCACAAAACCCAGAAGGACCTCAAAGAAGGAAAGGAGGATACTACTGCATTGAAGGAAATCATGAACCAACTTCAAAGTGACATGGAAAAGTTGGTATCTGAACTTAGTTTTCAAGGAGACCTCATCAAAAACAAGGATGAACAGATTGCCAATTTACAGAAGCAGTTGGACCAGAACAATGGATCTGCATGAAAGAGAACCAAGAAGTTTTAGATGGACCTCCATTTAGGAATCTTAAGAAACGACGATGTGTAATAACTGTTTATGGTCATACCAACTTGTGGATGATCGTACTTTCGTGTGTTTTGAACTAGTGTGATTGATATGATGAATGTTTGTTAGATATTGCTTGTAAGATAAATTGTTTTGATCTGCTATGGTTGGGTAGGAATCTTCTTTAGACCTCTTCTATCTACCTCTCATCTATGCTAAGCTCTAGACTTATCTTAAAACCCAAACCAAAGTGCCACCAATGATAGAACAACTACAATAACCCTCAGTTGGAGATAAGGATACAGAGTACAACAACAAGAGGTAGTGTTTCAAGTACAAGAAACTAGAACATTACGCAAGAGGGTGCACAAAGGATGATACCCCAAGATGTCAGTAAGCTAGGATGGCTGAAGGATACCACGCAAACAATAAGAAGACACCCCAAGGTGTAGCTAATGTGGAAGTAATACTATTCAACCACCTCATGCAAGGAAGGTTGAAAGAGCAAACAGAGCAATGGAAAGAGCAAACAAAGCAATGGAAAGAGCAAACAGAGCAATGGAAAGGACAAACAGAGCAATGGAAAGAGCAAACAGAGCAATGGAAAGAGCAAACAGAGCAATGGAAAGGACAAATAGAGCAATGGAAAGAGCAAACAGAACAATGGAAAGGACAAACAGAGCAATGGAAAGGATTTTAATTCCCCTTAAATGGCAAACTTAAGGATCTGCAAATTAAGGATTATTGCCATGAGTTTTGCCGAAAACCTCTAGCTAGGAACGATAGATTTTGTTTTCAATATTTAAAAAAAATGTGATTTGGAACATTGGTTTCATATCCAAGAAAAACTTTTGTCAAAACTAGTGAGGTTGACTAAGAGTTAGAGTACGAGGTTTAATAAACACAAACCTAGAGAGACATACCTACAAGAAATGATGTTGTTAAGCCTTAACCTTAGGAAGATAGCATAATATACCCCTTATAGTAGGCAAGTGCTGCCAAAACATAGGAAAACGGTAAGGATGAACCCCAAGCTTACTGTTGAAGCAGACTCGCAATGGAAGATGTACACCAACCCGGAAGATCACAAAAACAGAATGTTAACCACAAGAACAGGATAATATCACATTGAAGGATACTAGAACAGAATGGTAACATGGAAGGTTACTAGAATAAGATGAAATAGAATGGTATCATAAGTTGAGAACAAAAAGGTATCTCAAAGGAAGAAATCCTACTAACATGGAATGTTACTAGGATAAGAATAAGACTCTTTGGGTCAATCAGTAGTTCAATAGAACCAAAGAGTGACTCTTCAGTGTCCAAGGTAATTCAACAGAACCGAAGAGTGACTCCTCAGTGTCCAAAGTAGTTCAACAACTACCCCGCCGGATGGAAAGCTCTACAATAGAGTAAGGTTACCTCAAGCAACCATAAGGAAGGTTGGTGCCCCGATTTGTGAATAGACACCCACCTACTGTAAATGAATATGAAGACTAACTATGAGTTCAAAAGACAACCCAGTGTCAAGTCAAAAGACGACCCAGTGCCAAGTCAACACCAAGGTGTATCTGGTTAAACCCAAGGACCTAGACTACCTACAAAAGTTTCTTTTAAGGGTGGTAGCCACCTAGGTAACCCAATACCTACTCTCTTTCTAGCCTCTCCAATCTCGG